>CM010313.2:20596213-21796213 GCA_001923025.3 Taenia multiceps | reverse complement strand
TGTGCCTAATGATACTTTATAAGAATCATCGAGTTTCCTCGAAGCCAGTAAGGTCAAAAACTGTATCAACTGCGATGGCCTCGATGAATACATATGATTCTGAGCGGCTCACAGTCAGACTAGAACCACGAACTCATCCATGACTGTGGCCGACCGTAAATCGGATGTGTGATTATGGTCTTAGCATAGCTCCAGAATATCGACGACGCAAGAAGTTCATTTTAGGCATACAGGCTTGCCCACAGAGGCCCTTTGAGTCTCTTGCAGTTCAGACCGTACTTTAAGAGAAGCGAGTCATACTTCAGTACCATAAGGCTACTTCCACACTCGGGTGTCATTTATTGCCTTCAAAAAGGATTATGTCCGCAATGCACGATTCTAAGCAGACACCGTTATGCGCGAGAAGTTTCCGCTTATCTGACCACCGCCTCCACAGGCCAACCAATGGGTGACGCCGAAGAGAAAGGGTGCACGTGAAAGCAATGTCCACTGGTCGTAACACGAGTTTACCTGGTCCAGTAATAGAGTCAGCACCTCGCTCTATGAGGTAGGGAAACTGTTGTCGCTGATGTAAATAAGACTTTTAAAAAGGAAACGAAGTACTTACTCCCTACACATCTTGTTCAATAATCACCACAATTGTTACACAAGTCCTGACTAACAACTTTTGACACAAACCGAGCGACTGAAAGTGACTCGATAGTTCATAACCAACCCAAAATAAGTTGGCACGATCCCCGCATCTATTTTTAGAAACAAAAGTGAAATGCTACTAGAACACCTGCAACGGCATTCGGAAGTCACTTGAGAGTCAATGCAAAAGTGGGGAATTCCAAAACCAAAGGCTTAAAGTAGGTGGAAAGTAAGAGCGCTGACATTTTGGCCTATTTCTTAAGATGTTACACATCAAATTTGACCACTACTTCTAAGCTAATTTTCCTTTTATTTCTTGAGCGGAAAAGTGCAAGTGTTTACTTCCATCTGCGATAGCGAAACAAAAATGTGACCTGCACAAAGCATCAACTAGGAGGTAGACAACGGCCATCCTATTAGAAAATCCACCTAGCCACAAATAATGCTCCAAGAGACGGACTTTACCATTAGTCACAAGTTGGTCAGTCAATCATCCTATAACCCGGAGCAACTTACCAATTAGAAAACAACTGGGAATCACAGTGTCCACTATCAGGTGAACGGTTCCTAATTCAGTTAAGCCAAGCTGTACAATTTTGCATAGGTAGACTAGTGACTTCAAACATCATGAAGCAGGTATGCGAAGGTGGGTACCGATTTATCCACCAGTAGGATCTACAGTTCATTGCAAAAATATGCTCTCCACAGGACTGAAAACATGGATTTACAACGGTGAGGAGCAAGACCTCCTTTTGTCTACTTAGCAAAATTTGAAATGTTGAAGGATAGCTAACCTACCATAGCCAAGAAAGTAAACAAATTTAAAATTTGACCAAAATATAATAAAAAAGGCAATCCTACGCCACAAATGTTCACTAATTACTTTCCCTCAAGACTATAAAATCAGTGAATACAATTTGCACTGATGCGAGAAATGCGGAAAATAGAACGCCTCTCAACAAGTCACCCGTCTTATCAGTAAGTGGGAGCTTAATAAGTCCCCGAGTAAATGAAAAACCGCTGAAATCAGAAGATCCTGTACTTTCTAAAACCCAAAGCTGCCTGATTAAAGATGACTACGCAATGCGATTTCGCTAATAAATAGATACTACTAGCAAAACGGCAAGTAGGATGAAAACTCACGTCGATCGTGAAGGACCTTGACACATGCGAGCATCTCGTTCCAGAAGAAGGTGACGACGTGATCAGGGAGGGGCCCGTTTTCTCGACGCATCTTAAGATGCGACTTAAGATCCTGCTCAGCGAACTCGAGCACCATCACCAAGCAGGAGGGTGAGAGTTCACTGGAAAGAAGCTGACATTCAGTTGTGATTGGACACTACTTACTCTTAAATAAAAGAGACGATGACAGTTGACCACTGTCTATTTAATTTGGAACATTCTCGATGAAAAAAAGGACACTTTTTCAACGACCAAATCCTAAGAGACAATTCATAGGCAAACGGCAACATGATCAGCCCCGATTTTTATACCAAAATATCGCAAACTTTTGGTTAAGCGCAAGCGGCTAGAGCACTAGATTCTGGAACGAGTGGAAAACTTCTAAAGGGGTTCCCTCATCTCACCCATATTTTGGCTACACAGTGTGACTTTTCGCTATTTACTTAGGAGAAGAAGGCAAGCTTATTCTAAACAAATTTGCTTAACAGGTTCGAGCTTGAATTCCCCTTCCATATAGCCTCATCGGCGAACTGACCAAATCACAGCGTATATGTGGGGAAGGCGCTAGATAACAGGTGGCAATAAAAAGTGCTACTTAAATGAAATGTACACGAGGAAACATCCCGTTAGATAAGTAAAGCTCCCAGGAACCAAAGAAAACCTCTTCAAATCTGATCGGCGCTAGATGAAAAAAGTACCTTTAATCAGTTTCTATCGAGGACAGGCGCCTGGTTAAGACATCGCCTTTGAATTGACAGGTAATTTCAGGAATGAACTCACATTTCAATTTCGGATGCATGCATGCACAGCGTTTAAATTACATCTACGTCTACTTAATGGTCATAAAGAAAGAAAGGAAACAACTAGTTTTCCTGCATGTAATCTTTTCCAGACAAATTTAATGCTAAAAAAGACGTTTGCAAGCGTAAAAACCGAAGTAGCGATCAACTTGGTACTTAATTGTTCAAATTGGCAGGAAATGACATCAGCCTGTAGACAGACATAGCCTTGGAGTGTACAAACGGTAGGCCTATAGAACTGAGGAAATTCAAATTATACAGCTGGTCAAAGGCTATCATAACCCCTGGCAAAACAAACTCCCCAACGTGCACTCCACAGGAAATTAGCAAAGAGGACTGACAAATTGTAGAGAGCGATGACACGGCCAGATTCACGAAGGGACGAGAGGAGATCGACCTCGTTTTTGCACACCGCCAACACATCCACCGAGGCGGAGTTCAACCCGACACGCTTAAGTGCTCGCACCTCACGCTTCTTGTTCATCACACAAAACACCTATAACACAGTTGTGAAAACAAAAGGGCTTTTAATTCATACGTGAAAATTTTTTAGTTCGTCTCAGGTTTACAACACCAGCGAACCATGGATCCCATCATTATAGAAAAAAGTGAATTAGAAATTAATGAACTAAAAAGAAGGGATCTTTGCAAAAACTGTGCAGTCGACTTTTGCACCTGAAACAACTTTCGTTGAAAGTCATATGGACATAATGAGAATGTTAAAACTTTACCCAAGCCAAATACTACGATTTGACCGATAAAGATAAACATTTCTAATAGTTCGTCAGGAGTCCGCACCGATGAAAATCCTCCGCGAGCGATTTGGCGCAGAACGATAAACTTCTCACCGTTCACTACAACGTTCGACTGCTCTACCAGCGCCGAGATGGGATCTGTCTCTACCTCCTCCATCTTTTTCATCTCCCTCGTCTCTGCCTTCTTTAGCCTCGCAAGAGCCTCCTGCGGACCCGCCCACGAAACACGTCTATGTCTCGCGGAAGAAGACAGCGACGGCAGCGGCGGTGGTGGCTGGCAATCAATCGCCTTTTGCACCCCTCCTGCTCCACCTGAGCTTGCATACGTACAATGGCGGGACAATAAAGGTATTACCAAATGTCACCTTCGTACATAATGCCGGGAAGTAAAGCACATAATTAAGACATCCCCATCATTATTGAGAAGCATTATCAGTTTTGATGCAACTACACATTCCTTCTAAAAAGTCTTTAGAAAAAGACTGTAGGTTTGCTAACGCCCATCAGATCGGGGGAAAGACACCGGCACTAATTCCGTCGGACAACCAAGCATGTGCACCGACGCGATCAGAAATTAATAGCACTTAACGACACTAGAAGTAAAAGACGAACTGGCGGAACTCCTCCACATCAAAACGAACTAGAGGAGTCATTGCGAGCCCTACAACAGCCGTTTATCCAATTTAAAAGGGATATCAGAGTGGGAGACGCCTTGGTAAAGCAAAACAAGCATTTCAATTTCGAATGTAGAAAATGGTAAGCATAAATAGAAAAAGGCCTAAACTAGCATTGACAAAATCATTCCACCGAGGCTCGAAACCCAGCGATATTTGCAAGCACTAACCATGGCTCTCAATACCTTGAAACGTGGAATATGAATGGAGAAAGCTACAATATCTGGATGGAAAGCATCCAACTTCTCAAAGCATGACTTTTCTGATAAATAAAGCAAATGAGCTAACGTATGAAATAACTCTTAACTGCAGAAAGCCACAGTTATGAAATTATAGGCCTGAACCTCAACTAGTCTCGACTGTATTGTGAAGAGACAAAATTACGTCCAACTCAGCTTGAGGAAATCGCAAAATTCTGTATTTTTTCATACATAAATGCTTCCACAAGCTCTTAGCTTTAATTCATTGCACTAAGATAAGCACCTTACGATTAGCAATCATAGAAGACGAGCCGAAGCAATAAAAAAGGGAAAAATGCCAAAGCTATACCAAGAAAGAGATTTGACTTTCCGGACACCATCTCCGGCCGTATAGTGAGAGCAACACTGCCATCTTTGGAATTGTCGTCCTCCGAGACCGAAAACTGGGAAGACATGTGGACACATGAAGACTCATCAAAAGTTTGGACAGAAGAGGGTTGGGAGGGTACTTGTACCATCAAGAGGCTCTCCTTATCATTTTTTTTATTTTCGGGCCCATTTCCCACCTCTTCCTCCAAATCTTCATCTTCCTCACCAATTCGTTGAAGTGACTGTGGAGGTGGATGGAAGGGAATCAGAGGTAGACGTCGAGGTGGTGACTGGGACTCTGAATTCACCACCTCCATCGATACATCCGAGACATTAGCATCGAGCGTCTCGTCGCCACTTAACTCATTTTGTTCACCTAGTGACTGGAAGACACAGTTATGGTGCAACCACGAGCCTTACCTTGAAACCGTTTACAGGTAAATTTGACCTATAGTAAAAAGACAAATCTGGGTATAAACGCAAAAATTACCTATCTTTAGGATCAGATATAAAACTCTCGTAATGGTTATGGTCTTTCCCCAGCTTGTTACTCCAAGCACCTAAATCGGTTACGGGGATTGTTTTGAAGTACCAGTGTTCATGGGCACATAATCGTAAATGCCCATCAGCGGACGAAGTGAGAGGCCATGCTTGTACCATTCTATCGCTTTTTCGAGTAAACTTCTGTCTAAATCGCAAGTCGCGTAGGATTTGGCACGATTCAAAGTGGATTCAGCACGGGACACATTGCCTGAAATTGTACCAGACAATAAACACAATACCCAAAACTGAAAAGTAGTGCGCCAGTGCAATCATTAAACGGGCATTCGAAGGAGCGTTGAGATTGAGGATGGCGAGAAATTTCGAGACTTCATCAAGTGATTCAGCACTGAAGAAATAAAACAAAATCCGACCAATACCCTTTCAGAATGGCTAGGCGTATTATAATCACCGTGTAGCTCTCATCATCCCATAACTCCGCTAGGACCTATGAAATAAAATGCGGTAAAAACCAACCTCTATTGCATATTCGTATATACTAACAAGGCGCTTTTCTGATCTATGGATGAGTCCTTCCCTAACATAGGCTTCAACTCTGTTAAGGTAATTTAGCCAATCGACTGGCAAAATCGATGTAAATGGACCTAAAAGAATAAATTGAATCCCACACAAACATTCTTTCAACAACATTTTGGGAACCTTCAGAACGTCGACTAAACTCATAGCCCATTTGGTTTAATAAACGCTCTATCACCTTCAATTATGCAAGTGTGTCAGTCCAAACAAATTACAATGATAAATTGTACAGAAATACCGGTATTGAAGCAAGTGATTCATCAGACTTTATTTTTAACAATAAATAGGCGAAAAACAACGATAGTAATTGTGTAGAAATCCACATACAACTGATAGCTAATGGTTTTGCCCACCTCGGAATTAGAATGATCCACCCACAAGTGGCAACATTAGTCAACATACAATATGTCTCTGTTGTGCTCCAAAGTAGAATACTATTTGCATGAATGTACAAAAGGGCATTGCTATACAAATTAGACGATCTTTCGCAAACCGAGACTTCCCTCACTTCGTAAGAAATGGCAGTAGTATAGCAAAAGGCACAACATTAATGTAATGAAGAGAAAATGCTGCTTTTAGGATCAGAATTTAATGTCTTTGAGTTGAAGTACAATCTATGGAGGCTTAACTGCCTCTGTAACCAGGCCTAGAGTAACATTCTATTGCATAATTGTATTTTAAACCTGTACAAAACGAGCGTGCGTTCAAAGTGTGTTAGTTTGGGTGTAGCATCCCGAGACTCCCTTTAAGGTAAAAGAAGGCGCAGTACTAGGGCAGAATACATATATTCTGGAAACAGAGGGCTTGGGGGCCGACCAACCGGCTGGTTCAAAATGGCCACCCAAGTGACCGAATCCGGCAGTTCAAACAAACAAAGTATTGCATTGGGGATCCGAGGTTTACGATAAGGTTGCAATGCACTAAGGTTAGATTGTGTAGCACGAAATGCCAGTATCCGGAACATCCGCGGGAACATTTGGTTTGGCTCGAATTTTCGTCGTGAGGAGGATCAAGTGCTACCAAACTCAGATCTATGGTTAAATAAGCCACCAAACCTCTGCATTAACACTGCCACTGATTTGTAAGACAGCCGCTGAAGCTTAAAGTAGCTAATTAAGCAATTAAGAAAATAAAGGCTGTAAATGAAAATTGCTTTTGCCGAAGTGGTGACGCTTTGAAACCACAAGCCATTTTTGTCATGCACCACTGGAAAAGTCTTCTCCTTTGCCCGATGATGCCACGCTTGAGATTTAACTGTAACTTTTTGAACCAATGCGATGAAATTTTCGCACCTCTCAAACATTTGTTGCTTGATCCTGTATAGATGCCTTTTATGCTACATAACCTAGCCGACTGACTTCACTTTCGCTTTAAGTTTAGTAAATTTACAGTGTTACGTAGGTTTGCGCTACTAGAGTCCATTTGGATTCCTTATTAGAACTTTTATTTCGTTTATAAATAATATCGAAAATTTCCTTAGTGCTGTGCATGCTTTTGACTAAACCTGAACAACACTTTCCAGGGACGAGTGACTTTTTAGACCACATTTTATAGTGTATACTGTAACTAGAGTACTCATGATACCATCCAGACTAACAAACACAAGTGTACCTACTTCTTTAGCGTTTTGTCCCTGTAGTTCTAATGCGCTTTTGTTTGTTTGTATAGATCTATATCTGCACAGTGGTTACCGTTCCATCACATTTGAATATTTACCAGTGGTGTTGCTCCTGGTTGCTACTGCGGAATTGATTGTAGGACGTAGTGATGGCTCTGCAACAGGACATTGGGAAGCCCTGTCTGACGTGTGGCTCGGAATGCCCCGGCTTTAAGCTCCACCCTTGGAGGTAGCGTTATTCTCAGTGGTGCATCTTTTTAGGGCAACGTGTACTAATTGTCACTGCTCTTACGAGAAGCATGCTGTTACTGATCCGTCGAAAGATTCTTACTTGCATGAGTTGGAAGTATCCGACACTACCTTGCTCAAAGCCTACGATGTTGCGCAGACAATTGCAAGAGAACATGGTCTACACTGGCTCCCTGTCGGCATTCAATCTTCTGAAGTAATTTGCTTGTTTTTCCCATAATTTTTTCCATTTGTTCTATCCCAGTGTATTTTGCAAAAAAATGTTAGATGTTGTCATTTGTAGATAGTCGATGTGCAGATAGTTTCACAGCCTTCTTGGGCCGCTTTCGTAATTCTGGAGCGTATCAAGCAACTAGCTGTTCTCTGCTAGCTATTTGCCCAAATCGATGTGAAACAAAACTTTTGACTTGGTCACAGGAGTTCAGTTGACCTCTCTGAGCGGTTATTTGCCTATTCCCTGCTTTCTTAGGTTGCCCTAAAATCCTACGACTTTCCTTTACTAGGTTGAAGCTTTCCTTACTTCTCTTCCATCTTCGGAAATACCTCGAGGGGAAGCTTATGCTGAGATGCGCTTTCGGCGTATTCGACATCAAGTTCCTCCACAAGATCGGAAACCAGCATCTTCTCTCAGCACTGCAAAGCTCAATCTTCCCCCTTCCAATGCACCTGCTAATCTAGAGGGAGAATCTCGTGAAGCTACGCGTTTCCAAAACTCCCGAAATCGTCGTGATTTCGGCATTGGACGTGTAGAACGTGCATCTGCGAAGGCCACGGTTGTAGGTTATATTTCTGCTTATAGGGAAAATTTTAAAGATAGGTCTTAGCGGTTGGCTTGAAAATCAGTGATAGGTGTGCTATTAGGTTTCAGCTCCTTTGTCTTGAGTTCATGTTGTGGCTTAATGAAGCCTCAGGATTTTTGCTGTTGACTGAATTGATTTCTGGGTTGTATATTCTACTTTCATTATAATAGTAACCACTTTTCCATAACAATTGTAGGTATGCGCCGAATGTTCAGAGCAGATCGGATTTAGGGAGTTTTGTGTCCGGATTCGGCCAGAGCATCGCCTCTCCGACTCTTCTGACAACAGCTATGCACCCGCCTGGCATCCGGGTTGTTTCCGTTGCTCGAATTGCAGCGAACATCTTGTCGATTTCGTATACGCCTGGCTCAATGGAAAACCCTACTGTCTCCGCCACTACGGCCAGATGATTCGACCACGCTGCGCTACTTGCGACCATGTAAGCAGCATACTCCTTTCGTTTTTGAAATGATTTTGTTGTTGGCCATAATTCTAGACTATTGTCTGTCGAGACCACCTTTCTAATCTCAGTGGTTTGAATTACTCCTAGCAATCGCGGTTTATGAGTAATTGGAATGCTTCAATTTGTACACATAGCGGTATAAGTAAGCGACAGAAGGCGTTGTCACACCTGTACCTCCATTGGTTGTCCTCGTGCCAAGCTGCTACTGGTTGCCAAGGCGTTACTCGTCTCTGACAGACAGGCCAATCGGGGCGTTTGCAGCATTTGTAGGAACAGGCATGCGCGTGGGTGTGGTGTAGTGGCGTGTGCGCGTACGTGTCGTGCGTCGGTGTAGGGACGCGCATAACACACTGAGAGCCGACGTGCTTGCAGCTATCGCTGGACTTGCCTCTTTCATTGATTTCTCCTGTCCACCTTGCCCGAGCCCTCGCCCATTGGATTAGCCTATTTGCCCACTAGGAGACGACGTGTGGGTACGCGCGTGGCCTTGAATAATACTCCGGCCAACGTAGCTGCTGTCGTGCCGTGATTGCACTCAGACGCGTGTGCTAGATAGACGCACACTCGTACACCACTTACTAGTAGAAGCAGACAAGGAATAATCACCTTGCCTATTTCCACATCTAGCATTTCATCGTCACATTTCACGTGAGCTCTTTTCCTGTGTTTTCTTTTCCTTTGTGTCAACCCATTCCCCTTTCTCCTGCTTTAATGGGTACCAAAAATTGCAAGAAAGGTGTTTTTTATTACATATGTATTATCGGGCCACTTATGTGTGCGTGTGTTTATTTGCCTGATTTGCGTGCACCCTAGTGAGGCTATCCATGTCGTGAGATTTATTGCAAGGTGGAGCTTGTTTATGCATTCTCGTGCGTGCACGCGCCACATTTATTTTTTTACGGTGTGTTAGCATTTGAGATTCGTTTTAACTAGACGAGTAGTTAGTCTCCGTGTTTTTCTTGCGTACCGCCTTTATTATTCCTTTTTTTCTCGTGTATTGTAGCTGGGCCAAGGGGGGGTTTCCAGTCTGACCCGAAATTATTTATTGGCGTTGTTCTACTGAGATGGGAGTAACGTAACGTCTTCCACATTGTAGCTCATATTTTCCGAGGAATATACGCGTGCAATGGATCAGGAGCACCATACAGGCCACTTCGCTTGTCGTAGCTGCGACGTCTCTTTAACCGGTCAACGCTACATCCTCCGAGACGAGGAGCCTCACTGTCTGGCCTGCTACGAGGCGAAATTTGCCAACACCTGCGAGCAGTGTAAGGAGAAGATTGGCTGCGACTCTAAGGTGAGTTGGAGTAATTGAGAGTTCTAGTTCACTGCCACTAGTAGGTTCATTTCTCTTAATCGTCCCTCTCGTTCCCTTTCCCTTCTTCCCTAATCCCTTTCTCTTGGCCTGCATGCTGACGCGCCCTCCCTAGTCCCCTCCGGTGAGTCTCGTTACTCCTCTCGTTTCTCTTACACTCTTCTCTCTTCTCCATCCTCTATTCATGTTTTCTGTGACCATCGAGCACCCTTGGGTTCATGACGAGTGTAGGTTCTTGTCGTTGCCACCTCTGTTGTGAAGTAGTGTGTGCTTTACCGGAAGACATCCGAATCAAACAAGTGCCATGCGATCGTTTGAGTCGAAGGGTGATTCTTTTACTCTCGAGCTGTTAGACGCCAATCCACCCACGTACCTGCGTTTTGGCCTCCTAGAAACATCTAGCCCTGGTTCGAGCGAAGCCCACCGTGAGTTTCTCCCGTAGTTCATGCTCCCTCCTCTCCTCTTCGTCCCTTTCTCTTTGTCACATCTGCCCAACTTGTTCCCCGTGCTAGCTGTCGTGTCTGTGTTTGTTCATATCTATCAGTTTCTACATGTGAACTAGTCCCGTTGTTGCTAGTTGCCTTGGGTCGTGTATGTGAGTTTACGTATGCGTGTTTGCACGGATTTAAGTTAAACCTAGTCCTATGCCTATTCCTCCACTCATATGCTTTCACCACAATTCCTCTATCCTTCTCCGATAATCGCATTGTTGTTTTCTCTTTTTTCACCTCACGCACAACAGGACCTCTCCTTCAAAGAGCGGCACTGGCATGAGAAATGCTTTAAATGCTCCGCCTGCAATACGTCGCTGGCGGACCGTCCCTTTGCGACAAAGGACGACCAACTCTATTGTTCCGACTGTTATGACGAGCGCTTTGCGGCTCGCTGTGATGGCTGCCAAGGCGTCTTCAAAGCGGGCATGCGGAAGTACGAGTACCGTGGTCAGCAATGGCACGAGGAATGCTTTGTGTGTGTGGAATGCAAACAGCCTATTGGCGCAAAAAGTTTCATCCCCCGTGACAACCAGGTGGTCTGTGTGCCCTGCTACGAGGCTAAGTATGCGCAGCGCTGCACCAAATGCTCCGAAGTCATTCGCCGTGGTGGGGTCACGTATAAGGGTAATCCCTGGCACAAGGAATGCTTCACCTGCACCAGTTGCGGTAAGCAACTTGCTGGCCTCAAGTTCACCTCCAAGGATGAGCAACCTTACTGTGCCGACTGCTACGGGGATCTCTTTGCAAAGAAGTGCACCAAGTGTGGCAAACCCATCACTGGTTAGTGTCTGCTGCCCTTTTTTTTCCCGTCTCCACGTCGTGATTTTATTCGTTCTCTTTCACCTAGGTTTCGGCGGCTGCAAGTTTATTTCGTTTGAGGATCGTCATTGGCATTCGGAGTGCTTTGCTTGCAGCAAATGCAATTGCAACCTCGTGGGTCGCGGTTTCCTCACGAATGATGATCAGATAATGTGCTCTGACTGCGGTCGTTAGATCCTCTTAATTGGTTAACTGAAAAACTCACTCACCATGTCCTAATCTCTCACCCCAAGCAAGATGTTGCTGCTGCTTTTTTTTCATTTGCTGCTGTCTCCTCAGTTCCCTCTACCGTACACTCCCGTTCTGCCGTATTTTCTTCTGTGGGGATATCTGTCTTTGCTGCTGGTGCTCTCTTTCCTGCCTATGCTTTTGTTGTAAAGGAACAAAAACTAGCCTTCTTCAACGCTTCTTTCTCTTTCTCCTTGTCAGTGGTGGCGGCAACGACAGCAGCGGTAACTGCAGTTTCAGTCCTGTCTACTTATCGATAAATTCTCTTTATCGGCAGTTGTCGATGTGTAGGAATGTTTTTTTTGCTGTCCTCTCTGGCGGCGGTGCTGCGCTGCAATTTTTCGCTGCCGGGTCTTTCCGCTCTCCCTCCCTCCTTTTCATTACACACTCCTACTGCACCGCCGATCCGCATTTGACAGTCCAATGGTCTGTTGCCTGGCCTTTTATTTCGTGCCTGCTACCACTTCCCTCGCCCCCTACCCGTACTCTAAAACCCACATACTCAACGCCCTTTCTGTCTATTAACTAAAATAAATTGACCAACCTGTGTATTCGAGGCGAGCGCTAATTTTGCTTCTTCATTCGAGCACTCTCGATCTTCAAAGTCGCTTTCGAGTCATTCACTGCGAAAGAATCCGGAGAGGGAATTTCAAAGCTCGAGCCTCTGTGTAGTTGCTCTTTTTCTCTATGCTTTGGCGAGTTTCATGTGGGCACGTGCACGCACAAGCAGTGGTGCATGAGAAGAGTTGGGGATTCTTTTTTGACGAAAATCAGAACTCGTGGGAAAGGAGTGTGTAATTTAATGCTCGTAAATGAATCCGTTTATCTTGCGTGTGGGGTACGCCATGAGATCGGCTGGATGCAATCGGTTGTGCTTTCACTCATCGCCCTGCCTCGGCTTTGCGTGCCTTCGTGTGCGTGCGTGCGTGCGCCGTGCACGTGTGTGTGCGTGTGGGGTGACGTGCTTTGTGCTCGACTGGAGGCGGGGGACAGCCGTGATGACTAGGGCAGAAACAGCAATGACTCAGTCGTCTTCAAGCTGGCGGTACGCACGTTCGCACCGACTTCGATTCTCTTACCATCCGCTGGAATGTAAGTCAAACTGCATTACCTACGTACAAGCATCGGCTCACATTTCTGTTTAAAGTGGCTCACCGTTGTACCGCAAATATTCCCGAATACCAACTGTTAAGGTAGCTTGGCTGCCAGACTGGTGATTCTCGATTTAAAAAATCTCCACCCACAGCAATAGCTGAATGTGAAACTTGAAATTCCAAAGTCCACATCTGACGTGGTGAAAGTGGAAGTGGCATTTCATTGGCCCTGTCAGGCTTCGCTCAAGGAATGGGCTATGCGAAACGCTCCAAGGAACTGGCGCGGCAGAGGGTGCTTCATTTAAATGCCATCCTCTTTTGACTAATGCGGTGGTGCGATGATGTGTGGCGCAGCCAGATGAAACCGTCCTGTTGTTATTGGCAACAGACACTGGCAGTCACGAAGTATACGTGTGTTGTCGGTCTTATGCGAGGTAGGAATGCTATTCATGAAGTGTAATAAAAGTTTGTACTTAGGCACTTTTTGATGTTGCCATGGTGAAACAATCGTGAGCACAATGCTTCATTTGCTTCCTGACGTATCGAATGCCTAAGTCGTTGAGTTAAAAGGCAACTTTGAACCAGGGCCTAGGTTAGTTCCATGTGAGACATCTAAGCAGAGGTGGAGGTTGCAGGTTGATTGAAAGGAGAAAAGTCGCACTCTGCACTACTATCATCGGTGTTCGTACCCAAACTTGGCGTCACAAATATGTGACATATGTTCCCCATCATTTTTTGATAACTACTTGTCAAAAAATCATGTCGTGAATGTATTGGCTGGGTTTAAGCAGGGAAAAGAGATGCGAGGTGTCAATGATACGTTGATGACTGTGCGTGCCAGTCTCCCAGGAACAGTTGGATTGGACAATTCGATGAAGCAGTTGTTGGTGTCATAGTGGACTAGTGAATCGTCCAGACCGTCGTGGTTGGATTTGCTCTTGAAGCTGTGGTGGTAAAAGCGCTTGCCATTGCAAACAGTCTCACTAAAACAGCTTTATCCTCCGGGCAGTATGGTCACGGTTCTAAAAGCATCTGCATGAAATGACTTGGTGGGAGAAAGTTTACCAGACGCAGCAAACAAACCTCAGTCGAGGAGTGATTCATTCTTTGGCAAAGAAACCGCGCTTTTTATCCGAGAGAGCGTCTCGAAAGGGCGCTAGAGTGAAAGAGGCGTGAGGAAAAAGCATGCAAACAGGACCACATCCCAAAACAAATTGAAGGTGGTTTTATTAAGAAGTCATGACTCCCACCTTGTCTGGAGCGGCCTCCTCAAAGTCCCCTGTGATAGTCGAGTGATGCTTCAACTAACCTCGTGGTAGCAAAAAAAAAGACTGAATTTAACAATGGTGGTGATTCTGCCAGGTTTTTGTGGAATTATGTGTCTTGTGTTATTTACACAGCTATTCTTTGGGACCTGTCGATGTTATCGCCACTTTTATTGAGTCATTTACGCTAGCTCGACAATCCATTCAGTGCATCCAACAGTACCTTCTATTCCACCTTCTTCATTGCCACTTTCACATCCCACAGGCACCTGTCTAAGTTATTTGCAGATCTTTGTAACATGAAGGATAACAGGTCATCAAGACTGAATAACACTTTCGAATATTTACTGGCGCCTTGATGCGACTTCCTCCTCCTCCTCCTCCTCCTCCTCCTCCTCCTCCTCCTCCTCCTACTCCTCCTCCTACTCCTCCTCCTCCCCTGCCCCCCTATTGTGAGGACCCATACCAAATGCCATTCACCTACCGAGCTCTTCATGCAGGATTTTACTCCTAAGCCTATCAATTTAAACCTATCCATGATGTCCACAAGAGGAGAAATGGGAGAGGCTTATGCTAGCACAATGGCACCATTACAGCGACTCAGGTATTCCTGTCAGAAAAGTGCCACAGGTGCAGTGGATTCGTGGAAGGCTGAGTAAAAGTAGCAAGTTTAGCGAGTAATTGTGAGTTCCCACGGAGATCCATGATACGATTATTCTCACGAATAATCAACCTCTTCTTCCACTTAAACAAGAAATCCAACCTTCACAGCTTTTACCCTCGTATTTCCTCAATCAGTGCAACCAAATTGATGTAGGCACAAAAAAATAATAATATAAGGTGTTTGTTGGCAGGTGAGCTTGACATTTAGCACCTCTAGGTTGCTAATAGTAACGGCAGACTCTTATCACTCCCTTCACTTTTCTAATCCCCATTCACGGCTTAGGTCCTTATCTTTCCTGCAGAAGTTCGGCATTACCACCACTCCAAGCGCCCAATTTATCACTACTTTTCCTACAGAATGATTTTCACGACAAGACGAGACATCACAATACGGTGGGCAGCGAACCATTTTGATGCGAGACCCGAGCTGGGATTACTTCAGACTACGGCAAAACACAGCTAGAATTTATTCAAAGTTAAAACACCTTTACAGACAAACAAAATTTGTAATAATCCAGCCTACACGCCAATTGTATGCTTCTTTGGACCTAGAAGCCAATCGATGCTTCCTTCCAGTGGTCTTACTTACCGAATTGGATCGTAAAACTGTATCTACGATAGTTCTAAGACAACATATTTCCTTTGGAGATGTAAAAGAAGCTAAATTTTACCCAAAGTCGGGCATTCCCCAAATTGACATTAAGTCCACAACTGTTATTCCACCTTTTCACCTTAAGGGCATGACTCACTGAACTGGGAGTCGCTGGCCCCTCCGACAACTTTTGCCTCCCCTCCACCCTCCCCCAATGAACCCGCCTGTTAGGCGGTTTTTCGTCACGGTGATTCAGCCGTCCAAGCCGGCGGACATTTCCGGTGGCCATAGTTATGTGCCTTGTGGTTTCACCTTCATGGTGTCTTAGGGAACGAGTAAACCATCTAGAAGCCGATATTACCATCGTTTCCGTTTGCTAACCACGAAGGGATATGACATACATTGAAAAACCGATGACCATCGCTAAATTTGCCACGTTGCTAGGCAATGATGTCACTCCCAAATTTGGTTCATATGTCATTGCACCAAAAGTGGTGATTAGTCCCGAGACGAAAAGCACGCCTCGTCATTTGAGAAGTACTTCCAATGCAGCGCTAGTTTCGCCAGAGGAGCAACGACACTTTTTGCCTAAGTCTGGACGGTGTGGTGCTCTTCAAAAGGCACTGTCCACCTGAATTGCGATTTCTTGCACAAAAAAAGTGACATCCTTCTCACACTCTCTTCCCTTTAATTAGAGGCTCTCTTCCTCAAAATTTCTTTTAGTCATTCGCCATAATTGCTTCGTCAACCCTTGCCGGGGATGACGCTGGGAGGAAGGTGGAGTGGTGGGCAAGTGCTCAATTTTGCTTTCATCAGCAAATTGCTGCTAAGCGATTAGAATGTAGAATGTATTAAAGAGTCTTCTTCCCCATCCACATCGACGAGACGCACCTTTGTAGCCTCATCATCACATATACCTCGCTCTTCTGAATAATTCAATGCAATCTAGGCAATAGTCTCTTAAAACCCTCCCACTGCCTCGCGAAGTGTATGGAAATGGGAGCTTTTGCCGCATTCATCAAGACCTGCCCCTATCACATGCATCTCTTGTTCATCCTGGCGTCAGTTCATGCCTTCTTCACAGAATCGACTGCGGTCTGATGGAAAGTTGCCTGTCAGAACGGATCGGCATTGGCCACAGCCTTACCTAACAAATAAATTGTTCAAACCTTTAAATTACATCTCACACTCTGCGGGAAGACAAACAACTCCTTATTTCAGTGACCTGATCCATCCCATCTGCTCCCGCAAATTTGAATAATTGATGCTTAATAGCAAACGATTTGCCAAACTTTTTGTAGGGCCATGAAAATGTACTCTCTTGTGGTTTAAAAATAACTCTCTGGAATTTCAGTAACTTCTATTTTTAATTACCTCTTACCCTTCAGTGCTTCTGGCATTCACTGTTCCACGACTTAATGTGTGATGCCGACTTATGGGCATGAATGCCTCATTCAAGCCTTCCACACCTTCGTACACACGACTCTTCTCTTAGTCGTTGAAACTGTTTGTAGTGTGCTCTTCTGAAGTGAAGCCACTTTGGAGTCCCTAGGGGCGCAATTCAAGCTTGCGCATTGTTTGCACCTAACAGAAGGCATCACCAGCAAATGCCTTGCTAATCGCCTTCTGAATGGCATCCAGAAAGGACTTTTATGTAAGTACATTCCATGCATACCCAGGATGGTTCCTAAAACTCTAAGCATTGATACACAGCAATTATAAAAGTTCGTACAAACTTGGTCAACCCAAGCCAACAACTGGATTCTACAGTACCCAATGATCATCGACAAAGCTGAAGCATTTGTGGCAGTTATTGTAACATTTTAATAGTTGTTCAACCTCTTGAATTGGTTTTGTGGGTCCTTTAGGGCTCTGCCATTGCACATCTTCTAGGGTACACCAGTGGTCCCTTCCAGTCCATCTCTTCATCGACAACACTTTTTCCGCCCGAGTATTGTGCTTTCTTTCGTGTTCTAAGAGGTCTCGTAGAGCTAAACAATTACACTTAAAAGCTATTTAATAAATATTTTAGGGGTTCGGTTGCATTCTCTCTCTCCACTAATCACATCCACATCATTTTGTTTACAGAATCCATGCATACATTTTCGTATCCATTCATTAAAAATAAAACCCCCTTTTTCCAGTCATCAGTCCCCTTAACTGATTCTGAATAGGCTAAGACTGTCAATTAGCTGACACCCAGTAAACTAAAGTAGGCACATTTTGACCCTCTTTAGCAAAATTAGGATGATAAAGGGTGAATAAATCGAATATCAAAAAAAAAACTTTCTGTGTAGACTCTGTGAGGTTGTCTTTAAATGGGTGAAAGTAAGAGCCCAATTGACCAATCGCATATTCGCATTTGCAAGGTCACAACGGCGGCACAGAACAATGGATGGCTGCAGGCCCTTTGGGCAGCGATAGGTGCATTCTCTGAACAAAAAAAACACGACGTGTGACTAGAGGTAAAGAAAAACAAGAATATTATCGTTCTGGGTCTTTGTCCACGCTCCAACGCTTTTTTTAGAACAGAAAAGAAGCAAACCAACTCAGAGGTGGCAGTTTGTTCCGGTTTTAAGACGGAAAATAAGATTAAAGTTTATTTGCAAATAAATGACAAAGTCTTGAGGATTTTTTTTCTTTGCCTTTCTTATGTACAACTTGTGAGTACAGTAACTACAACGAATAAAGTCGAGAAAATTAAATGTAGATGTGAGTTGCGGGTTAGTGACTTCAGGCGATCACTTTTTGATGATGTTTAAGTTAATCTGTAGTTATTCATATTGCTTGAGTTCCAAAAATCCTTGAAACACAAACGACTGCATTTTCCCATAATCTTGGAGAAATTTACACAAACCGTTTTGCAATCACTCTAAATGATGATGCCGAACCACCTCGAAAACTGCACTTTGTGCGGCAGTGCATCTCATTTTAACAGCCTCTTTGCGTGTCTTTTTCATTCGTTTTGAAGCCCAAAATACGCTAACATCCATTAAAGCACATTCTTTTGAGAGTTCTACTTCTCCATTTGCATCTTTTCCAATTTTAAGTTTAATGTTTGAATACTTGGAACACTTTTCTGGGTTAAGTTTGAAGGAGAAGTCGGGCAAAGAAAATGGCTTGGCATCATTCCCACCACCCTAGCGGCCAATCGCCTAATTCTAGGGGGATGCCTTCCTTAAATGTCACTGAATGCTTTGGCTTTAAAATCAGGGAAAGACTTCTGCCCTCCTATAAAATGGGAGAGGTAGAAAAAGCACTCCTAGTAACTAAGCCAAGCTACACATTTCGGGGTGGCTAGATCGGCATGACACCATAACTCCAGATACTAAAGTTTGGTGTCAGGTTCAGGATAACGAGATTCTTGCCGTTAAGGTGGAGTCAAATTTGCTCCATATAGTCTGTATTATTCAGGGATGCGTGACCAAAAGGCCTTTTGATGGCCTCGACGAGGTCACGTCAAATGTTGCAGATGCGAGAATCAATCTCTATGGCTATACATTCGATGATGCAATAAAACTCCTTTAATATTAATCTTGTGGGACTCTCGAAGGCTAATAAAGAGGGGATGAAAAAAAGGGAGACCTTAATGCCTTCGCTTCTACGATCTCAGGGGAAAATGGATCACCACACCTCAGAGATATTTTATTGTTCTACTGCGTTCACAACCATCATTCAATGAAGTGGAATGATTTTATAGCACTCTGAGTGAGTAAAAACAAGCTTTGGACGGCAAACCTGTTTTGCAGTCCTTGCGCTAGAGTTATGTGTCACATCTAATTAAAGGGAAGGTATGGAAATGGAGGGATAAAATACAGTGGGAATATTTTCCACGGTGTGTTAGTAGCTATTTAATTCAAGACATTTTAAAAATTATTTTTTTCTTTTGCTTTACAAGTTTAACCCAAAAACTCCATAGCGAAGCTATCCTCAGACCAGGGACTTGACACGATTTGCTGCATCTGACATGCATAGCTCTGAAATGCATACTAAAGGCACTTTAGTGTTTCTTGCAATACCCCATGGGGTTACCACTACTTCTGATACCTGGACGCCTAATTTGATGATTAAAGCTTCCGGTTTATCTCCTGTGGCATGGTTGCTAGCAGAGCTGTAAATGAGTTGAAAACAATGAGAGACCTGAACAATGGACGCTTTCAGGCAACAGTGACGCAGGAGGTGCCAAAAATTCGCTGACCAAGACAATTGGCCACTAAGGCGGTGACGAATGCACGGGCGCATCAAGCAGGTGTGTGATGGGTCTCAACACTCCCTTCACACCTATGCTTCCGCCTCCGCAAGTGACTCAGTCCTGCGCCACATCCGCGACCTGCCATTCACTCCAGCTGTTTGTGTGTGTGTGTGTGTGCGTCTGTGTGTGTTTGTGTGTGTGTGTGTGGGTGCGTCAACCACTGCAGTACACGTGACACATTGCAGACGTGACCGTCAACTCCCTCCTCACTCAGCTTTGCAACACCGCAGAGTAAAACGCCAACGTCTGCTACCACTCACTGCACCATACAAGCACCACTCACCTCCACCAACAAATCACGCAACACATCCTCCAACCACCTCATGCAATGACTTGTGGTGATTGCTCATCAAATGCGTTCACTGTCGTGGTCTGATGGAGCCGACTGGAGTGGCGCAGCACAACCCAACCCTCACATCAACCAGCATCACCTCGGTGGAGGGAGTACTGCCACCGTCGGTCAAAAGGAATGCCAACAACGAAGACTTGGTTCTCATCAACCAACTTCGTGTGACAGGGATTGGACAACCAACTCTCCCAATCGTGGTTTGATGGAAGGAATTCCTCATTGCTGTCACGACTACTGACGAAAGATGACTTCTTCCAAATCGTGGACGCATCCCAGTTTGCAACAATGCTGGAGCAACGCAACCCCTCCCCCCTTCTCCATCACCACGCCAATGGACAAGGCAAATAAGGAGGTGTCTTCTCGTTGAGGATGCAAGCAGGACATTGTTTGTGGAGAAGGAGAGCAGAAATGCGTAGGCGAGAGTATTATTTAAGTCCTCCAGCTTACAGCTTCGCTAATGCAGCATAAGTTGATTTTCGCAAAGGTAGGAATTGGCATTGCTGATGGTGGTAGGGGGCGATTGAGTCTTGCATTCGCCTTCGAGCCACTCACTGCAGTTGGTGTGAGCAGGAGGGTAATTCAATTGACAGTCGATCACACCCCGAGTCGCCTCATCGTGGCTGGGAGCAATGAGACAAGACCAAACAGAAGTCTTCCTACAGCTAACGAGTAGCAGTAGTAACAACAACTAGATACTGTGGGTAGTGAAATGCACGGTAGTGTTGGGAAGGAGGAGGAAAGAGGAGGAGGGGAGAACTTCATGATTGGGAAGGATACAAAATTGGCCTTTTCATTGACAGTTGAATCCCTCAGAATAGTTCGGATCATGACATTCTCATCATGACTACAGAATGGGAAGACAAGTAAGGATGGAGTCACCATGAGAAGACAAAAGAAAAAGCAACGTTGTTTTTTTATCTTTTGCATGCATCATGCATCATTTAAACCCCTTAGTGGAGGGAGTTTATCCATCTTTTCCCAGGGCCGAACAGAAAAATGCACTTTTAGTGTTCCTACAAAAGTTATCCGATTGCTTGAATAGCTTCTTCCAACTTTTTCATCGGCCCTCCTACTGCCTCATGCATAGTAAATAGGAAGAAACACGGTCCAAATAAAAAAAAGTATTATAGACTGAATTGCCCAATTGTGTCCAATTACTATGAAATAGTAAATTTCAGATATCACTTTCGGATGACATTTTATTTTAGCTGTTGTTGTTGTTGTTAATTGTTGGTTTGTTGTCGTAGTCGTAGCACCGACATTTGATTACCATGCCCCGGGATATCTCTTTTGAGACACTGTCAGGCAGTGTTGGAGGGGCACAGAAGTCTCCTAACATCGACATGAACAAAAAATTCTGACAGATGATGATGAACTAGTTGGGCAGATGAAAAACCACATTTGCCATAAAAAAATGAATCGCTTGTGAGGGAAAATTGAGGAGCTTACGTGGTGAGTGAAATGAAGAAGTTGATACCGGTGTATCCACAGCGTCGTAGCGAGTCACTATTCAAGCATCATTCCACATTTTAAAACGTAAAATTAAGGTAAAAGTTATGTTACTAGACTTTACAGAGTAAAATTAAAAGGTCAAGCGTAGGAATAAAAAGACGCTTTTCCAGTCTCACCCTTCGGCTATTATGTGAGATAAGGAAATGTCATTTTAAACACCGCTTTCTGACAAGGTCAATTCGTAGGAGGAAATCTTTAAGCATTTCTCGAAAACTATACTACACTCATTTGAAAAAGCATTTTCGCATACTCTCACTGACAAATGCGCTCGCCTAGCGATTGCCGGGTTGTCTTGCAGTCGGGATGTTTTTCCAGACCCTGGAAAGGGTTCGGAAATGCCGTCTTAGTCACCTTGCGCATCTCTTCTTCCCCATTTGGCAGGAAGGGCGAGCTCTACAGTTTCAAATGGGGACTGTGTTATAAAATTACCGACTTAGACAATTTTGAAGGTAACTCTTTCTTCGATAAGGGAATGCAAAGTTCTGGCCAGACAGTGGGAGAGCGCTTGACTGAATCACGATTGCCCAGATAGTAACGCGGAAAGCTTGATAAAGTCTGGGCTCTATGCTATGCCAAATCCAAACATCCATCCCTGTTTTGTCTTTTATTTATTGCCCGTTTAACTACAGGGAGGACTTTAAACTGGTTAGTCATTTGCCTAAATTTAAACTTGTGCAATAGCCCATTGCATGTCCTTTAAACGAAACCTCCAATCTAAGTTAGTCTGAAGTTGTTTCTTCAACTGATCTAAACGCTCATATTTTCGCATTAATTCATTTCTGTTTGCTAAAGGGATGAGCCTCAATGGAAGGCTCCATCGTGAGGCCTATTAGCGTATCAAGCTCATCTGCCAACTTGCATTGGAGTTTCCTTCCTCTGTTAGATCCAAGGTGCAGAAGGCATGACGACCAAGTTCGCATGCTCCTTAGGCAATACATGGTTAAATTTTTAATGACTCACAGTAGCTGCACGAGGATTACTCTCTGAAGCGGTAGCGGGGTTTTCCAGTAAGGCAGGAAGTCTGTTACTAGCCTAGAGATGGGTCGGATGGCTAGAGACAGGACTGAGGGAGCATTACAGCAAAATTGTAAATAAACTGCTGTAACTGCGTAGCCTATGCATTTAAATATGCGTCCCTCTTCTGCTTCGGGTGAGGGTAATGCTGTGAGGTGCCATCATGGGAGGCGACGTCACCCGCTTTGTTTTAGAATTTTGTTTTTTTTGAGGCTCATGTGGATTCATACGACCTAGTTAGGCTCCACTACTTTGCCGTTTTGGAGCCATAAATGGAGATGCTTTTGTGATGCATCTCCTCAGATTCAGGCGTCCACAGGGAACAGCCTCTTTCACTTCCCTTTGAGTGTGTTAATCAGCGATCGCAATCACCAGTGCTGTTTGCCTGGCTAGAGGTGGCTTGCCTCGGGTGGCATCTGAGAGCCCATGGAAAGGTCAAAAGTACACTGGTGGAAACACTTGGCCATGGTCCCAAGGCGATGTTGGAACCCACCGAGACTTAAGAGTTGAAGTATTTAAAAAAAATCGTCTCATTGCAATAGTTTTGTTAAGTATACTGCCGAGATCTTTTTACAATGCCTTTTTAATTTAAAAATGGAATCACGTTTGTGTATTTTAAGTGTCCCCTGGTGCAACAACTTCAAAGGAGGTTTCATTGAATTCATTAATAAAGCACAGTCTTGCGTGGAATTTAAATCACCTTTGAAGACAGGATAAGAAGCGGCATACCAGAAATAAAGGTGACACAAAGGCTAGGGACGACAGGCAAAGTCGTAAAAGTGGACTGTCTGATCAGTGCCCTGGGAAAAATGGAAGAGGCTAAAATTTCTCACTGCTATAAAAACAAAACAAATCAGTTTAAATCAAGTAAAGGTTCAGTTAGCTTGAAGATCCATCAGGTGATGGGAACCCAGCTGAGGCAATGACCTGTCCTAGATCTTGGGAACTTTTGTTGTGCTCACTATTGTTTGGATGCGGGTATTTGAAAGTGCAGATTTGCACCAGTCTCTCGGTTTAGCACGGTGCGATGGTGCAGTGGAGCGCGATGTTCTTCACTGCACCTCCGGACTATTTTGAATCATCACAAGGGATCCTTTGAGCAGGATGTGTACCACAGAGACTGCGACAAGTAAATGTCACTTGATTGCGCGCGGTAGGAGGAGATACCATCCAGAAGTGATTTACAGTCACCCAAGACGTCAAATATCCATTGCGACTTGATTGACCCTCTGCTCTTAAGGAATCACCCACAACTTTTGGTCCTGCTTGACGCCAGTAGTGAGGAAACAAACAGTTTGTGTTTGCATTAACTTAGACGCCAGAGTCGTGAAAGCTGCTCTACCGATGGATATTGCATGCATAGTAAAGATAGGCTTTAAGGACTATCAATGCATTAATAGCTACAAGAGGATTGTTGTAGACTGAACTGCTTTGAGGAATGGTTTTACTTTTGGAGCATTGGGTGACCGAAGTAACCTACTGTTGGTATCTTGAAAACATCCACTCACTTTACTACACTTCTGGAACACGCACCCATTCACCGCCAAGACACAATACTCTGTTCACGTACAGTGGACTCGAGCATGCCAGATCACGGGCAGATCTGAGGTCATGATCAGTCCAGCCGTTGGAAGAGAGCCTCATTCTTTTTCTGACAAGGTACCGCTAAGCTGCGTGCTACAATACTCACCCTTAAAAAGGCTTATACTCAACGATAAGAGAGGAGGAGGTGGTTCCAAGTGCGTGTCACCTTTCCTTCCCATTGATCAATTGCGTGTAGCATTGACAGTTGGACGACACTAGTGAAGCAAATTGCTTCATAAAACGGGCGTTCGTAAACCCTAGTCACGGAATGGACATTTTAATGGCCACCGGTGCAGTTGTTTGCCACTAATGGTAGATGATAGTAGTAATGAATGCTTTTGGCGTCCAATTTTTAACGGATAATAGAAAGGGAAAAGATAATGTGGTTAATTGGAATGATTAAGGAAAAGTAGATGGCAGATGTACAGGTTTTGAGGTAGTAAGGGAAAGGTGCAGTAGTTTCTAATGTATTCGCCGTCAAGTGCTGTTCACCAGGCCCACGATAAGCGTTTCGTGCTCGCCGAAATGTGGATAAAATTTAAAAGGCTGAAAATGAGCTATTAAGTGTTGCAAAATGTATCGAAATGGGGATTCTATGGAGCACCATAATTACATCGAAATTGGGTAATTGTTGAAGCATAAAGATGACACCTACGGGGTTGTGTAAGCCTGACAGTAGTTATAAAACCTGTATTTTGGGTTTTCATCAATGTGAGTGGGGAAAAATTTAATCATTGTCTTTGGTTCAAAGGTGCTTTACAGTCCCGAGACTCTCCTGAGAACTAAAGGAGACAAAATACTCCGGCAGAGCAGGTAGCGCCAATGTAGAGCATGGTCTGGAGACGAGCTCGCCAGGCGGATGTACGATGGTGGAGCCGCTAGGTGACCCGTTAAGGTCGTGTGATCATGCAGCGGTTTGATTTAACTTACCTTGAGATTCCATGCATAGCAGAAACTCTAACAAATAAAAGGTATTTACTCCAGAGAGAGGAGTAGATTTCCTCTCAAAATAAAATGCACTCTGGAAAGTTCTGATAGCTAGGTGAAATTTTACGCGAAAATAATACTAATGTGACAGCTCTACCGAAATTGGACAGATATTTGTCAAGCCTTTCTGTTTGAACACCTCATTTTGGTGTTGACGTTTTAAATCGACTAAGTGTTTTACTTCCTCCCACCTTTACTTTCAAGCCCTTAGAACGAGCAGGTGAGTTGAATGGGGGCATGCTCAATGGGATGCAGACGTATCAGGGTCGAACGTGTTCAGGGCAGGTGGAGTCCGATCCGTCAGGAGGCTCTTCACCCTTGCCTTGAAAGAGCCTTTAACCTTTCTACCATGTATAAATATTGTTACTTAAAATAAGTGTTATTCAAAAACCTTTTAAAAAGCCGAGGCTTATCGAATTCGCCTATCCTGTCATTTTCGATGAATTTTTTTAGTTTTCATTTAAGTGAGAATGGTAATAAGTTTGAATAGGCTCGTCTTAGGCCAAATTTAAGTGCTTTCAAGTTATTAGACGGGGCCTGTGTTCAATTTGGAGCCTCTGGAGTTTACACCCAGAAAGAATGCAGAGGTCTAATGTTTAACTAAATGAAGTCAAAAATTAGTAGTCGATGTACAACGACTAATACCTTTTTGCCACAATAACACTGTGATCACTTTCAGAGGCACGCAGGAGATGGACAAAGCATTTCAAGCATAACTTTTATTAAACAGCTAATGAGACCGCTGTCCCCACTTGCAACTCCACTGTTGCAAACAGCGATTGAATGTCGCGTTGTAAACTTTGCCATCCTTCCAATAAACGTCCAACGGTTAGAATTACAGGTGTCACAAGCACAGGTGTGCCTCAACAAATCATCACACTTTATCCCCATTCGTGTTGGTTTATGTGCTTGTTTGAGGCTATAAAAGCCTAAGCTGCTTAAGCAATGATTTGGAGTTTGGAGAGGCGAAATTACGACCACCACGAACAATATCTAGGCGACTTACATATGCTCATTCACTAGCCGACTTCCCCGTAAAAAATGTTTTATCCGTTAAAAGGGGTTAGCGTACTACTTTGAGTAAACAAATTTAATGTGAAATTTAGTGAATAGGATGTTTGAAGATTTAGTTTCATGGTTCACACCACTTATTAAAAGAAAGCGTGGCAACTTTTAATTGACTACTTTTAATTCCACCTTAAAATTTCAAAAAGAAGCATTATTTTTTGAGGTACAAGAAAAAACCTACAACTCAGCTCCTTATCCATTTTATCGCCAATAATCAATCATTATCGATTTCTAGCTATCGATTAGTTATTGGTACAAAATGATTTTTCTGGCTTAATCTATAATATTCTGTAAAATTTGTATCGATCTTTTCATATTCGACTCCTCTCCTCAACTTTGCAAAACACCTTTGATGGTATGGTGCTGCCATCGGTTTGGCTTCTACCTCTTCCACCTCGACCCTCGTTCTCTTGGAAGGAGTGGATTGAATGGGTTGGAGCATTCCCAATCCGTCGTCTTTTAAACGCGGCGAGGATTGTCCGGAGTGAACAGATGGCAAGGTTTGTGTTCCCCAACCGCCTCTCACCCAAAAGCTCTGTTTCAATGCATACTTATTTTACGTTAGCAACATTGGGAAAACCCTTTGGAGTCCACCCGCGGGATGGCTTGTCCAATTCTGCTTTAAAATCTTATAGGATGCAAATGAAAGCGTAAATATGGTCTGTGATAGAAACCGGTTCATTCAAATGACAACCACTTACACAATTGACATTTTATTCACCACTTCGTGTGGGACAATATTTATCACCATTAATGAATGCAAATGTATTCAAATTTTGCTGTCGGATGCTTTTTATTGTAAGATAGGTGGGGCAGTTGTAACACTTACTTGGCTAACGCTGAATAAACGTATTCTTCAGCAAAATGTACCACACAAACGTAAAGTTGTCTATAGCGCATCCTACTCCCAAAACCTGTTTACCCATCTTTTATTCGTGCTTATATGCAACTGTAAAAGCAAGTTGTCTATAAGCAGCATCTACTTGTTTTTCAAAACTACATCTGCTGTCAAATACTAATAAAACTGACAGTGACAACATAAAAATCTATCTTCTCTGTTTGATTGACAGCGTTTTTGCGTGACCAAAAGTATTTTTTTCCTATTGTGGTGGAGAAGAGTTAGCTTATTAATATTGGTGAAGAGAGTTTATGGCGCTAAAGCCACACTGCTTGATTCCTTGCATCCACTGTTAGTCAAATTCCTATGATGTTTTCCTCACAATATTACTTCACATTGATGCAAAGAGTTTTTTACAGCATACTGTGCTTTTATAAATCCAACCATGTGGGTCATTCAGCTTTCAGAGGTCTGCTGCTACGCTGGTACCATAACGACCTGATCGTGTCGCCTGTACTGGTCCACCGATTGCCTCTACTGTTGTGTAGTTCAGAGTAGTTCAGCTTGTTCTCAGTCTGAGGGCAAAATACGGGTCGAACCACCAGAGGATCCAAGCAGGGAACCGGGTTTATTTAATTAGTCGTGTTTGCCTTGATTGCCAGTGTAAGCAACTGCGGCAAGCGGCAATAAAAACAGCAGCGGCAAGGCCGAGGCGGTTGTACGGGTGCCGCTCAATAATAGCGGCAACGCTAATTTATATGTGAGCACAAAAAATTAAAGGAAAAGTAATTAAAATGTCCTCTTAGTCACCTATATGCGCTACTACTTTTTTTCAGCCTTTTTGTGCACTCATAATCAACCTTCTTACAGACCGGTACGCTCTATTGCATTCCCCGAGAGTGGTCTTTGATGTTTTGGAGGTGGAGGTGAATAGGGAGGCATAGTTTTTGTGATGTCCAAAATTTTAGGGAGCACTGAGGACGTTACATCGGATAAAATTGAAGCCCTACCCATGACATCCTCACTATGGTGAGGTCTGAATTCGCTCCGAGGAGGCAACTTCACCAACAATAAAAGGGACGCCATGCCGTCCAAATAGCAAACTGATTCCAAGTAAAGCCAGGTTCTGCAGTCGGGAAAGAATCACCTTTTTTCACGCTACTGATTTCTCTTGGCACTACTTTTGAACCTGGGGTTTCGTTGTTTTTGGGAACTGAATTGGGTTGGTGGGGCTATGCAGACTATCTCGCATGCTCCTCGCTGGTTGTAGGAGCGTTGACCCAAAAGGTGGTGTTTAACGAAGGACGAAGATTAACATAGTACCATGATGCTGATGTTTCTTGTTTATTTCTCCTTGCTGCCCAGCCATATTTTAGTTCTATCAAGCTCAATTGTTCATAGCATTCCTGTAAGATGCGTTACTGAGCTAGTTACCGAAGGCAGAAGTCAATTTTTAACCCTTCTGTTAGGGCTGTTGCGGATTTTACCCATTTGCGCAAAAAGACCAGCTTTTGCCATGTGATGGGGTTGGCTTACCTCTGCCATCGGTGTGGCACTTTGGGTTTTCCCTCATGTAAAAGGACGCCGAAATATTGGGACAGAAAATGTGCAGCCGACGCACAGAAGGGCTGAGGAGCGGAAGTACAAAGGCAGAGCCTTAGGTGGCTGTAAAGCCAAAACAAAGAGTTAACCAGGCAATCAAGGCACTACTCTTTATCTAGCCGAAACGGCACATTTGAAGTGGTAAGCAAATTGCTCTGGAGGTGTTCACTTGCTGATGTCGTAAAAGTGTTGTCCTGCTTCCGCCCCCTCGGTGTGCAGGCCAAAGGATGCATCGCCCTATCCAACTTCGAGGTTACCTGAAGGATGCAAAGAATTCCCGGTACATGAACAGCATTTTAGAACTTAATTAAAGAGGCATAGTACTAAAATTTTCTTGCAAGGGGTAATAAAATTTTCTTTGGGAAATGAGGACATGTGCTCCTCACATTTGGCGCCCTCGTTTGATGGTAATCAGGTGTGACGGCGAGAGGAACACAGTGAGGCATTAATTATTTACCCTCTTGAAAAAAAATTTGCACTACGAGGTAAACATAATTTACCAAGAACAGTCACACCATGGTGAATTTGTTTTGAAAATATTCACATTTATGGTTGGAAATTGAAATTCATGCCATTCGAGCTACGCTTGAAGTGAATGGGCAGCAAATTGAGGCACAGGTTAGAAGGGAAGCAAAATCATCCCCAGTCTTGGAAGATGTCTAACTTGCCTAATACTGATTGTGGGATTTTCCGAGGCACGAAATTCAGAGAGTCAAAAGTGCATTTTCTTTCTACCTGTAGTCTCCCAGTGCATTCAAATCTCAACTTAACATGCAAGCCAGAATGGTTGAACCATCATGGGCATCCAAATTTTGTGAGCTTATTTATCATTTCATCTAACAACTTGTCACATGTTTGACGTTCTGCAAATGAAGTTCACTGGAATGACTGCAGTGCGGTGGATTGGGAGTGGAATCACCACAGTTGGGATCATCACAGATAGACATTGACAGCTTCTGAGGCATTGACACCTTTCAAATGTCTTCGTGATGATTGCATCAGCAGCTCACTGCTGTACTACCAAACTTGAAGAGCCCGGTAGATAAGATTTGAGACCTCATTGCACAGAAAGTTTATCTGCGATCCTCCACTCAACGCACTTGATGGAAGAGATCGAGGAGGACTTTGAAGCGTAGTTTTTCATATTAAATTCTTTAATCATTTGAGGGACCCACAGCATTGGGCCGTGGAAATGTTTTCTTTGTGTCTTGTTTCTCCAAAATTATTTATTTAGCCGAAGAATAGACTAATGTTTAAATGTAAGCTTTGAAACCGCCCAAACTTTCAACCAAGTCCGCCTCAGTCTGGTCAGAAATTTACCCTTGAAAAGGCACTAAGAAACTATCTGTATCAATGATAGTAAGATCATCATAGCTGTAAATTTTAAGAGGCAAACGTGTATATCATAAAAATATATTTGCTAAGGGAGTGTTAATTTTAGTACCTCCGTTCAACCACTCAATGTAAGTTCCAGTGGGTGAAATCAAATCGGTGCCTGTCATCCACCCACCTCTTCCACTGTGGATGAATGCTTTTTTTGCTTCCATATTTAGTAAACTAAGGTTGCTACACGCATCCCAGTTGCATGGCATCCAATCACACCGATATGATAGATGGTCACAAAAAATTTGCCAAAAGTCTGTTTGGATTAGGGGCTAGCGCTCTCGACCACCAAATAGTAGCTACCTCACGAGTCAGATTCAGCCCCCTTTTTTGCCTCATGGAAGCGTGGCAAAGGGTATTTAAAAGTACGCCTGCACAGAACTGTCCATGAAGCCTGTCACGCACAGGGAAGTGGAGAAAGTCGTTGAAGCAGCCAGAGTACGAGGACTTCTATTCAACTCCTTTGAGAGAAACCTTTGTCGAAGACATTGAGTGGGAGAAACTATACAAACATACATATACCTCCAAGACCATACTAGCAGTGGATTTTCTTCGCATGATTTTTTTATCAGCAGAGGTCCCACATTTATGCTGTGTGCAGCGCCTTGCTATTCATCCTTATCCATCCTCTAGTTCGTATTTTTTTCGGAATTATGCCCTTTTGAAAACAGATCCCATTTTGGGATGTACCTCCTCAAGCCAACAACATGTGTGTTGTGCGTCCACTTACATGCCAAAAAAGTCGAAATTGGCATTTAAGAGGTTGTCTGCACTGACAGAGGTTTGAAGTGCTTCCCCTAAACATACTTCAACAGTGAAACTGTTTGTAAATGATTTATGATTTATTTGCAGAGAGATGTCAAATTCCAGCAATGGTTTAGGTGAAGAACCATCAAGCTACAGATTCTGCCAATTCGTGGTGTTCAAAGACGCTGCACCATTCCAAAGTCTCTTTCCATATGGACCTTGAAAAGCCTTAGTAGGGTTTGGTATTTTGCAACTTCTTAACAGCTTTGAAGTAGCATTTAGAATGCCTCCTACAGCTAATGAATAGATAGAGGTATTTTTAATTTTAGAGGGACATAAAAGAAGAATGAAGCATATGAACATTAAAAAGGTATAAATGATCCCTTCGTTGTGCTATTTCACCACCTGCTACCACGATCGCTTGCTTCATCTCTCGCTTCGGCATAACACAGTAGCTTCTATTTAGGTGAGCTGTAGGAAGACTTCTGTTTGGTCTTGTCTCATTGCTCCCAGCCACGATGAGGCGACTCGGGGTGTGATCGACTGTCAATTGAATTACCCTCCTGCTCACACCAACTGCAGTGAGTGGCTCGAAGGCGAATGCAAGACTCAATCGCCCCCTACCACCATCAGCAATGCCAATTCCTACCTTTGCGAAAATCAACTTATGCTGCATTAGCGAAGCTGTATACTGGAGGAGTTAAATAAGACTCTCGCCTACGCATTTCTGCTCTCCTTCTCCACAAACAATGTCCTGCTTGCAGCCTCAACGAGAAGACACCTCCTTATTTGCCTTGTTTGTTGACGTGGTGATGGGGAAGGGGGGAGGGGTTGCATTGCTCCAGCATTGTTGCAAACTGGGATGCGTCCACGATTTGGAAGAAGTCATCTTTCGTCAGTAGTCGTGACAGCAATGAGGAATTCCTTCCATCAAACCACGATTGGGAGAGTTGGTTGTCCAATCCCTGTCACACGAAGTTGGTTGATGAGAACCAAGTCTTCGTTGTTGGCATTCCTTTTGACCGACGGTGGCAGCACTCCCTCCACCGAGGTGATGTTGGTTGATGTGAGGGTTGAGTTGCGCTGCGCCACTCCAGTCGGTCCCATCAGACCACGACAGTGAACACATTTGATGAGCAATCACCACAAGTCATTGCATGAGGTGGTTGGAGGATGTGTTTCGTGATTTGTTGGTGGAGGTGAGTGGTGCTTGTATGGTGCAGTGAGTGGTAGCAGAAGTTGGCGTTTTACTCTGCGGTGTTGCAAAGCTGAGTGAGGAGGGAGTTGACGGTCACGTCTGCAATGTGTCACGTGTACTGCAGTGGTTGACGCACCCACACACACACACAAACACACACACACAAACACACACGCACACACGCACAAACAGCTGGAGTGAATGGCAGGTCGCGGATGTGGCGCAGGACTGAGTCACTTTCGGAGGTGGAAGCATAGGTGTGAAGGAAGTGTCGAGACCCATCACACACCTGCTTGATGCGCCCGTGCATTCTTCGCCACCTTAGATTTCGTTTTGAGGATTTATTCGATGACTGAAATTGTTGCTCTGGTCGCCGGCATGGCTGAGAACGATGACTCTCAAAAAGTGTAAGGAAAGTACGCACTTCAAATGAAATGAACGGTTGGCAATTTCCTTCCCCAAATTTTAATAAATTGATGCATGGTTGGATTTTAAACAAATTATAAAAACAAGTTTTAGCAACTGTGGAGACTAGCAGAGTTCGATGAGAGAAGGTCCCTACCTTGAAAAAGATGCCGGGCGACGATGACCTGACAGTAGTTTTTCCTTCCTTGTCAAGTTGCAGATGGTTTCAGGAACGGCTGCCTTGGTTGTCCTTTCGTTTGGTTTTACATTTTGCGATGGATGGATTGGCTAATATTAGTAAAAGTTTCGGTAGTTTTTAAATATTACCCTTATGGTAGGTTAAGATTAGTATTACGCACTTTATAGAAACATAAACTTGCAGTGCATTTGTTGGTTGCACCTTCGACTTCCCAGTCGTCACTGAAGATGCAATAAGGCAAGAAAGTACGGCAGAGCATTTACCACTAATAACAGAAGGCCTGGAAGGCTATTTGCATGCCTCGAATAACATACCGTAGAGTGGAGGTACAGGCTGCAGTGGTTAGGCATCCTCACCTTCAGTAAGAACAATACCAAAACACCAAGCTCTTTGCACTAAGCCAGCGGCTATTCTGCACCTGTTCATACCCCAAAGAAGAAATTACTGTAGATGTAGGCGCACTTTTGCGACCCGACAGAGATCATAAACATTTTTATCGTCAATTCGCAAACTGCGTACTTGGAGTGGCCCTACCCATCGCCCACCTTAACCCTCCACCGCTTCTTCATAGGTGTCACAACCAAGAGCGATGGTGCTAACAAAATAAGTAAATCAAGATACTCAGCATCAGATTGCCAAAGCTAGAATCAATATTTGCTCAGGTGGTAATCTTTAACAGAAAGACTTTTTGGGTCTAAAAGTTGGCATTAGTTAGTCGTGGAAAACGCATCTGGGTAAGAGAGAAGGCTTCAGCGCTGTAGTTACAATCGTGCTTTTATCCTAGCGATGAGTTGTAGCCTTGAGTGCTGTTACCTCGATTCCCTTCATGTAGCAAGCAAGAAATGTCTACTTCATTTAGGTATCAAGACTGATTACTGACATCCCCTATTCCTCATGACTCGTTAATGTGCAAACATTTCATTTCAATGGTGGCAAAATTGCGTTTTGCATCCTTTTACATAGTACTTATGGTGGAAGTAAAATAACCTTAAATAAAAGCACTGGCTCAAAGTGTTTCGTAACAACGGGCTATTTTATTGTTATAAAGAAGTAACAAGCCATCTGGCATCTGACATTTGTCTGCCCGCAAACCCAGCTAGCCATTACGGTGCCACAAAATTAAGGCAGTCGATAGGAAAAGACGACTTTGCTGAAATACGCTATTATCGAGGAGTATTTGCACTTCTTTATCAGTACGGTTATGCTAGACTATGTGGTAGGCCGTAACAACTTATGAAGGCTAAGGATATGATGGTTACCTGGGCGCACATGACACCAAGAAGTTGGAAGAAACGAATTATGACCCTCCTTGCCTCCGGATTATGTCTGCTCCCATGAAGGCCAGATATCATTTCAGTCGGCCCGGGTTATCCTCGAGATGACCTGAAAAGGACTCTGTAAAATGCCTTTTAATCGCAGCAATGCCAGGTTACGATGCCATCTGCCATTCACTGGGCTACGTACCCAAAAACACTTTCCTCAGGTGCCGCTTAGTAATGTTGAAAAACGGAGTCGAGGATGCTGTAAAATATTGCAAATACGAGTGGCACTTGCATTTTCACTTGCACAGGGCTTGTCGATCGACCGGTTATTACATGCGATCGATCGATTTTACCCCCCGCATGCTGTGGGTCACCTCACTTCAATCGATAATCGATTTGGCCTTAGGTTGATGTGGCCTGCGACTCGCAGGGAACTTAAGCATTTCCATTAGTCTAAGAACCACCAATTTGCAATTGAAAGGAGCACCGAGACGGGGAAGTTCAGGCAAGAAGTTGGTTGCAATAATTTGTCGGCACATAATAACTTCTGTCCAAACAGTCGTTGCTTGCGCCGGTGAATTAGGTATGCTGATGTTTCCCGGAATCAGGGTTGAGTGATTTCAGTTGGACAGACTAAGTGTGTGTGCATATCATTTCAGTAATGATTAAAATTGAAAAGGATTTAGTAACTGTTACCTTTTGGTGGATAGAAGTAATTTCATCTCGGTGCAGTTTCAGCCATAAAACTTTAAGAACTAGGGTGTTTATCGTACACTTGTTAAATTCACAACGGAAGATTCATTTTAGTGGCATTTAAACATAATTTTACAACAGATCAGAAGTCAAAACCTTAAGGAAAAGTCAAGCAGAGTTGTAAAAGTTATAGGATGATAGGAACAAAATGTAATGGTGATCCAAAATGAGGGCAACTGTTAACACGACCGATGCAGAAGTGAATGTTCCTCTCGAATATGCAAAAGTGTGTTTACGTACCACTTTTTCGTTTGGCATGAAACTGGGTTCGGTAATACCCTTGTAATTTATGCGTTTTCCCACCTCATTCACATGTTTTGAATGGGGATCGGTGTACTGATTGGCTATTCAAAAGACTCTTGCATCAACCATCGACACACGTGTAAATTGAAATCCCAATCTTTTTTTCCCATTTTAAGTGAATGTTTATCTCTTGTGTGGTAAAGCTTTACATACGTTGTAAAAATCCCTCCCAACTCAAATGCAAATAGAATTAGGAAGTTTTTTGCATACACTCTACAGTTCAGTTGTCTGCTCTTGCAGGGTCGCTACACCAGAACACTCCTGCTTGCTTTGGCTCTGTTTTATTTTTGGAATTACGCTTGAGTGCTTCCGCTCTCCTACCCTTGTCAATGTTCTTATTAAGAAAATGCCTATTTTTATCTTTAGCAACAATAACCGGTCTTTAAACCGCTCTTCTATTGGACAGAGAAGAGTGATTGCTGACCATAATGCAAATTTAGCAACAAGGAAGACCTATATCTGGCTTTAATGGAGGAAATGGGGAGGGATTTTAGCAACCGTGACATGCTTTTGCCACCCTTCGTATCTGACTACCTCAAAACATATTGTCAGAATGCCCAGTTTTGACTCTCTGATCGGTACGAAGAAAATAAATTTATTTAAACCGGTGAATGCACCAATTGTTCCCACTTGTCATGACTACGAGAGGCGAAAACAGCTCTGATTAGATTCACTAATGTAAAAAGGGACATGATATCTGGCGAGACTGTTGTTCCTTTCCATTATGTCCCAGAGTGTCGAGGAATTGAAATTAGCAAGCGAAGATTAGTAACTTTGAATAACATGGCGCCCAGGGACCCTGAAATTTCACTTGGGATGCGTGTATGCATGCAAAACATTATTAATTTGCTTCAAGTTGCATTCCTGTTGCCTAAACGGTAGAAGACAATCAGGGAATGAGGAGGCTCTCGGAAGACTGCACCTCCGAGACGGATGCATAAGTTGCGGAGGCTGAATAGCAAGGGCAGTCGCATTTACTACAAACACCTTTCACATAGCACCAAATTAGGGCTAAACTTTCAATTGAAAATTTTAGTGCTTTTAGTTGCCTGTCTGATCTCTCAACTGGCTGATCCCATCACGGCAAACCAGAGCGTCTGATTCGACTTCATCTAAATGAATAGACTGAAGTCGACACCGAGGAACATATCTTTAACCCACTCATTTGTTAAATTAGTCAAGTATGCCAGCGGCGGCAATTGACATGTCTTCGACCTAATTACATCCTTGTAAACTGATATCACTCCAATATCTTCATAATGGATTTTTTTTAATAATACAATCCCTTTGAGCTGATGAGCGAGAGGAGACCCAGGTGCATTTTAAATAATTTTTTTTACAAAGGAAAGACGATTGGTTTGCCTGAGTTTGAATTGTGACCGGAAAAACTCCATCAATTGTAGCCATTAAAACACACTACGACAGCAGCTATTGTCTTCTAGGCATTTAAGCCTTGCTGGCATCAAAAGCGATCCTACAAGGCTTTTTCTGAGCTCCAACAGCCTACCTGACATTCCCTTGAGCGCTTTTACCCCGGACGAAGTGTTATTAGCATTGTAGCATTATTTATGGCGCTCGCTCCCTGTCCCTGCCATTTGGCTGGAGGCATATGGTTGTTCTGTAAACCCTCTCTGTCAGACCATTGATTGATAGGCAGGTGGCCGACTCATTCATGTCCATTCCCATCCACTGAACGTAAAGGTTTTCGGGCATTTTTAAGTGTCGTCCACTGCTCCGATTGACCTTTGCTCTTGCTGTTTAGGTGAAATTAAAACTTATTTTAGACGCCACTTCTTGGTGCCTGGAAAATAGTCTAACACAAGCAATTGCAAACTTGATTAACTGGATGGTTGAATCAGCATCACTGGATTCCGACTTTACATGCAGTCCTTTTTGCTTCACCAAAAAGTCCATTTTTATTACTTGCGATGGATTTGCCATTTTCAACCTGTCCATGTATAAAAATTGAGCGTCTCGAACGATGTCAGTTGAATTGATTCCTTTTCATCATTACTTCGTGTCATAGACGCCATTGACATCAATAGAAGCTTCACCTTTGAGTGGCATCAGCCGTGAAGTTAGCCAAAGAATGTCAAATGACTCAATTCAAATGCTGGACTTCATGATCCCAAATCCATCTATCTACATTGTCAATGCAGCAGATGTACCAATACATGCCATAAAATTAGTGACTTTTCAATTCTACAACCTACTCATCGAGTTGGAACTGCACCGTTGCCATGGCAGAGATTCAGATGGGTATTGTCCTGCAATGCGGTTGACCCGCATTCATTAGGTGACCTTAGACCACGCTTCAATGACCGGAATGCTAACTTGCTGCTCTGATCGTCTTTTCAGGTCGCGTAATGACGCTTTGGTGATTCAACAAGCAAACACTCAGAACTTGGCGACTGCTCGGCAAACTTGCTTGACACAATTGAGAAAAGTTCTAACAACTTTACTTCTCCAATAAGATCTACTTTTTTTCAATCACGATGATTAAATAATTCCTATGGAAATTTTAGATCCCGTTCGGGGAGATTGCAATTCCTTGCTCTGAATTCAACCAATAGGAAAGCAAACAATCTCGCCATGATTGGCTTACTTTTTATAAAATCGTGAGGGATATAAAGTAAAAAAAAATAGTCGCCGACCTCCTGATTGCATGCGTGGAGATTTCGTTCACCATGCCAATTACTTGTGATGGCCAACTACAATCAAGTGTAATTCGTTGCATGCGATGATACGAGGCACAACAATCACAAAGTACCGTACTCAACTTCCAAAAGGAAAGCAAGCAGCCCCAGACACGACTTCTCTTGCCACAACCACACAAGCCTCTCCCCATAACCCCATCTGACGTCACCAGTGCCACATTTCATGACACCTGCTTTTGTCATTGGTGTCACTCGAATAGCATGCCTGATAACGCCAAGTGAGAGGCGTGAGTAGCCCACACCTGCACCCAGCTCATGACGCCGTCACATCAAGGGCGGAGAAAGCGGGTTCGTGATCCACTATGACTTTTCTCCATGAACTGCAAGAGCAAAGAAGCTCTTCCTACTCGCGAAATGCATTCTCCAAACTGCCTGCATTGCAAATACACACAAGTGCTTTCTGCTCAATGGCTTTCAGACACTAGTTTTTTTGAGGTTTGGTACAATTTCCGAGTAAATAGGTGATTTTGGAATGTCGATTTCTCGCGACTAAGAATAGCCAATCACTGCCCAGAGGTATTTGAGGTTTTTCCTATGAATCACTGTGTACGTGTGCCACCACTTTGTGTGCATTTGCTTGCCGACGGTCCATCCCACTCTAGGTAAGCAGGCGACGAAGACTTCAGTACGGATGTCTATCCCTAGTGCCAGTAAGGCGTCAGTCGAAAGCCAGTGATGTGGGCACACAAGGCGTGCGGCGTGTGGGGAAGCCTTTGGATGGTCACTGTACTTATGTACTTCCAACAGCTGGATGGGACGTGACCTTATGGAACTCATTGGAGTAACAATAGAGTCCATCTCTTATCGCCTGCCCTCACGTAATATTGGACAATAAAAAAAGCTCAAAGTAGTTACAGATCAAGACATTCTTCGGTGCTTCAAATGTTCGGAAATCAGGTTCAAAGGGAATAATTTAATACCCAAAACAACTCACTGCTATGCTAAAATGGGAGTATCGAGTCATTCCGGACATCAGTACCATATTTTATAATTCATTGTCAAACTTGTTTCACGGAACGAATCGGTAATGCTTTGGTTACCTCCAGAGCACTCCATCGATGGCATCACTGCTGATTTACTCTGACATATTTTTCTTGATGATTTTGTTATTTTGACGGAAAAAATATCATAGGTCGAACTGGACGCAGGGCTTTAGTTGAAATGACAGCTTCCAATGTAGTTCGTCTGACCGAGAGCAAGGTCGGTGAATTCAACCGACAATCTGTTGCAGTAGACGTCTATCATACTACTGCCCTGGATGGATTGCACTCCACCGCTGTCGTTGTGGTGTCTACTGCAGAGATACAGCATCTGTGAGCTTCGAGATCGACATCATCAGTAAGATATAGCTATTTTTTGTACAACCTTGAAGCTAAAAAGCCTAAAATTTCAAAAAGCATTCCCGTTCGTATTTTCAAGAAACTTTTCCACCAATAACTGGTTCCCGTGCCTCCTAAGAGGTAGCGTTCTCACTCACTCTTTCCTGATTGGCTGACATCACCTATTGATGTTCATTTAGCCCGCTTCTTTGGCCTTCTGCCTTAGCTGGTGGCTGTCACGCGCCCATGCGTCCACACAACCACGCGCCTTCTCGCCTCGTTCATGCAGTTGGCAAATACAAAACAGCCCTACCGACGGCCAGTTGGGAGCTCAGTGGGATTCGTGGTCACACAAACAACACCAACGCATAATGCGGTCCATCCTCTCCTCCTACGGTTCGGCTATCACGCTATAGACACGATGCTTTAGCCATTCCTCAAGTTAGTAATGGCATTTCTTCCATCCCTACACGTCCTCTCCAAGCGCCTAGATGGATACTAAGCGATCTAGCATCTGATTAAGGTCTAAGAAGATGTCTCCGTGTGCTATGCTAGACATCATTTGCTAAATCTGTGGGTACTAACTACCAAAAGTTGACCGAAGTTGAGTCAAAGTTTTTTATGACTATTGCACTAAGTTCGGGTTCGTTAGCACAGCTTGGAGGGGCCACGAAGGGACTAACGATGTCCACCAAACAAGAGCTTGCAGTATTTACCTAAAGTCTTTGCGTTATGAGCCTCGTCAGACAATCGTAAACTCACACGCCCTTCATAAATTAAACAGATCCGGTTAGGTGTTTGGGTGGTGCAAAAGTGCTGAAATATAACTACAATCATTGAATGCAAAGTGGAGGTGGTTGAAACTCCACCATTCTGCATGTTTCAGTGATTAAGACTGCTGTTAAGTGAATGGTTTATTGGAAGGTTGATTGGCATGCAAAATACATTTTCCCCGTAAGAAGGTTGTGCCAGGTGGCTACAACAGGGCGTAAGATATACTTCGTTACCCCGCCATAAAGGGAAGCTACAGTTTGAGATTTGTTTCTGTCTCACGGATAACTGAAGTAGAGAGGTGCTGAGAACGTTGGTAGTCAACTTTAAACTCCCCTTTGCTCTCCAATAAAACTTTCTTCATTCGCCCTTGACAATATCTGAGGGCTGCCTTTCGTCTTGCATAACCTTGACGAGTAGATTGAGGGGTATAGAGGCATGCCAAAGCAGATCGTAAACTCTCGCTATTTTACGATCAGGCAGTGGATAATCCCTTTCACATTTCGACTCCAAAAGGCAAGAGAAGTTAGAATGGAGAGTTTTACGACCACATAAGAGCTCTGTGATTTTTATCTCACCTCGTTCGGCAAACGAAAGCCAACACGTTGGACAGGCGACATCCAGACCACGCGGTGGGGCACTGCGACCATACGCACTAGTGGCCAAGCCCTGGACAAATGCTGGTGTGGGATCGATGGCCTCTTCCAGTCGAGGTTCAGACGCCAAACTGTCGTCTGGCGCCTACTGAAGCAAAGGACTTCACACACGCACTTATCTATGCCCAATCAGCTACATGGATAAATCTTTTCCCCATTTTCTGCCCGTCGAGGGCAGTGAAATATCTGTCAACCTTTAAGCTAGACTCTGGTACAAATCGATGCATTTACTTCTTTAAATAAATTCTAATAAGTTAAGTGCTACGAGTTGCCTCCTTTGTTTCTATTGAAGTTAAAACCCCAAATTGACGGGTACTTACTTAGGGTGATGCGTGTGGTTTAATTCATCAATTAAAAGCATAAATACTTCTAAAGTGAGCGATAACCTAAACTAGTATCTCAAAACTGTACGATATCTTTTATGAATCATTAATTTGGATAACAAATTTGGACTAAATAATCTGGACTAGCACTGTCCTTTAAAAGGAAAAAAAGCGTAGTCAAGAAAAAGTTTCATCCAGCAGCCCAAGAAATACGGTTCGCCGCGACGACTCGATCGAATTCCTGGGAACCTTTGAAGCGCTCGTTATTGCACATATGCAAGGATTAGAAAGTCCAGATTTGCATTAGTTTCCCGATGCAACACAATGCCCCTCAGTGCTCATCGCACTCCTGCTCTGTTATTTGGAAATATCGTCAGGAGTCCTTTGAACTTGACCGATGTACTTCCAACCTGCTCGCCTCCCGAATGTAAAGCCTATTTCAACGCCGTCAAAGGTGCTCTCCATAATGCGCGATAGAAGAAGGCTCAATTCATAAGTAATTGGCTGATGTTGGATTCTGGTGGTTAATCCCTTTATCAGTGAGTAGAAGATTGACTCGGCAAGAGTTTTCAAGTGCGTGATGACGAGACGGTTTGTTTGCATCTACAACATTTAAAGCAGTAAAGTAGTAGAAGGCGAGCTTTCGGATCTCACCCATGTGTATTAATACCTGCTTATCAGTTTAAAAGATCATCTAAGCTATCCCTCACTTTTCTGTAAAGACGCGCCGATAGAGTGGTTTGTCAGCTGACCCGTGGTGACAGCTGCCTGACCCGATGAACACATTACAGGTAATCCACTCACTTTGCCTCATTTTGTCCCCAGAAGACCACTTTTTTGCTTTGTGGGGGTATCTGTCTAGTGGACTGCAGACCACGTTTTTCGGAAAGCATTTCTCGCCGAAGGTTAAACGCTTGCAGTTGGGATCTGCTCGAACACGACTAAACACACGCCTTCTTTAAAGACAGTCAAGACTAGTAAAGTAAGTGGGAAAAAACTGCTTTCCTTAAAAGAAAGTGTGCAATTCCCTACCTCACACTGTTGCAAGACTAAATCATGGAAAGATCCGATACACCAATCTAGGATTGGAGGAAGGTCTCTCTTAAATACCCTCGCTGCCTATTCTCCTAAGTGACAACTAAATTTTCTCGATTTCGGACCACTATGTATAAATACTGACAGACAGAATATAAAACTGAAGTAAAAACGGTGGTTCGATTTGGTTTTCTGTCTCTAGAAGCAAAATATTTTATGTCTGTTGTGTTAGGAATTTGACTCTCCTAAGGGATGAAGCAAGTTGCCCAGTTTTGTGCATTTTTGAAATTGCAATTTTAGAATGCACAAACACGTTTAATCACAACTGTTAGAAAAGCACTTCCGTTTTCATGTAGCACTACATCACTTTTCAACTCTCCCCCCCCCCCTCCTCCCCCCTCCTCCTCACAATGGGGGATGGGCCGTGCACCCACCTTTGCAATTTACTGGTCCCGCCAACACCTCAGTGAGCTAAATTTACCACTACCACCAAATCAAGACCTACAACACATTTCTTAATGCTCCCTCAAAGGTCTCATGGGGTGTATGGATGATGAAAAACATAATGACATAAAAGTCAAATAAATCTTGACATTAAAAAGTTCATGAGGTACTTTTTTTTGGGGTAAAAAGAGTTTAGCTGTAGGTTTGCCGAATGATTGCGTGGTATTAAGTAAAATTGGCAGCAGGAGAGACCTGATCTATGACCAAGAAGAAGCACATTTTGACGCAGATTCAATGAGTCTTCTGTAGCTGACTCTCATCAATTCAGCCATCCACAGCAAACACATTCCTCCACCTGTTTTGATTGAACGTAGAAGCTGTTTGGTCAGAAACCTGGAGTCGCTGTCCCATCAAATCGTAAGCTTTTATTGTTGCCGCAAGTGTAACACCAGAGCCATCTTTCAAACACCTTGTATGGTGGATCAGTTTGAAACAGGCTTTATTGCAAAGATTAAAAAGAAGCACTGTGAAAGCGTTGTGGGATACCTGAAGGATCCACTCAGATGAATGCATATGACTCCTATTGAAGACAATTATATTGTAGGCTTTTAAAAATGCGCATACAACATGGCCACAATCAAGGGGGCAAATTAAATGTTAAATCTTTACCCAACCGCGAAACATTTCAAGCATCGTTCTCATCGCCTGCAATTGTTCGGTTTCGTCAGTGGTAAGGAGCAATTCACCCACGGCAGTCGTACGATAGGTGTCTACTGCATCATCAAGTTGCTCTCACTTAAAAACAAGCTAATTGACATCACTGGCCATGTTCTCGGTCGGACCAAATTCATTGAGGTCAGGTATTTTCAAAGTAATGTCAATACCCAATCCATCTAATAATGCTTTCTCCTATCACAATGCCTCAAGTTAGTGCAGTGATAATTCCATCGGTAAAGTCTCTATATGTAACTGCAACTTCTTTGTTCAAGTTATGAAACAAAAGTGGGCATTTGATGTATCTCATCAGAACTAATTTATGCTCCTGTTTCCTCCTTGGAGTGCGCCTCTAAACAAGCATTTGCTTCGAGACGCGAAATCCTCTTTTCAGACATGACAACGATTCGCCCAGTTGGGTTAAAGTGGAAAATACTGGTAGATGCTGGTAAATCCTACTTTTCATTTGATTTTTTCCATTATTTAAGTACTCTGAAACGACTAAAGTTGTCGTGCCGACGATGATTGATGCTGACATCTTGTCTTTGTTAAGCTCACCTCGAGGGGTCTCTCACCTTTGGAAGAGGCCAAGATTTTCTATGGGTCCGGCTGATCAGTCGGATGTGTGGTCTCTGCAAATAACGTCACAAAAGTAAAGAAGAAAGGCACATCATAACTGCGCATCTAGTAAGAAGACATTTCCTTAATTTGTAGTAGATTAGTCAAACGACATTTACAGGACGTATCATTAACTGCCTGTAAAAAGCGAATCTGAACTTTTAAAAACATTCACCATTTTCGGCCGACCTTTAACTTGTAAAAAAAATTTCTTTCAATTGCATCGTTCTCCCCCCCTTCCTCCCTCCCTCCCTTCCTCCCTCACTCCCCTTCTCCCTCCCTCCAGCTCGTCCGCCTTAGTCGGCAGGAGGGAAGCAAAAAAAATTATTCCATTGTAGGCCCATTTGACAGGTAACCAACAAAACAATCTTTATATGCAATTTGACTCATTCTCCTTTAGGTGGACCACACTAGTCAGAATTTCTTATTGAAGAGGAGTCCTTGAAGTCCCAATTCAAATCTGAGGGAGGATTTGTCTGAAGTCCATGCAAGAGTGTTCCGGTGCTGTCGCTTGTCTTCAGTCAATATGCATGACATTTACCTAACTGCTCTCCAAAGGTCATATTGGTTCCTTTAATTGAAATGTCAACCGTATTGCCACGTAGGTATGAGTACAATGTGTCCCAAGGTCTTGCCAAGTCTAGCATTTCATGATGGTACTTAAAACAGTCGCCTTTCTAGTGATGACACATTGTCGCTTTGCAGTTCCGCTCTGATTTGTGCTGATAATGCATGAAAACCTAAAAAGGCTAAAAGATTCTAATGTGATTGTCAGATCTGACAGTTTGACAAATGAAGTCAAAAGAGTGTAAAAGTGAAGACATTTAATTCGTAAGATAAATAAGTTTATGGCATATTTGTACGCAGCAATCAGCCTCCAACACTGTTTTATACATCCTTTACTCAAATTTTGGTTACTTTATTTAACAAATTCCTGCCAGAGAACATCAACAAGTCTATAAAATTGCAAGCACCCTCGTAGATGATCCTCTCCGATGAAGATTTTATGTTGGTGGAGCACTGGGACCCTTGATTGAGCATTCACATGTTGGAAACGAAACAAAGTAGAAAGAATTAGACAACAATCATATGTGGCAACTTTTGTTCTTTTTAGTTTTGGTCTTAACACAGAAATGGGTTAGATACAGACGACTTTGGGTCTCTAGCAATCTTTTCTTCTTCAACACTTGTGAATAACTGCAATTTCAAGGAAGTGTATCGATGAAATATTTTTCCGTAAAATTCTACAGAGTAGTAAGTCATTCCTTATAAAAAGCTTTCTTTCTCTCTCTTTCTCTCTCTCCAGTAACATTGGGCGAAATTGTAGGTTGCCGTTCATAAATCAAATCACTTTTGTGCGCCAGGGTGGAAGCAAAACAAAATGATTTATAACAATCGGTTAAGGAGGCCGCTAACGTCATATCATTTCCAACACTTTTGCCTCCAACGTCTCAGAGGCATTACAACTGCCGCAGGCTAAATGCTCCTCTTTTCCGCTATAACATTCACATTTGACACGCATATCTCGGATGGCACACGTGCTAATTAAGAAACGGAGGAACTGTGTGTGCCTCTTCCATCAGTCTACACGCTTTCTATAACGTATTTTTCAACCAGTCTCTTTGTGACACACCACTTTTGACAGCAGGTGACAAATGCACATGTCGTACGCATGCATGATGCACCGGCCCGACGCAATGACAGCAAACGTGTTGACAATGCAAATGCCATGGAGCAGGCCCCAAGCACTGGAGTATGCTTTGAAAATGTGCAACACTTTCGTGGTTCTGTTGCCACTCATAATTGATGAATCGGTTCCCAAACCCCTCTTCCCCCCACCCCTGAGACCTCTCAGGCAGAAAGTAAGGCAGGATTTTTCCACTTCTACAAGACTTATCAGTCATGCGTAATTCTTACAATGTCCCACGGGGATGTAAATTTGGAGGGGAAAATCCCTCACCATTCCGCTTATTAATGTTTTAATCAGAAGTCTACATGTGGAACAAATTTGTATACGATAACCCACTGATCTTCCACTCAATCAGTGTGCGGCCAATGGTTTGTTGATTTATGTTTTACCAAATCTGTTTATGGATTGAAAAGTTTTTTTCACAAAAAAATAATGTTTACACTTTCAATCAAGTACCAACATGACCTTTTGTAACAGGTTCGGCATTTACCCCTACTGCCTCGGCCTTCGTGCCCTCGGAGTGAGTGAACTGATGAGGGGCGGACGCCCTCCATGCAATGGCGCCATAAACGAGGGTTACGCCTTTCCAGGGTAGACTGCCTCCTCCGGGGTGGATGGCTAACAGTCTTATATTTGCTTCTAAAATCAATTGTCTCAATCCCGTAACCTAAAAACGGAAGTCATCGTCGGGGCTGTGGAGGTGATTCCAGTAGTGCTGCATCAGATTGCGTTTTTATGTCAGCACTTCCTCGACCCTTGGCTAAAGTTTAGCTATAACAGGAGCATTGTAAACAGGCATGCTATTCAAGCAGACAGCGAGATGCCCTACTGCTTGACATCGGAGTCCACAAACACACACACACACACACACAATGCATTGAAGGGTAAACAACACGATCCCATCCACTGTCACGACCGAAGTTCTGTTGCAACGAATTTATTGTGTTCTAGGTTGTCACCTCATTAACATCATTAAGTATTTAATTGACCCAGAAGCCCATACGCTCAGAGTAAACATTCATCCCACGAAACATTTAATCCACCGCTGTAGTCACCCAATGTTTTGAGCAAAATCCGCGCCTTGAAGGCAGCGTCAAAACTTCAAATGAATGCTAAATTAATTGTCAAGGTCAGCAGGGTGAGAGCACCCTCCTGTAAGCAAAGGAGTCGTGTTGAAGATAAAATTACTCGTCTCTGATTAACTCCACTACGGACACGTTAAAAATGCGTTGTTAATGACCGTCCTCAATTAACAGGACTTGTCATGAAATTTCTGAATTTTTAACTTACAAAGCATCTAATGTCAGGACTTTTAAAAATGTTTGCAAAACAAGTTAATTTATGATAAGTGGAAATGTTTCACTCACAAAAAGAAACATCAAAAGCTAATATTGATGACACTCATGGAAAAAGGGAGTCTACGAATGCTCCGACCTTTTCAACTTGGAATTGATCAAGATACTATTTAGGTTCTTTAATTGACGGCAATTAATGATTTAATCTTGCTCTATTTTAATGTCGATTTTTGAGTTAACAATAACTCGAATCAACTCATGTTACTTGCAGGTTCACTTCCAGCGTCACATATGCGTGACGCTTCAGTTTTCCTATCTGAGCTCAGTGTTGCACATATGCAGCATGCATCCATTGGTAGCTTATGACAGAATAGACGGTTTCATAATAATTGCGTGTTTTAGCTACCCTGGTAGGAGGTAAATGAGCGATTCCCGTGGTGAATACCCGAGTGTCGTATTAGGCGAATGGGCCATGGTGGTCAACCTCCCTCTGGTGATATCACCTTTAAATGAGCACCTTATAATATGTGATAACCAAATGAAACCAACTTGGCTCGGGACTAAAAGTAAAAAAAGGCACTGAAGCTTTGGCTAAGGGAACGTAACAAATGCGTGTATAATCTGCATTAAATTGGGTAAATGTAGAAGTACTACCAGAAAATTTTCACAAGAGAGTGGCAAACCTTTGTTTTGTCATTCATTCATACCCAAACAGTTCGTTGGTTGGGCATCGCAGCCCTCAAACAAGACCACACGGACTGAAAACCACCGCTAATTGAAAGCACCACCTTCTGGCCACCGCCCTCGGATATTTGAGCTTCATAACGAGCAACATTACCCGTTGAACCGTTCAACAGCGAGTTTCTGAAAATGCTCGTCCTCTGGCGTTAGCGAGTAACTATTCAAAAATTCTTCCCATTTCCTGACCACTCGGTTCTCGATGTTGACTCGGTTTGTTCGAAATTTTGTTTCTCAGATCTTTTAGATAGGGACACGTGTGAGCATGATGCAAAACATGCAACATTTCAACTTCTGGCATGGGCGCGTTTGATGTTAAATCCACGAGTAGTGTTGATCAGTGTGGATGATAAGGACCGCCACAACGTTGATACACTGCCTTGCACACGCTACATCATATTAATGCACAAAATAAGAGAATGAAATTCCCTCTTGGAGCCTTCTTTTTTCAAGCGCCAAAAATGGCAAAGGGTGCAAGATTTTTAATTCTCTTTGTTTTATCTTTTGCGCCAAATGCCTTCATTAGAAGATCCGGCTGTTTTTGAGTCACCTTTTAAGAGGTTTCAATGCTCCCAACCCTGAAATAATTAACTAAGAAGAAGTAACGCTCCACGGGTGAGTTAATTTTCGTTCGCCTTATCTCTAAACAAAATAATTGGAACTCCAACTTTGCTGCTTAGGCTGACGAAATTTTACCAAAGAGAACTCTAAGGCCTGAACTACAAGTAAGGCTTTAGTCTATGTTGTGCTACCCACTTGGTTGGAGCCTAGTCTTCGTTTCCTCGAAATTTACTCGGAAAAGGGAAAAATCCTTGCAAGGTGTGACTAAGAAAGGCAATGGGAAGGAAGGTATAGGTGTTCCAAAGGTGTCCGCCTTCATCCTCGCCTTCCTCCTACTTTGTAACCATTTTTGTCAACTTTTTTTTATCCCAAAACGCAAAATCAAGAGATTAGGCGTTTACAAATCACGAGGAATGCTATTTGTGCGGAAAAGGGATTTGCCCACTACACCAGGATTTTGTGTCCTCGCCCTGTGATCTGCGCGGTTAAACCAAGTTGACGTTTACTTTATGCCTTTTCCAGAAAAAAAAGTAGACCAGCATCAAATTTCAAAGTCAAAAAGAGTTATGCTTTTTTGTCGCTTCTATCACATACATAAATTTATTTTAAAAAATGGCAATAAAATGCTTTTGTTGCATGTCCAATCCTTCGTTTTGGTTTTGCGGCCACTTAGGGCTCTGTCTTCCAATGGGCAAGACCTCCGGGCCATGCCAGTAGCCTCCTCCACCATCTTCAACGAAGTCTTTTGGCGCTAAGGTAAATCAGTGCGTAATTTCTGAGAACTGTTTGATTATGCAATTTTCCCAACTACATATTCCTTTCATTGGTTATTAAAATTATCATTTACAGCTTATGGTTGGTGATCACAGTTGTCACGCACTGGCTTGATGATACCTCCCCTTCCCCTCTTGACACTTGACAACCACACGGGCACGTGCGAAGTGAGAAGCAGACGGCGGGGACAGTACAAGGAAACGGAGACGACAGCAAAGTAAAGTGCCCAATTTCTTGTTCCCTTAAGAGGGGGTGACAATTTGGAAGAAATGGAGTTTTCAAAGAGCCATTCTGAGGTATCCTTATTCTCATCCGAAAAAAAACCGCCAAATCTACTCGGTCTCCATAAATATAAGCAAAATGTTTTAACTTTTTAACTGTAGTTTTATTGGGATTTGACACCTATGCATTTGAAAGAAAGTAGATCATCATTTTTTGATCCTTCTTGTACTTCTCCCTCAATTTTTCCCAATTTTAAAGGCAAAGATCCGTGGCCCCAGAGGGAATGCCTCCGAAATTTTGTCAGGATTCTACTTGTTTCTGCTCCTCCTGGGGGAGTAAAAAGATGCTTTTTAGAAAAAAAACCCAAAACGGGAGCGGCGACTTGGAAGAAGTGATTTGCACTCCAACGGATTTGCCCATTCTCATGGCTTTGGTCCATTTAACACAAAAGGAGCTTTCAATTCAGCAATTTAAATGGTTGAGCGTTTCACATCCCTTCCCATTTTGGACAGGTTCATTTCACCTTTTCCAAGCAGAATATGCAAACCAAATTTGTCAGAGCAATTTATAAGTAAAATGCCTGACAAAATCGTTCTTTCGACTCTTTGCTACCAATGTCACTTATGTGTGACGCAAATTCAATATCAATTCACCATACCTGTTTTTACAAAGCCGTGTTACGAACCACTTGGCTGAATAAAAACAAGAAGTCGATGAAGTGAGAGGATTCAGTGAAAAAAGATGGTTGCAGTTGGTGAGTAGCAAGCCTTGCAAAGGAACACATTTTTAATGGAACTTGATAATCAATTCGCCTTGGAGACTCCTTCAGGCACTCCAAAAGTAGGAGCCGAATTCACTTGCTCTGAAGTTCCACAGCAATTTCTTCCAGTCCTATTTAATACGATGTGATCTTCACCAATGTATGCTTATTGAAACAAATTTCCACCGTCTTGACGATGGAGCAGGTGTTGGGGAACCAAGTTATGCCCTCACCTGGGGGACTAACTTCGTATCCACCGTGTGAGACTAAAAGAAGTCTTAAATTCCTCAATTTTATTGGAGTTTCCTTGCCGTTTTTTTTACTTCTCATGTTCACAGTAGCAAACAAATGGACTAGCAAGGTGCTCCTCATTTGTCACAACTGTTGGCCATTTTCCATCTCCCGAGTTTTAGTTTAGGCGTACAATTATTAGGAAAAACTGTCTCCTCACTTAAAGTTACTTCATTGAGGGACACTGCTCCTTCTATTTGCAAGGCTCACTGCATGATAACTCACCATTTTTTCCACTTCTTGCCACTTTTTTTATACACAAGTTCTGTTGACATCGACACCGCGAGGTAACAAACAATGGACCAATCGAAGGCGATTGGCTGCCCGTGTCCATGCCCATGCCCATGCCCATGCCCATGCCCATGTTCCTCCTGTGCTTTTCATCATTTTCAGTCCCACTCTTTCCTCCTCCCCTCTCCCAAATATAACTGCTACAAATTCCTTTAAAACATTAACGATCAGGGTGATCCACTTTTGGGCAGGAAATTACAATTTATTAATTGTCGTCCAACAGCTTGGTTTACGAAGACGTCATGTTGATGAATGCATTTTGCCCCACTTAAATGTTGCTTCAAGGGAATACGCTAAGAGTTGGACTCTTGAAGGTTCACTCCTACTCGTAATGTCCTTCATGACTTGCTTTTACTAGCTAGTAATCTGAACAGCACACGAATCAAATGCTAAAATTAAAGGGATTTTTTTGGCTAATGGGAAGTAATTGAGAGACGCCCTTAATGCCCGAGAATGCCACGTGTCAGGGCTATTTCGGGCCTTGATTGAACCGTTGCGTCTTGCCCTACTTGGCTATGCACCGAAAGTTGTGCCACGCACCACAGTGGATGCTTCGACCCTGGTCACGTATGCTGACCCCACGTGACTTCCCCCTCCATTCCATTACTTCAACCACTGCGAGAAGTGTCACAGCTTTTCCAGCAATCCATCTGATTCGCTTACTATAAATGTTGGATGCATTTTGATACCACATGTGTCAATCCGTGCGATCAACACTGTGGTCGAGGGTTCAACCTCTATCTACCCGGTCATTTTCTTTAGATTTATAATGAATTCTCATGAAAGTGGACAGAGACTAAGAATTCGTCCAAGTGGCTCATTAATAATGCAACTTGGCTATAAATATTTACTACTTGAGACTTAATTCCTTTTGATCTCCCCGGGTGAAGTTGACAGAACAAGAACAAAGGTCGTGGAGTGCTCCCTACACAATATCGTTATGAGCACTTCTGCTTTTACCAAGTGGCTATTGCTTTTTGTTGGCAAGATGTCTTCGTCGATGATTCCTTCGTTGTCGCCTCGATAAAGTGCCTCACTGAGTGTGGGAACCATAATGTCACCTTAAATTGCAAAAGAAAATGCCATTTCCTGGTTCTTGATTCATTGCAGTTCCGGAACAGGCTATTTCACTTTCAAAGTTGCTTCTGTATTATAAGTAAAATGAGAAGAAAAGATGAGTTGGACGATTAGTTATGCGATTGACACCTTTGGCTTTTAATACTTTTTAAGTTCGATTCTCACCAATTAAGTAGTATATCACCGTTTCCAGAGCTTAGCACCCTCTCAAATGACAATGGAGCCTCCACTACCCAGAGTTGGAATACAAAATCTAGTTTAAGGTAAATTGTGTGCACAAAGTCCGGAAATTGCATGAATATTAAATTTTCCTTTCCAACAAATTCGCCTTTTAAACCACTTTCGACCAACAGACTACATTTACACTTCACTTTCCAACAAATTTTCCCTTCAGTGTACGAGAGGTTCTTAACAGAAATTTTCCCTCATAGATGATCTCGCTAAAAAAATCTTAAAAAATTATATTACATGCGCAGTTCAATGCTGCTTTTTATGCCCATAGAATGGGACTAAAAGTCATTGTTCAAAGGTTTTCCAGCCTCCTGTACCTGAGTAGGTACCAGCAAGAAAGAAATTTGAATCCTGAATTACTTATCTTTTTGACTGTAATTAAGATTAATGTGCTACTTTACCTACCCCTAAGTGTGTTTCTTTACTTATTTAACAAACTAAGTGTTTGGCTTGCCTCTAAGGCAAAGTCACCGGCTCTTTTTGGTGCCATAACGCCTTCCTCGGGTACACCAAGATCTCATTTTTAAAGATGTCGCTAAGCTCAGAGAGAAAAGTGGAAGTTTTTAACACAACCTTATAAGATCTTTGGGGTGTTTACGATGACAGGCAGTGCTACATCCTCATCTCACTCCCAACTTTTCCAATACACGAACCAAGTGATTTCCCGCTTCTACGCAGTTGATTCGAAACACGCAAAGAGACAATTCATTTGGAGGGCCTGTTTGAATGACACTTCCGTGGTGCACGGCTTTTCAGTGTCATTCTCACGGAGGCGCCCACACTTGTCAACTATGTCAGTAGATATGGACTTTTTCTCAGCTACCATTCATTATTGCATAAATACTAACGAGGGTAGAGAAACTTTCGTCTTCAAGCGCAATGCCTCGATAAAAAGGCCTTTTGACTATAGTTTGTAGTTTAGAGAAGATTTTATGCCTTAGCTGATGATTTTACTCACGAAGATGTACTATCAGTAGCACGAGACATCGGGGAGGAAATTGGAAAACAAAGTTCAGACTCTTAAATGACTTTGTAAACAAACTTATTAACTTCTGGTCTACCGATAGTGGGACATCTTAAAGTAGATCTTCTTAAGGTTTTTTACCACATTTTCAAATTCGGAGGAAGTATAGACAGGCTGAATGTAATGCTGTCTTAAAATTTTTGCCCCTTATCCGACTTGGCGATTTTCGGTGTGAAGCTGCATGTGTTCCGCCGCGTAGGAAGGAATTTCGCATCCTTTCCCCGCAAGGCAGCTAACACAGGCGGCATCACGACTCTCACTCCGTGCAGTGGCGCCTGTTGTTGCGTCTTGCATTTCATTTGGCTTTGTAAACCTTTGCCATGACTACAGTGGACAACAAGTTTACACGATGCACAACTGAGATGGGTCCAATTTTGACATCTCTTTACTCAGGACAACGACTGTTGTAAGGCAATGTCTTCGTGGTTTGTGAACCACTTTGTTTTAATGCCGTTCCAATCGTGTCTATGAGGACAGTAATCTCGGTCTCCGGGGATCGGATGTCACACCCAAACGTCAGAGAAGAAGGGCAGGTGGCTAGGGACTTCCCAAGATGCGTTGACTCTTGTCAACTTCCGCAGCTTTAAGGCTTGCACAACGCCCCGTGATGGGGCAAATTGAGGCTGAAAAAGGGCTTGCAATTTCGCCATGAGCAAAATTATTTGCATTTAAAATGGTTGCTGTAAGAAGTTACATCATCTTCCAAAATATATCCATCTTTTTGCACTGCTTTTCAAGAGATTGCTTCATACTGATGCGAATTTTATCATGGCACATACTACAATTGACCATGTAGGCGGTGCTGCTACCGAGATGCAAATTAGCCAGGCTATTTTTGCCCCTCTTGAGATTAGTTATAAAGCGGCAGCAGATTTGCGTTTGCTGAGACAGAAGAGCCACCGGGCAGGCTCTATGGCCTCGGTGGCTCGTTTACCGATTCAATGCTAAGGCATTTCATCCCTTCCCACACCCGTGTCTTAATGCGTCATACCGAGGTGAAGTGGAGTGCTCAAACGGCTCGTTGTTTAAGAGACTAATCATAGTTCTGTGGCTTGATGTTTGTCCGTGGTAGCCGATGGTGACCTACCCTGCAAATCATCCGCCAGAGCGCCATCGTGCATTAAGAAACGTAATGGGGTGCAAAATAAAAGTGTCCGGATTCTTTTACGACTTGCAAATCCCCAACTCCATAGATCATGTGAACCTCTAGAGGTGGGAAAGCTACTTTTCCCACAGTGCTTAAAGAAGTCCTAGCGACCCAGATAACATCTATCTTATCCAACACCACTCTCCTGGTGGGAAGATATGCGGATTCCATTCTCTTTGTAAATCACCTTCACTCATGCATGCCTGGCTTGTCAGCCATAAGGACGTCTCGATAGAGTGTCCATTGTACTAGATCCTGAAGTGAGCGTAAGAAGCTCTAAGGGGTTTGCGACGATGACGAGATCCTCCAAGTCTTGTCGTCGCCACCTTCGCCACCAAAGGAGATGTGGCTCTGTAAATTCTTACCCTTTGATGAATTAGGTCAAGTTCAAAGCTATTTCATAACTTGTCCACTCCTCACCGCCACTGACAAGCATGCATAAATGTGTCAGCGTGAATTATAAACTTTTTCTTATGGAAGAGTTGGGCTTTGTTTCCATACTTGGACACTGTTTTCTGCATTCTTTTCCAGTTCTCCCTTGGTGACACGGTCAAGTCTTCTCGATGCCAATAAATACCCTGTTTATGTTGCCTCTCTGGATGTCCAGGACTTTTCCTTCTGAGTAACTCCTTGATAGACGGTCTCCATTTTCAATCCAGCTTTATGATTATGCGAGGAAATATGTTTCAAAACGTACCCCAGTGAAATTTTTGGTCTCCTTCGGCTTAAGCAGCACGCCAGTGTCAGGATATCCAGCACAAGTCATCCAGCTTTAGAGCCTCTATGGGCGAAGAACACTCAGGGATGGCTCAGAAGATGGGACATGCAGCATAAGGTTTCGATCGTTAATGCGTACAAGCAGAGTGCTTTTGTAGATTAGAGAAGATTTTTTGCCTTAGCCGACGATTTTACTCACGAAGATGTACTATCAGTAGCACGAGACATCGGGAAGGAAATCGGAAGTTACTGCATTGGAAGCAAATTCATCCACACCTAATGGCATAGGGGATGCCTGCCACCATGGTAGTAGTAGGAGTTGTTGCTGTTGTTGCTGTTGTCGGAGTTATCTCCACAGAACCGTTTGAAGATGACCGTTAAATGAAGGGTGGATTCCGTATAAATTGATTGGGTGGGTGAAGAAGTTCCCAGTTAGGTGGCAACTAATTTTAGTTGGCATTTTCGACGGAGGTGGGGTAGGTTTGAGTGAAAAATGTGATATTCCAGTGTTTTAGTCCATTCAATTTGTAGACCTGTGTCCACTTTGGCTGCATATGAATGTGTGCCGTAAATGTTTAGCTTAACTGACTGGATAGCCTGTGATTAGATCTAAACAATTCCACCCCACGTCGTCAGTCCCGTACACTTTCATGGCGCCTCATCTTACTTCTCACTTGGCAGGCCCCTCTCATATTTGGGAGAGGGTTGTATTTGGGTGTTGTAAGCCCCAATTAAACATCCCCCATGCGGCGTTCATCGTCACTTGACTACTCATTTTTTAAATCACCGATCGCGGTTAAAACCACCGGATTCAATTCCAGCCGTTTTACCCGGTCTTGTCAATGAGACCCCTGATAGCCGAAAATCAGTCCAAGCCTGCGTATCAACACCTCTCTTCAAAGACCAGAAGATCCCAACTGCGTCGCTGCCTTCGGCTCTAAAAGAGACTTTTAAGCAATTTATGGCGAGCACTTGCAGATAATTAAGGAATCAACCCTTCCTCATGCGTCACATTGTTTCTCCCACTTCATCAAACTCAAGACAATTCCTTGATAGCACTTTGAATTTAGAAAACCGTGCAATTCAATTTGATGAAGTTTTATTTTTTTAAGCATTGATTAAGTGTGATCGGTGGGGAAATTTTAAAAGGGCACGTCTAAAGCACGGAAAATTGACTACTGTCGGTCAGATATAAGCCCGACCCGAAAGTTATCGTCCATTCTGCACCCAGTTAAAACAATCGTGCCACTGCAAGCATTCAACCTGACCGAACCGCTACGCCTCCAGAGCACAACAAAAGCCCTTCGATATGTTGGCCGGCTTTAAGAGTTCTCCAAAAGGAGGCAAACTCGGCATTGTAACTTATGTCAAAACTGTGACATGCCAACGAAGCAGCCGACCCGCTTCTCGCTTTCGCTTCCCTTTACTCTTTCTGACAAACGGTCCTTAATCTTGCCTTTAATAAATTGGTAGCAATGAGCTTTTTTTTCTTTTATATATTTCTCACTTATGCAGCCAATAGATGGTATTTTGATTTGGGCACAAAAACCTACCAGTGCCGAGGATTTCATGGGTAGTCGACTTTAAATTAACGTAATTTATGCATCAGGGGCATAGCATTCCCATTAAGACGATGACCAGCTAGATGGCCTGGCTGCAGTCTCCCTGGTCTTGCTGGGTTTAGGCCGACATTTAAGCAGAGGCAAAAAAGTTTGCTATAAATATACCGCAAAAATGTTTTGCTACTTCACTTCAAAGCCAAGAACTTTGACTTTAAAAAGTCTGATTTTAAGGAGAATGCTCCATTCGTACTCTATTTCGAATATTCTTGATAAAGATACGCCTCCGCCTCGGATTTACTACTGATGCAACCTTAACGTCGGCTTTTGAATTGCGGATTCAGAGATGCGCTTCCTTATTGAGAGAATTTAATGGTATATTTATTTTTTCTAGGCTTTTCACCATCCTTGAATAATCATTGAGGAGAAACCTCATGCCCGACCTACTGACTTCAAGAATACAAAGCTCACGAACCCTACAATCAATTTATGAGCGGTGACAAATTTGTCAAGGCCTTTATTTAACACCTTCACTTACAAATTCTGCTTTGCTGATACTGGAGCCGTCAGACCCATTGCTTGAGATCATATCCTTTCTCGGTTTTGGGGATGTGAGTGGACATCTAGGGTTCTCTGCATCCTCTAATTCACCTCATCTACTAATGGGGGCCAATGTGCGCCTTCGGTGAGCCCTCTGCCCCTCCCTCTCCCACAAACTGTGGCAAAATGCTGTTCCTTCATCTCTGTAGTCTTGTAAAAAATTCTACGTCCATACTGCGCAATCGCTGGACGTATCGGCAGACCCACCAGTGTCCATGTCTGCTGACTTTTTTCGAGTCTCGCTGCTAGCTTGTGGTGGTTAAAGGCTAAACACAACCTCTCATGTTACTTCCAAGATGTCGTACCCATCTATATTTACTTATTGCCCCATACAAGTAATACATTAGTTAGACACTGCTTCACCACTGCCTTTTTGGGCAACCTATCACAACCTCAACGGTTTCCCACCAAGTGGTTACTGGCCCTCTTTCGGAGGATGAAGTTGGACAGTGAGGCTTGTCCTTATCGATGCTTAAGCATCTGTCTATCGTGCCCATTTTCGTTTCGACTTTTTCCAACGGAGGGGGGAATAAGGTGAATTGGAACATTAAACCGCCTCTTAATTTTCACATTGCAAACAATCGAAAATAACGACAGATATATGATTAAAATAAAGCAGAAGAGCAGAGGAGTAGAGACAAGGAATTGGAGGAGGATTAGAAGCACCAACGCACTAATTTCACCCTTCGATTCGCACAACAGAGAGTGTAAGATCTACAAACAATTCAACTCTCATAGCCGCTATGAAGGCTTCTCTCTGGGATACGAAATCATCCTGCAGCCTGCCTACTTGCTCGTAGGACAACCACAGTAACTTCTAAAGGATTTGAGAACGATTCTGAATCAGTACGGGAGGTAATTGTTTATGTAATAAAGAATATGGTCACATTCCAGTTATTTAGCACATAATCCTCCTAACGAGTATAAATACATCTACCTGTAATGTTGGAGGGAAAGGCTACCGAGGGCCGTCTGCTACGTAAAATGTCGCCGATAAAATGAGGGCTTAGGGGACGGGGAAGGAACATGGCCAACGCTGAGTGGTCCCTACCAGACGCAAACTGAAATTTTGTCGAACCCACGTAAACAAGGCCACACCGACAGGATCACTAGTCGGAAAATCAGATTGACACCAGTCGTAGAGACTTTAAAGAAAGACGAATGTACCATTGAAGAGAGATAAAATCATGGAGATGCCATGACAGCACATTGCCATCATTGGTAGTAGCCAGTTGGAGAGTCTGGGTGAATAAGCTTGCCGCCTTTTTTGTCCCCACGAATGTGATACGGTAGGTGAGCGGTGCCCAGCACCACTCTAAATGCAGATAAATAATTCTTGCTGAAAATTATTTTGGCGCTCCAGTTACCTACCAAGGGAGGGCAAGACATGTGGTTGCATGAATGAAAACAAAACAGCCTAATTGGATCTATGCAAGACTAATTGGGGTGGCGGAATACAAGAGACCCAAAATACCTGTGCAGCACATCACATGAGGTTGTTTTTATGACCAGGCTCCACCATGTCTTGAAAGTTGCCCTCACCACTGGACCGGATGGTGAACCGGCATATTTGTGTCACACCCTTTCTGCATGAGCTCATGTCCCGAGGGTACTCGGATTCGTTTCCCACCACCTAAAATTTGTCCTCTACCACGAGTTCCATGCACCTAACGAGTGTTGGCTCTTCTCGGAAGAGTCTAAAGGAATATTTTTCTACAGCCTTTAGGTTGAAGAGGTGTATGTGTCACGGTGAACTGTGATCTAGGCAAACCTGACCACCGACATCTTGGTTGAAACTGGATGAGGGTTCGCCTTCCTGATGGCGGCTGAGGAGCAAATTAGGAAGGGAAACCAATGGGGGAGATCCCAGGATTATAAACAAGCATCAACACCAAGCAGTAGCAAAGGGACATACTTGCACAAAATGTGGTGGACCTCAATGCCTTAATTGTTGGTTCCATTCTCGGCTTTGGTAACGAGTCACCAGCATTTTATCTCCACCGGACAGCCTTGCGTGCGGGCCCAACCAGCAGCCTCCAAGCCCTTCCGTACGCCGATAATGCATCTTCTGCTCGAGTATCATGTTCTTCAGCCTCACCAAGGTAGCCTCATGGCGCTGCAAGATACCTTCGAAAGTTCTCAATAAAGTAGAAGAGGCAAAAAGGCTGAGAGTTGTCCGATTGCATTTTGTTTAGCCATGGCGCGAGATTTTTGTTGCAACGCAAATGCCCCCAAATTGTAGCCGCCTGCTACAGGCTGCTTTAAATATATTTTCCACTATGCGTTTAGAATTCCTTTTTACAAACGCTTTTAAACTGTCGATTTTAAAACTCAAAATTTGGGGTAAACGTCGTTTCCAGAAGCAAATTCTGCGAAAAAGCGGATTTTATTAAATGTCCTAGGAAAGAGTCAGAAAAGGTTTTGCACTGCCATTAATGACATCGCCTCAGTTTTAAGTATTTGAATGCTTAACTTAAGGTGAAGAAGTGCCTTAATGATAATGTGAATGATCTTCCCATTTATTGCCAGTGTTGGGCAAACCCACAACTACAAGCAAATCGCGTCTTTGGGTAACTACACGGCATCTTAAGCCCCTTTGGTGCAAAAGTGTTGTTTAACAGAGGCCAAAAAATTCCGTATATAGTAAATGCTTAAAGTGGCAAAAACGCCTTCAGATTATTTCAAACTTGTCAGTGAAGTTGTTTCAGGAGCTGTTTTTTTGCATGCAGTCAGACCTGTTTCAACATAGTAGAAATCCCGGGTTAGGTTATTAAGTATCAAAAAAGCTAAACATTCGTCTTGGGGCGCCACACTTCCAATCTAGGTATTCGTTTAAATAAACATGCTTAAATGTTTGAAAATATTTAGGCCAAATTGTGAACGTGTTTTTCAGGTATCAAATCACGTGTCGGAACGGGTGAAAGTGCTTTTACATAATCTGATCACCAAATTGGTAAATACTGGTTCGCAAAATCCTTTAACAACAAATTCCTCTAGCTCACCCGCTTTCAGCGTAGCTCTCAATGTCTACGAGGTATTACAGCACTGCCTTTTCTTATCTTCCACAAAACTGCTACTCAAATTTGTAAGTAACATGGATTATGGTTGTGCAAGTGGATTTATCCGGCCCCGTCACTGAGACCCCTGATAACCGAAAATGTGTCCACGCCTGTGTACCAACACCTCCCTCCAAAGACTAGAAGGTCCCAACTGTGTCGCAGCCTTCGTTTCTGCGCTGATTTTCCAAAAGGAATAAGATGTTCAAAAAATGGCTTTTAAGCAATTCAAATTTGTAAGTAGTGCAGCTTATGGATGTGCAAGTGGTTTATAGTGAGCAATAGTGCAACAAGTTGTTCTATGCTGCCGCATAGCAATTCAAGGTGAAAAGAATGCATTCTGTTTATCAGCCAACAAGTTACTTGCTTCAGACTTTGGTCCAACTGGAGGCTATTGACAAAGTCGCAAATCCGGCGCATAAATATATCTGCCGGAATCCTCTCCATCCGTCAGGTCACAATTTGCCGTACCACGAATGAAGCTCTTTCCAGAGGGTGATTTCGGCATTATAACTTAGTAACTCAAGGGTTCAGCTTTTTGGACTCAGTATACCTGCTTGGGTTTTCTATTAGATCTAAATAAGTCTTTAAAAAAGTCCTAAAAAATCCTTTCGTAGCGGCGATGCTGAAGGGAAATGAGGCTTTGACTTCCTAATAATATGTAAGCATTTTTTGCCACTTAGGTAAAATTAGATAGGCTTTTATTATTCACTGAATTTTTTGTCCTTGAGGAACAGTTACTTTCCCCTAAAAGGCTTAAAGTGCCGTGTAATTATTAGTTTGCTCTAACACTGATAGTTGGGTGAAAAGCCATTTATTTATTGAGAATCATTTTTAAAAGCGCTGTAAAATTCTAAACATGCGCAAATTACTGATCCAGCAGCAGAATTTTACCTCATCTCGATGTTTTACGGGTTAGATTTGGCAATAAACAGTTGAGGTTCCATTGAGACAGGCTTCCGTTCTCAGCGATCCACTTCAGCATTTAGTCTGGGGGGTGTGACAAGACCACTGGCATTGACCAAGTAGCTTTTTTAAAAATTCATAGAAAACACTAACCCACCTTAAAGTCATTTGGTCTAAGTTAGTCAACCTTTTGCAGGTCCAAAGTTGTATTTTTGCCGCATTTTGTCTCTGCAGTCGTGAATGAGCAAGTTGGCACCACCTTCATCATTGCTGCAGCTCTAAAAATGGAAGAGTTCGCCATTTTGGGAGCTGATTAACAGCAAAGATGAAGCGCTCTTATAAAATGGGCGAAAGTGGGTAATTCTAAAGGACCATTTTAACCATCATCACCACGAAATGTGTGACAAGTGCTTCCTATCAGTTTGGGAATACTGTAGCAGCAAGGCTAACTGCCTTATCATAGCTCATAAGAACTTATCCTTAAGCTAAATCTATCATCTATAAGCTCTGGTTAACTATTCTTCTAGATAAGGCCTTTTAATAGGAGAACTTTACTTTCACTCCTGAAATTGGTGCAATTAAGACTTCTTTACTGAGTTAAACCAACAAATTTCTCCCTGTTCCACACCTCAAGGGTGGCCAGCGGCGACGTTAACTATTTCATTTTTAGCGGTGTTAATGGAAAAGGCTGGATGTTTTTAGTAAGGTGCTTCAAGTTTATGGTCTCCTGCACAGAGACAGTTAAATTTAATAGTAAAATTAAACTTCAAGGGCAGTTCCTTAGACCGGGTCCTGACGATAAAAGCGTTGTCTTAAAATTTACTAATTTTGGTCTCAACTTAACCCTGAGGAAATGTGCCTCCCAGCGACCGCTTGTACTCTAGCTTGACAGTGAGATCGAACTACACGTCAGGAAGCAGAGGATAAACAGAGACAACACCATCATTCAGGTTTTTCGCAAGCCTTTTGTAATTCTGGAATATGCTTCTGCATTTGCCCTCACTTCCTCGCGGTTATGGCTGCCAATGGAGGGTCTAGGGCTTTGAACCCGCTGCACCGACGAGGTCAGCGTCCAAATCCCCCGATTGCTCTAATTACGGAGACAGAGTGCAAGGCAATGTGATCTACGAAAAGGAATTTCTTCAGCACTGGTTTCACTGACACATAGTTAGTTTTTTAAATAAATTTTTTGTTTTCTGGAAGTGAAATTGCATTGTGACAACAAGTATGTCGGAACAGGAAGTCCGTCAAAAGTGAAGAAGTTTGGTGTTATGGGGCTAGGCATTCGTGGTAGAGGGTGTCACCGTCACGCAGTCTGCAAAATTCAGTCTCGGATGACCAACCAGGCCAATTCTTCTTGCTCGCCGTGTGGCTCACTGTAATTACTTGTTGCAATGCATGAAGGCTTCTATGAAGCACATCGATTTGCCTCATTTTGCGATTCTATGCGTCCGGCTCCACCACACAGATGAAAGTGTCTGTTTGATGTGAATTCGACATGACCACTCACAATAATCCCTTCCTCCCTACTGCTAGCAATCCACATTCCTGAATTCATTTCATGGGTAAAAACACTTACTCATTAACAATTCAAATGAGGGGACAACCCTCTCTGCAGATAGCCCATGCAGTCCACCCAAAGGACCAATACACCAAAATCAAAATAAAATGTACTTGCAGAATGATCAAGGCAAGAAAGTGCCGTGTCAGTGACAAGCACGTGCCTTTCATAAACCCGTCAGTTTCATTTTCACGTCCTAATGCACCTCCCACACACACTCATCCACCCACAGTGGCAGTTCAATCAGCATTGAGGTCACAGAACCGTTTGTATGACGTAGGCATCACTTGTCACGTCGAGACCTCCCTCCAAACGGTGATGAGGAATGCATCGGTCGAACACGCAGGCACAGGTGGGAGTACAGGCACATTTGTCGTCGGTAGATGGAAGAAGTTCTTGGTGACCTTAAAGCCATGAATAAGGCCATCATTTATTTTGCTTTGGCCAAGCCGAGACGAATTGTATAAGTTGGTCGGGTTGAGGCTAAATGGACCAAGCGAATGGAAAGGAGAGGGGACATAGATGCAGAGCCTTCCACACCCCTAAGACCCCATCTAAGGTCAGCTCATCTAGCTTTTGCCTCTTTGTCAAACCGCAGTAACGTTGGTTCAATGCTGTCTGTTTAAACCATGTGGAGCAGGTGTGTACAGAGAGACGCATCGCTAGTCGATCCCAGTCCCTTCAAAACCATTTCTGCTGCTCAGTGATACTAAGATTCGGAGGGACATCAATACCAAGGTAGCTTGAACATCGTTTTCGCCGCCAAATATTTATAAACTAGGCCATCTTTAAAGGATGCATTCATTTCAGAGTCACTTCACCATCTAAAACAAGTTGAAATCGAATCAACTTTGGTGCACCAACATGGCCACCAAATTCTCCTATTTTGGGCTCATCCCGAACATGTCCGAAGGTACGTACCTAAGATCACAAATATACACACATCATAGATATCAACTTTATAAAGGCTGGAGACTGACAGATGATAGATGGCAACTAACACGTACCGGATGCCAAGTGATGGATGACGCCCGATGGGTGACTGAAAATGCTTGAAAATAACGTTCCTCCAAGGCAAATTAGAAGAACAGTAAGCAGTTCTAAATCGGAACAGGATGTAAGAAGCCTCGTCAAAAATCCGAATGTGCAACTCTGTCCGTCCGCCCTTCTGTCCCTCACTAGCGGGCCATTTCATAGTCCGGGAAACCAAGACGACCTCTATCACCTGTCCACCAATTGCAGCGACATAAACCGAGGCGCACTTCTTACCTGAGTATTTACCGGGTGATTGACAGTGACTCTCTACCACGAAGTCAAACGCTAGGAGACTAAAAGACCAGGAGACTAGAAGATCAGGAAAACAGAGGGCTACAGCACCCTACCGCCATGGAGACCTCGATTTAGTAAGCAGCTCCGCATTCATTGTTTGCCTTCTGCTACTCCTCCAATACCTCTAAATCGTCTCCGAGGAGCCCCGCAGACTATTCACCCCACTAATGGTGGCTGGTGTTTTACGGACAAATGTTTTTCGCTTTCGACAATCGATTCATCAGCGGTTGCTCGTCTCACACCTAAACAGTGGACTCCATCTTGATGAGGCAGGATTCTTTGGTTTAGCATTTTTACCTCTCTCCATCCATGCATTCGCTAATGAAATCACTGCAAAATCCTTCTCTGCCTCTACTGCAGGTGTGTATCTAAATCCCATGTTCTGCTCCCACGATGGAGCCCATTTCGTATTCACCTACTCGTCGTAATACCCGGAGTCATCAGTGGTCCTTTCAGGGTGGAATGCACCTACACCGATGAAGAGGTTCTACGTTGTAAAAGACCACAAAAATGAAGAACAGAAACCAGGAAATGAAGAAAAGCACTTTAATCAACTGAGGCATAGTTAACATGACAGTATCGAGATCTCTCATTGTGTCCTAGCCTTGCAAATTCCGTCATTCCCCTGTATTCCTGATTTCTCAAAGAGCAGCTCTTTTCTGATCCGAGTACTGTTACGAATGAGCTTTGGGTGAGCAAAAGAGCGGTTGTAGTTCACTGTAACCACTGGTTGTCACCTGCTACCTGTGGACAGACATTTGTGAGGTACATGCGATGTTTAGCATGCATGCAGTACGAGGCATGGATTCTCATCAGCCTCCCCGTACTCTACTCTGTACTACGATTCATTACGCTCTCCACCGCTTCCCTCTCCTTCCTTTCAACGTCCATTTGGTCTTATGGATGTGATTTAAGTGCATCTGCTTAGCGAACCTCAATTATAGCAGTTTCAATGCTGAGGTTGTAGCAATTCCTCACAGGACATGCATATCTTTGATGGAAGACGCAGCACCAGAACGTGTCTCCAAGACTCGCATCAAAAATTGGATTCTGCTGCGGCTGGAGCTGATGGGATTGGAGAAGAGAAAGAAGAGCTACATCGCATTTGGGAGGACTTTCTCCTCTCCACTGTGAATAATTGCCTGCTGTTCATGCAATGCAATGCAATGCCAGTTTAAAGTTTATGCGTCAAAAGTCACCAAACAAAACAGTACCGCTTGCAAAGCAAGCAGGAGTGAGTGACAATGAGGTAAAAAAAAACTATATCACATTTGAATATCTTTTTTTCACTTAAGTCATAATGACGTGCTGGCAGGATGGCACTGCACATTCCGACGAGCACACCATTGGTTGCCGCCAAACCACCCACTGCCCATTGTGCGCCTCCGAGACACGCACAACTTCATCCCAAAGGACTGTGGCTGCTGCCACTCTATCCCCATATCTGTGTGTATGTGTGTAAATGCCTGTTTTTTTGGGTTTTGATGGGCTACAGACCATGGGAGTCGCCGTCTTAACTGACTTGCAATTGGATTCCCTTCGAGGACGGAACAACTTCTAAGTACTATCTACTCCGCACGACTGCTTGTTCCAAGTCGATGCGACTACAAGGAATGCGAGAATCGTCTCCACTACAAAGTCTTCGGATTAACCGATCGTGCGTAGTGCAGAACGTCTCACCTTATAGAGGAGACGAGATGGTGGGAAGGAGAGAGCTGCTGCCTCCTTCCCACACTCCATTTTCCTCTGCCACTACTCTTCTCTATGCTGATTATCACCTCTCCTCCTATTACCCAATCGCGTGTCAAGTGGAACAAACAGTTGGGAAAAAAGGTGAGGTGGGTAGTGGAAGCAGAGTTGGTTGTGGATAGGCTTTTTTGTTCTACAAACACCACCTCACCTAGAGATACCACATCCATCAACCACGTGCTTCTCCAGAAAAAAGGGTGTGGCTTAAAAGGTTGGCTTTCGTTACCAACAGGATAAAAAAAATTTTCCCGCAGTTAATTGTAGGCGAAGAAATGAGGGAGTATGAAGAAGATTGCTTTTTATTGCAGGCTTGGAGGAGGGGTAGGTGTAATTCCGTTGTGGAAGTCAGCCCACTGACGCTGCGGTTGGTGATGCTGGCAGTGACGATGATGATGACGACTGGGAGTAGGAATTCATTGGTCATTAAAAAGTGCAAATTGCCCAACTGGTGTAAAATGTACTAACACGCGCAAATTTTGGCACGCTACATCAATCCTGCTGAGCAGAGTGCTCATGGAAGCAGCAATAATAGCGTGAGGATGAATTTTCACTAGGTTGGGTTATGCTAGAAAATGCGCAGAGAAAATGTTTCCCAATGCTAGATTCTTCGGCTTGGTGCGAAAGCACGCCACCTAATACATTCTACAGAAATGCATGGCTCAAACGTAAGTAACTTCTGCGTTATGCTATCCACTTTGATGATCAGATAACACGTCCCTCTGCTAATGACCAACTCATTCACCGTGTTTAGTGGATGGAAGTGATTTTTTTACGCGCCTGCTGCTAATCAACCTACCAATTGGTTTAATGAACTGAGTGAAGTAAAACACTTAAGTTAGACTCGGATCCCTCGACTCTTCAAGTCCCAGTGAAGCGCTTCCGCAGTACCTGCACTATGCTAGGTTTGCCAATGTACCAATTAACATTGACTGTTAGGGTGGGGAACTGGTCAGTCAAGATGACTGCACATCTAAGGCGTCCTGTCTGTGCTTTCTGTTGGGGGTTGTGCTTCAGTAGGTTGTATCACAATTCCCCAGGATGATGTAACCTACGAGCTGACTGAATGGCAATTGAAGTACCGTGGGTTGAGTACAAACCAAGGCCGTACCTGTCTCTGGCAAACACGTTTATGACCACTTTTAAAACGTCTCCGTGGTTCACATGTTCCACCGCGTCTCCACATCCTCCCACATGGGCTGAAGTTTTGTGCCGGTTTCCCGTTAAGAAGAACTTTCCTTTACCACCCAGCCCGACAGATGACCTACTCAGGTCGGAATGACTCTGCCCAGCCCCAGGTCCGACTTATTAGCCGCAGCGGAGTCGATTGTCGCATCCTCTTTTGCGGATGCATGAGTCTCGATGGAATTCAGTCCCCACCATCGCCTTCCTTCTCGTTTGTTTGATCGGACTGCCGAGTTTGGTCACTTGAATGGCTACATTATTCTAGCCGGGTTGGCAGGCCTACGGTCCATACCAGTAGCCCCAATCCTTCTGCATGCAGAATGCATGTATTCTGCCCTAGTACTATGCCTTCTTTTACCCTCAAAGAAGTCTCGAGAGGCTGTAATCATGGCTCTTAGCATAGCCGCCTGTCGGTATCATGAAGTAGAGCTTGAACCCACCAATTCTTTACACAATTTGGCACTCACCTGCAGAGTTTGAATAGCTCTTTCGTATGCATATTTAGTTGCTATTAGTAATAATAACCGTAAATTTTCCAACCTTTCCTTTGAAATTATTAGGAGGTGCTGGGAAATATATTACATTATTTGGACTACTTTTAAGAAAGAGAGACTTCAGCACGACTTCTCCTTCGATGCAGTAGATAAATTGCTGTATCCAACAGCTGCCTGAATTGTCGGTCGGTCTAGTTCATTCTGTTTCCCAAAGTCTTTGACTTCCCATTATGCTGCACTTTATTAGGCTACAGTTAAGGTGGGAAAGTTCATTGCGTCGCCACACTGGGAGAAACGAAAGTCGGCCAGCATGGAGCCTTGCGTTGGCATGCGTTGAATAGTTAATCAACCGAGGCGCGGTCATAACTGATTACCACCGTCAGAAGCAGCATTGCTTTTCGGACAATAGTCCCAATTATTAATGTGTCAAGTCTGGAAAACAACTGCGTGGTTTAGTAGGCAGATTTTCCAGAAACGAAGAATATCTCCTTCCTCTTGCTACAGTTTTACTGTCAGATTTGCCTATCACAGAGTTTTACTTCACATTTTTAAGAAATTTGTGTGCTTCTATCAACTGCGTGGACACTTCAGTGTCTGTAGGACCATGCCAGTACCATCTCTCTCTCTCTCTCCCTCCCAGCTTTTTCCTATGCTAATGCTGCATACTCGTTGAAACTACTTCCGTCCGGTCTATCAGGACTTGGGAGAAGGCTCGAGGCGCGGCAAAGCCAACTGTGGTGAAGGACAAGATAAATAGCTTTAGGCACTTCCTTGTTTGTAAATGATGGGGATGATGAGCGGAGAGGACTCCTGTTTAATTTCTCTTAAATTCTACCTTGGTTTTTGCTTCAATCAATGAAGTTGCCAATAGCAGAAGCAGTCATTTTTCTTGATTTGAAAAACCAACTGCTCACTTTCACTCATATGTATTACTTTAATTGGTTCCCTCTTTAGTTTCGCGGACACTAAAGGCTCTGCCACCGTACATTGGTGACGGCAGAGAGTAACTTTCATCAGGGAGAACATCTTTTTGACTTCCAAACCTTAACGTAATGGAGGAAGGCCATTTGCTGTGGATGGGAGAATTGATGATGGTACCCTACATAAGGGTTGAAAACGACACCTGCCTCCGACAAATATTCCAGTTCTTTGGCCTGCATCTGAAGCGGCAATAGAAGAGTTTGTTGTGGAAAATATAAACTAGGTGAACAGGCGACACCTCCGCCTATCTACTTCCTAGCATAAACCAAGACAGTTACAGCCGTGCAGCACTGAATGGCAAACAAAGTGGCAAGAAGGAACAGATATCAAATGTCTTCTCACTTGCACGCAAATGGGATGAATCGTGTTTTTCCCAACTCATAGATTACATTGATGATGATCGGCGCGAGATGCTGAACATAGAGGAACGCCGACGACTAAGCTCGAAAGGGAGCGAGGGTTATGTAGTGCTAAGATTGTTTGTCTAACTTGCATTTTCCACAAAGGGCCCCTTTGAGGCACCCACGATGAACTTGTTCCGGTCCTCATGGCCTTCAAGTCATGCTAGTAACCCTTCAGCCCTTCTCTACGCGACCGATATATATTCTGCCCAGATATCATGTCCTCCTTCTTCTTTGGGGAAGTCTTGGTGTGCTTATATCAAACGCTTTAAAAATTTTGTAGTTATGAAATCATCGTTATGATTCATCTCTGCCATAAAGTGCGATTCTCGTGTTATTCATTACGAGGTTAACACCACCGCAGTAGGGAGGCGGAGGGCGAGTATTCTCTTAAACCAGAAATTGTATCGCTCGTGACAACTATCCCACCTTCTGCAAATCGCCCCTGTGGTGGTGGCGGCGGCACTGGACCTCCAAAATGTTTTTGATAATTTGGGTCTATAAAGAAGTGTTTTGTAACATCTTTGGTAGATTAAGACATCTTTTGCTGTTAGTTCAACTAAGGCTCCCCTCTGAATAGCTCGCAGGACTACTACACAGGAGACACAGAAGCAGGATATCTGTTATGGGTGACTAAAGCTGCAAAGATCTAGAACAATAAGGTTACTGGGACCACTGGTGATCAGAGCAGCTAGTTGATGCAAATAAGAAATTGTGAATCCATGGTATCACCTACAGACGGAATGTCCAGTGGGGAAGTGATCTACGAATAATGGGGACTAAGGGCCATGCAACATTGCAATGCGGCGCTTTTGAATAAGTTCTCCTACAGCATGTTTCTATTAACTTCTGACATCTCATTGTAACAAGTGGCCTGAGTTCACCTGTCACGATGGCCAACCACTTGGATCACCGAGGCTGACACTCAAATTGTGCTTCTGTTTCCCCTTAAATCGTAGGTAAAAAGTGCTCCAACTGCCTCCTTCTCCCTCTTAATGACGTCGACTGAGTCTAACGGATGTGGTTGAACTTATCTAATTCATAAACTCCATCAAACTTGAATGCAAAGCCGTAGCTGCGGACGCCTTGCATGAATTGCGTAAAGCATTGGAAGAAAGTGGAGGAGCAGCGCGTTTTATCGGGAATGGACTGGATAAGTTAGTAGAAGTATCAAGTCCATTAAAACTCTTATTTCTTCATGGGGGAACATCGTGATTAATATCACTCAACTTCTATATGGAGGTGGCAAAATCGCCTTTTGGTTAAGTAAGAGGACAGCCCGCTTCCACTTCCAACAACTGAGCTACAGCGGTCGTAGCAGCTACTAAGTGGATGAGTCCCACCCATAGGACATCCATCAATGGACAACAATGAGGTGGAGACTCAACGGATTTTATTATCCATTGCCACTTACTTTATGGGCTCTTTTGTGTTCCAACGACCGCTAGGTGAACAACAATGCCATTGGTTGCCCCCAAATTCCCCACTGCACACCTCCAAGGCACGCACAACTTCATTCCAAAAGACTGTTCCGCATTCCCCTTCCTATGGCTGCCTTCAGACTGTGATCACTACTGTCATAATTCACTTGTAATTTTTGACTCTCTGGAGACCAACCAGTCCTGACTGAGAACTGCCAATTCGACACAACTCAAAGGTCCGAGAATGTCTTAGAGAGATCCTCCTTGGCAAAAGCTGGGACCAGCCAATAAAGTTTGGATAAGTCCCATTCTTAGGGGCCAATGCAAATAACATAGAAAGGTGGGAGGTTGACGTTATGTGCTAGTTGTCCAGCCACACCGCTTTAAGTGAATGAAAAGGGCAAAGTAGGTTTTTATGTCCTTGGAAAAGGCTTATAGAGTCCAAATTCCTTTAAGAAATAATCTACCTTTATTTGACCCTTGTTTTGAGACCCACACGGACTTAGTCAACTGTGGATTGAGCTCGCCTTCTGTGAGGTTATCTGCCAAAAGCAGTTGCAAAAAAGACGCAGAATACACGTCGTTGGATTTATGTGTACACCATTAATCCCCCAGAGACCATTTTCGATCGCTCTTCATTGCTGGTCATCATTGTTGAACCTATAATTGGGACATTTATCAAACCCCGACGTTGTTTCATAATCCCTTTATAGTTGAGCATCGACAAAGCAAATGGTGCCTTACTAATTCACCTTATTTTTGAATTTCCTGGTTTTTTGGAGATGCCTCTTCTTAATTAAAACTAAATGAAGCAGTGGACCAACTCCCTAGTTCATTGATTAAATCATTTTTTTCCAATTTACCGTTCCCCTCAACTGTATGCGACTAAATTAGCAACAAATTACTTGGCCTGGAAATCCAAGTTGCGTGAATCGCAGCCGAGCCTCTGATTGGTTTAAAACTGACCAATGGGAAAACCGCCAATCAAATGTCGAAAATGGAGTACCATCAGTTCCAGCCATCATTTGCCGATCACTATCTCTCATGAAACACACCATCAATGTCTTGGAGCTACCCTTAGCACACATAAAGCACTGATGGCTTTAAACTACCACTCATTATTTCCATTACGTATCATTTCTTATCCAAAAAAAGCGAGTTGTTGGTATCAAGATATGTCTTTATTTTCCAAGAGAGAAGTTTGTGTCTTCTGACAAACTTATAAAGCTTCATATGGCTAAGTCCCACCTCCCTTCTTCTGGCATGATTATGCCTGGTTTTCGTAGCTGTCTTTACGTCGCGATGAAGAACACAAATAGGAGTAGCCCAACCCGCCACGCTCACACACGTCCAATCACTATACCTCTTCGAGCCTTTAATGCTTAAAAGGACTGAGGTGCAGAAATTGTATCAATCAGTCAGTCTCGCTCACCCTAAGACCAACCGGTTCAAATCTAGTCAATGAGAAGTGGGGCCAAAGATCCCATTTCACATTTTCGTAAGATTTGGAATTGCTCCCTTCTTTTTGGGTGGACCAGAATGCAGCTTGGCGTCCAAGGTGTTTCGCATCCGCTGCTTCAACAGCACCATCACCCTCGAACCCTTCATTCATGGATGAGAAATCCACAAGGAGTATAGCTTAACTGAAAAAGACACGACGTAGAAACAAATAGGTCTCCAGTCTGGTTTTTTATCCGCTCGAAGGAGGTCCCACCCCCGATGGGAGGTGATCACATGACCCAACGTCACACCACTGCTGCTACTTGAGTGTCTCCCATACACACACGTAGTGACGCCCCCACTTACCGCCACTTCGAGCGTTTCAAACTCACCCCACAAAGAAGGGGAAAAAAAGGAGGAGGCCACAAGCCCCTCATGACCTCGAGTGAGAAAGTCTTCACACTCAAACGATTTTTATTTGGGTGAATTTGTACGCATGTATGTATGCATGTGTTTGAAAGCATGTATGCGAGTAGGCGTATGTATGTGTATGCGTTTGTGTGAGTTGTCATTGCTTTCTTCCCAAATATTTAAGTTTTATGTATAGTATAAATACATTCACACTCTCATTCATTCAAGCAAGCTAGCAGCACCACCACCACCACCACCACCATCAGCACATTGAGATATTATTATAGAACAGAAGTGGAAGGAGAGAGAGAGAGAGAGAAAAATGGGAAGGGACTGGAGGTGGGGGCGTGGAGAAGAAAATTCAACAACACACTACAAGCTTCGTTTCGTCTTTCCTTGATTTCGATAAATAGAGCGGGTGAAAGATTGCATACAAACAAAAGGAGCACAATCAATCGGCAATAGGTATATTGGTGAGTTAGTCGGCGATAAATAGATGCCCCAGTTGGTCAGCCCGCGTGCGAACGACAGCAGGAGAGAAGAGAAGAGGTGGGAGACAGGGAGGAAGGACCTAGCTCAGCCAGATGGAATGCACACTCACGAGGTTAAGAGGAGGTGGCTGTGGTGGAGGAGACAAGCTGACGGAGAGAATTTGAGTTGAAAGCACCAATAAGAGAACACTAAGAGAGGACGGGAGAAAACGGATCAACAGTGTCGGTGTCAGCGTCGTTGTGTGGTGGTACAAGGGCTGTCTGTACACACGCTACTGGGACTCGGCCCAGATCCGATTCGGCGGACTAACTCATCAGAGGGGATAGGCGATGCTGGCCGCGGTGCTGAGAGACCCACTAGGGTTGTTCGACTGCCCAGGCGTGTTCAGACAGGACCGATGCACATGCACGTTCTGCCAGACTCCGTGACGGCGCGCCCACACCCGTGTCTCCTCCGTCTGCTGTGTGTACAACACGTCCGACCTGAAACGCGAAGGGACACCACCCAATAGCATTTCTGAAGGGAGTTACAGACTAATCGAATTGTGATACACAAGCTTATTAACCGTTACTTGGACAACTACGAGAGACTATATTGAGGTCGCAAGAATAAGTCTCCATTTTGATTGCATAAGGCTCTGATGTCTGTCTCTAAGCCAATTTGTATGCTACTTTCAGACACCTATGTTTAATAACGTCTTCAGAAGTAAATCTAACGCTATATAGTGACGGTACCCTGTAATTCTCGTGAAGAACATTGCAACGTCCGCTAACGCTGCAAAGGCTCGCATCCAAAGGGATTGACTGAAGGGGGACGTTCTTCTATGACGTAGCTAAAGGCACAGAGACTCACAGCCGAGGAGCTAACAAAATTACGTCGCTCTCCGACGACAATCCCTTCCTTAGTTTCGCCTAATAGTCAGCATTAGAGGGGCATAAAAGGAGCATAATTTAGCCACTAATCATTCTTCAAAAACCAGTCACAGTGATGGGCGAATGACATGGAGGTCTAGAGAGATGTCAAACGCTGAATTGTGAAGTCTTCTCACTGTGATGGAAAGTCACCGTGGAAGATGTTCAAACCAGGATGGATGCTGAGCAGTAGGGCGATGTGCGACGTGGGTTTGGTGGGCTTGCAAATGTAACTATTTTCATTCTCTCACCACGAATTACATATGTTAAAGGTAACTCGGGCGCCATAGAAGACATAGGAGCCTATGCCTGTATAAATAGAAGCGTTTCCAATGGCAACTTAATGGAAGCAAAGGAATCTTGACACTCACCATCGAAAAGTTGATGTAGAAAACAGAAGTAAACACAAAATGCCATTTCACTTCCCCCCTCTCCTCCTCCCACTAAATGTGAATAATGTGAAGTATTCAATCTTGAGGGTCGACTAAACCGAAGCAGAGCGCGGATGGAACCCGCGTCTTGGACATACACTTTCGGCTTGAATGAAATCGAGAACCAAATTAAACGACGGCGCATGAATGTACGGCCGAAGAGAGGTGCTTACCGAATTATAACAATGGGGATAACTCCCCTTAATAGCCAAGCCATGGGGTTTAGGTTTTGCATCTACGAATCGATGTCGAATGGCGGCATTTCAGATGTTGGAGAAGTGATTTTTTTTTCAAGAAGCCATGACAGATTGCTACAATATAGCGAGCTCTTATGAAGGGCTGCTGTTGAACAAATTTAGTTCCTACAAATCGCCTTTTCAAGGCCCCCTCCCCTCCCCCTAGAGACTCCTTTTTTGCCTCTGCAGCAAAAAATCCTTACTTAGGAGCAACAATGGAACTATATTTTGCAAGCATCATAAAACTTGAATGAACGACTCATTTTGTTGAAAAACAACTTTCAGAAGCATCCAGCAATAACAATCTTTGAAGTGCTCCAAATAGTTTATAATGTATGAAGACGACACTGAGGATGCCTGTGATGTATTTTTGAGTTATTTCTATTTAATGTTCCACGATTACCGCTCGACAAGCAGTGATGACATCAGAATGAACAACTAAATAACTCACCGTGAATAACATTGAAAACAGGATCCACACCCGCCCTCGACCATGGTAGGGCTGGTGAAAAACAAAGAGTTACCAAAAAGAGTACCTAGATTATGAAAAGTTCAACAATGGCGTTGACACACTGTTTCCGTTTTTCAGGATCACCTTCAAATTTTGCCAAGATGCCAACAATTAGTGACGCCTCTCTTCCAGCAAGGAATCGTGGTTTTTCGCAATGACAACGCATCGGTCTACAAGTGCTTGTGTTCTTCTTCCTGTCAAATAAAGCGCGAAAAACCGGCTCTAACGCGTTTCAAGGTTACCCTACTAAATTGAGCATAACCTTCTTGCAGCACTCCTGTGCTTTAACTCAACAGAAGACTTGAGAGAAAAGTTGTGCGTTCTCCTAGAAAGCATCCCAAAAAGTGGTTTTCGCCATACCTTCTGATGACGGGAGAATACAGGACATCGAAATGTAAAATGAATTTGGGTGTACAAAAATGAAAAAAAGAAAAGTCAACGCGTGAGCTTAAGAAACATTAGTGAAACACTCCGCGACTTCCATGCGCTTTCTCACGCCTTGAGTCATGTTATGTGAAAAAAAGATGTTGCGATGTTTTGGTAAAAGCAACTTGATTGTGGACCTCTACATTGAGGCAACAAGTGGCATAGGATGAAACCAGAAAATAATTTCGCAAAAATGCGTTTTAAAAGTTATGATTAGTGTAAAAGGGAGGAAAAATAACGAAATGCAATTTTTACCAATATTCTAGCTTCACATTTTGTTGAACCACTAGAGGAAGCATAACCGGCAAAATCGGAGAGTAAGAATAGGTCAGATTAAACTTGTTCTCGGGGAAAATCAAGAGCTCAGACTGCTTACTTGTCGGTGAACTGGGTGAGCCGAATATAGGCGATGCAGGCGGCGTCCTCGGAGAGCAGATGGACCGTGGGATTTTGGATGGTGGTCCGAACCGACTTGAACAACGACTTCGGAATGACTAAAAAGCAGCAGAACAGTATGGAGGTAAGATAAGAGCCCTTCCTATGGACCATAGTGCTGGCAGTGGCTGTGCCATTGACAGGTGCAGCTGCAAACCGCACAGCTAGAGTTGGTGGATGCGTGAATGACCATGTGACATGGTGTGGTGTGACAGGCAGAGACCACGAGAGAGGAACTCGAACTGGGGAAGTATGCACACGTACGCACACACTGGAGCTAACTCGGCAGTATCGGGTGGGAGTGAGCGGAGTCGTAAACAAACTGATGGATGGGCAGAAGGGTGGGCGAGTGAATGAGTGAGCGAGAGTGTGAGGTTAAGTGGCGGCTATGAAAATTACCGTCAAAGTCCTCACGACGTCGTGGTGGCATCTCCGGTTTGTCTAAAACGACACACATACGCACACAGTCACACACTCAACCGCAGCAGATAGTGAAGCGTTAGACGTGACCAATGTAAGGCTAAACTACTAGCGAGCTCTTTCGCCGTTAATAGCCGTAGTGATGCTGTGTTGTGGCGCCAAGCGGCAGTACTAACCAGAGGTTAGATAGAAAGAGAGGAAAGAATGACTGTTTTAAAGTAGCACTCAAGGGTTACCTCTAATGACCTGGCGTTTCTGGGGGTCTACAAGAAAGGGAGGAATAAGACCCCAATGACAGTTCTTGCTTGCAGTTATGCCATTTCACCTTGACTTTCAAACCGCAAAGAATATGAAAATGTGCTTAAGTGGCACGCAATCTTCCATAAATGGAATTTGTCAACTCTATAGTGGATACCCTGTCGTGAGCACACAGTCTATTTTACTTGGAATTTGTTGGGTCGATCAACCACCAATAAGGTAAGGTGTGAAGTTAGCAACGAAGTGAACACCCACATTTGAGAAGAGTAACGGCTCCTTAATAGAAAGCGGTGCGTTGAACATTATCAGATCTTTAAAGGTTCCCTCATCAATGAAGTTGTGCGAGATTAAATAAAAGACCATCCCAACAAATCTTAAATGGAACTCCATTTTTAGCACCAAAATATTTAAGCTAGTGTCATAGATTCGGCAATCACCCTGCTTCAACACAATAGGACGTTTCCAAGTCCATTCGTTTGAGGCTTCTAGTTGAACAATTTCGATTTCTAGATTAGGAAATCTTAATCCAACTTCACCTATCGTCAGCCAGATCTGACCAAGTAGCATGCTATACTTGAAGATATTAAATCATGATGTGGATGTAAAACAAGGCAATCTACCGCCTTTTGCTAATGTAGTTGTTCGTTGTCATACTAAATATCAATCAATCTCCACCTCGTGAGTTCGCCAACAAGAAAAGTCATTCAGTCAGTGATCTGAAAATCACTGATTGATTGTGGATAGTCTGTCGACGGCTCAACGCCTGTAAATAACGGCCCTCAGCTTAGAGTCGAAAACCTCAACAGATTCTGATCTTGACTTGGCTAATTGTCAGGTTAAAAGTGTACTGAAAACTAAGTGATGAAGTTAACTGGTTAATTGTGTGAGCTCACTGCACGCTACAACTGAAATCGCCAAATTTAAGCCTCCACTCCAACATTCCCTATCAAAAACTTACGGCTATCTTCGCCGCCTGCTTTTCAGCACAGCAAAGTGAGAGAGTGCAACCGTGGCAAGGTAGAGGCCCACAAACGGCCTTTCCAAGTGCATAGCAAATTGACTTGTGTGCATATGGGTGGAGTGGTATTTCTCACAGCCTCCAATGGATAGTTTTCCGTGCTCGGAAGTAAAACTGTCTGCTTGCGAGCCTGTCTGCGTGATTAGGTCGAGGACTGCCCTAGTGCCACAACATGAGTAAATCAGACGGAAAGCACTCCCCTCATACACACGCACAGACAGATGTGAAATGGGAGTAGGGGAGGGAAGGATTCGAGATGGATGCGTAAACTACGTACACCTCTGCCACTTCCCCATCAACGCTCGCTCTCTCGCACCCCAACCCTTCTGAGCGTGACCTCAACACGGGGAATACCGTCAAAAACTAATCAATAAACTGAAAGTGGCCCTTTAGGAAGGGAGACAGAACTCCTCCGTGAAAGCTACCCGCAATAAACGCCAAATTCAATATTTTAAAGCACTTGAATTAAAGACTCAGCTTCTGCTAATGCACCGTAACTAAAAACGATAGAACCAGACATAATAAGTGGAAAATTAACTGCATCCCAATGAAGTCCAATCCAATATACATGGTACCACATGGACCCTGGCGGTTTCATGTGATTAGAGGTAGAAAGCTCCATCACTAGGAAATGAAACCACTTCAGTCCCGTATTGCCTTATTATTTCTGCACAAGTGATTCAAGCAATACAAAGACTTAGAGACCAAGCTTGTGATTGGTGTGAGAGACAATTCTCGACAGACTGCACAAGAGAGTAGATCAAGAAACCTAGACTGCTCGCACCACTACTCAGTTGTCGATGATCTATGGAATGTGAAGGAGAGCGGAAACGCCAAGGATGGTGACTTGATTATGAAGTGGAGAAAAGGATAGCGCGAGGCGGTAAATTAGCAAGAAAACAGAAAGCTGATGGTGGAAGTGTCGGCTACAAAGCACTAGGCGATGGGTGCGGTGGGTGAATTGATGGATGCGTTAATATTTTCATACCAACAGCACCGCCAACACAACAATGCTGTAAAAGTCTGCCGAGAGCGATGGGCTTTAGACGCGCACCCCGCCCACCATGGCTGCTGATCCCCTTCTTTCGCCGCCCGTCGCGTCTGCTGTCTAGACAGCGGATGGAGGGATGAGGAGCTGGAAATCTGGGTGGGGCGAAGCCTATTTATTAGTCTGTTTCCTCTAGTAAATATCACTGTTTCGTCTTTCTAGCCACAGGACACCAATGACACACAATCTTATCGACAGGCTCAAAATGGGAGCAGGATGTGTTAATGAATTTGCCAACTAGCTTGCCAACTAGCTTGGGAAGTTATAATCCTGAACAGGTCTTTTTCCCTACTGTGTTAACAAACATCCAGGCGAAACAAGAAGCTACCTCCAGAGTCGGACAACTATTCTGACGTTCGGATTTGCTGTGAACGGATAACTCTGCGATTGGCAGATTGCGCAATGACACTCTTAGATTAAAAAAAAAACTCAAGAAGAAACAATCATGTCTAAGGGAATTGATTGTAGAGGAAAAAGCACGTCTGATGATACGTCTTTATAAAAAGGAATTTATTTTTGCCCCAAGTTATAAACATTCAATGTCTACGAACCACATTCAATCATACTGTCCATTATCTACTGTGGTTTTAACTTACTTTCCCATCTTTAGAGTAACCAAAACTGCTGAATAAGCCACCATTTAACAAGTATTTCTTCCTCCAAAACCCAACAAACCAAGTTGGTTGCGTCAATGCATGCTTATTACATTGCTGTCATCTCTTTCACGGAAATCAATGGATCCCTCCGTACAATCCATATGCCTTAGAGATCAACTTTGTTGTCTAGCTTAGATACTCAGCTCATAAATCACTACGGTTTTGCTTATCCTTTAATTGTCATGACGACATGGACATCTTCTCTCAGAGCCTGTCAACTTTTCAACGTCTGTACGCTTCGATTGAAGATTCAGACAAACCTTCAGATGTGAGGTAGATAGAGCTCTTAACTCAAAAGCTCTCCTTGTTTTACCATGCGTGCTCATTGCGCGAGTCAGATTCTTACAAGTCCTTCTGCATAACCCATTCAACTCCAGCCTCTATATTCTTCGACAAAAGGCCTGAACAATCGTCAAGCCATAAATTACTTTCAGAGGCCGGCAGAGTACCTAACTCAAGCGAAGTTCCCTATTACATGCATCTAAGTAGTTGCAAAATAACCCATAGTACCACTAAAGTAATCCGTATAAAATTGAAACGAAATCAAAGCATCAACTTGAGCGTCAAGCTATTGACTCCTATGGATCTCAGCTTCAATTATATGGCGATTTCGGATGGAAGGATGAATAAAGTCAGGAAGAATACATCCGGCGATAAGCCTTTTTCGAGCATCAAAAGAGTGAGAGGCTAGTGAGACAGCTCACCTTGGTCAAAATAGAATTTGTGGAAATCACAGCCCTCAACAAGCGTTCCACGCACGTCCGGCCCGAAGTAGGTGAACTTGGGACACATTAAACGCCTGCAAAATTAAAGAAAAGAAGAAGGCTATGGACCCCCATGGGAGCCAACTAGTATGAACGAAAGAGTCATTTCAAGTGTGGTGAGGTTGCCGCGCTAACTACGTAGGTAACTGCCTCTCGTCAGTGCTGTTTAACAGGTGCTTTCCTCCGGGAGTACTAATAATGTGGTATTTATTCCTCCCCTCTAACAAAAAAACGATTCTGTGATCTCACGGAGTAAATGAAAACTTCTGTAGGCGTCACAAGTGCTATCAAGTATTGAGAATGCATCGCCTACTGTCAGTGAGACCAAAGCCAGATTGAGCAGTTAATTAGGGAATGAAACAGGCTCTGCAATAAACTTTGCTTCGCGGACATAAAGTGCACGAGAGGTGTTGGAGGAGCGAATGGGAAAGAGGAAGATGGAGGATGGAACAACGTTGGGCGTCGCCCGCTTAAAGTTCAGAGGGAGCAGTTTTGGAGGGAGGAGAGAGGAAGATGACTTACGTGTAGCCCTCATAGTCGCAGGCAGTGGCGGCCGCTAGCAGTTGTTCTGTGAGTCGAATTATTTCATCCTTTCTGTCTGAAAGGCAAAGGAAGAAGGAAAGAAGATGAAAGACAATGAAAGGTGCTCAAATAAATAACTATCCGCCTCCCTCACCACGCCACATTCGACTTATATTTCTGTCAAATCGTTTACTTCCATACCTCATGCAGCTCCGATGTGTAAAACACAATGCACTGGGGGCTTAATGACCACTGGTACCATTAAACGGCGAGATATTTCAATTCGTGCATTCCGGTGCCTCATCAGCTTAAAGGGAAGATCTGCATCTTAGATTAAAATAATTATCAAATGGAGCTAACATAATGAACGATATTGGTGGCCATATGATGCGGACAAAACGATGAAACGAAATTTCGCTTAAACCATATCCACGCCACTGGTCTCCCTGACCTTCTGCGGAGTTGCAACAATACGTCTTTCGGAGTGGTATATCTTACAACAAAGTCAGAACAATAATGCCGGTTTCAGCCACCGCACCGAAAAACCGTATAAGGGCAACTGGTAGTGACGGCCGTCGAATTTCTAGCCCATGTCGCAACTCTGAATGACGAGAGGAAGAAAAGCAGTGGAGAGCTGAAAAATAACTACATTCGCCCACCTTTTACACCGTACTCACGTCCTTTCTGCAAATTCATCAGCGCCCCTTGGGCAACTCCAACATGCTCAGTCCAGAATCACTACTAGCATGAAATGGATGAGATTTCCCACTTCCTCGCTTTGGAGATGCTACCAACTTAAACGACAAATTCAAGCATTGAATTAAGGCAACTTATAAACGGTCTTCCAATTTCCCTTCAGATTCAGCCTCCACGACGGTGACATAAGACCCCACCCGTGAAACCCATGCTATCATTAAACTGCTTCCAGACTGGTGCCGATAAAGCGTATTTTTTTCAACAACAAATCTGACACCGCGTTAGCGGTAGCGTTGGAAAGCTGCCCTAAAAAAGAGCAATCTATTTCGGTTCCTGGAAAGTGCAATGCAGAGTCAAAGAAGAGATACATTTATTTCGAATGGATAAATCTGCTGAAAATAGCGTCCAAAAAGGTTATGGAAATCTAGTCGACTTTTGGCGAATACATCGTTTCCGAGTGTCACATTATGATCAGTAATGGAGAGGGATGAGGGACAGTGTCCATCCAACTTTACTTCTCATGCATCCATAGCATGCAGAACAAATGGTCTATTTGACAAGGATCCCAGGACCACCAGCATAGTTGAACAGGGGTGAAATCTATGCTCGCCTTACCTTGATCTCTCGCTTCGACTGTATCTTCGGCTTAAAGGGAAAATTTGTAGCTTGGATGAAAGTACATAGCAAAAAGGGATACTAGCTTTGGTAATATTATGCTGACTCCCTTAATCTTCCACGAAGCTCTACGCATAACACATCATTCCTATAGGTGCTCTGCAGGATTAGGCTAAAATTCCGTCAGGAGACTGGGTTGGTGGCAGTGTCGACGAGCTCACCGCAAAAGAATCACAAGCAAAAGCGCTACAGAATAAGTGCATTTACTACGCATGTCCGAATTTACGGAAAATGGCAGCAGAAGAGGTGCAGATTTAGACAGTGTACCCTCGTTCCTTCATGCAGCTACAACGTGCAGGACGCATCATTTGGAGTTCATAGATCTCCATAATTAAAAAAAAGGAAATATCTAGGTCTCTCACCTTGATCCACGGTTTTTGGGTTGCCATCGGCTTAAAATGAAAAATTTACGTCTTGAATCCGAACAATTTACGAACAATTCCAGCAGGCAGACCTCTACAAAGCTGGCATGAAGACCCACCTCATGCTAATCATAAAACCAGTCTTCCAGACCTTAAAATGGAACCGCTAAGACTTGCTAACAATAATTATTTCGCATTTTTGTCGTGCGCTTCTCCTACCTTCAATTTTTTCTTGCCCTTGTTTAAACAATGGGGTCGCTGTTGATTCCGGCTTGAATTACCAGAAAGCTCTTTCTTCGCCAATGTCGCTGTTAATATAGCCTCTCTGCAAAAACGCTTGCTTAACTGATCACAGGTTTACCGCTTCCTTCTAATTTCTGCACAATTAGAACCCCAACACAATGACCAATCGAATAGGCACGGTTTCCCACTTCAAATTGCTTGATGTTCAGACCTCGGGTTTGCACTCGTCGTGAGTCCATGCAATGCAGCGAACTTGAAAGTGTCAACTTCTAGGCCAAAAAAGTGATGGACAAATGGACTCATAGAGACCAACAGAAAAGCAGTGGAAATCAAGTCGACTTTGAGCAACTAGCCTAATGGACCCATGATGGAGGGAAGGAGTTCAAATGACGCACTACTTATCACTCTCTCCATAAGCATACACCCTAACTCTCTTCATTCCTGTCGCTATCTCTCATGCAGCTATTACATGCAATTCACATCGGTTGATCCTTTGGCTACCATACTACAAAATAGAGGAAGAACTCCTACTGTCCTCACCTTCGTCCTGTGATTCTGAAGCTTTATCGGCTTAAAAGGAAGATTTTGAACCCGATTTTAAAAAGGAACAAATGAAACCAATATAATTTTTCTAATCCATTGGTATGGAGTTATCCACAGTCCATCCTAACTCAAACTTCAAAACCGTGACATGAAGCTACTACCCCCTATCTATAGAAAAACTTGAGGACCACGGTAGTTTTTAATTTCCTTAACTCTGAAAATCTTAAGCACATTCTATGCATCGGAAATCAGTGAACCATTGGGCTTTTGGTCATTATTCCTTTCCGTGTTTAGTCTTCCTGCGACTGAAGACTGGGCCTTAACGTCACAGAAGAAAGCTATCTGCCACAGACGGGTGATGATCCTGTGAAGCCTCTCAATAGAGGGAAAAACGACGTCCACATTTAACAACTATCCAAATTCCGAGTTCTGCGCACTCGAACCGCTCGGAAAAGTTCAATATGCAGCTCTCTGCGCCACCTATATGAATTTGTTCATTACACGAACACGTCTCTACCAGCTGAGCGCAACTCGATGGATGGATAGAAAGGCCAACGGATAGGTGGGTTGACGGATGGATAAGTAAATAGACAAATGGCTGAACAGCACTGAAATGGAAACAAAATAACAAGGTGGAATAGACATAATGTCCGTGAAACCATTTAAGCCCGTGCCCCTTGTCAAATGGCCCTCTCTTTAAATAAACTCCCCTGCGACAGGCATTATCCCTTTTTGACGGTATGAAGCCACTGCGTTTCCCTCCTCACAATATAATTCGCAAATGAGATGCAATCCTGCATACAGTGAAGTCGCCAAGGCGCATCAGCGATGTGGGGATCAAACACCTTCCCACCAGAAAGATGCCTCAACTACTACAATTCCTGCTTTGTAGATATTCTTGAAAACTCCGATGGCCATGCTGGAGGTGGACCAAGAGGGGTATCAAGGATGGTATCCACCTACGTGACTATTTTGGTCTCCGTAGATTTTACCTCTGCCCCGCGTTCTAGCCTTCTGGACCACAATAGTAGCCTCCCACTTCTTCTGTGAATTTTTATTAATATGCATCCTTCCTTGCCACCTTGAATTATTATAAAAGCGAGGAAAAAAGAGCTATCTTCGCGATTGAGGAGCAAAACACTTGGAGATTCCGGTATGCAGTAGTACCTTCTTCCTATTGCATTTACTTATGCATTAGTCCAACAAAAAACTTGGATTTTCTAAGACTTAAAATTCGTGGTATCGTGGTACTGAAAGGACTTTTGAATGCATTCTCACCAGTGGTTAACTGTGAGCCCTAGTGCCCTTTTGATGTCTCACTGCCATTTAAGATTTGAATTTGTGCAAATTCCTGATGGCACCACCTGTTACAGAGCCTAATTAACCTGGGTTCATGCAAGGTCAAGACACCTGTTTGACAAAGGCATTGCCACAGGGAAAAGAGGGGTAAAATTCAAGAAAATCAGATGAAATTGGCTTAAAAAGACAGTTGTCACCAAGACTGAATTATTATTACGAGCGATACTACTTGCCATCGTTTCACCTACCTTGGCAAGTGAACTGGCTCTTTTGGGTTCAAGTGGTCTAAGCCAAGTATTGCAAAACCCAGTATTAATGCTCCTCAGCGTATTTTACTTAGAAGCTATGGAGCCATTGCCGGCTCAGAACGGTAACTCCCATACCAAGCCTCAAGAGCAGCCCTAAACGGCGGTCAATTGCAATTTCCCTCCATACTTTCACTACTGCAAAGGAGGAAGATAAAAAAAAACAAACTCCTAATCATCCACTAGAATCTAACATGTAGAGCAGAATCATTCAATTTCTCCTTTACAAAAAAATAGAAAAAAAATCCCGTATTGAGCTGACAATCACTGAGATAGTTGCGATTTATCCGACAGAAAAACTCCTAGACGATGCAAAATCACTATTTAAAAGAACCACCAAGGACCAGTCAGTCTCGAAATGTAATGAAGTGGAGCAAATGGCAGGAGCGTCTGCTCTCAGAGAGCACATGCAGCAGCAGAATGTGGATGGAAGCTGGGCAAAAAGGCATCGAGAGGAGCAGTAGCCGTCGGGAAAGAATGAACCGGGTGTAAAAAGCAACCACCCAACCCAACCATCGAGCCAGTCATGCGGAATAACAGGTAGGGAGAAGCCGGCTTACTGGTAGTGCTGTGCGCGGTGTCATTCTGATTTGATGTTACGGTGTCATCACGAACAGGCGATTCTGTCGTAGCACGGAAGGAAGGTAATCAGATCTAAAATCCACTCTAACGTCCTTGTTAGAGGAGCGCGAAATGTTCTTTTTTTGCAGCAGGATATTATTTCAGTGCCTTCCCACTGCGATACTATTTTCGATTAATTCTACAGTTAAACTTCAAACTAAGATCCCGATAAAAAGGCGCTTAATGAGATGCACTGAACATCTTTCCTAGCTCCTTCGGTTTTATTAAATAACATAATTCAGGGAGCCAGGATGAAAGTATTTTCAGAGGCTGTACTTTTATCAAGCTGCAAAATCTCAAAATCCACTCGTAAACAAGCTGCTTTAAGGTAAGTTCATGAAAAGTCACTGTTGACAACAGGTAAGTCATTCAGATGGGGTAAGGCGTTGGTGAAAATCACAAACGATCCCCCATATCTTTATGTGCATAGGAAAAGATGGCTCGAAAATAAATAGAGAACTGATTCTTTTAAATTCCTAATTTTATGTGAGAAAATTATGACATCATCAAAAGCAGTGGTAAGCGAGCAATTCTGACCATGGCGGAAACTTTTGTCAAGTCAAAAAACTTGATAAATTAGTATGATAATACTGAGTGAACAACCTGCTTCTAGGATCCCCTCAAGAGCTCCCTAGAGTAACGATATCAATTTTTGGCGAGCTAGCTCAAACTCTTCACAAAGGAACTTACTTTTAACTTCTTTGGAGTCCTCGATGGCATTGGAAGGTCCATCTCTGGATCCCTTCAGACCACCGTTGGTCTTCTTTGCTGAAGCCGCAGAAGTCGCCGAACTGAGAGTGCTTCGGCCAGCTGCGACACAGGAAAAAAGGGAAACAAACCAGTAAATTTCCCACAAAACTGGACAGTCCTCAGCCCCTTGAAATTGGCATCACCCAACCAAAACGGGAGAAGGTATTCGAGTGAGCAAATTAAGGGGTTAAGCCGACGCATTTAAATAGTTTTTTTCCCCGTAAAACGGAGAGTTCTTCGTTAAAAGTGTGCACAATTAGCAAGTGTTAAGATTACACTATTTTTTTCAGAAAATGATCAATTTACGTGTAACGGTGTTTTCATTCGGTACCAGATTCTGGAACATAATGGCGGCGGGCGAAATATAACCTGAGTAGAAAGGAAAGTTGTTGCTGAATCTGCTGGATAGATCTTCTTATGTTAGAGTGCAGTTAGAGCGGAGGGTAGGAAAGCAATTACACCGACTCCTGCAGCTCCACCGTTGATGGGCAGATCGGCTGAAAGTACATTCGTCTCCCCAAAAGTCATAATTTATGTTACTAAGCCTTTCTAGTTGACCGCTCTGATTAGGAGTTGTTGCAGAGAGGTTTAATCACTATCATTTCGAGCATGTGCTTTGAGGTTTAGGACCATCCCCTGGTTTCTGAAACCAAACTATACACTCGATCTACTAGCAAAGCACGACTCCAGGTTGAGCCTCCCAGAACAGCACTACTAGAACTTGAAGGCCTCTGCAGAGCTCACTGGCTTGACACCCACTGCTGGCTACCTTGAGAAAATACTTCTACCAGAGTAGTTTAAGTGAGTAGAGTGAATCGTGTTGGTGATTGGTGAGTACGAGTCGGGCTTTACAGTTAGGCAAATGGCTCTGAGTTCTCACCACGAGGAACGGACTGAACTCCGGAGTTGGGGGACTTGGGTGACAGTGGTTCGCTTGCTGCGGCTGTTAAAATTGATAGGGAGTTTAGGTATGAGGAGAGCAAAAGGGAATCATAGATATACCTCAAGATGTAGGAAGATTACATGGGATATCGAGACTCACAACACCAGTGGCCACAACAATTCAATTAAGTATGAAAATTTCGATGACCTTGAGCAAACTAAATGTTGAAACACGAACAATGTCTGTTTAGTTCTCCAGTTTCACGCAACCTGTCTAAACAAACGGTACAACGGGCGAATGCCTACTACAACCGATTCAAGGAAATCATGACTGTGATAAAAGCGGCTTCAATGGACCAGTCCGTTGTCGGATGTCACCGTCCCAGGTACATGTCATAAAAAGGCGCCGTCAATTCCACGGCACGGAACCCCAATCAAGTTTTCCAGATGGTATAAACTGTGGAAAAAATTCTGGTTCTTCGCGAATTCACTACCGATCCCGTTTCTTTGTCGCTGGTCGGTGGATGTAACTCGTAAAAGAACCTCATGTTACTATTCCAAAGCTTCTATAAGGGGCTCAGTCTAAGAGGGAAATTGTTATTTTTGGCTGGCACAAACCGGCTGATTTACCAGAGCAAATAATATCATGTTGCGTAAGGACCCCAAAAGTGAAAGTAAATAGTGGAGAAAGGATCAAGACGCATGTAGAGTACACACTGAAACACAGTTAAATGCTGCATTCCATAAAATTCCTAAGTAGTTTTTGAATTAAGTATTTTACACAATTTTCCGTCCACGTACGATACGAATTAAAAAACTTGACATCCACCTCATTTTTGAGAGCGCCTTTAAGGGATCAAAAATGCATAAAAGTTGGTTTGGCGGGGATATACCTTCGAACACTCGAACAGAACGTTGAATAAATTATTCAGTACTTTTATGTTCAGTTTTATGCACCCAACTCCCCCCACCCTCCGCCGCTGGCAGCTACCGTGAAACTAATTTTTCAAATCAAAAGCGTCTCTAATTAAGGGGCGAAGGGTAGGTCATGAAACGGTAAAAGATGAACCAGCTCAAAAATTCCTTAGCATTGAAGCTCACAAAGATTCATTTCCGGCCGCCGAGTTATGGATTATCAGTTGATAAAAAATCAGATAATCTTATAAAAAACTGGCACGATAAACTTTTCAAGGAGGAGATGCATTAAGACGAGTTCCAATACACAAAGCAAAGGGCTGCCAATTTGTGAGTCAGGTCAATTGTTCATTGATATGTTGGCGAGTAGGAGACCACGAACGAAATTGGGCAGTAAATTCTTCGAATTTCGATAGACACGTTGTCCAGTATCCTCCATCCCCTATCCACAAAGGTTAAGATTGCCCGAAGCAGAGGAGGCTGGTCTGATGTGGAGTGATACAAAGGCTAAGCAATCTCGCTGGCTAAGTTCGCCCTGGAACGCAGGGCCAGAGAAGAAGAGCAAGCAAGTAAGCTGCCTCGATAAATAAATCATGCAAGATTGGAGTGAACACTAAGCTTTACAGATAAATTGTTTTCGCAGCGCTGACCAGGCAACGAAACGCTAACTAGAAATAATAACAATAAACCTATGCCTGAAAGTACAGCCTGTGAGCATGGAATGGAATATTGATGCAGTCTACGCATCTTACACAATAATGCGAAGTGATCTCTCACCGAAACATCAGTGTCAGTGCAGACTAATAATAGTGCGACTCAACTCGTTTACCAAGTACACCATTCCCAAGTGTGTGAATCATTAGTCTCAGAGCTCAAACCTATTGTTGACGTTCGTAGCTCGAAATGGTTTACTGCTCTCAAGTAGCGGTGAATTCTATAGTAGTGGAACCAATTCAGACAGCTCTAGACGTTGATTAAAGGAACGATCAATGAAGGTCCATACAACGGCTAGAAAAATTTCCTTTCAGTCCTTTACTCTGTTGGTACTAGAGTTGAGCCATTCTTACATTGACTCTCATTTGATACAACCAAGAGTGGACTGGAATTACTGTAACCTAGATAGTTCTATTCTGAAAGAACCTCCTCAGCTGCTTATCGTCGAAATAAGTTACGGAGCTCCAGTAGGCAAACAAAGTGTCCCTTATTTTGTAGAACATAGAATATCTATTTTTATGCAAAAATGATTTTCGAGACTATAATACTGTGACCTATCATAACTTAGTTTGAACCATTACTACCTCAAAACATGCTTTCTTCGCCGGATACCAATTAATAAATACTAAAGAAAATAGACTGCTGTTGGAAACGAATCCTTTTACGGCTGACAAGACTGCAGCCAATGAACGTTGACACAACACCTTTAAAGCTCTGCCCCTTGCGAGCTTGTTTGATCTTGAAAATGAGACACAACTAACGTCGATGATAACGATTAAGTAAAGTGGATACGGTTATGCTTTGCCAGCAAGTTTTACCGGTAACTCCACCGAATCCCTTTGAAGTCAGCCAACGCAATTCAAACGCGCAAATTTCCTTCTCCTTGAAAATTCCAGGTTTGTTATGCTACGAGAACGGATTATTTTTACCACAATTCACTGGAAAAAGGCCTTGCTAAGTGGATGCAATTCGTCCACAAGCACGTAAGGAGTTCGGCATTCATCTCAAACCAAAAGAGGACCGAACAGAAGGAGTAGGGAGTGAACTTACCCATTTGATGAAAGGGCCACGTGGACGGTACAGACGTGTGCGTACACGTGGCCTTTGAAAAGTGGCGTATAACGCACAAGATAAGTGCAAACACACAAAGTGAGGAATTATGGCAGATGAATGGGAGGAGAGAGGGTGGAGATAAGGTACGCAGAGAACCGACTTACAGAAAATATTCCGCGTGGCAATCATGGTTGTCAGAATGGCGCCCTAAAAGTGGAATGAGGAAATATTTAGGTATTTACAATTCGGCACAATGACTTGAGGAAGAGGAAAGTAAACAAATCGCCTTTATCAGGCGCGGAAAGGAGAATGATCAACTTTAAGACTGCCATGAAGAATGGTTGTCAGGATGTTAAGTAGTACGGTTTACAGCTCGGTGTGAGAAAGATAAGGCTCTCTGGGGTGGGAAGATCAGTGTGTTTATGTCAGGTAGGCCAGATTATTTTAAGCATGATTCATTCACTCCTCAGTCACGATGGAACATGCTAAGACAGGTTAAGATAAAAAACTACCGTTGCTTTTCAACTCAAAGACCGAAACAGCCTTCTGCAGGGGAAATTACCTATGTAAATTCCCAAAAAAAGGGTTTTTAAAATAAATGCAGTGGTTTGATTGGTTGTTTAACTCTCGGTTTTGGTAAAGGGACAGTTAGGACTCCGCCACTGTGCCCCAGCCTGCAGCCCATGCCAGTAGCTACCTCGACCCTTCCGTATGTGATGAATACGTTTTCTGTTCTGGCATTATGCCTTCTCTCGCCTTCAGGGAGGTCTCAACTAGCCCTCAACGCCAACTTTGGAAAAACTACCCAGAAAGAATTTAGTGCAAAAAACGGCGTCAATTTGCTTATGAGTAAGATGAATGGGCAAGTTGACAGAATTGCCAAATAAAGTTTCAGAAGCGAATAAAGTGGGGAGGAATTATCCTCTTCTACGATCAAAGAGAAGAGATTTAAGCAAATGGGGTTATTTCAATGGAGCAAATATTTCATATTCGGATCCATTGTTGCCAATGATATTGAATTTAAAAAGGATAAAGTATAGAGGCATACATTTAAAAGAGAATCATTTGACTTTAAAATAACTTCCTAACTGATTAAATGATAGCGACAATAAGTAAATTTACTTCGAAAATTATGAGAAGTTTCTTCGAATTCAAAGTTGATGAACACCGAAGAAGGTATAGCAACAGTGTTCAGATTTGATGACAGTAATTGTGAAAAAATGTCTAAATTGTTAAATTATTTGTTGGGATAATTGTTAAACTAAAACAGCAGGAAGTTAATTACAATGCGGCAATTTTTTGGCAAACTCTCGGTTTTTGGTAACAGGTCACTGCAAGGCTCCGCCGGGTGGCCTAGCTTTCGGGCCACACTAGTAGCTACAAACCCTCTGTAGGCCAAAAACGCATTTTGCTCGAGTATTGTATCCTCTTTTGTCTTTGGGAAGGCCTCGAGGCGCTATGTCGGCGCTTCCAAACCTCAAGTTTTAACCGCTCAAAGGGCAATTTGTTGTAACTTTTCCCAAACATGATGGAATGAAGGGTAAAATAATGAATGTGAGAGTATTATCAGGTTTGTAAGCTCAACGCAAACGGGAGCCTTTCCCCTTAAACAAGTGATTTGGTATCTTTTGGCCCTGAGGTCGATTTTCGTGAGATCTCAAACTTCGGCAAACTGAAGCCCAAGATACCAAATTCTCCAGACCCAAATTTAGCCAACTCCAAATAAGACTGATGTGCTCCTCTTGACCTGATTAAGGAAGTACGGAATTGGAGAATCTGACAACAGTTTTAAAGAAAGACAAACGCAAGGCAATCGAATTATTTTACAGACGAATTTTAACAGCTAAAAAACCTACATTGGTGAGTTTTAGTTGTTTTTTAAGGCCTAATGGTCTGTAATCCCAATTAGGACGGTAAGTACGCGCAAAATAAGCAGTACAATATCAACAATGGTAGATAGCATGAGCGAGGTGGAGTCGCAAAAGCGACGAGGGTTTGAACGAGGAGCAAGCTAGGCCACAGCCGCATTTGAGGAAAGTAACACGCGTACGAGTGCAATCGTGCGTGCGATAGGACACACTGCCAGCCAATCATTCGACTGCCTGCGCACCGACACGTGCGCACTCAAAAGTCGATAGATGGCAACGAGGACGCACGTGCACGCGTATGTGAGCAGGATGCAAAATTCCACACGCACACGCACACGCACACAGCCATGCAAAAGAACCTACATGAAAGACTCAAAAAGCATAAAGCGAGTAGAACAGAGTGTGAGGTATTTTAATCCTCAAATATGAGTGGGTGGGCTTGGCTTGCAGTCTAGATGAGTCAAGCCAACTCACTGGGGGGGGGGGGGGGGAGTAAGGAGAGATGACGAAAACACCATCAGATGAGTCAGATAAGCCAAATGATTAACGAGGTTAATTCTACCCCTAAAAGGCGTTCGTACAGTAAGCTTCTACCGACTTGGGAGTGAAGACGAATGATATGGATCGAACTGAATACTTTTGTTCATCAGGAACTGAACAGCATCCAGACTGGAGTTGGGGTAGTGCACACAGTCAAAAGACGTGAAGGAGGGATAAAGAGCGCACTGGCCAAATCAGCTTCCCTAACGATCTGAAAAGAGCTTGATCCTCTCCCAAGGGAGCAGTAAGTGAATCCAGTACATTTGAATGGGAAATGGATGAACGACCAATCGTCTATGAAACTGGAATTGAAGACGAGTGATCCCGTCGTAGAGAATGAGGCGAAATTACGAGGCAAAGAATGCTGGTTTTTGATACTGAACGACCTTAGAAATCATATGCAAAGGAAGGGGAAGGAAAGAAAAGGATTGCTTTCGAGATAGGAAAACTGTTCATCAACGAAATAGAATGCATCATCTTGGATAACTTTTTTGCCGCATCGTTTCGCAGCAAAGCTGCATTATTCAGAACCTGTGAAGATAAAAAGAAAAGCGAGCAAGCGCGATGCTAGAGAGGAGAGAGAGAGAGAGAGAGTTGTGGTCGAGACCAGAAGTGAAACCAGTAAAACAGGTCATCATATTCCACTAGTCGAAGAGGAGTGAGTGTAACCTCTCTCAGTTCGGATCGATTGCTGCTCCATTGGGAAGTAGTAAATACCCAGAAAAGAAGTGGCATTCTAATGCTTCGAATGAGAATTCCCGAGCCTTCCCGAGGGAATGGAAAAGGACTTAGTCAACAACTGAATACCTTAGAGAGTTTCGTTGAAAATTCCCACCGAAAGCCAGTTAAAGATGTTTTGTGATTCTTGTGCCAAGCGGCGCAACAGTAACGCTATTGTGTGATCTATTGAGAACAGTCACTTCAAAAATGAAAAACATTAATCTAGTTGTCGGTGATGCAGTTCACTTCGAAGGTGCCCCAGCGTGAGATTAGAAATTGGAAGGTAATTGATCAAGCTTCACTTGAGAATCTCGTGGGTGGAGTTGGCTCAGTGTACCCCCATCGCTGGAGTTAAAAGGGGGTTTGCGCAAGAAGGTGCTATTTGCTATTTTGAGGGCCTGTTGAAAGCATTCCCACCTACTGAAACCGACTTTCGGACTTTCTGGAAGGCAATAAAACTGGTACACGCTAGCACTTCATAGCTACCTTTTGGAAGAACACTAAGCCATTTTCGAGGCCCTCTGACTAGATCTGATGCAAACACCTGCCCCATTGCCAGATCGCTTCCTTAGAAGATGATAGAAAAACGACTGGCTAATAAACGCAGATGAAAGAGCACTACTCTGAAGTCATTTGATAAAACATAACATCTCGTCAGAAGAAAATAGAAGCGTTATTTGAAGGTCATAGGAAGCTTTGAGAGTTGCCAAAAAGGTCATCGTACCAAGCAAACAGGAACACTTCCAACACTTCCGAGAGAAGTGATATTTTGAGGTGTTCCAATCTGCATGGCCGTAAAAGGCCGAAAACATTTTCAAATCGTCCCAAAGGAGGTGGAATAGGCTTGAACGATATGTACGCAATTCAAGGGCGATTTCGAGATACTCCAATCAGATAAATTCCGAAACCTGCATCGTTGATAGAAAACGGGGGGATTACTAGTTTAAGCAAAATGGACGGAGCACTAGGCATACATCCGAGAAGCGGTATTTTGAGATCCCCCACCAAAACTCCCAGGTAGTTGTCCAGTCAGCAGGGAGAGAGAAGGAGAGAGAGAGAGAAAAAAGAGAACTACAAAACAAAGGGACAGAAAAGCGAGCAGACTAATTTGGCAACTGTTCATTAGCGTGTTGGATGGTCCGGTGCACCCTAAAATGTGATCTAATCCACCAAAAACGTACGCATGCATGCACACACGCGCCCCTGGGGCAATAACCGAGAGATCGCTAGTTGGTGATGGCAATTGCCCACAAATGGCAGAACCACAAACCCACCGCAAAGAGGAGGGAAACGATCAAGCAGATAGATAGGCGAGCGCAACCCACCTTCTGGCGCCCATTCAAAGTGCTCAATTTCAAAGGGAAAACAGGCTTCAATGGACTCCAACAAGAATTAGAATGAAACTTAAAATGCCAATGACACCTCCTCAACTTGAGCTTTTCGGAGCCTCCAAATTGTTACAATAACTGGTACAATGAATAACCACGAGTTCCCGATTTAAGTCCTTGTTTGAGGAGGACTGATTTACACGGTTAAGCTAGTTTAATCATCCAGTTAGCCTGTTCACCCTGTCATATGGTTACTATTACTTTCAGAATTCACTTATCAGAGTTCCCCACCTTGCCAAGTTGCTTCAAACCAAATCCAACTACACAGTACTCACTATCGCTGGCCAACGGGCCCCTCACGTGACCTATTAGCTCATTGCTCAGGATGACTAAAGAAAGCAGGAGTCCAGTCTATTATACATACTTATTGTTCCGTGACTGTTTGGATCGCCGCATTGAGCCTATTCGAAGGAATTGTGAATTCCCGCTTAATCCACCTAAGATCCCAAAAAGGGCAAACTAACATGGCAACATTGAGGACAGGGACCGAAAACCCAGAAGTTGGGTTTGAAAATTACGGTGAGGCCCAACCAAGGGAGAGTTAAAACAATTACTAAAGCCTTCTACTTAAAGAAATCAGAAATTTCGTGATCACAAATTGATCTGAAGCCACGCTAATTCTTTTTCAAGGCAACAGTTAATTTCGGTGACAATAGGTGTGTGACAATTCCAATTTTTTAGGCAATCAGTTGGGCGTTTGAGACAACGATTGCGCTGCCGACTAAGGTCCATCTGTTACCAAAGGAGTTGCTGTCCTTTTGGTCAGCACTCAACAAAACTTACTGAGAAACCAAATGTCAGATGAAGATGTAGCCGTCAAAATTGACACCTAATTCTCCCAAAAGAAATCGCTCCGTCAACCACACTATTCACACAAACATCGCTGTTATTCACACCGTTGACGGACGTGAGTGTTACCAATCTTCCCTGCGTTGGTGACAGACAGTTCAGTTCTTGCTGCCTATACTAGCCATTCGGTTGAATTAGATTAGAACACACCTTAAAGCCATCAGAAATTATTCAGGCGTTATAATGTGATTCTACTGGACCTTGCCGTCAAATGCTTCAAGTAGAACATTCACTTTTGCATAAAGGCGTTCCTATGCTCGCCGTGAAGGCCCGGTTTGGCGTGGTAGTTAACGGAAAAGGGGGCCAGAAAATTCTGGGAAGTCTGCACCACCCATCAACGTCACGCCAACCAAATCCGAAATCGCATGATCCGCACAGTTGAGAGGAGGTGAAGGAATAAAGCCTAGGCTCGTGTCCCTTCACAAACGTACTTTCCAATCTGCCCCTCTAATTCTGTCTACATGGCACAAAAGGCGAAAGAAGGAGCGACAAAGCAGGGGAAAAAACGAACCAAATAAACAAATCTGGAAGATGCAATTAAGCCAAGATTGTGCACTGTCCATCTTTCTCAGCCTCATCTGAGCCAACTAAGTGGAAGGGAGGCAATTCGAAAGCACTCAATTTATGGAATCAAGGTCAAAAACTTCGAGAATTATGGACAAAAAAGCAATGGTGTCAAGAGGAGAGAGGATAAAGTGGCTACTGATAGGGTAGAGATAGCAGCGCAGTCTCACCTTGAGTTTCCTTTTGGCATTGAACTTCTTGAGACACTCCACAGTCTCCTGTCTGTGCATACTCGAAGCCACACGTTCAGGTTGCTGAAAGAAACGACAAGAGGAAGAAAGACATACTTGGAGGCCGAATTTTGGGTTTCAGCAATTAAAAGACATCCTAGGATTTAATAAGGTTGAAAGTGTTGTTTCCAAGGGGGTCCTGGAAGCAGAGATCAGATCTAAAATCAAAACCTATTTTCCAAATGGTCAGACCTTAGTGAAATTGGTTGAAAAAAAGATTGTTAAATGAAAAATTCAAAGAGACCAGGAGAAGTGCCAATTTTACGCATAACCCCTCTTCGCCGTTCCACCCTTTGATGGAAAAGTTAACTTTCAACTTGAACAGTTTAACTGGACTAGCACGATTCGCTGATTTAATATACAGCAAGTCTAGTTTTCCCATCTCATCGTCCACGAGTTGTGATCATCACCGGGAGTAGTTAGGAGAGGAGATGTATTTGAGAGAGGGTAGCAAAAACAACCAAAGGTGTGCATAATTTACGCCTCAATTTCCACTCTCCACTCCCTCCCTCTCCTTCTCCCCCCCCCCCCTATCATGCATATGCAGCGCCTTGTCACTGATTTATTTATATCATGATACGAAAACGCTCCACCACCCACCTACACAGACAGGCTGGGAGGCAAAAATGAACATTTGGGGGCTGTGAAAATCCTCTATTCACACTCCAGCCTGGATTTTACTCAGACTGCCATTGGACTACTGGCGACAATCAGATTGAAATTCAATCCACAAAGAAGCAACGAAGATTACACAGGATCAAAAGAGGTAGTGACTGATTCGAATATGCTGGCATAAGAAGCTGGAATTGGGATACTCGAGTAGTGAAATATGGAGGACAGTACTTTATTCTAGTCAAGTGGATTACGAAACTAGACCGCAATCATCGCATGCTAGAATTTGCCTTAGCCGGGAAGTGAACTAGTATTCCTTATTTTTGCTTACGAATGCTAAGGTAACGACCGACGGAAATGTTCGGTCCCTTTCATCCGGACCTGGGAGTCTGATTTAACTTCAAGCTGAGGAAAGTTTTATTGGAACCTTCAAATGAACAATTCGAGAAACATGCAACCGGATTGATGTAGAATAATTGCCGAATTCTTGAATCATATACGGGAGCCACGTTGATTCAGAAACAAGCTTGATTTGACTACTTTGGGGCTGAAAATAGAATTCTGGTCCATATTTTTTGGAATGCTCCATCATTCTAGTTCATGCAACTTCAATAATGGGAAGAACTCGAAAGGTCAGATGATACCCACTGCAACACTTCTAGGTGAAAAGCTGACTATCCCTCCTCCCGAAATGTGTATATTCACATCTTTTCTACCGTCACACTATTGATGGAGACTGAAGAGGCGGTTGAACGATCCGACAAATTCCAAATAATAGATATAGACGATATGATGACGGCAGAGTATCGACTTTATGAGGTTGACAAGTCTCGTTCATGGAAGACCGCGAACGATTTGACGACAAATCAGTGCGATGCCGTTTGAAGGTCAGAATGAAAGGGGCACAACTGCAGTTTGAAACTGCCACTGAGGTACTACTGCCTTAAAAACATCAGAACAGCACTAGTAATACCTTGCCGTTATCCCAACATTAGTCAGGCTCTTCTTTCAATTCTGAACGCTTTTTAGTATTAGAAACGGCTACTCGGATCGCAGCATTGGATTTGAACCAAATAAACTTCTTCGTACATCCCAAGTTCCTAATTTGAAGGTTACGATTTCAAATTTAACGTGACACATTACGCCAAATAAGCGTTGGGTGATTACGTTGGAGGATTTCGATCTTCATTCCACAAATAAATGCAGCCAACCACAATTTATGTCAGACTCAGCCTCTTTTTCGCCTATGGCCTTTAAAGAACGAAAAGGAGAAAGGTAGAGGGAGAAACTCACGAAGATCCACTGGTGCTTCAGCGCCTCGGCTGCAGTGATACGTTTGGAGGGGTTCATAGTGAGCATGGAGTTGATCAAATTCTTAGCCTCCGCTGTCACTGTGTCCCACTCCGGCGGAGGATACTAACGCAAAGGATACAACAAACAAATCATTTAGAAAGGATGCAGCATTCCTTCGGAACAGCCGTATTAAGAGCAATCGACTGGAGCATAAAAATGCTTAGAACTGGGGTTAAATACCTCTTCCAAGTTCATTCGTAGGACAGAAATGGATTCAACGCTATGTCTGACACAATTCAAACTTTAAGAATAGCAAAACAAACAAAATGCCCTTTTGATCTTAACATTCTCGATGATCGTGTCGACAATTTATAAATGCTTCCGGAAGAAACAACGGAGGTCCCGGTGAAAATGGAGTAACCTATCGATCGACCAATGGAGAACCAAAGCCAATTTCCGAATTAAAGGAAAAATCTCAGACCTAAATGACAAATCATATGGTTTTATTCATATTTCTCAGCAAAGTTTAATGCCACTTTCAAATGGATAATAAGTTCCCGCATATTTTGTAGAAAAAATTCAGGAATTTAACACATAGATAGGGGAGGAAACTCGCGAGAACAAAAGAATGGAAAACAGGAATTCCATCTGGAAAAAAACTCGACCAGCCAACATTGGCGATTGATATAGTTGCCTAGAATTGCCACGGAGACTAAATAAATCTTTGTAGAAAATAGAAGCCTTAACAACCAATCTTCATCCCGCCTGATTTGATTCGCTTCAATAGTGCCTCGAGCCGCATGTTCCAGGTCATCTGCATTCCAGTGCCTACTTGAAAGTTTTGCCGAGTGCTTAACCCAGGAACGCTAGCATTATTTGCAAACAAGGAAGACATGTTAGCTTGCAACTTGGAATTAAAAGAGAAAAATACCTTTTAAAGCAAATTTTGCGACTTTAACACACTACTAAATGGTAGACGTAGTCTTTTTGGCACGGCTATTCGACACGGACCAGAGCGAAACTACCCAGCTATGAAGCGAGGCACCGATTCCCCTTCTTTTCAAACCTGAAGCTGCGCCTTAGTGGTAAGCAGTACTTACAGTTAACATAGAAGGGTGTTTTTCCAAAAGCCATTGATACAAGTAATTCAGATCCTCAAAACATCGGGATATACAAAAAGGCAGAGATTAATTGAAAGACCTATAACATTCTTCAGCCTCACAAAAAACCTCACCAACGTTTTTCACAGGGATATATGCTTTCAGCTTAGTTAAGCACTAGCTTCATCAATCAAGCATGAGCTTCGTTTTCTCTTAAAAGAGGGAAAATATCTTAACTAGTCGCTAGATGTGTTAGAGCTGGCCCCTTCATCCGGATCAAGCGCAAAATACGTTAGCATAGGACGACACTACTTCTGTTTCCATCCTCAAAAAATACTCGCTGCTTGTCAACAGAGCTTCCTCCTTCAACATTTCTTACCCACTTCTTATCTGCCACTGATTTTATGCAACTGGATCATGCAAAAAACTCCGTCATAAGCCAAAGCGCACCTTTGAATTTTGCCGCCTTTTCGCCTACCTCAGGGAGAACAAATGGACGAACATTAAGCATTCGTCCGCTCCTTTTCCTCGAACCCAAAATGCCAACTGTCGCGCACCATAGTAGATAAATGAAGAGAGTGAAGAGAGATGACTGTCCGAAGTGGGTATGCTTCTGCGCAACCTTTTACACCCCCCTTTTTCAATCAGAAACCCAAACATTCACGTGATAAGTGAGGAGGTAAAATGGGATCACAAAAATGACGTAACGACACATTATATCTCTTTTATTAACGTGCAAGATTACACAAGCGCTTTTGTCTCCCCTGATTCACGCCCTAAAACACCCATCGTTTTAGTTTTCCACACCTGCACAGGGGAAGGAATCTACGTTGCCTATCTTCGATGGCGGAGTAATCAGCGTCTCCATAAATCTAAAGGAATCGAAAACGACACCGAGATGACCCAGCAACACTAAAGTAGCAAGGAATGGATCAGAACAGAACATGGTCAACATGTTTTACTTTTAGAGAATTGCACCTGTGAATCATCACCCAATCAGATCATAAATAAAGACGAAACCAACGAATTCCTAAAAATAGCAAACAAAACCCGCAAAAATCAGGGGGAAATTCCAGTCCGTAACTAATTGCCTGATTTTAGCCCCTGTCTTGCAGTTAATTCCAGTGCGCTTGAATACAGAAAAGCAATCAGAGCATCAAGAACGACGGAGTGGGACTGCGATTCTAACACCTGCCCTACTAACCTCTCAGACTTTGGAGACTGATAATAAGGCCACCCGGAGACTCAAAATGCCGTGCAAAACCATCGCTAAGAGTAATTCAGAAATGGTGCTGCAGAAGACATCGCTACTGGCACTTAGCAAAGGAGTCCTAAATATTAGTTAACGCCAAGAGGACACAGGCAGACAGTGTAGGAAGGACACACTGCATTTGGGCTGCAATTTAGGACCAATGAAAGCGAAGAGGCAGCCATTTATTCGATCTTCACCTATCAGATGGGATTATCCAAGTCTAAGGTTGTGTAATAAGAAGACCCTTCCACATCATAAGGAATTCCTTCACTAGCAAAACTAATAGAAGACTATCATCATTCACTCAAATTGCAAAACATTTGAACCCCTACAATGATACAAAGTGCCCAAATTTGCCTACTATGCAGAAAAGTGCAGTTAATTGGAGGAATGGCACATTCTGAACACACTTTATTTCCCAAAAGAAGTACTGCTTCCCTGGGAGAAGGGGGGTGTGGAAATGAAAAAACACGATAGAAGCCAGTTAGAATAAACAATCCAAAACTAATCGCAACTTCTCAAGGTCGATGAGGGAGCTGCTGTGAGGTGATGATTTAAAGTGTCTAAAGGGGTGATGCACAGAAATCAAGATTTAGATGTTATTAAGAAAAAAGTAAAGGTAACATCAGTTACCTTCAACGTGGATAGTACGCTGGCAAATTCGGTTATCTGTGCATGGAACAGACTAGATCATAGCAAGGAATGACAAGCAATGTGAAAAGTCCGTGTCGCCACCAGACGCAACGCGCCCGTCTTAGAGATCAACACCACAGAAATGGTGAAGCTATCAACACATAGAGATCATGATGAAACAAAAGCACACAGGTCCTCCGCATTATTTTCAAAATAACACACTCAAAATTTTAAATTTTGCCGAAAGAGAACAATAAAATGCACCAAAAGCACGTGATTTCATCGTATTTCTGTTACTGATTCGTAAATTATTATCCACTGACGGTCAGTCTGCAAATCGGCTGGCCGTTTGTGGCAAAAGATGGTGTGAAAAAAAGATGCACAAACCTCATATGAACCCGACTTGATTTGGTTGTAGAGTCTATTCTGATCATCGTCCCAGAATGGCGGATAACCGACCAGGAGAATGTACAGAATGACACCTTGAAGGAGCAAGAAAAAGGTCAATAATATCATCATGTTTTAAAGACTGCAGGCTAATGGAAGGTTGCGCCTCCCAATGCTACTACTGGGCGAGGAGATGCTGGGCGCCTTATCTAGATGGGAGGCTATCTGTTTCGCGGTATTAAACGCATCTAAAAATAAACCCAGCGATAAAATCGACATGAATACTCAATTTTAGCCAGGGAAAAAGCTGGTTTTGCCAGGCAAGAAATAATACGACGTCTCAAATAGTACCGCCCATTTGAAATGTCACTTCTCTTCCACCAAATACACTGAGTAATGGGATTCTGGTGCAATTTTTCAGAGAACCAGTAGGGGTGTCGGGTGGTGATGAGACGGCTAGAAATCGCAAATGGTTTTAGGCATTAAAGGAGCGGGCGACATAAACACCAGTGCCGTAGAATTCCGGGAGTAATGCACTTAATTCCCATTATCTATAACGCCTTACTGACCTTTGATGCTAAATGCGTTCAGGCCAGTTGAGTCGCCTATTGATGAACCGACGTCTGATGATGTCATTCGATTATTACTATCCCGAAGAGCGTTCCAGTACGCTGAATTTTCACACCCTTGATACATTTATTCCTCCCTTCCCTTCGTTTAGTGCGCCAATGTAATCGTAAAGTGTGCGTGCTATGTTTGCACTGCCGCTTCTTAGCAAACAGTGAAGCCGGAATTCAATTCCAAAAAGAACGCTTTTTTCAAAAGCTTGAACCCAAAAGAGACGCGGAGTAAACAATAATGACCAAAACGTGATATACAATGAATGTTCGTTTGAAAACCTCACAAAGTTCTATGTGTATGAACAGAAAACATAAATAAATAAATCAAAGGAGCACAAACTGAAAAGAAGGCATTCCCAGACCTCCAATTTACCTTTGAATAAGAAAATTAAGTGGCGATTAGTCGATTTCTATAGCTATTGCAGTATATTTAGAAGCAGAAAGTCCGGAGGCCTCTAACCACCAAAAAAATTCTTGTGATTTAAAGTGGTGTAAACAATAAAAGAGAAAAAAAAGCGCCACAAACCGCAAGCCCAAATGTCCACGGGTTTGCCATATGGCTCCTTCCGAAGAACCTCCGGTGACAGATAACCCGGAGTTCCAGCGAAACCTTAACAAAAAACCGAGCAAAAGGAGTATTTACTGTGTTGTTCACCAGTTTGGAAACTGAAAAAAAGGGAAATCAAATTTTGACCTACTCATAAGGAGCAGGTCAAAATGCTTGATACCAATTGATTAGTCGGAATATTGCCTACCCACACGGACATCATCATCGGTTCAGAATTTCGAGAAAGGAATGGATCCCAAAGAATGATTATACAAAAACAGTAGATCCTTCGCGATTTACGTGGCATATTTTTAAAAAAAAGCAAAGGCGTCGACACTAACTCCGTTCCGAGTCAAAACCAGGCTGACGCTTAGCACCTTTTTCAATAGGCAAAAGGAGGACCCTGCTGTTGTGTGGAAGCTGAAATGCACACGACCACTCTGTTTTCTGAGACAGCGCTTACATGAACCTGACTTTTAAGCGCGTTTTCAGAATTTTAAGTCAGCTCTAAAAGGCTGCTGAAATTCACATTGACGGCTAAATAAATACGAAGGAAGAGATGAGTAGAATGAGAGTAGATGGAGCATACAAAAAAACCCGTTTGTGAAAAACTGCATGACAAAGTTAAGAATGGGTATTCCAAAAGGCTTTAGCTGCGTCCTGAAAGTCATTCACAGGGAAATAAAAGAAGCACATTTGCCTTAATCACATACGCAAGCACGTGAGTCTTTTAGTCAAAGATCATGCCAATTATGCAACCATTCCCTCAGGTCTCGCCTATGAGTAATAACAAGCTGCCTTCAGATTCATTCATCTTGTATCGGCTTCAGGGACGATTTTATTGGCAATTCAATTTGGATAATGGGCAAGAGCGATTGCCAGACCACCCATCTATCACCTGCTAACTGACAAATTGACTCATCCACTTACTGGCAATAATGACCGAAAATTTTCAACTTTTTTCAATTGGGAAGAGACGGAAAAGTCACGTCGAAATGATGCCGCTGCAATGGCATGTACGCGCATGCACGCACACACGCGCGCTCGTGGCCGCCAAAATGGTCGACTGCTGTGGAGGGGGAAATGCATTCGCAGAATCGTAAAAACTTTGCGTGGATATAAAAATACTTAAGCTGAGATACTTTTATCATAGTGTTTGCAAAAGTCGTGAGACCTCCCGACCAAAACAGGACCCTATTATAGATCACAGGAAGGCGGTGGGGAGTTCTGACTGTCAAACTAAGATGAATCAAACGTTAAACTACACCAAAGTGAAATTAATTAATGCATTCCATTTCTTCGTACCAACTACGCGCGGATTGAGCGAAAAAAGCTAGCTCAGGAAACTCTCTCCAGAACCAAAAGTAGATTCGATATATGAATTCAAAAACTCGTGAGAAATTTAATAGGCTTCGGAGATGGATAAAGTTGATGAACCTACAGCATTAGTTTACGTGAAAGCCGAAAGGAAATTAACCTTCACCCTCATCCAAAAGGCGAACGTTGAATTCCAATCAGCGACAACTCCGATTTAGGAAATGTCAAGTTGACAACCAGTGTAGACATTTCCATTCCAGTGGCAGGGGAAGCAAAGCTGTAGCAATTCCCCAACCGCTAGACGCCTACACTTTATCATTTTCTCAAAAAGCCCATCTCATCAATGGCATACCCTGTCTAAGCGACTACCATCAAAGCGATCAAATAACTACCCAATTATTTCACAGAGATTCCATTTTTATTCATAAGAAACAACTCGTGGAATTGCGCAGCTATCGACTGTACCTTTTTGACAGCTCTCAAGTCCCTCATGGAATATGCATGTAGATGGTGAATCGACGCATTCAAATGATCCCATGCCCCTTGGCAGCTCTAATTTTGCAGTTGACTAGGTGTTGCTGTGACCGTGATATCTGAAGTACGAGTCATGGGAATAAGATTTGTACAGAAAGTATTTCCCAGCCAATTTACATTAAAAGTTCCTATTTGTACTCGCTACTGCCACGATATTCTCTAAATACGGCCGAATAACAACCATTTGTGCAAGTAGAGCCTGGCTAAATGGCGCCGTTGGAAGAAGTTGATATCGGAACCTCGAAGAGCCGTGGCATCTGAACAATGTAAGTGATGAAGAATAACTTCCTTATGTATGACTCAAGACAAAAGGTTGTCAATGGGCCGTCATTGCTGATGCAAATAGAACTCCACCCAGCGAACTGACAGATTTTGACCCTGTACGTATTATGCCAAGCACAACCTAGGCTGAGTATGGTTCCATTTCCGTCTTGCTCTACTGCTACAACGATCGCCCCAGGCTTTTGTGCATTACAAGATCATCAGAAGTCCGAGCAGTCTGTAACCAAAAACCTTGGCACGGAAGGCCCAGCAACGCCAGCTTTTGCTGTGAATATCTCACTTCATTAACTTGTGCTAGATAACATCACATTGGTATTATGGTTGGATTACCACTATACGTTACAGTCACGAGCTGAGTTCTTAGAATGAATGAAAAGCACGAGCTATTGCCCCAGACGTTTTAGGGTGCGTGAAATTCAAAGGCCCTCCTTCCGAAGTAAGTATTGACAGATTTAAGCGGGATTCTCGCATTTTTTCCTGATAAAGGAGGTTGCCTTAAGCAAAACACCGCACAGTACTGTTCCTCCCAAAAACATTTAATTATCTTTCAATGAACCTTACTCAATGCTATTTGACGTGAAGGACGTACCCACACGCACGCCAAAAAGTACAGAAGTGGGAACGAAGCCGCTCCCATTGGGTTCTTCAATGTCATCGGCCCCACGACCTCACCAGCATCCCCTCTCTCGATCGTATTATGACCTCAACTGACCTCCAACAGTTCGCACACACACGAATTCAATTCAAAACGATCTGGAACGCAATATGATTGCAAGTGGGGGTTAAGGGCGTGCAAGACCTCAAGAGATCACAATTCCGTACTTAACTCGTATCTCTAAACCAAATCCAACTTTTCAGGTTAGCCAAAGTAGAAAATGGACAGGAACGACACACGCACACATAAATATACAGAGAAAATCGCAGATGCGGGAAGGGGATGGAAAAGTGGAGAAGGCCTTCATTGGACGCAACAGCGCTAACACCAAATGGCAGTTTTGAGCATGGGAATTACGGAGATGCACTTCCATGAGCAGAATTGGACCCGGTGACTCAAAAGCTCCAAGCTCCAGACCTTTCATGTCGGTTTATTTAATGTGGGAGCTGGAAACGACCGCCCCTCTCTCTCAGCTCTCCAACTGATTCTGACTGCCCATAAATGGTCACCCTCTTTACACCACATCTCACTGCTTATTTGCCTTTACCTACCGTTGACGTCGCCTTTGAAAAAAGTCAAGAACTCCACGTTTCTAACTTCTAATGAGTCAGCTGAATGGAACAGATTGATTATTCTCAAGGTCATAGAATGGCAAAACTGTGATAAAACGATAAGACTACGGTGGAAAGGCATTCAACTGAATTATTGCGCAATCTTGGTCCACCCTACTTGTGCTACTAGGCTCTCAGACCTCCATACATTTAGGAATGAAAATACGCCTACGAAGAGTACCCGAGGCGCCAAATTGATGGCAATTCTTGCAAAAAATTTGGCAGCTTTAGCCGATTCTTCATTGAGGCCCTACATCCAAGCAACCGTTCGCTAGAGTGCAGCTATCCTAGAATGAGAGCGTCTGTTGCGAAAATACCCCAACTTTAAATTCTACAAGATGGTGAATGGTATGAAAATAACTGTCAAATTAAGCAAAACATACCCAGAAAGCAATGAAATGCGGGATGAACAAAAGTGGCTGAAAGCTCAGACGCAACATCATTTGATTAAAAAGTGTCCCTTCTTAGAAAAGTGCATGAAGGAGAAGGGTTTAAAAACGAAGAACTTGACAGACGAACACCCTTGAGACCTAGGAGATTCAATCCACCTGTTGACTTAATCACAAGATCTTCCTTCCTGCCCCAGAGTTGATTTCAATTCCACCGAATATGATGTGGGAAAGTGATCACGAGGAGCATCGAGGGGGACGAGGGAACTATATTTGTTCCCATTAATGCAATAGGCCAAATGAGTCTATTCAATCTCCCACAACAACGGCACTGAATGCCCCAGGACTTCTCCACGTCGATAAAAGGCCACTGCAAACCTGTGACTTGTAATACCTTCACAGAGACCCGCAACGATCTTAAAGTTCAACATTATGATAGGTGGAAGGTGAAATGGTGGATAAATGCGACCTATAAAAAAGCCGACGTCTAATGCACAAATTCTAAGGCTTACTCCGACACACGCCAGCACACCAATCTCTTGACTTACGACTGGGCACCAGAATACGGAACTGTTGTTCGTATCTCAAAGTGGTACAAACGCACTAGTAAGATTTCCCCCCCCCTCCCCCGATAATACTTAAGAAAACTGAAGAATATGTGGTTTGTTGATGGCAGAATCAACTAAGACTGCACATTTATAGGTTGACTGGGAGAGGAAGAAACCTTGAAATCTCAAGTGATGATCATGCTCCTTCCGCTATTGTCAATAGTGCGTACATTGGTTCAACTTTTAGCCAACAGATATCCAGTCAGGTTGGCCACAGAGTGATCTGAAGATGGTCCATGGAAGTGCAAAAAAAAAGCCACAGAGGTGGGAAAGACTTACCGAACCAGGCAAATTGGTCACCCTGCACCTCAATGGCCAATCCGAAATCTGCCAACTTTACGGCGGCGCCGCGGGTCTTGCTGGCAAGTAGCAGGTTCTCCGGCTGTGGGATGGAAAAGAAGTTGTAAGAGAGGGTTGCCTAGACAATGTGCAATTTTTAGGTGGATAGATAGGCGTTTCAAGAGGTACGCCTGCACGATTTAGGGCTGGCACGTGGTGACATTGTTTTTGGGTCTCGCCGTACACCTCACATGCAGACGCATGGTTGAATAAGAGGCTGTCAGACACTCGCTCAGACAAACAAGTGGTGCGTAAACCATCAGAACCGTGTAAAAACAGAAGACCAGCAATTGATAGCACTTCCGGCGGTGCATGGGATGATAAAAATGACAGCACGAATCTAGTTTTGGGTAAGAAACCATTAAAGCAGAGTTGATTAACTCCCCAACCAGCAATTTGAAGCATTTTTGATCATATGATAACAATCAAAGTGAAGGGAGTGGAAAAAATTGCACGTTGATAGTGTAATGGTGTGTTGTGTGCCTGACCACGCGGAGTTTTCCAATCGCCCACGGGTTATGCTGCTGGTCCCTTGGCCTCGTAAAGCCCTTAGAGGATAGCGCGTCGTGTTGTACCCACTAGTTCGGGAAGAGATTAGGCCTCGATTGAGGAAGTTAAGCAAATCTTAGCCACCCATTAGTTACGATATTAAGAGGTATCATTGATCAGATTCACCGATAAGCGTGGAAATGATCAGCGCGGGAATAGGTCGCCTTTCGCGGAAAGTCAGGAAACGAATGTAAAACCGTACATTTATCGATAAGGTCACGAGTAGAAGTTCGGGACACAGAAGTTGCTATAATAAACAAGCAGAAAAACTACTTGTGTAGCGCCCACAAGGAAACAGAATTAAGACTGGTGTGAGAGGTTGTCTACAAGGCGACAGATTTATCAATGTAAAAGTAGCTTTTGAGCGCCGGTCATGGGCTTACAAGTGCGATCCAGTGCAGGAAAGACCCATGTTGGTTAACGACAAGTTTCACGAACAAATGATCGGAAGAAGTTTTGGTAATCATCTGAAGATCGGTGTTAAAGAGGCGATCCCGAAGGGATTTCAAATGCTAGCGCGCTATCAACTTTTACTTGCCCAGTTTCAATAATTGACAATCAGAGTTGACCGACCGATTGAGCATCGCAATTCTAGAAGAAGGAGTGGGTAGCTTGCCCAATCGGTAAGGAAAGCTCTACCAGTGGTGATATCGATTTCGGATAAGGTGGGGACCCCAGTAAGGAGCTGTGGTCATTTCAAAAAATAAACACACAAGTCGTCAAGATTGATAGTGCATTGTAGAAACATTTTCGCAATAACTTGTCAATGTTAGATAGAGACAGCTAGCTTAATGTTAAGATAATTAGAAAGCACAGTATGCGAATCGAAGATAAAATAAGAAAGGTGTCGATTTATATACGGCTGGTGTAATTAACCGATTAAGAAGGTGTAACTTCATCAAGGGTAGTGAGTTAAAACGGAAATACGAATGTGGCATCGGACTTGGTGTTCAGAGAGGTAAAATAATTCGATAATGTCATGACAATTACCGTTAAGAAGGCACAAAGTTCAGTTTGCTTATGTGCTCTTCCCTCGCAAAAAAAAGGCTACATGTAGTGATTTCAAAACCCGAAACCGATTTAGCTCAACTTTCAACTGATCTCGCACCTGCACCACGTATTTGGAATAGTATTTTAGCATTAAAAAGGCGCCGATCGTGGTTCACTCACAGGGGAATAGAATGCTACAAATAAGGCTTGACGGTTTAAAGCAGTCACACACATATATACACGGGGCAAGGAGTCTGATACGTGAGAGCGAAAATCTCTTGAGAGGGAAGCATCGTAAAAACAGTGTGAAATCTTCGTGAAGACGTGAAAATCCTTCGAGGTTAGAAGTTACAGCAGACAGCAAGATCAAGACAACACCAAGGAGCATGCAAACGAGGGCTTTTAATTCTTCAGTGTTAGAAAAAATTTTACGCACGTAAAGCAAGATGCTGATTTAGGGGTGAGCATGCAACTCAACCAACCTTGAGATCCCGATGGACAATATTATTTTGGTGGCAATAGTTGACGCTCTCAAGAATCTGCTTCATGCAGTTGCTAAAGGCAAGGAGTGTGAGGTGAGTCTACCATTGCTCATGCCTTTTCCAGCACCAATTTATTTACTATAGCATGAACCGAATATACCACAGTTAAAGTCTATTTCTGCCTACTTTTCAGTAGGTATGCTGGGTCTTCAAAAAGTAGAATCTATCTGGATAGATAAAATACAGAGCCAAAAAAACAGCACACCTGGCATCTGCCTCACTGTAGTATTCCCTGGCAACGATATCCTCAAAGAGTTCTCCACCCGTTACACTGAAAAAAAGTCAGGAATAATCATCCCCCATGTCAACCTGCACTGATTGAACTAGGTAGACAAACGTACAGATCGAAGACAAGGTAATGATGGTTTTCATCTTGAATTGAATCATGTAGCCGAACTGTTTTCAAAAAGAGGAAGAAATGCGCACATGTGAAAACAAATTTGACCCAGTCGTACAGAACTAGATACTGTTCAGAAAAATATGTTCTAAGCTAAGTAATCTGTAAAATCACCAATATTTGGATGTTTGAGACGCCGACAAATGCGAGCTTCCCGTTCAAGTTTTTGCATATCTAAAAAAAGGAATTTGTTTTCGTGTTAAAAAGAGCATAAAGATAGACAGAGAAGTGTAAATGGGGCTAGAATCCCCAAATAACGTGAGGCAAGGCGCAAGAAAGTGGAGTTTCCTCACTCATGTTTTCACATGTAAGTATGCAGTGTAAAAGGCAGCCAAATTAATTTAGTCGACATAAGTTGGGGGCATCTTGAAATACGCTAGACACTAATAAGCCTAAGTGCTAGGGAAAAATTAAATGCACTACAACCCATAGAATTGAAAGCAACAACGGGAATTCAGCTAGATTTAAAGGAGGTATATGAGGTTCAAAAATTGATAAAGTCCCGAAATAATAGAAGTAGTTCCGACCTTTGATAATGCAAAAGGCATGTATGTCAGGTAAATACAAAAGCGTATGAGTTAGAATCTTACCGCGGGTAGCGAGGCGTTTGGTGCTAATTATTTTGGCAGCGAATTCGAGATTCGTTGATATTTGTATGCATCTCCTCACAACAGAAAAAGCACCACTGCGAAAGCATGCAATCACTAAGTCTATAGAAAAGTACCGGCCCAGTTCTTCCTTTAATTCATAAAGACTAGCGAAATCAGGCGAACCCTGAGCAGCCATCTTAACGCGACAAACTCGAAAATGGCACCGTTACGAGAGTCCATTAAATCACGAACTCAAGGCCACAAAAGTGCATGAATGCAAAATAAGCAATTCCTATAATAAGTTTTGGATAAAATCAAACCTCGAAAGTGGCTTTTGGCTACATAATAGGGGAGGCTGGTAAGTGACTTGAGCTTAACTCTGCAGATGAATTTTTTTCCAGATTAACCTATTGTACTTATGTACATCCGTAGTTTGTCACGCACCTTCATTTATTTCAAGAAACATATATTTGATTTTGCTAGCAGTTTTTGTTTCTTAAATTATTTTATGAGGAATAATAGAATAGGTCTTCCGTTACTATGATTTTTGAACTTCTCATGTCGTTTCTGTCTGTTAAATGGGTTAAACTCGTCTTCAGTAAACATTTTGGGTTCACATACCGTAATATCTATGTTTCCCTAAAGGTACCTTTTTTGGCCAGAGGTAAGTTTACAACTCAAAATTCTTGCTTGAATGGAAGATCAATGCCCTCCTCTCGACGCTGATAGAGGCCGTCTTACAACCCCCATTACGACTCCATCGATCCCCTATTTTATCTAAGACAATAGAGGTGTAGCGTCCCGAGGCTCTTCTTAAGGTAAAAGAAGGCGCAATACTAGGGCAGAATATATATATTCCGGGAACAGAAGACTTGGGGGCTGTTGGCACGGCCCGGAGGCCGACCAACCGGCTAGAACAAGATGGCCACCCAAGTGACCTAAACCGGTAGTTCGAACAAACAAAGCATTACAAGAGGTGTCCCCATGTCATTGATCTTTTCTCTGGGGGTGAGCGCGGGGAAGAATTGGCAAATGAGGATATTGCTGCATGTGCACTCATAGATCAACAAGTACTATGGGCATCTTCACTTTTACATTTTGCCTCTTCCCTTCTGAGGGTCTGCGATTTGAGGCTTACTGTTGCTGAATTTGTTAACATTAAATACGCTGAGAACTATCCAAGTGCTCCTACCACTATTAATTTATTAACAACTTCTCCAAAAGAATGAACTTCTGAGGTGGCAGTGGGGGAGGTAGCCCACACTTCACTGGTTTGCAAGCTGCATTAAGGTCAACATTACTTGCCTTTACTGGGTCAGCTTTCTACTCCAGACATATTTTGTGCAAGAGTTTAATGTGCGGAAAGAGTAAACCCTCAGGGCCAAATTAGCTTTGGAATAAGCCATGCTCTTGGCAAAGTACTCTTTTGCCTTGATTGTAACGAATGCCAAAAAACAACTCATCGTTAAGGTCTTTTAGCACAAACATTAGTTGAATCAAAGCGCATCGCGCTTACACTATTTGAAAGTGGTATCAACATTTATAATCATTACATGTTGAAGTCACCATTCACCACTAATTTGTTGCTTTTATCAGCTTTAACAAATTCTTATCGTTCCTGTGGCACCTCGGCCCCTCTTCGAATTCTTAATAAGTTAAATCAGTACAAATGAACATGTATTTATAGCTTACAAAGTGGCTGAGAGGCTACTACTATGGACCGAAGCAGTTGCACAGTTCCACACAGAGTTAACCGGGGTACCAAACCCATTTTGAGTCTCCCACTTCTTCAGAGAGTCAATCCCAGTGCTCCTCTTGGTCCACCTCCAGCGTCAACCATCCATGCCTTTAAAACTATCTGCTAAGCAGGAACGGTAGTAGTTGAGGCTAATTTCAAGTGAAAATGTATTTGATCCCCACGTCACCTATGCATCTTGGCAACTCCACGGTAGAGGTAGTTGTGTCCTATTTTACCTGCATTGCTTTCATATCGCTGAAGAGCAGGCGAGGGCATCTCATCGTATACCAAACGCTGGTTGTGGAGAAATTGGTTTAAAATCAGAGCCCTTGGTCAAGAGAGAAAATTTAAAGCAGCTTTAAGGGGTTAATGTGTTGTGTCCATTCCGCTTTGCCGCTTTGTTCCCTTTCCAGTGCTGGTCAAGCGTCTATCCACGCTTTATCTTTTTATTAGTCTCTCTGCCTGCCTACCTACCTACCCACCCACCTACCTACCTACTTGTCTGTCTGTCTGCGTCTCTCTATATGGGTTGCATTCAGTTGGTAGAGGTGCTTTTTTCACCTACTTACCATCCTTATGTTGGGTGGCACAGAGAGCTGCACACTGAACTTTTCCAAGTGGTTCGAGCATGATGGTGTCGCTTCAGCTGTTAATTGCTTTTCTTCCAGACGTCACTTTTCCTCCTTTTGTTGAGAGCTTCCACAGATTTATCACCTCTGTTTGGAAGGTAGCCTTCTTCTGTAACGTTAGGGTCCAGTCCTCAGCCGTAGACACCGAGTCAGTTTTACCTTGGGACCAGATTTGCTTGTCACTTAAACCGATGTGGCGCCTGCATCCTGATTGAAATCGCAGTAGACCAAAACCCGCATTACTAATGCGAGATAAATAAGAGTTTATAGGTTACAGGCGTGGTTTAAAGGTAATAAAAAAACAATATAAAAAGAAAAGTTGATTAATAACCGGAAGTAGTAACCATGACCTGAGGGTTCATTACACCAACACCTCACTAGAAGCTTCTCAGTTCCATGTCTCCTTACATTTACCATTATCATTTCAATGTTGTCCTGACTAACGAAACGTGGAAAGAATTGAAGCTCGGATAAGTTAAAACTTTAACTAGTTGTGTTGTTTTGCCGAGGACAGAGCACTTTTAAAGCGTGACTGAGATAAGAGACAATGATTCAAGAAGCGCCATAAATTTTTCTGCCAAAGGCCCACGATGCCTACCTGTGTCCCACAAGACGTTGCTCACTGGCAACAATCCTACTAATTGAGGGAAGCAGGAGAAAATACTGACGGAGGAATCAATTTCTAGTAAAGTAACCTTCAGGACGAGTACAACCCTTCAACATCCTACGAGGCGAGTTACTGGTGTGGTGTTATTCAAGAAGAATCAATCACCTACTCAAAGAACTTAAAAGCGCTGATATGTTATGGCGAAAGACCATGAAAGAACTTTCACTGGTAGTTTTGCCTTCTCTCCATTGGAGGAAACATAGAGGAAACACCATTAGTTGCCTTTCACTGCTGAAAAGCAATTAAGGAACCAATGAATTGGCACTGGTCATGACAGAATTTTTGTGCTACATTGTACTCACCTGTCCTGTAAACTCAGATCAAGCGCTGCACAGGTAGTAACAACAAGAACCGGTGATCGGATGAACTAGAGCCTTCAGTATCAAGAAAGCCGTGGTGTTGACCTATGCATCATCGCGCATTTTCGCCTCATTGCGAAGCCAGAGGAGCTACAAACACCAGACCACTGTCTCTCCACAGCCGCCTCTAAAGTTATGCAATGTTGAATGGCCTCTATCCGTCTGGCACAACGCAGCACAATCATCCATCAAACTCACTTGACACTGCACGCACGCACGCACGTTGGCAGAGTTGAAGGCACAAAGTAAATATTAGCTAAGCGCGTTGCACGACAAAACGATCTCATCGCACACCCCGCGGCGAGTAATTGCAAAATTACTCGTGGTATAGGATCAGCACTGCTGTCTCTTCCCTCTCCGTCGCTTCGTGAAGAGTTGGGGTTCACGTTCCCATCCTGAGTGAGGGAGGACTGGAATGGAGAGCCAATGACTCACGGCTTTGTGAGGTTGATTAGTCAGACCCGTTGTTGGGTGACAATTATGCGATGTGTCACAAACACAGAGATAGAAGCTGGGCTGGATTTCGGCCCACAGAGCAGCGATGCTGTGGCAACCTCAACTTCCTTTGTTTGCAGTGAGGGACGTAGGATGGTGCGAAAAAAGTAACTAAAATTGACTGTATGGTGAGGTGAGGAAGATGTCCTTGAAATGTGGACAAAGCCATCCAACACACGCTTCAGTCGTGATCCGTGATATTGCTAAATAAATGAGGCGTCGACTAATCCTGCTTGAAATCCAGCATTTCATAAGTGAACATGAAATGTTTCCACGTCCTCAATCATCCACTGCGTTCGAAGAAGCTGACCTAATTTCGGTTTCGAGTATTTCCAGGCAAATTCATCCTTACAGCTAAGAGGGAGTCAAAAGGCGACCTCAGGCAACAAAGCCTCACACTACGAAAGCCGTCTGCTGCTTGGCTGTTAAATAATTCTGGAAATCTACCTATGTATTTCAATGAAGTACGCCACTGTACCCACAGAATGCAACTCGTGATGCTACCGAAGCAACAGCAACCACACGACTCCTAAGACCTCTTCCATTCGTGATTTGAAGACCCACACGACGTCGAGCCATGCAAAACGGCAGACGCGTCTCTACAGATCCAACCAACCAACCAACCGTATCCTCTGTTGTAGAATGTATGACCCTAACAAAGAGCCGGCACGCCGACCCGAAGTGAGATTGGCGGGGCCTAAACGGTGAAATTAAAACCACGGACGAGCAGACCGACCACAGGAGGCAGGCTAGGAGACAACCCTGAAATCCGAACCACACTAAACAGCGACTTCTTCCAGCACAAAACACGTGACCATCTTGAGAGCGAATAACCCAACCCAAGTCACTAGAGAACAGAGCAAAAGCTCAACAAGTTCATTGTTAAAACAGCAAAGGGGGCCCAACCACCCAAAAAGCGCCGGAAGTACAGAGAAGGCAATTAGCAGGCTTCAGGGTTAGCTGAAGAAGGCATCTATTACAGAGCGTATGGTAGGTGGTAGTCATTAAACCAGTCCTGGAAACGGTAACAAATCGGCGAAAGCAATCAATACATATCGGTTACCCTCCTATGAGCACCAAAGGTGATACCAGACTGATTGGCACCACCAGTGTAACCCATCTGAAGGCCGATCACCGACTCACCGGCCTTCAACTGCTCCTCGGTGAAAGTCCTCCTATTCTCTGTGTGACGCTGCATCCAGTAGCCCTCGGGTCCATTGTAACCTGGTTTGGCTTGCGCCTCCACTCCCAGTTGTGATAAACAGATCACCACTTGTGGAAGATTAGTCATTTCGTACAACTGGTCAGTCTGGAAAGCGGATGCAGAACCAACCCCCATCTCCTGACAGAAATTGATAAAAGCACCAATTCTCTCACGTTGACGATTAGTTTCGAAGATAGGCTTATCTGAAACCTTCCACATAGCCTTCCCTAGACGTTGTGAAGCCTCACTTGGTTTGAGACATCCTATGAGGTAGCCCAGAACGAGACCATCTCGCAGGTAATGATGGAAATCCTCCGCTCCCACAGTGGTGACGCCTTTTGGAATTTTCTGAGCCGCATCACACAGGACTTGCGGGATGTTCCCAGACGGGGTGAGAAGGCGCACCCACCTGAGTACCTTTGCTGCCTCCTCTGCATCATACTTCTCCATGATCCGCATCTGCACATCGCGGGCAAAGCCCGACTTAGCGGCGCGATAGTCAGAGTCCATACCGAGAAACTGCGAGATGGTGGGTGAACGACCGTGTAGTCTTTCATTTCACTGAGCTTCTACGTCTGATTCGCTCACATCTTGGCCAATCGTCTGCCGCCTCTCATCCTGAGAACCAATTGAAGAACGCTCAGTTTGGACGTGTGGCGTGCGTGCGTGTGCATTAAACGCATGCACGCAATTGTGTGGGGGCAACCGATATCATCTTGTCACCCGCCAACTCTCCGCTCCGAAAGACCAATTTACCTTTAAAATGGTAATTAAACAGTAATTTGCGACCACTAGCGTCCACATTTACGGTGGAAAGGCACCCAACTCATTAGATGAGTTCGCGACCCAACGATTCTATGCAACAATAATTCATAAAAGAACTTCAGCATATCTGATAAAGTCGGTAGAGGAGATGACTGATATGTCTTCCAAAAAGTGACCCAGTGATTAAATCCTGTTACCGAACAGGAATCGAGTCTTTCACGCAATTTATTTCACATTTATTGTTGTGAGATTTGCAACCCCAACGCCATGACTCAGTGCTGCGTCGGTTCATTAATCCACAAACTGAAAAAAAAATTAAATTGGCTGGGTTAAAAAAGTTTGGCAGTGCACCTGGGGTCAGTCACTCGCCTACGTGTGCCATACCATCTAGTCACAAGCATTACGTCCTCAAAGTGGTTGTCGCAGAACAGCCCGCTCAGTTTGGGAGCAAAAAAATTTTATTCTTAATCGGAGCATAGCTCGTCTGTGGCTCGCTAGCCCGGTTCGATGACTCATCGGTGCGCTGGTTTATCGACCCACCAGCCGTCGCATTCTGATTGGGTAGTTTGCCTTGGCAAAGAGGTGTAAACATTAAATGCCCACCTCTGTGCCCACTTAAAATCGATGGTGATTTCCCACGTCTTGCTCATTTAGACTCGAGTGATTTAACAGGTTAGTTTGGTAGCTCACTAGAGCATTAGCAAAATCAGATTGAGTTACTTATTTGGGCGAAAATGGCACTCACCCTAGTGAAGGGCAACAAAGTTCTCTGTTAACGTTACTGGTGATAGGGAAGTTAAATGCATCGCTGGCCTCAACTACTCCGCACTTTATACAAAGCGAATCTCAGCATTCTTAACTGAGAGGCAGGCAGGCCTGCTGCCTTTCACACTCGAGTCGCCCAATTGGATTTCCTAGCGGTGGTATGTAGATATGTGCCTAACGATCCAATAACACAAGGGCATCACGCATACAAAAGCATCAGGGCGTAACCTGAGACTCGCAGAGCCGGATTGATGGAGTACCGAGCAACAAAATCGGGTCTATCGCGCGAGGTGCAGAATCGCATCAACGAAAAGTACAGCGCGGAAGAAGCAGGGAAAGTCTTGAAGTGGATCCGTCTCCTCACTCCTCCATCTGGCATTTCTGACGATCTTGTAAAAGCGGCTCAGGAAATTCCTGAGGATATCACTTCTGCTCCAGCTGAGGAGTTCTACCGCTACCTTAAGTCCGGACTTGTTTTGGGTTATCTCATGGTATGTCTCAAACCGGATGAAATTTCACGTTTTGGCGCAAACATGTGGAAGGTTTCAGATAAGCCAATCTTCGAAACTAATCGTCAACGTGAGAGAATTGGTGCTTTTATCAATTTCTGCCAGGAGATGGGGGTTGGTTCTGCATCCGCTTTCCAGACTGACCAGTTGTACGAAATGACTAATCTTCCACAAGTGGTGATCTGTTTATCACAACTGGGAGTGGAGGCGCAAGCCAAACCAGGTTACAATGGACCCGAGGGCTACTGGATGCAGCGTCACACAGAGAATAAGAGGAACTTCACCGAGGAGCAGCTCAAACAGGGTGAATCTGTAATGCGATTGCAGATGGGCTACACTGGTGGCGCCACCGCCTCTGGTGTGTCTTTCGGTGCTCGAAGAAACGTGACGGATACCTTCTAATCTCTCAACCGGAGCAATTTTATTGCAGTAATGAAACAGGCAAAACAAAACTTATATTTTTATGCGTCATTTACTGGGGAATAAATAATCTATCTTTTCTTTGATTTTGTCTTCCCAAAAGCTGCCTTTCCATGACTTTTGTGGAGCTGGGGCTGACTCCTGTCAAAGTAACTGCTTTCGCTGTTTTCACTCCATCATAACGACGTTTAGGTTGTTCAGTCGTGGTGAGTGCTCAATTATCCAGAAATGGCACATAGCCTAGTGAATCAAACGCTATCGACAATTTGTAGAGACTAATAATGGTTAGAATGTCTCGCATTTCAATAGGCTTTTTGTTTCGTTTTTACTTTGAGCTAGAAGGTACACATTTGCTTTGTTCAAACAAAAAGTCATAGAAACTGAGTGTATTAATTCGATTGCGCACCTATTCGATGTATCATTCTCGGCCTTCATGGCACCCAACAGACTGGCATGAATTGAAGCATTGCCTAAAGCCTCTCCATACAAAGGTCAAGTCGTCTAGGGCTGTGCAAACTTAGAGGTGTAAATGCGTCTGGCGTCCACGTCGTCAGTTCACCGTAGTCGGGGTCACAAAACAAGCGTCTAGTGAGTTAAGCGTAGCCGATGTGTTAGCATGTTCACAATGCCTGTGTTGATACCCACGCACGGATGAAATGAGCTGTAGCAGCAGCAACAACAACAGCAACAACAGCAGCCGTGAAGCCAACGCTGCACGGGTGAGTATCGACTCCCAAGGCCGCCTGTTAGGTGGTAGTGGTGATGGTGGTGGTGGTGGGGGGAAGGAGGGGGGGGGAGGGCGGTTAAGGTGAGTGAAGAAGGTGTGAAGTGCAGGCGACGGTGAACTATCGATTTATCGCCCCACTAGACTAGGAGCCGTGCGGCAGTGCCACGAATGCGGCAGCGAACGTGATGAAACGCGGTTACCCTCACCAGTAATGTGGTCAAGACAATGCAAGGAATGGCGCAAATGTGTGAGTTTTGTTAACTGTTAACCGCGGTTACACAAATGCTAGGCAACGAGAGCTGCGGTTGCGTCAACTTGCCTAATCAAACATGATGACTGCATTTTTTGGTGTAGGGCAAGCGGTATAGCGTATGACACTGAAATACTAACAGTAATTACCAAAACACATTTACACTGATGTGGAAGGTGGTAGGAGACCTCTCAACACTACCTAGAATCTATAAATCAGAAGACAGAACAGAGGCATCACATGACCTCATCTGCATATACATAGGAAAAAAAAAACACGGAGATTCACTACTTGGTCCCAAAATTTTTCAACTGCTAGTTGTGTAAGTCCTTGAGGGTGTGAAGCTCTCCCCATTCATTTTGTAACTATCATGCACAAGGTCCCCTCCCTCTCTCCCTAGAGAATATGCAAATTTTGGAATAGTTCCCAGTCTCATTAACATTAAGAAAGCTGACGAAAGAAAACACAGGATTGACTTAGGTGGTCTATTGTTCTCGACAAACGTCACCATAGTCTTGTGATGGATAGGGCAACGCCATCCAGACGTATTGACAATTACTCGCTCAGGCATTGGCAGCAGTGCTAACTTTCCATGAAAAATGGCATTTTAGACCCTAAGAAAGGGGAGTGTGTCTGCGAAAAACATACCTGCGCGATGTAATATTCCTACCTTTTACGACTTGTTAGTGTTTAAAAGTTGTACAGACGAACGAAACACGCCTTACTTTTTCAAAATATCATTCTCGGTCGCACAGGTGTTTACATACCTCCGAGTTTAAAAACCAGGTTTTCGTCATCTCTTTCACTCGTGAGGTCTCTAAAAAGGACTTTCTTATGAAGTGCGAATCCCCCATTTAGAACAGTTTACCTCGTTTGTTTTGTGATCTTAACGTGCAGAAAAAAATTATAAGAAAATTAGTCTAATTAAAAAAGTTACCTATCACCAAATATTTAAAAAACAGTACGGCTATTAAAAAAACTCATCCAATCGAAAGAAATGTCTGTTTACATTACGAGTACAAACAAAAGGGGCCACATTTGCTACAGCCATCACTAAAATCTTTCACTCTTTACGCACAGAAATTATCTTGTTTAGGTACTCTCAACCGTAACATTCCAATGCAGGGGCCTGAAGACTACCACCTGTGCTAGTAGGAGTGTTTAAAGGCGCCTATAAGTAATTGAAAGGCACTTCAATTGAATCCAAATAAGAGCGCATTCACAAAACCACACCAAACACCCAGCTTTGGAAACATGCCAAATCGGTGCTTGCCCTTGTCGCGCTCAAAACCCCCAAATTCGGCCCTCCTCAATGCTAACCGGTCGACTAGCCGCCGCATCGACCGGCATCGATCGATACCTCGCTGCTCAAGTCCGCCACACCGAGCGACCGGGCCGATCGCCACGCCCACAGCAGGCGCTTCGCTTGAAAGGAGCCTAAAAGGCGCCCTATGCGTGAACTGCCATGAGGAATGAAAAGTCTTTCCTGTTAAGGAATTGTGATGTTTATTTCCTGACGTTACACTGTTTAAGATATTAGCTAAAACAAATGTTGACTAGCTGAGCTTTCCTCAACCATTTACGTTATTTAGGCGGTAAATCGTGATTCATCCTAATTCATAATTGTCGTAAAATTGGCATCACTGTTTGAAATAAGGGATAAAATAGGTTAGCATAAGTTCTTTTCAAATTTCTGGAAGATGAAATATGCCATTGGGTAGACCACTGCACGCTAAATGCGCCAGTAGCATCAATCGGCAATTTAAATTGAGTGGTTAAAGATGAACTGCCGGTTGGATCTATTAATACTGCTACTACCAAAGTCAGTCGATTTACCCACAGCACGATCAGATGCTTGACATACTATCAAAGCCCACTTTTCAAAAGTCTTCAAGCAGGGTGGCTGCCAAGTAGTGAGAAGGTTTACGCGAGGTGAGGGCGAGACGAAGTGAGGTTACAACTTAAGGTGGCGCCATCTGATCGCGTGGACCTTTGTAATGACATTAGTTTTTCAAATTCTGTAAACACAAAAACAATCTGCCCCAAGGTGTCCTTTGCCCCAAAATTGTCAAACTATTTTTCAATGCTAAGATCTAACTTGAGTTGGTTGAAGAGCTCACGGCTTTATCTGCATTTAAATTAAGTCATGCCATAGTGGTCCAAGGTTTACTATTCATGTGAGGCAGAATGAGAGGCTACAGGCCTAGACAGGTAGCCAAGCGGGAGTGAAGCCTGCAAAGATCACAAAACCCGCAAGATTAAAGTATGCAATTGAATGGGTATAACTTTACCATACAATGTTTACGGCAAGACAATCTCGTGACCCATATCACGTCATCTAGCAGTGCCAAAGGCTAATTGCAAACCATTTATACGAAGTCAAAAACCGAGATTCGTCGATTTACAGAGCAGGATTGCTTGAATATTTTTATCCTCATTCCTTCAAAGACAATTTAGCTTAACTCCAATGCCCATACATAGTTCCGAGGCAAGTTGGGCGAAATCCTGCGAAACATAGAGAAGCATCCTTCCAAGGAGAGGATCAAAACAACGCGCCTTCTACAGCAAGAATGCGATAACAGAAAAGTCGATGCGGATGTAGTTTGGTAACTTTCCTTTGAATTGCTGCAAGCCGGAATTAACGCATCTTATGCTATTTATCTCACAACAAAACATTTGTACGCGACAGTACGTTTCATCAGCCAAACAAGTAGCCCGATTTTGGTATTTTCATGATTTATAAGCTAAAACAAGGTGTCAAAGACGGAGACGGCAACATTTCAAAATAAAATTCCAAACTATGGATACGGGCACATAAATTATGGAATCTCGTAGCACAGTGTGCTTGGGAAAGCAGCACACATTTTATTAACGCCAAGAGATTTATTGGATTTACGCAGCAGTGTTTGACTGAGGCAACACTGAAGGTTTTGTGCTTCTCCCTTGCTTCAAAGTAAAAAAAGCCGGCACATTGGTGTCCACAGCTACATCTCGATGGATGACACAACCGTGAATAGCTTTGGAAACGGTCGGCGATGGGTAGCGCCAAGAAATCCAAAGTAATCCAAAGTATAGACTCACTCCTTCCAACAAAACGTTTAATTTTTTTCTCCCCTCAAATTAAATAACCTGTTTATTTGACACTACCAGCTCAATAGATAATAAACTCTGCGCCTGGAGATGATTGACATAGAGTATGTCGGCTCAACAGATGCAACCTTGCTAATAAGGGGATTTTATAAAAAACCTACTAGATTTTTGTCAAACGCAAGGCGCTAACGTTTATGGAATCAGCAAGGCAGCTGCCGTCATAAGGAACAAGAGGTTTTGTAGGTTGTTAACCACAAAGGCTCTTGAGACGACAGTTTTTATTTCCACTTGTTAGAATGGCCTTTGGTCATTATTTACATCAGGAAAACTCTTACATACCAATGGACTTATATCCACTGAAAGAGTCAGGCTCTGAGAATGCAATAAGCAGGTAATAGTAATGTAAAGCAGATGGTGTCAGGTTATCAAGTAGCCACTCTAGTAATAAACAAATCTATTTGGTTGACATGCCCATATTTGTTTAAGCAGAATTGCATAATCCCCATAAAACATTAGGGTAAGCTATTAAATCTAAACGCTTCTCATTTTATGCATCAAATGAATGCAAATGAATGAGATAAAAAAGAATAGTTATAAGTGACTTAAATTACTAAGCTGCCGAAGGACTTCATTGAATAAAAATCGAAAAGTATGTTGTTGGATTATTTTTAAAGAGTCTAACTACCAATGTTTTTGTTACAGAAATGTCAGAATTCGCAATAACTTTGTGTGCATCGTGCTTATTGGCAATATTTCGGTGTGGTGGTGTGGACTGTGGCTGTCTGACTTTTCAGGGATTCCAGGTCGTAGTCACTGCTCTGTTATTTTTTCCTACTTTGCTTGTAATATAGTAGAATTTATTATGTGCGGTGATTAATGCTCTAATGTCCTCCAATTATACCTGACTCCTTATCATCTCCAACATTTGTCAGAACTTGCTACTTGAAATTGCACGATCTTTGCTATTTTAGAAGAAAAGTTTGTTTTCGCTTGGTTAAGCTCACCCTAGTTAAGTGAATGATTTGCTAGCCTCTAAGTACCAGAGCACTTGGGAGTAATTATTTTATTCGTCCATTTTCAGGCTTGATGAGCACAAGTGATACCGTTGTTGATCCGATTGTAAGTTGTTCATTCCAATAGATCACTTTATCCTAGCACGAGCTTCGTCAACGATGCCGTGAAACCAAAAGCTGCGCTAAATTTGTCAAATTACTGGAGGCCTGTTCTGATCGCCAGCCAAATACGAAGGAGAGTTGCGAGGAGGAATTCATCGACCTGATCCAATGTGTGGACAAGTGCGTTGGTCCCAAGCTCTTCGCTGTGCTAAAATAGGCCAAATGGATGCCAGGATTGTAGGCTGTTTTCAAACCAGGACTTGTCATTGTTTGGTCGCACCATTTATGCCACTTTTCTGAAGCATTAATTTTTAGTTACATGACATTTATCAAAGCGTTGTTTGTGTAATTGTTTCATTTTCGAAGGAGAGGGGGTGGAGAATCCCAGTGTTTGATGTGCTTATGTATTGACTCAATTTGGCGCGTCTCTATTTGAAGTCGTATCACCTACAATCATACCTGTTCATAGGGCAGTGGTCATACTTAGGAGGGTGGCCGGGTAAGTCAACTTTATTCTCCAAAAGTGGGTGTTTTTGAGTTCTGATGGTGAGGAGTGTAGATGGCGCGCTGTGCGATGTTGCATAGGAGATCAGCGGGTAAGGGGGTAGGAAGAGCGCCAACGATCTACTCGAACGGGCAAAGCTGATGCTTGCAGCGGGGGGCTGGTCTTATGTGTGCGTCGTCGAATGCGTCCCTCTAAGGCGGCATCTGTTGCTAACGCTAAATGTGACTCATGTCCTACAAACACTTACAAAGTAGCTGGGAGCGCTTCCTCAAAGGTGGGGTAGGCAGATCATGCTAAGGATGTAAATGATCGGGAAATGGAAGAAATGCAGCATCAAGCATTTGCGCATAAATGATTGCACCAAATACCTCATGGCTGTATGGAACAATCGACTTTTAAGAACATATTAGACATAACATTAAGGTCTATCGCGAATTTTGGGCGTTCTGAGATTGGGGATAAACTTCTACTCACAAAGGCAGCATAAAATCAAGAGAACTCAAAAGCATATCCGTGAAAGCGTACTCAAATATTTACAAAATGCTATTAGATACATCTGTCCTAGGTGTAAAACCGATGCAGTTTTTCGGCACAAATTTCGTCAACTAACAATAGTTAGACTTATATTTACCTAAAATGTCAAGAATGTGCATTGTTTTTTTACATTGAATACTAGTTACCTACAACCTTAAAAACTGCGCCTTTTCAGTATTTGTGTAGAAATATTGATAGGTCTCATGTTTACAGCCTAAGTAGAGGTAGGCAAGTACGTCCGTTGGTAATTTGCACGTTGGTGATGAAGCAATCCTGGGTGCTACACACTTTAGCCCATAGATCTATAAACAACCTTTTATATTACCACGTGTTTGAATTTCAGATTAGCTCCTGACTTGCGTTTCGGAAAATCGCAGAGCAAAAAAGTCTACTGACATTGAACAATGTCACGAGGTGGAAAGCAGGAGGTTGTAATAGCCTAATTGTAATGCTTTGTAGCTTTTTGAAAGATTATTTCCTCTGAGGAAATTTGAAAATGTCATGCAGGTACTCATTGCGTCCTTTGAGCCCGATTGTTTCGTCTAGCGACTCCCAGAGCCTGATTACAGCAGCAGCTTTGCCAAATATCTACCGTCACTCCCATTACCTGCAAAACCAGAGGCTCCGTCTTCCCTATTTGCTGTGGGTTTTCTAAACGTTATTTTTGTTGGAGTTGGAACGGAAAAATGGGTCGCTTTGAACACTTCGTTGATACTGTTGTAAATTTTGTAGGGTCTGGCATGATGTAGAATTGTAAAGCTATGATTCTTACACAAAGTGCCATGTTAGCGTATCACATCACAAGGCTTTAGTCAGTTCTACTGACTTTAATCGATATGGCAAATTTTTATTAACCATAATCTCGAAACCCTGTTCTAAACAAGTGGAATATTTTGCTTTTTAATGAAGATTGTGAACAAAAATGCTGAACATCCTCCACTGATTGCTCAATTTACCTTGACACGAGCAGCACCGTTCAAAGATCAAAAGTTTCATCGACCTCCGAGTCAGTGCATTGGGAGTAACTACTCACCTGCAGCTGCAAAGCTTCAACTTAATCGTCTGCCACCGCAGTCTCGATTGCCAGAGTTTACCGGCATCTCAAAAAGCAAACGAATGAAGAACAATGTGAATTATTATCGGTAAGTGGAATTCAAATAAAATAGAGCTCTTTCGTTTTTTATCTCAAAATTCTGCATACATCCCCGTTTTCATTCACATGTGTTTTAAAAATAGTAAAAGAGCCCTTTTGAGGTCTACTTCAAGGCATAGCACAAAATTGTAGGACGGTGCTCAATAGAGATGTGAGCATTGGTGCATGGGTGATTTTTGTTGCGTAGATTGAAAACCCTAAAGTTTGCGTAATTTAAAAGGCTACTGCAAACTACACACTCCTTTGTCTTAAAGATAAACCGTAGGCATCATTGTCATTGGAAATACTTCACAATATTCCGTTTTGACGGTAGTAATAGTTAATGAGCCGAAGATTTCATTGTTTATTGCAATGACGAAGTACTATTTTAAGCCACAAGAATGTCAAAATAACAACAACACCTTTTCCTGAATTTTCGAAAAGATTATCGCATTCTTGCTAATGTGAGCTTCTAATTCTTTGAAAGCAGCACCTTTGTCCTCCACTATTTCGACTGAGATTATCATCGTGGGTCGTATTCGGCCATTTCAAAATAGCACAAGAAATATTATGGAGAGAGATCTCTTCGCAAGAATGAATGGAAGCCATTGCAAAGAAAGGATAAGTCCTGCAATACCCTGATTCATTCCCTTTCAATAAATTGGCGACCACCAGCCTTCTGTTTAGGGATACGGTCGATTGATGGAATATATTCACTGTTGAAAAACACAAAGATGGACGATATTGGGAAGTAGTGATTGGCGTAATTATTGAATGTGTTTTCTTACCACTTTTGTGGATACAGTTTGGGTCGAGTAACGCTTCCAATACTACCTTACAAGTCACATCATTAATCTGTATCTGTTTACTTTTGCTAATTGTCAGGAGGAAATGCAACTCGCATATATTCCGAAGAGTTTGCTTAAAAGTTACCTGAAAGACCTCCTACACGCTGAGGTACCACTTACGGACTTCTTGGCTCTGTCCGTAAGAGAAACTACAAGTAAAACGTTAGTTGAAGTGCATTACGGCGAGGTCAGGCGCACTGCCATGCATGAGTCTTTTGAACCAGATAAGAGCACTTGCACAATGGGCAAATTTAATGGGAAGCCAATAGTGAAAACTTTGCAGCCTAGAAAATTCTTGTTTGCTTATTCTACTCACAGCGAGACAGAGGTGGACCGACCGAGATCACCGCTGTCACAGATGAACGAAATGAAGACCCGGGAGGAAGAGTTTCGTCGACTTGCCGGGACGCCCTCGGATCGCGACGTTGCGGTGAGAACAGAGGCGTATCCAAAAATAAAGCGCTTTTTTTCTGGAGAGTTTTTATGCAGTTATAGCAAACTTTATCAGCAATTTTTCCTAAGAAAGGTTTTAAACTCAACTTGTGCGTTTCTTATTTCAAATGTCGGTGTATTTTGAATCCTTTGCCAACGTTTTTTTCCAAAAAAGCCGGAGTGAAATGAACTAATTTTTTCTGCTTTCTATTTGCACTATTTATTAGATTTAAATGTCAAATTGAGGTGTAATCTTGGACAACTCTTCTCCCTTGTGACCCCTCTTAATAAATGGAAACTAATTTGACTAAGACTTTACTAACATGGGTAAAAATACTGAATTTTGCACAAACTTTTTTGCACGATAACTAAAAGGAGTTTATTTTCATTCTTGATCTGTTGGGTTAACTAGTTACATAGAAAAGTTAAATGTGAAACACTATCTCATCACTCCCACCGCCAAAGTAGTTTTTGCTCCTGTAGGACCATAACTTTAGTGTCACAGTTTGTTTTTAAAAGAGAAGTAAACTGGACGAATTTATTAGTTGTTAAACCAAATTTCTCAAGGAAAGACGTCTTTTGCACCTGTAGTTCTCCCGACATTCGATTTTGTCGATCAACATTGAAGCGCGCCTCGGAGGTTGATGAAGCGCATCCACGAACTATGCATAAATCACCACTGAAATAGCAAATAGGTTTAAAATCAAGGAGAGTCTATTATTTGGAAATTTGGAGAATATCCTACCAAGCCTATTGAAATTGAACTGACAAGCAGTGGCTCTGAGTGAGGGAAGGGGCAGACAGAGCGCTCGGTGTTGTCTACACCACCTAATGGTGATGTCTGCCTTGTAGAGATACGTCTACTACATAGAGAACGGTGTGCCAGATAAGATGATCGCCGATCCACCAGAACGACTGTGGGAGGCTTTGAAGAAGAGCGTTCCAGAAGACTTGGTGAGAACTTGGAGTCAATTGGCTGAGAGTCTGCTAGCGGAAATTAACCACGACTACAGAAAAGCCATCAAAAAAGCCACGGGTTGGTCAGATTTCACTAACTGCTTTAGTAATTAAACTTGTGAAATTGGAGAGATGGTGGCATTTTTTTTCTGCGGGGGTAAATTATCTACTCATTTCAAATATTTTGCAGTGGATTACATACTTTTGGATCAAGAGGAGCATTTACGCCTGTTCATCCAATGGACGCCGGTCCCCTATCCGACTTTCGTCATCAGATCTCCCGTTCCGTGGCATGGAGAGATGGAAAAAAGGGTTAAAGCATGCACCTATGGCTTGTTTGTGTCCTCAGCCATGAGCCTGGCTCTGAATGACCTCTGGTACAGCAAGTGAGTGTTCACGATTGCAGACATGTATGGAGCATGAGGTGGCTATTATGCCTCACGATTATGTTCTCCGACTTTCCTTTGAGGTACGCGAGTTTGCGCTTTGTGGATATCGAGGCAGTAAAGAAGATTGGGGAACCCATGTTGCCGGCAGATTTTGAAAATCTCATCAATCAGCAGTGCTTTGCAACGAGAGATATCCTCCGGAAGCAGTGAGTTGTTGCAACCTACAGAGATGAGAGTCAAATACCACCCTGGAGTTGGTTGAACTCTTTTGAATGGCCTAAGGGTGATCTAACAGGACATTTATTTGTACTAATCCTCTTTCCAGATGGATTCCAGATTGTGCGAGGAAGTTTGTAGAGCTGCGACGTCACTGGGCTTACCTCTTGCCGGAGAATCGAAGTTCATCCCTCAAACAGACTCGTGTTTTTTTCGCCAGCATCGAGGCTCTCATGTCCAATCAGTTGAGGAGCATTGTAGAAGCCTCCATCCACCTGCTCACAGAGTTCATCGAGGAGTACAAGGTTGACTACCAATACCTTATTAGCAATTGCTATCTTTTCATGGGGAATATCATGACATTGCTTTGTTTTCACATCAATCAAGTCGTCAAACGCCTTCAAAAATGAATACGAGGAGATGCATTTTGTGAAGACACCAGTGCTGCTGATCAAACTGAAGGCCTCAGATCCCAAAGTCGTCTATTCACCAAGCCTGAGGGAGATTCGGGAACATCTGCTCAAGTGTTTCCAGACCATCACCAATGCAGCCACAAATCTACCAAGGGTTGGTCAACACCCTCCCTTCATTCCTTTTATTTTCGTTGTATTTAAAACGCCATGAAGCATAAATGTACGTCATTCCATCGATAGGCTACTCCTCTTTAAGCTCTCCCTCATTTTCCTGCTACTCTGCGGCCTTAGAGATTGGTCGTTAAACCTAGTGAATATGATTTGACATTGTCTGCTCTGAAAGGTTCAGCCCCTGTGAATAATTGAGGTTTAAATACATTCAAACTTAGAAGGAATTAAGTACTGGATCAGAGGAAATATACGACTTTTACTCTGCCATGTCGTTTAAGTGCCTAACATATGTGCGACTGTGATTAAGTGTAGCAGTTGGTTGAGAGTATTCTGCTTTTCTCTATAGGTGGAAACCGAACTTTTTCCCTCCATGGTGAATCAGCCCATCTACATTCGCAGCGTGAACTACCAGGAGGACCTAGTGTCCAAATGCACCGACCGTTCGCTACACGTCTTTCGCCTCAACTCCACCGGTCCCCGACAATACCTCGACTACTATCGTCCGTATGGCAACCTGCTCAACAACAAGGCGGAAATGGAGCTGCGTGCCTTCATGAAGGAGAGACACAATTTACTCACAGCTAAGAAGGTGGGTCACAGTGGTAAGGTGAATGAAGAAAAAGTTGATAATATTTTCATTTTCTAGGCTTTATTTTGAGCCCTCGGTGAGTGCGTTAGCAATGGGATTACAGTGCTAGCCCACAAAGCTACCCAACATCAAAGGTAGAATTAATGTGGCCTACCGATCGTTCTCTGAATTCCTGGTAGACCGAACCGACGTAGAAGAATATGCTAGGAGGTTATTAGCATGGCCCAAAGACTATGCCACGGAGCAGAGATACAACTCATAGGAAATGGAGGAACCATATAGTTAGAAAAAGGTAACTAGGCTAGCAAATTATTGTGCAGAACCCTTTCCGGTGAGATGACGACAAGTTGATGGAACCTCCGCGTATGCACGCAATGGAACTGTCTCTTGTGGCTAGATTGCTCACTTATAAATGCAAATGCTTAGGATTGGGGAAGCGATTGATGAAATGGTCGTAAAGACTTCGATTGCCGAAGCAAATCAGGTTTGGTTTTGACGGGACTGCCAAAATATTGCCACATCTTGAGGGTTGATTTCATCGACTTGCAAACTGTAGAAATGTGACATAACAGTACGGACTAACTTTTTAAACATTTTTTCTCTAGAAAAAGGGAATTCTGCAGGAAGGAGACCCTCTGGAGGACCAGCTTGCGGAGAGTTTGAATCAGGTTAAGAAAGTAAGCCAGATAATCTGGATGCAGTTTGCTTTACTTGACAGTTAGCATTGTTATTACTAAGGGGATCGGCGGGCCAACAGGAGTAAAAGCAGTTTTGGGCTACTGACAATGAAATCATGCGATTTTGAATCAAAAGATTTTAAGCCTCAAAATTAATGGAATGACATTTGAATACACCTTTAGGTAGCCACATCTACAGGGCATAAGGAGAGGGCTTCACCCAAAATACTAGCCACTAAGAAAGGAGGTTTGATTGGTACAGTAAACTGTAAAGTATGGCACGTCCTTGACGAGCTTGTCCTCATGAAGAGGTACTTCATCCTCCTCCAACTTTACCAATTGGAGTTCTTTTCAACGATACTTTGATTCGTTGACACCGAACCCCTATTTGCACTTTTTCAGCAACTGGACGCCTATAGGGCTTTGAAGAGGGAAATACTGGGAATGCGTTTCACCGTTCCACTTCAGCTCTTCTGCCTCGACTGCAAAGGGGTCAATCTGAATTTGGCAGGCAGAGTTCAAAAATTGCGTGACATCCTCTCCAACTTCGAGCTGGATGAAGCGAGAGAGACCAACCGAAGGTAGGCACATGCTCACAAAGTGACATATTACCGGCAGCCAAGATAGGTTAGGCAAATGCCTTGTCCACGTTCTGGTGTTGTGTGACAGTCAAGATGTTGGAGGTGGTTGAGACAAGCAAACCCTTCTTCAGTGAAGCTGGCATTCTCCACGGTGATTAAAGGATGAAAAGCACGAACTTGTTCCACATCAAAGTAAAGTTATTACTCTTGACGAAAAATGTGTGATTGACAGCAAAACCGTTGCATGAGTGGAGTAGAGAATCCAGTCTTCGTTATATCGTCTCGACTACGGGCTTTTGGATAATATAACCACACCATGATCAAGCTTCGCTTTATATTTTGTGGGCACAAATGGCGGATTTTAAAATTACGCTAGTGCCTGCAGGAAAGCTTTTAATGGCTCGATTAAGGTACTCCAGTAGCTGATGCAGCATCTAGCGACTACCTTGAATTGTGGTTGCTGGGTGTGGAAGTCCAACACCTACCGATGAAGAAGTAGTCTTTGTGGCAGCGAAATTTGCTTCATCGTCAGCCTGTCGCTAAACGATACTCCTTGTTTTTTCCTCACCAGGGATATTCAGCAAGACCAAATAATCGAGTTTTTAGAAGCTAAAATGCGCACTCTCTGTTCTGTCTAGTTAAATCAACTTTGTTAGTCTTTCACAATAATAATTTTCAAATAGACCTCTCTATTAATTCACGCTTATTTCGAGGTAAAGTCGCATTCAGTCAGTTTTTACTTGCTCCTCTTATTCTTAGCTAAGGTTCCTCAAACGGTAAGTGAGTTACTTCCACAAGTCGGGTCTGCTACTGGAAGGGCGCTTCTTTGAACACAGACGATCAATCTGGGCTCATTCGCTGTTCAAATTCATTCACGACCGAGCGCCTCAGTTGATTGCGCTTTCAGTCTATCTTTGTAGTCTGCAGTGATTGAGTTAAGCAATGCTGATTATTAAGAGAACAGAAATTTGGAGCATGGCGAGGCTACTTATCTCGGAAGGCCAAAATAAATAGTCTGTACATTTACGTGCTCAGTTTCATGTGTCAGATCCAAACATGCGAACATTAAATGTAAAATTATGGTGGTCCATAGGGTTACAGGCAGAAGAAACTACATGTGATCATTTTCTGTTCAAATATAATACTATTTAAGGTAAGACATCTACTTCTGTCAGCGACACCCAAATAAGTAGTATTTGCCGATTGCACTACAAAGCTTGAGTTATTACGTAACTAATCCTCGACCTGGAAGAATGAATCTTCATGCAATAATAAAAGGAGACAAATGATTGAACGGCATCAAAGTACAGCAAGTCATTAATTTTTTAATGTTAACAAAGTACAAACGACTTTTGTTGTCAAACCTCGAGAATGAACCCACTTTTATACATTACCTAAATCTACAAAAAGTCGTAGATGAAATTTTAAAACCATTAATTACGCGTTGATAACTATTTATCCTGTAATAAACCACTAAATTGCAGAATTTTAAGTAGCATCTGAGTATGCGATACGCCTTGTAGTATATGTCGCCGTTACGAAGCCATCACGAATAAGCTGAGCGAGGAGCCCGCCAACACAGAGGCACTGGTGAATCTTCAAGAGTACCTCAAGGATACGCAAAACAAGACGGTCTTTCGGCTGCAAGCCGAAGTGGCGGAATCGGCAGGACATCTCAGTTTCCTCCTCGACTACACCTTCATGTCGGGTAGGGGAGCATCCCTTGATGCTTCTTAAAACAAAAATTTATGCTGTTTTGTTTCATGCTGTAAATGGTTGTGAGTTGTTAAGGGATCTGGGGAGAATCTTAGGATGAATTGACGCGATACATGTATTTCTTTACACCCTAACTTCAAACAAAATTGACCCTATTTGACTAGAGGACGACATTCGTATGAACACCAACCTTTTCTACTGGCCTAACTACATCAAGCAGGTGTTTGATGTGGCCAACTCTCGTCTGGCCAGTCTTCAAGACATCGCCGAGGACGCCCTTCGTGCTCGCATCCTTGCACTGGAAAAACGGATTGCCGGTTCTTCCGACCACGTTCAGATTATGCAGAAGAGGGAGACCTTATCTCAAGATGAGATCAAGAAAGCTAACGCCACACTTGATAGCTTTGCGACCCTTGTGGGTGAATTCAACGAGGAGGCCGAGGCTATCGCTAGGTGGGGTAAAACATTGGGCCAAACCTATCTCTGGAACTATCAGCAAGGGTGGTATCTTGAAGCTTGTTTTGTGTTTTTAAAGAGAGGAGAAACTGTTACAGCTTGAAGAGAGTGAGTTTCCACAAATTGTCGAAATGCGAAAGGCGATGGAGCCCTACGAGAAGTTGTGGCGAACGGCACAGGACTTCGAGGAGAAGAGCAAGGCCTGGTTGGCTTCACCCTACTGGAAGGTGGATGCTGAGGCGGTGGAGACAGAGATCGCGGAGATGTACAAAACTATCCATAGGCTAACCAAAATCCTTATTGACCAGCCTTCGTCTTTGAAGGTGGCACAGAAACTGAGGGTAGGTGAAGGATAAGATGATACTCTGCCAATGGGCGGATGTTCCTAATGATTAGTTTGCGAAAGAATCATTGTCTTTTCCGTTCCCTGCACACAGTTAAGCAATTATGCCATCAAATTTATTGCTGCGTCTGCGATTGAACTCGAAACCTGGAGAGGGAACTATAAGTTTTCGTACATCTAAACTACCACTGAATTAACCAATAGGGAATCCTGGGTCGTGACAGAAATGGCGTAAACAAAGCACTGTAACCTCGAACCCTGTTTTCTGCCTTCTATTGACAGGCAAAGATCGAGAAATTTTTGGAGTACCTGCCGACAATGCAGGTGGTGTGTAATCCAGGCATCCAACAACGTCATTGGGAGAGCATGTCAAAGGTGGTGGGTTTCCATGTGCTACCAACTCCGGAAACGCCACTGTACAACCTCATTGACCTCGGACTGGAAGAATTTCTGCCCCGTCTGGAGGAGATTGCAGCGGCTGCGGCGAAAGAGCACAAGTTGGAGACTGCGCTGCACAAAATGAAGTCCGACTGGGCAGCCATGCGATTTGAACTGCTGCCGTATCGCGACACTGTGAGCCCCGATCGTTCATATTTCCCTCTCCTCTCGTACATTCAGAAGCTAACTGAGCTTAGGGAATGGGAAATGTTCGACATTATTACCACGCATTTATCAAATGGTCTTATACAGATAATACTATTCAGTCTCCAGATTCTACAGTTCCAGCTGTTCAGCAACTGTTTGGAGGGCTTACGAAACCGATTCCTTAAAAATGCAATTGTGTTGTAAAGTCTACTTCGCTTTGCGTTTTCATAGGGTGTGTGCATCCTCTCAGCAGTTGACGACATTCAGGTGCTGTTGGACGACCACGTGATTAAGGCGCAGACGATGCGCAATTCCCCCTACATCAAACCCTTCGAGGAGGAGATGAGAGCGTGGGAGAACAAACTCGTGACCATGAACGAGATCATCGATGTCTGGCTTAAGGTCAACTCTCAATAAACTAGTTAATCCCCTTACTTGTTCATGCATTCATGGTGGAGATCAGATGTGGTCTAGAGTTTTTTTTTTGAATGTCAAAATACCACTTTCTCATTTGTTATTCAACGGAGAGAAAAGTCTCAAGTCTCTTGTTCACATTATATAGGTGCAAGCGACATGGCTCTACTTGGAGCCCATATTCTCATCCGAGGATATTTTGGCCCAGATGCCAGAGGAGGGTCGCAAGTTCGGCGTAGTGGATGTGCTCTGGCGCGAGATAATGGCGGAAGCGGTGAAGAATTCATCTTGTCTTGTAGCCACCAATCAGCGCGACATGCTGCGCCGACTCACCGATGGGAATTACCTGCTAGAGGAGATTCAAAAGGGTCTCAACGACTACTTGGAGAAGAAACGTCTCTTCTTTCCTCGGTGAGTCAATAACATCGCCTGGATTGGGATATTATAGTGTGGCTGGTTTCGTAAAAACACAGGAGAGTCAGTTAGATAGCAAGATCAGAGCCGTAGAGACTGAATGGCGGAAGTATGAAAACGCTTGCATAGCTACACGTAGGAGCAGACTTCTGGTGTTCCTGCATCACTTTCCAATCCAGCAATAGTGATTCAGTGTCAAACATTTCCACAGGATTATCAATTGCGCTCATCGATGGCAAACGACCACATTTCGGATGACAATGGCTTTTTGTAAACAAAGACTCAATTGATGAAATAAGCTCTGCAAAATGAAATACTGGGGTTTCCTTTCCACTTACCCTCCTCTTTGGTCCTCTTCGCTATTTGAATGGTGCCCAGTTCTTGTACCCAATCAAGAGTCCGGCTTAGAGATTTAAATAATCATTTGTCACTTTTGTAGAAGTAAAGTAAGTTGGTCTTTCAATGGACGGTTTGAAATCCTCCAGTAAAAGCTCCGGCTTGTCTCCTGGTGTTAAAAAAACTTCAATTGAATTATGTTCAAACGGTCCATTTAATTCTTTCGCGGATCCAGGCGCCCTTAGAAGGTGTCGAGTTTTGACGATGTTAAGCCTCAAGAAGACCACATGTCTGGGTTATTCTCACCACTAAAACTACTTCAAAATCACTGTACTGAGAACTTCTTTATAGGTAAGGTTTGTAGTTAAATCTTACTGTTCAGTGAAGAGGATCGCTTTATGGGCATACTGAGGTCCGTGATTCGTAATTTCTCTCAATTTGAAATCTTAAACAGTTACAAACACGTTGCTGTGCACGATGAAGTTGATCAACTGGCATTTTTCTTTGTTATCTTGGAGTACATCAGCCTCATGGCATGTGCTTTTCAGTTTCTTCTTCCTGTCAAACGATGAGCTACTGGAAATACTCTCGGAGACCAAGGATCCCCTCCGTGTGCAGCCGCACTTGAAGAAGTGCTTTGAGGGTATAAGTGCACTCACTTTCACTGATCAACAGGAAATCATCGGTATGATGTCAGCTGAGGGCGAAATGGTGCCGTTTGTTACGAAAATCTACCCTGCTAAGGCGAAGGTGAGTGTGCGTGTGTATCTGTTTTCTCATTGGTTCTTCTTGACCTGGGTGCGGGTGCTGCCATGGCAACACGATGGAAGCTAATAATGCGATTTAGTGAAATCACATATTAAAATCACACAATTCAACTCGATTTTGCGACAAAAGGAGGCTGATAATAGTAGAGAGTAGATAAAGTATGCTTTTTGAGAATGCATTGCGTACTCTAAAACTGATCACCGTTTCCCCCAAACGTGCATTATATTCGATCCTTTTAACTTATTAAAATATTTCAAAATCTTTATGATAATGGAGGGTTTTACCATTAGATGCGTAATCAGAGAAAGCGTTAGACCTCATGTAACGATAAGTTTTTGCTGCTAGAAGAACAGAAATGCTGCCGAAAGTCAGTTGATCTCCTGTGTGCTTTGATGCGGCTCCATTTTGGAATGCGAAATGAATCATTCATCGTAAAAATTTGTGTACAACCAGGTAAAGGACAAAAATCGACCAGAAAAACGCCCCAAACATCGCGACTTTAACCAGTTACCTGTCAGACACATTCCATTCTGCACTCATCCCAGGCATAAACCTTCTTCACTGCAATAACGTTAAAGTTTTGTATCTAAACTATAAAATTTTCACTTACTCTTTTAAGAATTCTATGACATTTAATAAAAGAAGTAGCTTGCAAGATGTCTTATAAACCGATCAATGGGTAGGTATTTTGACTGCTTAAAAGGACGAGCACTGAAGGGTGTGCAACGTTGTTTCTTGATAGGGTATGGTGGAGAAGTGGCTCCTGCAAGTTGAGGAGATGATGGTTCAAAGTATTCGCAAAGTCATTGCTGACAGCATCGAGGCTTACTTGTTGACAGTGCGAGAAAAGTGGGTCCTTGATTGGCCAGGCCAAGTAAGTCTCCTATTCCACCAAAAATGGGCGCACACTGCCTACCGCTAGAGCACTGATCAGAACTTTGACGTCCTCTTTTAGGTAGTTTTGTGCGGCTCCATGGTTCACTGGACCAGCGATGTTCAAAAGGCCATATCAGATCAGAAGCTGCTGCCACAGAAGTTGAAATGCGATAAACAGATTGAAAATATAGTGGAGTTGGTAAGAGGACAGCTTACGAGTGGAGAACGCCTCACTTTGGAAGCTCTCATCGTTCTCGACGTGCATGGTATGCCACACATTAATGACCCAAAAACTCACGAAGGAAACTGCCTCAAATTTTTACTGGTCAAGTAATTAACTTGACCAAGTTTGTTAAGAAGTGACTTCTAAACTGTCTTAAGTAGCGATGCAACAGAGTAGAGAAGAAAGATTTCCGAAGGTTAGTCCTCTCAGAAATGGTATTTTTGACTAAAAGTTGTTTAGTCTCTGATTACACATGAAGACCTCCTTGCAAGGTATTTTCCCACCCCTTGTACGGAATGAATATTGATGATTCCTGATGGGTCACGCAAGGTCATTGTAAGTGGTATTGGACGGTTTACGCTATACTCATAAACAATGAGGCATGTGGTGCTGTTTTTGCGGTGTTTCTTGCTGTAAAGCTTGTTGTGGCTTGTGGAAATGTTGCAAATGCAACGTCTTAGATGCAGTGTAAACCGTAAGGGGCTACTCTTTGTTGTGTTTTCCTTCAGTTCCCTGCTCTTTTCGAGGCCTCAGGTTGGTTGAACTTGGTGAGCTTGAATCTAGCTTGCTTACTTTATGAAAGGAGTTCAATTTGCTTCCATGGCTGCAGCTTCTTGTAGAACATTTGCCATCCAGAAGTGGTTTTAACAATCTCGGGTGGTGCAAATAGATCACTCAACGAACGAGGGCCTCCAATTCTCAATTCTGAAAGCGAATAATGTGTCGCCACTGACGAGTTAAAATAAACTTTTAATGCTGCAATGTTTAATGTGTACACTTGCACCAACTAAGGGAAATTTGTGGTGTAAGATACTAATGGATGACAATACGTTTGGATAGCTGTCAATGTAGCCTTCTCCATTTTAATCCCCGAAAAAGAAAGATTTGTTGTTGCCCTTAAAACCCTGAGAGGATTTTTATCCTTCATCATCTCCAAGTTATGACCATGGCCTTCACTCAGTATCCCAGCGCTCACATGACCACATATGAGGTAGAGAGGTAGGACATCAAGGTGAGGCAGGCGTGGCTAAGATCAAGAGCTTTGCCTCCAAGGTCAAAGAGCTTCTTGTGGAAGTGACATTACTCAGTTTACAACTAGTAAATAGAATGTCTTCAGTAGCTTCCTTTTTGTTGCTTCAGTTTATTCTAAAAATTGCACTAAATAATTTGGCTATCCTGATTAATCCTCTTTAAATTAGAGCGCAATTTCTCAATACGGAGGACAGCGTAAACCTCAGCATTGATGATAAGTGGGGAATCCCCTAGCTAAAAATATACCGTAAGGCTTTTACTTATGAATATTTGTGCAATTTACCGCGTTTGGATGAGCTACACACCCTAGTCTATGAAATGTGGCTACAAAAACGCGCATGTTTTTACCAGGAAAGCCCTACTAATTACCCATTTAGTAGCATTCAGCAGTACTGATTTATTCTTCGAGCACAAGGACAGAATGCACATGATGAATCAACCAATGATGCACAATGAAGTTGAATAATTAGTGCGTTTGGACCAAATCCGACGGTTCGAATTCGCTTCACAGTGGCGGTTTATTTTAAGAATTTATATCATGAAAGAAAATGTGTTTTTCGTTTGGTCTGCCCTCCACTTGTTGATTTGATCACAAATTACCACGGCGTTAAAACCCATTTTATCAAGATGTGTTAGCCCATAGCCACGTAATACCCAGGGTTAATTTCTCTAGGCACCATTAGAATAATGCTAAATGATGAAGCATGTTATTTTACGATACCAGTAATGATTTCCTTTAAAAGACAATGTAATTGCATTTCGTTAAGCTCGAGACGTGGTCGCAGAATTGGTGAAGGCGGAGACTAGCTCTATCACCGCATTTGAGTGGTTGAGTCAGCTGCGCTACTACTGCTCCGCCAAGGAGAACCACACCATCTATGTCCAACTCATCACCGCGCAAATCACCTACGCGTGAGTCCTTCCACCAGCCGCGCTTCGAATTTCGTGGCCCCAGTCATGTGCTGGAGCCTGACTCCACCTCCGTAGATCATGAATCTGTCAAGTCATCAACCGTGTTACAAAACCCGGTGAACCTACTTGGGGTGGAGCACGACTGCCTCCCATTACTCACCGAAGATTTGATTTGATAGCATAAGATTTATAGGAGTAAAATCAAGTCTGCACACGTTTATGATTAATCTGAGGCAAAAGATTCCACAATTCCCGTGTTCGTGGGCTGCGGTGGTCTTTATGGTTTGTTTGAGCGACTAACTTGGCAAACTTTTAAACATAAATAAAAATCATCCTCTTCTCAACTCAGTGTTCTAATGCTAAAAACAGAAAATGGCGCAAAATTTTGCCAAGTATTGTTAATGCCAAAAAAATGAAATGAGCTAGGCTTTCTGTTGAACAATTTGCCAGACTTCCAGAATAGTCTGCTTTGGCTATTTCAGTTGTGAATATCTCGGTAACACACCGCGTCTGGTCATCACACCCCTGACGGATCGCTGCTATCGCACTCTCATGGGTGCCATTCAACTGAATCTCGGTGGGGCGCCCGAGGGACCCGCAGGCACCGGAAAAACAGAAACATCCAAGGTACTTGACTCAGCAGCCATTGGCATGTAACAGTGCTTGTAGGGTCCGTGAAGTATTGCCTTATTAGCATATGCCATTTACCTACTGGATTTGTGATGAAGGTGGTAGGATTTAAAAACATAGGCATTCGTCCTTATGAATGGCACTAGCCGTAGTTAATGCCTTCTAGCCCCCTAAATTGCGGACGTGTTTCAACAAGCACATTCTCCTAGCGGTCCTTTGTCACTACATATACGGATTCAGCAAACTCAACAGTCGTGTACCTTTGTGTTAAGTAGTAAATCCAAAAGTCAAAAAGATTTTCAAATTATCGGTGCAGACGAAACACTTTTAATCGAAATGCCAACCATATGAACGGCAATAATTCATTGACAGTAACTTTGATTGTACTGTTGCAACACTTCAACATGGATCTGCTCTAACGGGTTGACTTCCTTCAAAGGATTTAGCCAAAGCAGTGGCGAAACAGTGCGTCGTTTTTAACTGTTCAGACGGTTTGGACTACAAAGCGATGGGAAAGTTTTTCAAGGGTCTCGCCCAATCGGGTGCTTGGGCGTGTTTCGACGAGTTCAACCGCATTGAATTGGAGGTGCTCTCCGTGGTGGCGCAACAAATCCACTCCATCCAGATTGCCATTGCTCAAGGCCTCGAGCGCTTCGTTTTTGAGGGCACCGAACTGCAATTGGATCCCACTTGCACCATTTTCATCACCATGAACCCTGGCTACGCTGGTCGGCAGGAACTGCCCGACAATCTGAAGGTGGGTGGCTCTCTAAGCCTCGTGCATTGTTTTTACTGCCATCCAACTCGGTGGAAATGGTGATCAAGGTGAATGAATTGATGTGATGTCTATGTACAGGTACTCTTCAGATCTGTGGCCATGATGGTGCCCGACTACGCCCTCATTGGCGAGATTTCTCTCTACTCAATGGGCTTCGTTGAAGCAAAATCGTAAGTCGTATTTACTATTTAGGAAAAAAAAAGTTGTCAAATTTGCAAAGATCCAAAATAATGTGCCTCATACTTGCCCAAATATTAAAAAAAAATGCGCCATTCAAATGTTGGGTAGTCAGGTAGGTGAAGTGAAATTCTGATTACCTAGTAAATGGGGAACGGCATCTGAAATGTATGTTTTGATCCTAAACGAAGGGTCCGTATAGCGAGGCATGATGAAGACCTGACTTGCACCTCACCTTTTAACTCAGCTAAGACTCTATGACTTTATAGGTGTCAATAAAGCCACTTTTATTTATTAATTTATCTGAAAAAGCCCCTCAGGTCCAAATGAACGGCATAAGCCGGATGTCATATCGTGGTCACGCGGTACTATAAGAGCAAGTTAGCATCATTGTCATACGAAGATTCTTAGTAGTTTCTACTGAGTGAAGTGAATAAAGAGGTAAGGGGATTACGCCTTTTTTCCCGCTACCTTAGCCTTTCAAGCAAGATTGTAGCGACCTACAAGTTATGCAGCGAGCAGCTCTCCTCCCAGCATCACTACGACTACGGCATGCGTGCGGTCAAGTCGGTGCTTACTGCAGCGGGTAATTTGCGGCAGACCTGTTCTGAGGACGAGGAAGAAAGTCAGCTCGTCCTTAAAGCTATCATTGACGTGAATTTGCCCAAGTTTCTGGCACAGGACATTCCCCTTTTCGAGGGCATCATCTCCGATCTCTTCCCTGGAGTCCATCTCGCTGAAACCGACTATTCCGCCTTTATGGAGGCAGTAGAGGAGGCTCTAGCCACTCGACACCTGCAATCTGTGCCCTGGTATACGGAGAAGATTTTGCAGATCTACGAGATGATTCTTGTTCGTCATGGGCTCATGATTGTCGGAGATCCTTTGGGAGGGAAGACACAGGCTTACCAAAGTCTTGCGGATGCTTTGACCCAACTTGGGGAGACAGGAGGCATGGGAGATGAAAGTGAAGTACATTTTGGGATAATCAATCCAAAGTCGATCACAATGGGGCAGTTGTACGGCCAGTTTGATGCGGTGTCTCATGAGTGGTCGGACGGTGTGCTGCCGGTGTTGTACCGAAGATACGCCCTAGCACAAGATGACCACCGTAGGTGGGTGATTTTCGACGGTCCAGTGGATGCAGTGTGGATAGAGAACATGAATACTGTGTTGGATGACAACAAGAAACTGTGTCTCATGTCTGGCGAGATAATTGCCATGTCCAAACGCATGAATATGATTTTCGAGCCAGCAGATCTAGAACAGGCAAGTCCGGCCACGGTGTCGCGGTGTGGAATGATTTTCATGGAACCCTCGCAATTGGGCTGGAGGCCGATGATGAACTCATACATAGCCCATGGATTGCCCCCGGTGTTGAATGAGGAACACAGGGCGTTGTTGAGGGACCTCTTTGAGTGGTTGGTGGACCCTTGTTTGGAGTTTATCGCCAATCAGTGCAGTCAACTGCTGCCAATTTCGCAGCTACATGCGGTGAAACAGCTCATTACACTCTTTGATGCTCATTTGGACCCGATGAGGGAGCTGGGAGCTCGGGAAGCTAATATCGAAGGTAGGTCACAGTTGTGCTTCGCAAACATCAGCACTTGCAGACTGAACGATACCAGCAACGGAAAGTAAAGGTAGATGTTGCTTTTAGAACGGTTGGTAGTTTGGCCTTCAGAAGCCCAAGTGAGTGTTCGCTCTCAGTCAGTCAGTCCTGCGCTTCGAAGTGTTGGAATTCTAAGAGCCCTAGTTACTGGGAACTAGCATGTCGGCCTAGCCTTGGTCAAGTTTTCTGAAGCTTAAAAATTCCATGTTACGCAGATGAGGAAGCCGACCAGACCGGTCAAGGCAGCTACGGTTTGACCGAGCAGACAATCACCCTCTGGCTGCAGGGCCTCTTCATCTTTAGTCTTGTGTGGAGCCTTGGTTCTGCACTTTCATTTGATGAGCGCGCACGCTTTGATGTGATGCTCCGCGACCTCCTTGCCGGTTCTGGCACCGACCGCGAACGTCCGACCACGTTGAAGCTATCGGGAAAGAGCAACGCGCTGCCCGATCGCCTGACCGTCTATGACTTCGTCTTTGAGCGCAAATCCACAGGCAGCTGGATTGAGTGGGCTGCCCGACTCGCTACCCCTGAGTTGGGACGCGATGAGTTACCGCAAGACATGATTGTACCCACCATAGAGACTGTCCGCATGTCTTACTTTCTGGACCTCTACTTGTCTCACCGCATTCCTATGCTGGTTGTTGGGTATACTGGTAAGTTGTCGACTTGGAAACAAGGTAACATTATGAGAAAGACATGGATATTTGTTAATAATACCCGAGTCACCCAATTCTTCCTCTTAACTATCCCCCTTGCCATTCTCCTTTGATCTGGAGCTTAATGCCTTCTTCGTTGATACCCAGGCACCGGAAAGTCGGTTTTGGTGAATCAGCATCTGGTGAATCTCCCCAAAGAGGTCTACATTCCAAATACACTGAACTTCTCGGCGCGTACTTCGGCCAACTTGACACAGGACATCATTATGTCACGGTTGGATCGTCGACGACGCGGAGTCTATGGCCCACCGCCAGGCAAACAATGTGTTGTCTTTGTGGACGACCTTAACATGCCTGCTAAGGAGGTCTATGGTGCTCAACCGCCCATTGAACTGCTTAGAATGTGGATCGATCACGGCCACTGGTACGACCTGAAAAGCAACAGCAAACAGTTTCTTGTGGATGTGGTGAGTGCTGGTGAAAATGTTGCACACACAGCAGTGCTATAGGCTCAATAGGGCTGCAGGCTCAGTCTGTAATGACGAAACCCTCATAATGTTTTTTTGTTCCATGAAGGTAGGAAAGTCATTGATAAGAAAGCTGAATAAACAGACCCTATAATCTTAGTGAGGGCCAAATTCAGCTGGGCTGTCCTCCAAATACCCCTAGAGGAAGTAATTTGCGCTCATAAAAATGTGGGAACTTGGGCATTCGTTGTTTATTGTGCCTTGCCTGACACAATTAAGTGACATGTAACTTTAATGTTGTTGCATTGGAAAACAAAAAGACTTTTCGATGTTTACTTTCACAACCTAATCAGCGCATGATATGATAAATCTTAAAGACCAGTCTAGGTGAGGAGATAAGTAGGCGTGTTTTTTGCTTTTCACACTTTTGAAGACAAATTTCTTGCCTTGTTTTCAGCTTTTCCTCGCTGCCATGGGTCCACCGGGTGGAGGAAGGAACGACATCACCTCGCGCTTCACGCGTCACATGAACGTTCTAGGCGTGAATGAGTTCAACGACGCGACAATGAGTCGCATCTTCTCCATCATTGTGGACAAGCACTTTGCACGCGGCTACGATTCTCAATTTAGTCGACTTTCCAAGGTTAGTAGGTCCTGTTAAACTCCTCCCTGAAACTAACAAATAGTATATTCCGTTTTACCCCCTAACTGTCGCCAAAATGACAAGCATGAAAATTAAAAAAAGACGTCAACTTAGATCACCAATGCTTTTGAGGGATTACACCTTGTAGATTATGGTTCAAGCTACGCTGGAGACGTACAAACGCGCCATCGCCGTGTTTTTGCCCACCCCAGCTAAGTCGCATTACGTCTTTAACCTACGCGACTTTGCTCGAGTCATCCGCGGTGTTATGCTAGTCCCTCCATCCTGTATGAAGGAGAGCGATAAGTTTATGCGCCTCTGGGTCCACGAGGTGAGTGGTTGCTGGTTACTTTTCTACCTATTTGCGATCTGTGATCCATAACTTTCATTTCTCCCTCAATTTTGTGATCACAAAAGATAAAGGACTTTTCTAACGCATTTAGCGCACATGCGTTCCGAGAAAACATGTTATATTAGTAGATTCATTGAAGATAATCGGCTTGGGGGCCTCCGGATCCATGAGCTGTGTTGCTATTGGCCAGTTTAATCATAGGTGTGTCAATTTTGGGATCTACCAAAAGGCACAGGCAACTAGCATTATTCTTGCTCACCTAAGCGATGCTGACCAGTCACCGACATTTTCGCAGACGAGCTATATTATTCAGGATCACTGGTAACTACGAAAGTCTTTCAATAAAATGCTTGGCTAAATAGTCATATACTTTGCGAGCCATTTACAAGTGACGAATGAAAGAAAACCCCAGATTTACAACGTCATTCACAGAAGGCACTAAACGTATCACTTTTTCTTCATAGGTATACCGTGTGTTTTACGATCGCCTAACCTTGGAATCCGACCGCGAAAAGTGGTTTGAAATTGTCAAGGAGACCCTCAATTCTGTCTTCAAGGTCACAATAGATAATCTTTTGGGCTACTTGAGATCGTCTGATGGTAAAGTAACCGATGAGGATGTACGCTCCCTGATGTTCGGAGACTACATGACTGATGATCAGGTCTACGACGAGGTGGCAAGCATGCAGGAGTTGAAGCAGCGAATGCAGTACTTTCTTGACGACTATAACTCAGTGACAAAGACTCCCATGAACCTTGTGCTCTTTCAATTCGCTATGGAGCATGTCAGTCGGGTGGCTCGTGTGCTAAAGCAGGATGCAGGTCATTGCCTTCTTGTTGGTGAGTGGTTTTGTTGGCTTCGTGAATGTTTCTTTTGGTGCCTAGTATGGACTGACATGCATGTGTGAACACGGACTAACTCAACTCCCAATCAGCAAACCAACGAGACAAAGATCTCTGAATAGAAGTTGGCCTTACTACTCACAATCCGATTTCAGTAATATGTGGGCTTGGTGGACCATGCAAATAAGTTCCATGCTGGATGGAAAGTCCTAAAATTGCTCAATTTGACTCAGGGGAGGGTTAGTCTCCAAAGGAGTGGTGTTTTGCCAATTTGTCCCTAGGTGTGGGCGGCAGTGGACGGCATAGCGCTGCCCGCCTTGCCGCACACATCGCCGACTACGAGTACTTCAGCATTGAGATCACACGCAACTATACTGCGTCCGACTGGCGGGAGGACATGAAGCGCCTGCTGCTGAAGACAGGACTCACTGGCAAGCCCACTGTCTTCTTCTTCTCCGATGGGCAGATCAAAATGGAGTCCTTCATGGAGGATGTCTCCATGCTCCTCAACTCGGGAGATTTGCCAAACATCTTTCCTGCCGATGAGAAGGCTGAAATGCTCGATAAATTGCAGTCAATAGCTAGAGAAACTGTAAGTTGAAATGTGAATGACATTATAAAGCGTAAGCCCCACGAAGCACTTTTATTTACAGTGCACAGGATGGTTATGCAACTGATAGCATAGATAACATACAACCAAGTCCGATTTTGAATTACTGGAAAGGATAAGATTGCCACTCTGATCGTGCGTGATGGCTATGAGTTTTGGCGATCAAGGACGCTCCCAATTCACCTATTAATTCTCGGTTCTAGGCCTGCGTGGGTTTCATTTGATATATAACAAAAGTTGGCATCAGTGTTGCCTCCTGTTTTCACTTGTCGCTGCGTTCTTGTCCAGTACTCATTTACTCACCACCAACAAAGAATGAAAGCGACTCAAGCTCTATCACAGCTGCACGAACTTTTAAAAAGCCAGTTACCAGGCCGCCTTTGTGTAGTTTTGCTTGTTTCCCAAGTGAGTATAACGCTAAAGAGAAATAATTGGCTACAACAAGGTCAAATCTTCTGTCAGAATGAGGCTACAATGAACCTCAAACCACAACTGAAAGATCCCTGTAGGCTGCTATACCTTTCCATAGCTACGGGAACAAGTTTCATCCACATCATATCACTGCAATTGGAATGCCCAGATCGAGCACGATAAAAAAGAGCAAATGATGTGCTTGAAAGCACTCAATCTCCACTAACGTGATTTGCCTTTTCAAAATGTAGGTCGGGTCTGATGATGTGAGTTTGCTGTTTGTTTGCACAATGCACACTTTGCACGTCTCCTTTAACTACATACTTTCAATTATCCACATTTTTGTCACCTTGATTGATGCACTCCTCCGAATGAGCGGCTACTGCACGCGTGACAAGTCGTTTATTTCATGGGACAGTTTAAAATGATACTATCCGAGTTCACTAAATAGCATTGATGAGGATGTCATTTCATCGCTAAATTAGTCATCAAAACGAATAACACAAGTGCCAATTTCTGTATATTCTTTCTAGACATTTCAAATACCAAAAATGAGGTTGGATGCAAAGTGTCAACTTTTGAGCTTATAGCCAATGGGCAGGTGATAACTGGTTGTGACAGTCTTATCTCAGCGGGCAAAAGGTAGTTTTGCTTCTGTAGACAACACAAACCCATTCGGTTAAATAGTATTGCCCGACGTCTCTGTCAAGTCGTCTTCAATGAATTTCATCTAAGTTGGGCGTGTGACCATCACTGACTTAGGAGGAGAGTTGGAAACTGTGAAGCCTTTAATGTGTGGTGCATTTGACCTCCAATATCTGTTTAAGCAAGGGGAAGTTGCTGTACAATGTATTCACCAATTATGCAACGCTTCTGCATCTTTGGGTGCTAAATAATTAAAAGGAAGCTGGAAGGTGCTATATCCTTCTTCCTTGTCCTCTAATACTTTTTTACATGAACCACGACACGTTCGACTTAAAGTTTTCTTTCAAACAGACTGCTAAAGTTAGAGGTGGGGAAAACATATATCATCAAGTAGCACGTAATTAAGGATGAAATTGCCTCCAAAAGAGATCCTGCACTACCCTCCTCAGTATTCACCTTGCTCACTGCTTCCGCCTCCTACGTAGTTGACCTGTTCAAGGAGTAATATTTAAGCTCAAACACCTGACCAGTTACTCACAGGTCAAATGTTCTTGTGATATTTTGAGCTAGTTAAATAGTATTGACTTGGATCACAAAACTTGAGTATCTGTAGCCCATTTGACACGTGAGTTCCATTAAAGTAAATACACTTGAGGTACTTAAAGGCAACCAAGAATTAAAATCTGTCAGCGCCAGCTCGCACTATTAGCATGTCGGAAAATGGTGGGGAGCACTGGAATTAAGCTCTTTTCTACCAACAGTTGAATGTATTTGGGCGCCTGTAATCTAAATTACCCTTTCATAAACACACTAGGGCAAAAAGCTGGAGAGTTCGCCGTTGACACTCTACAACTACTTCATTGAGCGCGTGCGCAAGAACCTCCACATCGTGCTAGCCATGAGTCCTATCGGCGACGCCTTTCGCAATCGTTTACGCATGTTTCCTTCCCTCATCAACTGCTGCACTATCGACTGGTTCCAGGTAAGGCCTCGAGTAATTGTATCAGATCTCTGAGGTGACATGTTACTTTTTTTACTGACTTCTGCCTATGCATTTGGCTTTTTCTCGTAATTAATAGTTAGTGAACCAGTATTCCATTCTGCCTTACAGGTCTGGCCGGAAGACGCACTAGCGATGGTAGCAAACACCTCGCTCTCCACCATCGAATTAGAATCCTCCATTCGTGAGTCCATCGTCACAATGTGTAAGTACTTCCACGAGAGTGTTCGCCTCCTCTCTGAGCGTTTTCTGGCCGAGCTGCGTCGACACAACTATGTCACACCCACCTCCTACCTCGAACTCATTCGAACTTTTAAGCAATTGCTGCAGCGCAAGCGCGATGAACTCTCCACTTTGCGTAACCGCTACCTCAGTGGACTGGATAAGCTGGACTTTGCGTCAAAAGAGATTGGCAAGATGAAAGAGGAGTTGGTGCGTTTGCAGCCTCAGTTACTAGCCACCGGTGCGGAGACTGACGCCCTTCTAGCCCGTGTCGCGAAAGATGCCGTGGAGGTGGAGGCGCAGCGCACCATCGTCGCCTCCGAGCAGCTTACCGCCAATCAGCAGGCGGCTGCGGCACAGGCGATCAAGGATGAGTGTGAGGCGGATCTGGCGGAGGCGCTACCCATTCTCAACGACGCACTGGCTTCTCTAGACACACTGAAACAGAGTGTGAGTGTAGTGAAGACAATATGAACGAATTCACATGAGGTTGATGTAGTGCAGAGACTACGCTGTAGCGTTGAATTCATCTCTGGGATGTCAAAAGGCACGAGGGTGTTATAATTAGACTAATAGACATCGCGGTGCACAAATTTAGCTAAAAAGTCTAGCTTTGACTTTGGCGCAGTAGACCCAGAGCCTAGTGGCCTGAATGGCATATTTGGGACTGCAAATATTCAACACAGAGTCCTAATATTTTATTTCCATCCTAGGACATAACATTGGTGAAATCGATGAAGAACCCACCGTCAGTGGTTAAGCTGGTGATGGAGGCAGTGTGCATCATGATGCAGGAGAAACCAGAGCGCAAGCCGGATCCCTCGACGGGCAGGATGATAGAAGACTACTGGGGCGTCTCTCTGAAACTCTTAGGTGACCTAAAATTCCTGGAGAAACTGAAGACCTACAATATCGACAGCATACCGCCACAAGTGATTAAACGCATCCGCGAGGTCTACATCCCCAACAGGGACTTCAATCCCAAGATTGTGCGCAATGCCAGCACGGCGTGCGAGGGCCTTTGCAAGTGGATTATCGCTTTGGACAAGTATGACGTAGTCTCCAAGGTGGTGGCCCCCAAGAAAGCCAGGCTGGCGGTTGCGGAGAGTGAGCTGGATGCTCAGGTGGGCTGCAGTCAACTTTGTGCATGCAGATGATTTTGAGGAAGTTGAAATTTTAACAGGACAAGAGTAATTAGTAATGTGAGCAAGTATCTTGGAGGGAAAATATTTTGTCTATTGGAGCAAAAAAGTGCCAAAGATATTCCTTTTAATTTTATCGCTATTATGCGAGTTGAAATGCAAGTCTAAGTTTATTTAAGTTATGGTGAAAAAGCGAGTCCACAGAAAGTATTAATGAGCTCCTTCAGTTTAAAAAGTATCAGGTTACCAAAAAGGTTCATGAAATGTTTGGGGTGTCCAGCTGCAATGGCCTGTTCTGACTTTTGGAGACTTGATTGCTTCCTCCTCCACTTTGATATTTTATATTATAAAATGCCATTTACATCTGATGGATTTGGCACCAGCTTGCCTGCTACTTTAAAAACCAAGACGAACTTATTTCCAAATCTGTAGCTCCAGAAGCTGGTCTTGTGGCTTCTTGTTTAGCATTTTTGAGAAGACACGGTACACAGTGGCAAAATTTTCCCCTCAGAAGTGGTTCCGACAATTTGAAAGATTTTGGGAAATATGATTCACTCAACGATAAATCCGTCCAGTCCGCAAGTACTTTCAAGTTCCAACGCCAAAAGAGAGGTGTGTTTGTATTGGCAAATTAAGTAAGGATTGTTCTGTAAAGAGGAACTTTCAGTAATTTAATGTTTAACGTAACTAAACAATTTGTATGCAACTGCCTCAACCGGGAAGGGAATGTTGGTGGAAGTTATGCAAATTTCTATTCCACAAGGCATCCCAAGAGCAATAAGAATAAGCTTAAATTGTAATCATCCTCTTCTTTAATTTCTCTGTGTACGCCATAAAAATGTGCCGCACGAACGATGCTGAGTCCTCAGCCTTCGACTTGTGGTAGAGGGTGACTTATACTCCGCATCTCATATCCAAGCAGACATACCATTGGTCACTCCCAAACTGTCCAATCACGGGCCAGCACACACTTAGGGCACGCACCACTTCAGCCTCGGAGGACTGACTGCGTCGGCTTTGCAGCTGCGCCTGCACATAACCCCACAAATTCCTTGCTGATGATCAAACAATTAAGGCTGAGAGGTATCAACTCGATTAGATAGACACAAGTAGGCACATCCGAGAGGTGTAACAAGTCTCGTCCTCTTATATCCGTAAGATAGCCCAGGATCTTATTCCTCAGGCTAGAGCACGACTCGTCTTACCTAGGATACCGAACTCTACAATGAGGGAGGAAGGAGGAAGACTGCCCTTTCCCCCTATAAAAATTGCTCAAATGCAAAGTGATTACCTCCATTTGGATTGGTGTCAGCTTTAGAAGGTGAGAAGAGGAGGTACTGGCATTAAAGTATTGAGGTCGCTTGTGAGGGTGGTATTCACAAGGTGGTGTGTAGTCAGGGAAGAAGGACAGATTGTAATGGGGATTATTTCTCACCTCCATAACACCAGTTTTCTAGACCGCGAATAACTGTCTTAATAAAAGCAGAGAGCGGTGTGAACAACCCCCATGAACAGGAGGGCTACCACTTAATGTCAATTGGGTCCAACGGTAAATATCTGAAGGCTCGATGATACACTTTGTGTTCCAGATCGAAGTATTTTTCTCCGCCTTCAAATAAATCATTATGAAGGTTAACTTTGGTGTTCTAGTGTTTCATTACCTGCCAGTCAAATTGATTTTACTGTATTTAGTTGGTGTAAAATGCTCTACCCCATTCCACATGCCCTTAATTCGGTAAAATACTTTGTTCAGATGAAAGTGGATTGTCTCTGGCTGTTGATGCGAAATCATTTGAGTGCTAATGGATTTAAATAGGAAGGGGAGAACTTTTCTCCAAGTACTATTGTACCTCAGTAAACTCTAAGGAAATTCACAATTTTTTCCACCAAAATAATCTTAATTCGCGTGATAGCCTTCACCTTCGCCGAGTACATCCTTTTGAACGCTTCCATTTTTGATCTCCTTCAGTCTTCTTTCACTAGCTATGCCTACTCGTCGATTTAGTAGGTTGTATGCACTACGGTTGCTTAATATTGCTTAGATACAGGTGAGATGCTATAATTTATTACCATTATCAAGCGCAAACATGGATGGTATTCTTCACTTTATGACGCTAAAAGCGGACACGTACTCTGATATGATGCTCAATTCGAAATATTTTAACATCTCTGTGTAAAAGCTAATCCCTAGTAAAATCCTGTAAATCGACAAATTAATGCTTCACACTCCCAGTATTTTACATTCTTTACTAAATAAAAGTTTATTGTAGCCTGACATTTCACAAAATGTGGTTCCAATAACGAAGGCGTTCATTGATTGGTTTAGAACAAAATGCTGGCAGAAAAGAAGGCGTCTCTAGAGGCAGTAGAGGCGAAGATGGCGGCGTTGCAGGCGGAGTTGGATGCAACGCAGAAGAAGAAGCAGGATCTTATGGATCTTATCGAGTTATGTGGCAAGAAGTTGGAACGCGCCACACAGCTTATAAGCGGTCTTGGAGGCGAGAAGTCACGCTGGACGGAGGCTGCGAAGCAGCTTAAGGCACGTCTGTTTAATTTAATATGGTCTTGAATTTCTCCAAGATTGCCTTTGTCGCCCTCGAGGCGACTTTCTCCTACCTCTACAATTAAGAGCTCCACTCACATATTCCTTTCATTTCTTATCCAACAGGAGCGCTACTACAACATCACAGGCGACGTATTGTTGGGATCCGGCGTGGTGGCATATCTAGGTGCTTTTACAGTAGACTATAGGTCGAGTGTGATCACGTCGTGGCACCAGATGACGCTTGACTTGAAGATTCCTTGCTCGGAGACCTTTAGAATAGCCGAAACCCTCGGAAATGCAGTAACTATCCATGAGTGGAACATCGCTGGTTTGCCGGTAGATAGCTTCTCCACTGATAATGGAATTATTGTCTCTAATTCCAACCGATGGTCATTATGCATCGATCCACAAGGTGAGGATGGTTTTTTGTGCCTTCTCAACTTGGTAGCCCATCAAGTTCATTGTCATCTATTGGTTCCCAGCACAAGTTTCCTTGGTCTCATTCGATTCAGGAATTGCTTCATAACTCATGTTAACCATTATGAAATGGTGATTGTTCTTACCAGTTTCGGCTCATCTGAGCTTTCCGATGGTCATATATAATCATCCATTAAAATAAAAAAACTGGAGGTCTTTGCAAACGCGACGAATTACCCGTTGGGTGGTTCATCATCACCAAGACTATTCACACTGTCCTTTCTCAAAGTACGAATGGGAAGAAGGTGTACGAGAAGTTCATAAAATAGGCAATGGACAATCCATCAGATCCAACCGAAACTGTGTGGTGCATATATTTTGAGTAGTAAGGTGTCTTTTTGTTCAATATCGAAATCGCAGGTCAGGCGAATAAATGGATTCGTAACATGGAGAAGGACAAGAACATCCACGTGATCCGCATGACCGACGCCAATTATATGCGCACCTTGGAGAACGCAATTCAGTTCGGTTGGCCTGTTCTACTTGAAAATGTAGGCGAGAGTCTGGATCCAGTTTTGGAACCCATTTTGCAGAAACTCGTCTTCCGACAAAGCGGCAGTGACTATATTAGGCTAGGTGAAGACGTGCTGGAGTACAACAGCGACTTCAAGTTCTACATCACCACCCGTCTACGCAATCCGCATTACGTACCTGAGATATCTGTCAAGGTGTGTCTCATCAACTTTATGATCACTCCAATCGGCTTAACCGACCAACTGCTGAGTATTGTCGCTGCGATGGAGAAGCCTGAGCTGGAAGCGACAAAGAATCAGGTGATTTTAGAGTCGGCAGAGAATATGCGAACCCTGAAGGAGCTGGAGGACAAAATCCTTGTGGTGTTAAGTGCTTCCGAGGGCAATATTTTGGAAGATGAGACAGCGATCAACATCCTCTCCTCCTCTAAGACCCTCTCCGAGGAAATTCAGGTGAAGCAAGAGGTAGCGGTGAAGACCCAGGTGGAAATCGAAGCCACACGCAGTGGCTACATCCCTGTGGCCAACCATGGAGCCATTCTCTTCTTTTGTATCGCTGACCTCGGCAACATTGACCCGATGTATCAATACTCACTCACGTGGTTTGTTAACCTCTTTGTCATGGTGAGTGAGGAGGGCAATTTCTTGGCTGAATTATTAAGACTTTGTGGATACTGCTCCAATTTTACTGTTGAAGACGATTTTAGGGAATTGTTTCGAAGTCACTCTACATAAATTTCATAGGATTTTCTCACAAAATAGTATTCGATTCTGCTGCTATGATCATCGATATCGAAATTAGTGAGGGCGTTGATGACATTATGCAAGTACTGATGTTTATTCTGGTAGTCGATCAGGTCCAGTGAACCATCAGATGATCTGGAGACACGGATCAAGAATTTGAATGATAACTTCACCAAAGTCATCTATCGCAACGTTTGTCGCTCCCTGTTCGAGAAGACGAAGCTGCTTTTCTCACTGATCATGTGTGTCGCATTGATGAAAGCAAGGTAGGTCAGAATCCCAAAAGTCAACAAGCAAAGGTGTTTCTGACTTTGGTTATCCCACCCCAAAATAGTGTATTAAATTCATGGGAAGACCTCTTTTAGAGGGGTTGAGGTGGATGCATTTTCATTTGTTATTCATTGACAGTCACTTTGGCTTGTTTTGAGCTTGCCACTTTGGTCTAGGCGACAACTAGCTTGGTACACACCCAACACACACTACAGATTGTATCAAGAGTTCGGCTCTTGTTTACCTCACCATTTTTAAGAGCAACTGAAGCACGCATTAGGGCCACCCCGTGGCTGTGCAGTCGCATTTCCCCAAAGCATGTCTGTAGAATTCTTATTGCAGTTTATCCATCAGTTCCACGGCTCATTGAGTGCACACACTCATGACAATACAGTGATGTGCCTTCTCCCTTCCATTGGCAGAGGTGAGGTGGAGGATAGTTACTGGCGATTCTTCCTCACTGGTGGAGTGGCTCTTGAGAATCCGCATCCAAATCCCGCACCAGAGTGGCTCAGTGAGAAGAGCTGGTCAGAAATTGTGCGAGCCAGTGATCTACCTGCTCTTGAAGGCCTCGTGAAAAGTAAGTGCCTTAAAACAAACTACATTTAAATTGTGTAAAAAGCCTATTTTTGTAAGATACTGTGAAAGTAAATAATCTAAAAATTCCTTAATCAGAAAAGGCTCGAAGGAGTTTTTAGGGTAAATAGCCGGAATCTGGTAATCTTAGTTTTGGACAACACTTCCTTATTTGTTTTTTTATTTGCCTTGAAACGCGGTTAATCAACACAATTTTGACCGTTGTTTATGTCCAAAATGAAGGCGTAAAAAGCGATCCAAATCAGTGGAAGGCAGTGTACGACAGTTCAGTGCCACACGAAGCCGCCTTCCCGGCTCCCTTTGAAAAGACCTCTGACATGAGTCGACTCATCCTTGTGCGCTGCCTTCGCTCAGACAAGGTTATCCCTGCCGTACAGGTAAGATAACCACGTCACGGGTTACTGCCACTCAAATTTCCCCGCTGTCGAAATGTCCCTTTTCAGACATCTTGACCTCACTAAACTGCATGATTTTCACTACCGCTTGAGTCAAGGATTCACGAATTTCCTTCGGTTATACAGAAGTCGGGAATGTTTGTATAAATTTTGGGCTTATGTAATTCCAAAGAGAAAAACTTCACCCAAATGTTTCCAATAGGGAAAGCAGAAGAACATAAATAATGATCGGAGCAAGTAACCTACGAGTTTCATGACTGTCTTCTCTCCGCTTGTCAGCCACATGACCAAAACGAAAGAAACCAAAAGAAAAAAACATGCGCATCAGTTCAGCTGAATTTATTGTAGAAATAAATAGTTATTTACTCCTTATCTGCTCGCTCCCAGCTCTATTCGTCAGACGGACACTAGCTTATTAATAATCTCCTGCATTATTTAATTTCAGGACTTCATCGAGCGGCATATGGGTCGCCAATTTCTGGAGCCTCCGGCCTTCGATCTGGCAGGCAGTTACGATGACTCCAACTGCTGCACCCCGCTCATTTTCGTTCTTTCACCGGGCGCAGACCCTCTGAACGCGTTGATGCGTTTCGGAGCGGACCGCGGCATCCGACCAACTGACATTCAGACAATCTCGCTGGGCCAGGGTCAGGGACCTCTGGCGGAACGACTCATTAGCACTGGTATTACAGAGGGCGCCTGGGTAGTGCTACAGAACTGTCACTTGGCAGCCAGTTGGATGCCATACCTAGAAAAGATCTGCAATGAAGTCATTGTGCCGGAGAAGACACACACTGATTTCCGTCTGTGGCTCACGTCATACCCCTCTGAGGACTTTCCCGTCTCCATTCTCCAAAATGGTGAGTCTGTTGTGTAGGGAATACAGCTGCTACATAGGTAAGACTTGGTGCGCTTGGTAACTTGAAAGCCTTGCTTTTTGACACTATTTGATCTGATCCTGCTTTAAGAGGAGTAATGCTTAACGCCAAGCCAATGCCTCTTCCACAATACACCCTTAGAGATGGGAATAAGCTTGAAGCAGCATCATTTTGTTCTCCGATTCTTCCCGTACAACATGAAAGAACCGATCACGAATGGCATCAACTGCTCGGTTACTGACCTGTGATGTGCAGCGGCTTTTATGCTCCACGCTTCGTTGCGCAAGCGAGCATATCATTGGTCACTCCCAAATTGTCCAATCACGGGTCAGCACATGCTTGCATGGCACACACCACTTCAGCCTCGGAGGGCTGAACGCGTAAGCGTTGCAACTTTGCCTGCAGGTGACCTACCATTGGCAGATTTGCCCGCAACGAATCTCTTGCTGAATGTCAAACACTTGGCACTACAGAGCATCGACTCGATTAGGCAGACACAAGTAGACACAACTGAAGGGCGTGCAGAGAAATATCGTCCCCTTATTTTCATGAGACAGTTCACAATCTTTTGCCTCGAACCAGAGTATAATTTGTCCTATCTAGGAATGCCAGACCTTACTGTGAGGGCGGGGAAGGAGGAAGACATTATCTTATTCTCATCTTTACTATTCCGATGATATGAATTGCCCGGACTCAAAGTGATCACCTCCTTTTGGTGACATCGGTCTTAGACAAAGCAGTGATGGGACGTAGAGTAGGCAGGCGGTTGGGAAACCACAGTGAAGCAGGGAGATGAATTGGCTTGAGCCAGGTTGCTTGTGTGCAGGACCAAATTTGTAAGCAAAAATGGAGGTCACAAGGTGGTGTGCAGTTGAGACTGTTTCAATAAATTAAATATTTCCCCCCCCCCCCTCACTTCCCAAAGTTATTTACACAACTTCCACTTTTTAACTGAACAAGTTTACCTCATTACCTTGAAGAAACTTCCGAAAGTTTCTCTAACTTTAACTGAATGAAGAGTTCAATAAACTTTTCCTTACATTTGAGAACATCGACGCAACCTTTTTCCAATCGTAGGCATCAAAATGACAAACGAGCCGCCGAAAGGACTCCGTTCCAATCTTCTACGCTCTTATTCAACTGATCCGATTTCCGATATGTCCTTCTGGAATAACTGTAACAAAGTAATTTATCTCCATTTCCTCTTTATCTCCTACTTTCACAGTTTTTTTTCCACAAGAACGTGCCAAAAAGTGTCAAACATCAGGAATACTTTTACATTATTCTCCTTCCGGGCTTTTACCAGTGCTTGCCATCTTTTACCTGCTTTCTACTTAATTATTGAACCTTCAGTGTAGTTGAATCAAGAAAAAGTTATTTCGCCACATGAATAACGGAGTCTTTTTAGGATACATTGAAGTGAACTGCAAGAAAGTGAAGGTGTCAACACTTGATGTGACATTTGTTGTCGATGTCCTGATGAAAGAAAGCTCTGTTTGTCGCTTACAACTTCTTGGTGTCTACCCATACCTAGTTCTAGAGAGTGTTTTTATTTTAAACACTTTTGAAAGGGACATTGTAATGCTCCGATGGCTTTGTTTTCCTGAATTCCTTCACTTCTCTTTTACCACCAGCCTCAAGTTTGGCACAAAATGGTATATGGGCTGTGCTTCTTTCACGCCCTCGTCCAGGAACGCGTCAAGTACGGTTCTCTTGGATGGAATATCGCCTACCAATTCAACGACTCAGATCTGCGAATTAGTGTCCGACAACTTCAGGTTCGATTGTTACACCATTTGATCCCTCCTTTTGGTCAGCTATAGCGCTTCTTTTTCAATCGCTTCAAGGATGAATTAGTGTTCTTCTCTCCCTAACTAAGATCTTTTTATAATTTTCGGTTCTTTTTTAGGATTCACCGTAAATGATTATTTTTAGTTCCCTTTCAAGCGGCTAGGTAAATCAAGCATGAATAATCCTTCTTCTCTGAAGTAATACACAGAAGGAACAGGAAGAAGTGCATATGACTTGACGAATATCAAAGAAGTAATTAAGCATGAATTGGCGGGTTGATTGGTTGAATTAATCGACAAATCTTGCAGAGTTTGATGAGGTCGGAATTGATTTACAAAAAAAAGAGTTGAGCTGATGAATGGAATTATAGAGTGTTGTCGTTCTGGGTGGATGGAGGGAAGAATCACGAGAGAATGGATGTGTTCAGGATTGAAAGTTAATCAGACATGATATACCCAGAGATTGACGAATGTGTAGCTTAGTAAACAAATGAACGGGCGGATGGGATCTTTATGTATCAGAGACAACGATATGATGTGTAGATAGATTGATGGACCTAGACGGGCGGATAAAGTTGAAGGCATAACTGATTCGGTGATTGGTCCATGGGTCAGAGACGGATAGGTATGCAGTAGGTGAAAAAAAAAAGTATCAGGAGAAAAACTAATAACTGTCCGAGTTTATTCCCATCGAGATTTGTGTGGATTTAGTGGGGTTTAATTCAGGTTAACGTGTTAGGCAAAATTGGAAGAAGGTGAACACATTGAACCTCTCATTCCAATTAAGTGTTTTGATTGGAAAAGCTCTGCCCCCTTCATTGTAGATGTTTCTCAACGACTACGATGACCTTCCACTGGACGCGTTGAAGTACCTCACGGGAGAGTGCAATTACGGTGGCCGAGTGACGGACGGGAACGACCGCAGATGTCTGGTCTCCCTGCTGAACATCTTCTATAACCATGATCTTGTAACACAAGATAACTACAGGTAATTACTTGCGCCTTTGACCAACCAGTTCTTGATAATGAAGAATGATTATGTCTGAATCAAAACCGCAAAAAATACTCAAACTTCAACCACTGACTTATCTTTTCTAAGTAACAAAGTACTGTTCTAATTTTAGCAAAAAAATATTTATTGCATAAAACTTGCATGCAACTGATTTTCCCTCTCTCAGCAGAAATTCTAGTTGGTCGCCATCCTCCTTTTCCCCCAAAAAGCACTTCCTTTTCATTTGTTTTACTTTGAATTCCAAAAAAAAAATTATATCATCGAACCGGTTTGGTGTTTCTGTGAGGCCCATCATCACCTCTCTCAAGGAGCCTGTCACTCATTTCGTAACTATTTTGTAACTCAATATTTTTATTACATGTGTGCATGCATCGGTTGACATCACGCATCATTTTCTAGTCTCTCGCCATCAGGACTGTACACAGTTCCTCCGGAAGGGAACTACGAGAGTTACCTGGAATTCATTCGAGCTCTTCCGAGTCTGCCAAGTCCTGAGGTGTATGGACTCCACGAGAACGCTGACATCACAAAAGACAATCATGAAACAACTCAGGCAATTGCACCTTTTCAGTTGTTTGTTGAAGTGCCTCTCCGGCACTTTCATGCTTGTAACTGGCAAATCAGTGCAGAATTATTGCCACACTACTTGTCTATTATGTCTGGCTCCAAAGCTTACCCTGGGATTCACGCATATTCCAATAGCGTCTTTCTGTTCTTCAAGTCCAGCGATTCACTCCACCATAGCTTTCATGCAATCAAATGGGATTTGCTCCTCCATAATCCCAAGTACTTACTTGAATGTTTTACGCATACATAAGCACATCCGGTAAAAACTTATTTCCCTTTCCTTTGCTCGTCATGGTGATCATAAAAAATAAAGTAGCAATTGCGATGTTAGATTCCACCCTTTGTATTAGATTTCATTAAAGTAGTCGTAACTTACATTACAGTTAAGGATTGACCAAAAAGTTCTCTAAAGTTGATTTATAAATGTAGCATATACCACTTCTAAAAAAAAAACGACTCTCAATTGCTGTAAGCAGTATGGCTAAAGCCATTTATCTGCACCTAGCTCTTCGACGCCATTTTGCTGACACTGCCACGCGAGTCAGGCGGTGGCGAGAAGTCTGCGGAGACGACAGTCAGCGAGTTGGCATTTGACATCCTGAACAAGCTGCCAGCCGAGGATTTCGACTTGCAAGCAGTGATGAGACGCTACCCCGTGGTCTACACAGAGTCCATGAACACTGTGCTGCGGCAGGAGTTGATTCGTTTCAACACCCTCACTGCGGTGGTGCGTAGCAGTCTGCAGGGCCTCTTGCGTGCCATTGAGGGCCTTGTGGTGATGTCGGCGGAGTTGGAGGAAGTGTATGCCTCCATGCTCGTGGGCAGGGTGCCAGCTGTCTGGGCCGCCAAGTCATATCCCTCACTGAAACCTCTTGGAAGCTATGTTGTTGACTTGCTAGCAAGGTTATTCTAACTAAGCACTTACTTGGATACGGTTTCCCCATATTTTAAATTGATATTTGCAAAAAGCAGGAATTGAATTTGATCTTAGTACATTTAATAAAAAACCCTAAATTAGTTTAGACTCGGCGATTGATGGCCAATTGGACTCCGTATGTGAAGGTGGTAGGGATATACATCATATGCGTGATGACTTCCAACGATACTGAAGTGAATGGGCTTTCAGGATAAAAAGTTGACTGACTCGGGCCAAATTGTAAAAAGACTTAAGAATTAATTAATTTATTTATTTTCCTTACACCGCATATTGCTCATGCATTCGAACAACGAAAACAGACTGAACTTCTTCAACGAATGGATCGTCTTTGACTCACCACCAGTGTTTTGGATCTCGGGTTTCTACTTCACGCAGTCTTTCCTGACTGGTGTGCTGCAGAACTTTGCACGCAAGTACACCATCCCCATTGATATGGTTGGCTTCGACTTTGAAGTGAAGCGTGTCTATATCAACAGCGTTCTCGAGCCGCCCGCCACCTCGGCTCATACAGAGGCTGCAGAATCAGAGGAGGAAGCGGCACAAGAGGAGACACAGCCAACAGACCGTCGTCCCCATACCCCTTCTCATGCTGCTGATGGCATGCTGCAGCGGCGCAACACCTTCCATGGACTGACCAAACCTGACAATGGAGCTTTCGTCACGGGCCTCTTCATGGATGGTGCAAGGTGGGATTCGGAGACTGGTGTCGTGGTGGAGTCGAAACCGAAAGTTCTCTTTGATGCTATGCCTGTGGTGAGTTGATATGAAGGAGAATCGAGACGGTGCCTTTAACTTATGATTCCAGCGTCTTTTTTAATTCAAACAATTCTGAATTTGGACGTCATATGGATTCCACACCAGACAACGTGATTAAAAAACCTTTTTAACTTTTCAAATCTTAAAAATTAACACACTCAATGAAGGCGGTGTTGAAGCGTTGTTTTAGAGGTTAAAAACTTTTATTACCTGATTTTTGATTAATTATTGGGGAATTCAACCGACGCAGAATAAGTAGAAACCCTTGCAACCATTAGACTGTTTGCTTCCCTGCAGATTTGGCTGGTGCCGATGCGATTGGAGAAGGTGGTAACGGAGGCTAAGTACTCCTGTCCCGTGTACAAGACGTCAGTGCGTCGTGGCGTTCTCTCTACCACCGGACACTCGACCAACTTCGTTCTCTCCATCCTACTGCCCACCAAGGTGCCAGAGGCCCACTGGATAAACCGGGGTGTCGCTGCACTGTGCCAGCTGGACGACTAAACCCACGATTCTCTTCCTCACTTGTAACACAATGCCCCTCACTTTCACTCCCGCCAAGTCCAATTCCCTCGTACATGCTGTCACTTGAGTTGAGGTCGTAAAGTACTGTCCGTAGTTACAAAGCATTTTGAGGAGATATTATGTTATGGAGGGATGTCGCAGCAACTCAGTGGTACGAGATGAGGTGTTTTACAGAAACCTTATGAAAGTTGATCTTTTGGATTCGGGATTTTTTGCTTTTGCGCATACCGTTCAGAAAGGAACGTTTTGTGACAGCAATTATGTGGTAGGTCGCTTCCTTACCAATGACTAGTGGACGTCTTGGACTGGTCTTCTCCCTGACACCAGTGACAGTGGCAGTAGGCGTATACTTCAAGTTTCTCGTCAATAAGGCCTTCGCGGATACCTGCTGGTATTTAAGGAAAATTTAAGAACACTCTGTTGTAATAATATCACTCACTGATACCCTGTAGTTGATCACCTGAGTGGTATGAACCTTTCAAAACAGCAAAAGTAGCTGTTAGTAACGATCGCAGATGTTGTGGCTCTCTCTTCAGATTGACATCGCTACAGCCATTGCTGCGTGCACGTTGAACTCTAGCTTGATCCACGTATAACCTTTTGTGTGGCAGAATTGCACAGGAGGCGGGTCTTGGAACAGTGAGGACTCCTCCAGAGTCTACACAAGTTGGGTAAGTGGAAAGACAGCGGTTCGATTTTAACTGGCACACCCGACAGCCTGTGGGAGTGTGTTCCAACCTTATTGACGAATTCATCCACAGCGAAGCATTCCAGACACCACTCAGGTGCTGAGATAGGTTCATAAAGGCAGCAGGGAGAAATGTCCAAGTACGAGCGTTCTCTTGCTGTGTACGCTTTGAAGTTGGTCCTCTTTGGGCACTGTATAAATCCGTAGGTGTTGGCTTACCCTCAAGGCCCTCTACATCAACATGGATGTTGAAAATCTGGTGTATATCATGACTTTGCTCAAAGGAGCATGAAGCTGAGAAGAGATTAGTGATTTGAAACTTCTTGATGGAATAATCGATGCCTTGTTTGGCGCTAAATTGGCTAAGGCAACAAATTCTACGCATCCTAAGCATCTAAACACAGTTCGCAGATCTGCGTTGGCGAAATCGCGTCCTCAATAGAAGCAGATTGACCGTAGTTAAGTAAATGGTCAGTTCCCAGCGTATGCAGGTGAGGTGGGGAGTGAGCGACACCTGTCCCAATTTCAACTACCCAAGTTCGACTAAGCCCTTACTCCATTTTCCACCCCATCTCGCTATATTGTAACCCTATTCCATTATTTCTCCTGTTATTTTCCTTTGAAAACATAAAACTGTTGAACGGCTGAGGAGTTGGATCAAAGGCGTTGAACAGCGGCCACTTTTGCTTTGCTACCAGATTGTGTGAGGCAAAGGCGGTGTATGCACGTCCCACAAGAAAGTAAGCAATCAACTCACCCTTACATGCATCCGTTTGATAAGGATTCCACAAGTGTGATACTCATTCCAAAACGCCGAGAGAAGGGTACCATGGGACTTTGTCGGACAGACGACTTGGAATGGGATGATCGAAGTGACGTAGATGCGTGCACCTATCTAGTTATCTTAGCTTTCCTGTCTGCGGTTCCATAGTTAGATTTGATGGGGCAGAAGAAATGCTTTCACTTTTTCAGAGAGTTCCGTAAAGGCCTCAACCTGATCAGTGATGGAATACCAAGTTTTACTACTCTAGCAGGCGTTTTCTACTCTTATTCTGGAATTCAATCGAAATGCGTTTTCTAACCACTAGTAAAAGTTATTTTTCATAAAATTCTGATGGACGCACAGGTTCAAGTTGAGAATAGTGGTAGCCATTTCAAGTTCGTTAAAAATATAAAAGATTTGCTGCGTTATGCTTCTATGCAGCCATTCATATGGAAACGGAAGGTCTAAGCAGGTGGGATTCTGCTCTTGACGCAGGACTTGCGACTCAGGCCGAAGGCAAAGCTGAGTATGTTTGGAATTGGGTAATCAGGTGGGTAGTCCCTCAAGTTGGTAAACAAAGTTTAACTCTACAGGTCTGAAGTCAGGAAACACATAAACCGTGTGAGAAAATAACTTTAGAAGTGCCTTGGCTACACAATGAAGGCGATTCAGAAGCGGTGTTGAACCGAGACTATTTACCCCTGACAACACAAGACATGCCTTAATAAGAACTCCATTCGAGCAGCAATTTTGCGGTTAGTTGTGTTAGTGTGTAAATCCATTCAGGAGGCGTTGAGTGAATGCAGCATTGCTAAACACAATGCGACCGGACGAATCCGTAATCGTTGAGAATTCAAAAACACCTTTGTGTGTTTAAGATTAATGTTAAATCATTGACTCACAATGCAGACGATATACGCAAGTTTTTTACCACCTTATCCATTTCAGAAGCCCACCAGTTATGTTGGTGCCAGTTTTGGTTAAGGAACAAATTCTCCACTAAAGTTTGCCGATTTAGGAATTCCAATGAGGCGGACCTAGGAAATTCTGACTGCTTCAAACACGCAACCCAGCTACCATCTACCGATCGTTTGACTCGACCAAAGGGAAAGTCTATTTGTTGAGGATTCAGCTTTCTTTTAGTTTCACACCAATTTACTTAATTTTAAAATGACACTGAGACACAAGTACGGAAGAGAAACTAAATATTTCGTAAAACTTTCCTGATTTGAAAGTCAGCTGTTGGCTGCAACCTTCTGCTGATGAGCCAACAACTGGAATTACCACTCTTCAAAAAAAAAACTGGACAATTTGCCTTGATCACTTATGGCTACATGACAAAAGGAGGGCAATCAGTATTAGCTTTCTAAGTGATTAGACGACTGAATTCTTCGTTATAGAAACGAAAATTCCTCTAGTATGGACCACTGATGGCACCTCCGCAAAATTGATGATCATAGGCCAAGAAGTATGATGTTGACGCAGACACACATTGAGTAAATGAGTTTTTCAGTGCAGATTTGAAATCTGTCCCTATGCCAGTTTTAGGTGTATTCTGCCATTCTGACCTCTCATAGCTCGAAAATGTGGAGGAATTTGTAAATAAACTAGGAAAGCAAGAGATAATTTTCCCTGCTATGCCCATCGGATGAATGGTAAAGCTCTGAATCAGGAGTCCAATGAGAAGTATTGCGATGCAATCAGACATCCAATTTGAAAGGTCAGACAGCTAAGTGAATACTTTATCGATAAGTCAAAATGGATGTATGAAATCTTGCTCATTTACTATACTCAACTGCCATTCACAAGTAATTGAAACAGCATTTTTTCGAACAGACCATCGGGAAGCAAATTCAATTAATGGAACATTAAATCAAAATCACAAGTACTAACATAAGAGGACAGAATATGAAAAAAGAGAGTTAAAGAAGAAACAAAAATCACAGCTACAAGGCCGCACTCCAGCCGGCATGCATTCTGGCGAGCAGCTCAGGACATGTGCTGAGACAGACCAATCGCCGAACCTGTTCAGCTGGAGGAAGAACAATCGAACCACCAGCACTCGCCACCGTTGTTCTCACAATCACTTCAAAGTGAGTGAACCAATCGCTTGTGCTGAAACGCCCTCTCAAGTCATCAATCAATAGCTCCGCTGGACAGTGGCCAATTAACTTGCGGCGGAGTAAGGATAAGCGGCAGCGCTGGTATTCCTCTTCTGATTGGTTGTAGCGTTGGCTGTAGACGGACCAATCGGTACTCGAGTTGTCCTCGATGAAGGGCTAAGGATGCGGGGAAGACTCAATCGTCATGGGGAATGAGGGCTACGACGGGGAGTATTAGAGTAAAAGAAAGAAGCCGGTTATGCACGAAAAGTAACCAGATTTCGGCAGTAAGTCTTAGAACCAACTAGACCAGCTAGCAAAATATGCGTGTTTCTAGATATTGCTAACTACCTGAATGATCGAGAGAAATAGACTAGAGTGGTGGCGAAGGGCGGCGAGAGTGCGGTAGAGCGTGGAACCAAAGAGACCAGCAGGTCCAGAGGGCTCTAGCAACTCGCGCAAGCTCGCGGTCAGTCGGATAGGCACATACTCCGGTGTGGGAAAGCTGAGAGTCACACCGAATGCGTAACCAAAGTCAATGCCTACCAGACTGCCCGTAGATGTGTCCAAAAGGAAGTTACCCATATGACGGTCGCCGACTCCTGCGAGAGGATGCGCAAAAAGTGAGTCGACAGAGCCTTAGTAGGTCACGTTGTGGTTTAGGAAATAGACGAGATAGGAGATCACGATTAACTATTGCTTCCAGTAAAGCCTTGTTAACTCATTACTACATCAATCAGAAGGGAACAAAAAATGCTGAGTAGCCGAAACAAACGGTGAGACACGCTCTCACCAAGAATGAAGTGAACAGCGCAGATAGCAGCATGGCTGGAGATAAGGCGGTGGCGTAAGGTAACAAAGTGCTCTGCCGAGGTAGCCACCGCATTACGGAGACCGCGACGCAAAAGGCGTAGCGAGAAAACAAAATCCTCGAGCTCGGTAAATTGCAAGACCATTGACGCCGCTTCGGCTTCGGAGCCCCAGAGGAAGTCACCGGAGTGGCTAGCAGCCTTCGCTGCTAGCTCGCTGCTCTCAGCTCTGGAATGAAAGCGAACAGAAAAATTTCTCTTTTTATCAGCGTCTCAGAAGTCACTCAAGCTAAATAGCTCGACTTACAGGTAGTGCTCAGCCTCTCGCACATTCATGGCATTCATAGTGAAGGCGAAGAGGGTAGTGGTGCTGTCCAACCATCGAATTAGGCCACGCGAAGAGCTCACCGGCACTACTGTGTAGGTGCGGAGGAACTCAGTAGAGGCACCTGTGGAGGTGGTTGTGGTGGCGGAAGCAATAGTATGGTTTGCGAAACCGAGAAGACGCTGAATACTTGCGTCCTGACGCAGGTCCTCACCTCCTTTGACCAACCAACCGCGCCAGTGTCCATCATTGCCCAGAAGACGCACCAGTTTGGGTCTTCGCAGACTCGCCAGACACTTTGATGAAGATCATTTTAATGCATGAAAATCCTATCAAAAACTCTGCTCGTGCAGGACAGATTGAGAAAAGTTTCTATCGCCTATTTGGTTACCATAGTTGTGGACGTTGTAACAGCTCAATGACTATCCTGAGACGCACCTTGACGTTTGGATCAACACGTTCGATGGTTACATCCACTTGTCCTTCAGAAGAGGAATCCACACACTGACCCAGCATTCCTATTGGGTCCTGCTCATCTGGGGAAAAGTTAGCCAACCACTGCGAAAAGTGGTCCATCCTCGAGATCTTCGGATCGCTTTGCTTGTACGTGGAAATAATTCGTTGGATAGCGGAGTCAAAATCGCTAAGAGTAATACTTTGAAGAGCTTTACAGTCATGTCCAAACTCCTTTTGTATCAGATCAGATAGCTGAAATGAATAAAGGGATTGCTGTGGGTGTCGTTTTGCTTATAGTCAAATCATTTGTCAAAAAAATCCTACGCTTGCTGTCTTAAACCCAATAAGTGAGTAGATAGGAGATTTACCTTTTTTACTGCGCATTGTCGACCCATGCCGGCATTGACAGAGGTTGAAGAGATTACTAAAACGAAGAAATGAATGACAAAATAGCAGGAAAGTAATATGTTCCTAAAAGTTATTTCGTTTAAGTTAACCTGCACCATGGAGTCGAAGAAACCCGTGCTCCAGAAGGCTGTTACAAGAAGCCATGAGATCGGCACGATTTGAAAGGTCAGAACGAATAATTTTTCTTGCGTAATTACTCACCCAATCCTACAACACAGAATAAAGTATGAGACCAGTAAGTTAACAGGAAGTCTGATGGTTCACAAAAATGTGATTTAAGGCTTTTTGGAGGGCAAATGTTGCTAGAAATGCCTAAAGCCCCAGAAGAACGTTCTTAAAGTACTACTTGATGCTGAGCCTTCGAACGTTCTAGGGGGTTGGGTTCTACTCCAATCCCTTCCCAACAGAGGAGGAGTGTACTCCAATTGGTAATGGTATTCGCTTGGATGAATGCGCAGGTCAAGATCAACCAATTACTGTGCAGCACATCTGGTTGAGAGCTCGGTAGAATTCAGGCTACGCGAACATTAAAATCTCACCCCATATCACTTGGCGATACAGGTTATAGCAGTCGGAGATGCAAAATTGGGATCATGCATCTGGGAAAACAAGAGCCGAGGCTGATAGAGTTGTTAACGCAGGCGAGGATTTCGGCGTCGCTCGTCCAACCTTCCGCATTGGAGTTTCACTATGCTCCAGAGATGCAAAGGCCTGTTCAACATCGATCTTGCTGTTCAGGATGACGCATGAAAGGTTCACTTTCTACGTCGCTAATTGGGTTCTGCAGAATCCAACTATTACTCCGACTAGATATGCTAGCCAAATCTACCGGACTGTACTTTTGATGGGCAAGAAAGTCCCTACGATAATAAATCGGCGATTGATCGTTGCTATTTAATCTGTAATACACGTGCTGGAAGCTAGTTATGCACGGGACTGATAACTTCCTGATGCACGTCAAGAACACGAAGAGCACGTGCAAGCGACTCAATGTGACGGATTTATTTGCAGTGTTTGATCCTCAAAATTTTTGTATATTCAGGTAAGCCTGTCATATGGTCTTACTCACGATCCGAACATCACGCTGGAGGCGATCCGGGATGAATACCAACATTTCTACTCGTATGTCATTTTTATTTCAGTCTAGGAACCGAGACATCTCCCAGGTCCGTAGTATACAACGACCAAACGAGTTTGTAACACGAAGACCTAACCCGTTCAAATCCAACCAGCGTACCAACAACAGGCGAACGCCGAGGAAAACGGAAGGGCTATTTCTCCCTGCTGAAAGTGAGGGGATTGTTACCTTGTCAAGAACTACTCCAAAAGACATTAAAAGTGTCACTGGTTCAACAAAAGTGGGGTAAGGTCGATCCCGCCCATACAGCTCCAATGGAGCTGCCAACGAGAAAGTGGTCAAGCCAAGCCAAAGAAAGGTTGCATGCCACTCAGCATGATGAATGTTTTCTAGACAAAAACACCCAGTCGGCAAAGGTTCATCACCGTTCTACGGCTAGGCACCGACCCCAACACCGCTGTCTTATAAGAGAGTCTCTGATGTCGAGTTGACAAATCATCTGCCGATATTGGACCACTCAAACTATAATTAGCGTAGGTGGTGGTTAGGTGAAGCTTTCCCAATAACTCCAGCACCTCATGTCCTTCCTTGATACACAATTTACGCGAACATTTTACAGCACGAAGTCTAAACTCAACCTACTCGGCTGTGACTGCTTCGACAATCTGGCAGATCAGCACTACTGCTACATTGAAACTACAATGGATTCCCATTTTGATAAACACCGCCTCATCGATTTGTAACAAGAAAATAGTGATCGGATAAAAAATTCGCTGAGACACAATATCATCCGCATTATCACTACCAAAGATTAAATATTATTTAAAATGTGCAACCAAATGCGCTAGAAGTGATGTGATTTGCCTTGAGGTGGTTAAAAATGCAGGAAACCTACATGTTCGATGGTAAGAAACCATTTGCCTAGCCACTCTCACCTTGAAAACGATGTCGGGGTCATCAAAAAACTCAAACTCTGCAAGGAGTCGACTCAGTCTTGCATGTTTCGAAAGCGCGCTTGATAGCCTATCAAGGAAAACAGACAGCAAGTAAATTCAGGGAATTGAATCAGACTTCGCGTTTCTTTACCAAGTCGAGTCACATTCTTGAACACATAAAAGTCGATGTGCCCTCAATTATGGCATGATGAAGTGAAGAGTAAAATTTTAAAAATGATGGCTCGAATAATGGGTCTGAAACACCAGTTTGCCTGCATACATAATGTTACCCACTTTAAGGGTAAAAATGAGTTCCAGAGAAATTTTAAACTAAATGTACTCTGTGAAAATTGGTATTGCATCCCCTTTTCCATCCTCAATCAGCTTTGTAGTAAATCGGTCAACTAAGGAACGCTCGTCGTGATCCCAGCCGCACGCCGACGTCACCAAAACCCGAAACGGGAGAGCCAGCGCCTGTGAGTACCGTTGTGCGACCCGACGAAGAATATCCGTCACCAGACAGGCCGCTCCCTCAAGTAGTGCATTCAGAAGTCTGTCAAACCACTGGGAGAACATCCACGGTGGTAAGTGCTTTGCCTGTGGGAGATGAAGGGAAGAGAAAGGATAAAAGCAAAAACAGAAAAAGGAAAAGAAATGATAAGAGGGAGTTCAACGGACCAATTCACAAAAGACGCTAGAGTCGTAGTGCGCAGCGGACTTGCAACGCGCCACTTCGACCTGCAGAACTCGACCGAACCGGATGCGACCACCCTCAGCACCCATCCGCATTGCAGTTAGCACAGAGCGCGTAAAAATACCTGCGTAGGCATCCCGATTTCTCTCACCTTCTATTGTCAAGCATAAAATGAGATTGTATACACGATAAAATGGTCTTTGCGGCTAAATGCATAGTTTAATGAGTATGTTTCCCCAACCCTATGTATTGGCCTGAACTCCGAGCTGGTGATGTGAGGCTTTGCTGATGTCGCCATCTTCACAACCTTCTTGTCTTGATTAGGCTATTCATCACTGGCTAACTAGATTAAAGACAACATCTATGCTTTACACTCTCTGAAGTTTGCTTTATTTTTTTGGCAGGAAAAATAAAGGGGTCGGTTTAACCTCTGTATTCATCATAACTCTACAGAAGGGGAATCATGAACTTGTCGGAAGCGATAACGAGGAAGTATTAACTCAAGCTTTTGACTAAATCAAACAATTTCAGGTCTTAGAATAAGTATTCATCTCACCTTCATCGATTCGTGCATTACAAAAGTTTGCCACTTCCAGTAGGGCTTCGTCAGGACTATAAGCAAGAAGGTTTTGTCGATAGATGACCTTTTCCGCCAAAGGTGATGAGCCTCTCGACGTCGACCAAACACCCATTGCCACCTCCACACACCGCTTGAAGAAGAAGAAGGCGCTAGACTCTAGAAAATTCACATCATCCATCTCGCTCCAACCATGGATCTTTGAGAACCTCGTCTGCAGTGTGGGTTGGAGGGAGGTCACGTAGTGTCTTGAACCGAGGTCACTCAAACGGCCAGACGTCTGAAAATCGTGGAATGCTGAAAGGATTTGAGCCATGGAGATAGCATGGGAGAATTGAGCAAGAGCCGCATCTTCATTGTCCGTTGAGGGTAGCTGACGAAGAGCTTCATAGATCTCGATGCAGTGAGCTGAAAGAGGCAACTAGAGAGCCTGAGGAAGTGTTTCCAGGAGACACCATACGGCGGATGAGCGGAAATACTGCAGCACTACTTTTATTGACTTAGGATTAAATAGGTGGCACTAAACAATTTTGTCGGATCACTAAGCCCTACTATTTACCATGCAGATCAAATGCTGTTTTCGTATGTCTTAAAGGAAATTAGTGATTGGTTTAGGGCGTAAGGATAAGTGAATGGACACCATTCAAAATCAGCTCCAGATCTTGGGGTCACGTTTCGCGGTTCTTTTAAAAAACTACTCAATTTCTCGTTCATTAAAATTCCAGGAGGAATTAGTTAATGTGCCTCATGACTCAAAAAATATCGACGAGCCTAGGGATCAGATTGTGATACTGTTGATAGAAACCCACACCTTCAATTTCTATTGGTTTCAGGCCTATTCCAATCACAGTTCAACAGTAAGACTTACAATTAGATGAGAGGCACCGAAGAAGCCCATTCTCAAGATCAGCCAAGAAATTATTGCCCTCCACAGCCGCACTGGAACAAAAAACTAGATCCTGAGAGTATGCGGAAATCCAAGCGCGCGAGAACGCACTGCACCAGGCGAGACGACGGTACTCGCTATCATCACCCACTTGATCAAGCATTTGGATCAGCTTATACAGTGATGTGAGCTGGTTGATTGCCCTACGGGAGTTGCCAGTGCGCGAAGACTCATTGCCGCACTCAAGGCGAAAGTTAACAGCCACGGGTAGCAACTGGTCATTGAGTGATAGACACCCAGCTGCCGCCATTTTGGAGAGGAGAAAGAGACTAGCGCAAATAAATAAGATTTATGTTGGCCTTACCGGGAAGTGGTCAATTCTTCACTAACAATAGAGCAACGCGCCTGCCAGGTGTGAAACAGCCTTGATGCAGAAGGTGCACCTAATCCCAAAGGAAAATAAACGCTTGTGCAAGCTTACCTTCTGTGGAGGCTTCCAGAAATTCTTTCAGTTCTATAAGGAGCTGCGTTTTCTGTAGGAGTGTGTTTCTGCATTCTTTTGAAGACCATGCCTAGAACACGGTGAATGGGAGGGTGTGAGAAGTACCTGCGTAAGTCCCTTGAAGGCCGATTTGCAACGAATTTGAGCCCTACTTAAATCCTCGCAAAGCACACTGAAGACTGCCAACTCGTAGGCGAATTTGGTCTAAGGAAAGTTGAGAATATTGAAAGGACTTAAAGTACCTCAAAGTCCTGTGAAGCTGAACGTAGACCGGACTCCATTATACAACAAAATCGGTCCAAAGCATCAGTATCTGATGAGCTGTTGATGTTGATGAATTTGTTTATTTCAGCTAGGAGGCACTGTTGTAGGCGTGAGTGGATGATTTGAGGAACCACACTTTCCATCAGGTAGGGATCTTTCCATAAAGGTGCTGAAAGGCGTTTGCACACGAATTTAGGAGTGTATATCTCATTTGAGTTACAGTTAGATTTGAAACACTCGATGACTAAGTAGAGAGGCTTAATTGAACTTTTAACTCTATTTGGCCTTTTCAGTCTCCTTCAACTCGCCTTTGTCGAGGCCACTTATTGCAGAATGAAGAAATGGGTAAAAAACACATGTTATTCTTGAATATAACTTCAACTAGCAAATCAACCGCAACAATTCAACCCAAGAGAAGTTCAGAACAGTGAAGATGGAATCTTTGCAAAGCTAAGTTCATACAAACTGCTATCATCTTGAAAATGGAACATGCGGAGATTTGAGCCGAAGCTCGAAATGAATGGTGATGAACTGCCAACAGCTGCAGGGGAAGCGACCAGACCTCTACCAGGATACGCTTGAATTAGAAGGGATTTTGAAGAAGTTGTCATTGCGTCTACTCTGAGCCAAAGTTGAATGAATAGACAAGGTGTTTCTTGATGCATCAATTCACTAAACGAGTGGCAAGCATCAGGAAGCTTTTATTTATTGCCTTGACATCAATGCTACCCGTTTCGTGTCGTCTTACGACTAATCACCATCAGACAATACGAGATGGATGAAATGGTTGGATAAGATGTAGCAGCATCAATACAGAGTCTAGAGTCAAATAAGTGACTGGTGTCTGTTTGATAACCCGATTTATGTCCATGATTAACACCATCATTAGCGTTGCCTAAAACCAAGGACTTTAAACTGAAATGCCGATCTCAGACGCCTATTTTGCTGATTAGACCATTATACAAATAGACGGAAACAGACAGTTCCTTCTGAAGAGCAGTGCTCATACAAAAGCACCCCCTTAAAGTAGGCTCCTCAAATTGTTTTAAATCAGTTGGTTTTTTTGGAGATTGAATAGCTTCAAGCAAACTGCTATCAATATCTTTACCTAGCCTAGCATATAAAATGAAGCAATTTTAGAGTTTGAGACATTGCATAAGAAACTTGAATTTAAAAATTCCAACATTTTGTGGATAAAGAAGCCCACCGACCGAACTCATCGACGACTGTGGTTTTAGATGTTGAAGGCTTTGCCTCAGCAGCGTTTGGGGAAGGATCGTCTGTAGGTGTGATGAGAGAAGTCGCGGTGGCGGTGGCGGCGACATCCAACTCTTCCCAGGAGCCGAGGAGAGCGAGGCATTGCAGTAGCTCCTCTCTGCAAACCAACTGAATTTCTGCATTTAGACCAACAGGGCAGGTTGACCAAATGCCGGATTCTGTTCCTTCGTCTTCACTTTCCTTAATTTTGCCCTCATCATCGTCATCATCGTCGTCAGTGGATGAGGTAAGCAACTGCAATAAAATTTTAAGTAACTGCATTCTCCAAACTAGTGGCGCAGATCAGATTGAAATGATCGATGGTAGTAGTAGATAGTCATTGAAGCAGCGATTGCGTAAAATCATTGTGATATTTTAATGGAGGTCCCAAAATCGCCTATAATCTATAAAACATGGTTAAACTGATGCGCAAATGAATAATTCCGTAAACTGAAGCAATATTCCCACAGTAATGCAAGCTAGTTGATACAGTTGTAAGTAATTCAGTTGGCTTCTTATGGTAAGAGGTGTGTTGAGGCTGGTTCGAGCCTAGAGAACAGCCTCTTAATTTCAAAAAGACTAACTCTTACAATAAAGATCTTTTGACGACTTCGTTACCTTACATTCGTTCAAGCATAAAATACAGACTCGTCCTGGAAAGTTTTGATAAACAGCCCAGTGGCAAATGCAAATTTAAATTAACAGATGATATTCCACTCTAAGCTCCATGTTTATAGGCTTTGAACCTCAAATACCGTCTCATAATTAATAAACTGGCCTTTGATCAATCGAATATCTCAATACACTGCCCATTGACCATGAAAAAAAACAGTAACTGTAGGGGATCGTACATCAGAAAGTTGCATAAAAGCGCCCTCATAGTCACCAAACACTTTGGCAACAATTGCCGCCCCCAAACGTTCCAGGACTGGTGACTTTGATCCTGCAATCCATCGATCGCAGAGCCAGCCGAGAAGCTCATCGCTGAGACCCAGGTCCGCGTAGAGACGCGTCAGCTGCCACCAGCAAGTGGCAGCGGTGGTAGTGGTGGTGGCGAACTGGTTGTTGGTGCTCTCTGCTGAGGCAATTTCGAATTCCTCGTGAGGCAAGATGAAGAGAGGGAGAGAGGAGGTGAAGAAACGACGCGTAGTGGCTGTCCAAGGGGAGGGTGTTGAGAGAGATTGGCGAATGCTTTTCGAGCTGTGGAGGGAACAGATCTGTTAAAATGCTCAATATTGTATTTGGTGCGGCATACAGATGAATAATTTTGGGAGGAGTTGCATAAAACTTGCCATTCTTTATAGAGAAGAATGGAAGCAAACCACTTTTACAGCATTCAACTTTTTTATGAAATTGAAAATTAATTTCTCCTGGGAATCATTCACAGATATCCAGTTAGATAGCCTTAAACGAATTCCCGATTCACTGACTAAGATTAAGTACTCTTAAAGAAAACAAGTATTTTGTACTTAATGGCCTTATTACAGCTTCGACAGGACCGATCCGTCGGATACGGAAATTTGTAGATGACTTACTAATGGGGAGTAATCGGTAGGAAACTACTGAAAACCGCGGAATTCCCACAAGAAAGCTTTGTCATCGACACCGCCTTCAAAGCTTTTGTCAAATTCCTTTAAGCCCAGAAATATTTAATTCTCTAACTGGAAAAATGCTTCTATTTTGAAAGCTCCTCCGCTGGTAACAAAGATAAAAAAGATTAATATGTGCAAAGCTAAACTGCAATTAAACTTTCGGGTTTTAGTTTTAAAAGTATAATACAGCCACAGAAACAAATAATTTTGATACAATTGCCATTTACCATCGCTTTGCAGCGGCACAGAAAGCCTCCTCCATCACCAACGTGCCAATCGCAGTCAGTTCAGCTGAAATTGCACTAGCAGCAAGAAGAGTCGGCTCCGGCAGGAGATAAAGAACTCTCCCCTCCAACCCACTCAGGTCCCACAGTAGTGGGAGGCAAACGCTTTGGCCACGCAACAGCAGACCTGCCAGAGCACTACCCAATCCCTTCAGGAAGATGTCGGCACTCGGAGACTTTGCCATTGAGACGATTACTGCTTCGAAAATAAGTCCAAGAAGGACGGACCCGCATTCCGATGGACCAGCCTCCGCCAACTGGAAGAGAGGCTTCAAGAGCGCCTCTGGAGTTAGCGTCTCGACGTCGGGTAGGGCGCCGAGGCGATGACGGCGAAAGAGGCGGGCAGAATCGTTGAGTGAGGTGTAGGAAGTGGAGGTGGTCTCGGCGTGCTGGCGTTGAACGGTTCGTTGCTTGAAGAACTCTCGGAATCCATTGCTCATGTGGATGTCAGGGAATTGGGAGGCGATGGTGGCAGGAAATAAAAACTTTTGACGGAGCTTCTCAACGCGAGAAAGCTAAATAATAGAGGGCAGAAAGATGAATGCATCGCGAAAATCCATTGTTTATAAGTGAGTTGTGAATGCTCTCTACAAGTCGCTTATTGCAATGGCACTGTAATACTTTGCTTGTTTGACTGCTGATTTTGGTTGCGGACTTAGGTGGCCATATATATATATGACGCTGGCTTATCACTTTATGTAGCGAAATTTCTGCACGAGATGTGGCATACTTCTATTTCGTATATTGCACATATCAGAAAAGTTGCTTCGGTTTGGTATGAAAAAAAATCGGCTAAATAGCCAAAATTCCTCTTGGCTAAGGGGTGGGAACGGTAATCGAAGGAAAGATGACAATCATTGTCACTTGCATAGTTTTCTTTTGACATTCCGACTAGACAGCGTGGAAAAACTCCATCTGGCTTGGGTGATTGATAAAAAACATTGACTGAGCAGTTTGATGAATTCATTACCGAAACATCGGAAAAGAAGGGAGAATTTTTGCGCCAACTTACGAGTGGGGAAAGGAGGGATGTTGTTTATTAATTACACAATGCATTTTTGTTTACTCTATCCTGTTATTTGAAGTAAAAGAGCTGTTTTCAGAAGTAAGAGCTATCTAAGAAAAGTGTTGGACCTAATGTCGAAAGAGCAATACCACAACAAAACAACCTCTCCGGTTGAAAATCAGTCTTTAAACAGTCCATTGTGTTTCAGTCTTTGTAATATGGTGAGGTTCAAGTGGGCGAAGGCACGTCTACCAGAGATGCGTAGTGAATTTCATTAAAATTCGCGACATTTCTACTGCGACACGCATTTGCTGTGCCACTTTTGCTGCCATATACCTTAGACCGAAAAATCCGATCACATTTTAGCGATCGGCACAGAGATCCCGTAACAGAGGTTGCTGAAGATGGCAGTAAAAGGAAAGCAAAATCTTCGTAATGTGATGACATTTAATTAACATAGAATAATCAAATTCCTACGTGTTGTAGTTTGCCTATGGTTCCAGTCATATCATCCGCGCTTACATCAATTTCAGTCTCATCCCAGGACTATAATGTGTTTTGCTTCTTCCTTGATTTTCCCAACAAGAACGTTGAAATTAACAGTGAGAGTGGGATTCAAGACTACCGATTCTGTTACACGACCAAAAAATTCGGCTCGAATTCGGTGATAATTCACTGGGAAATTTTGTAACGTCCACTTCCATTCTACTATAAATTCGCATATCCCAGATTCTTCCCCAGTTTCAGTCCATGCCTATTAAAAACCTACATTTTTAAAGCTCCGCAACTTATTTCTTCGACGCATTTGAGTGCTGCTTGAAGAATCAAGTAATGGCCTCCGAAGGGGGTTCGCATCTGAGAACATTTGGTCGATTTGTGAAAAGGCGGATGTGGAAGGTATTCCCTGAGTTTCCATTAACTGGGTTTCCGTAGCGCTCCCTTCAGGAAGGACCAGAGTGGCAGAGCCAGCCTCCACGACTTGTGTCTGGCTCTGCAGCAGCTGTTGGGTTCCACTCAGCACAACTGGATCCAGCATGAATCGAGACGTGGAGATGGACTTTCGTGTGAAACTGGTGGCAAAGTGAGAGTGTTTTTACTCCACAAACAGTTTACCATAATTTTTGTGCAAAAGCATATACACGACGATAAAAATAGCCCAGAAGAGGACAAAGTTAACTCTCGATTCTAAAGAAAACCTTCAAAAAGACTCAAAAAATCAAGCAGGTTCCCAGACGAACTAAGACTGTTTCAATAAAGAGCTCGATTTCAAGGTATTTATAAAAGCTTATTTTTAAAGTTAAATCATCTCCTTTATGACGACCCATTTGTTAAGAGCTTAAGATACCCGTTTCTTTGCAAAAAAAATTCTCAGTTAAGTCAAAAGGCTAAAAAAATCAGGTTTGCTTTGAGAACTCATAGAGGCTAAAAAACAGAATTTGAAAAGCCTCTGATACAGAAGATGCTGGAAGGGACTTTACACCTTGAATGCTAGGCATTTCGAAAGAAACCGAATAAATTGTAACTTTTACTTTACAGTCCTTCGTTGAGACAGTAAATGATAAAATTTCGCACAATAGTAGCCGAAATTGGTTAACTCTACGTCAAAAGCGTGCGATTATACTCCTCTCTCCACTATTGAGGCATGCTTTTGACCTAAGCTACTGCTGCCGTGAATCAGGGCTTCCACAGATCCAACAATACCGTTAGACTTCCACATAATCCCTTCCTGACCATCGTGATTGCGGCTGCAGATAGCTAGACATAGAAAACGCCTTAGGCCTATCATAAGGAAATGACGACCTCCATAATTCTCAGTCCCCCTGTTGGCGTTCAGCAAGAGATACCTCTACTTCCACAGCGAAAATACGTGTCGATATAAACGAATTTGGATCTCCTATCCACAAAAATATGCAATTCCTTGACGTAATTTACATTTATCTGTCGCAAACCTTACAAAGTGACACTACAAACTACAAGGAGCTGGCCTGTGAAAAAGGAATAGTTACATATGCTCCTACCTTCACCATTTACAAACAAAGGCCAAGGGAGCAAACCCCATAAAGTTGTCCCACATAAATGCCCAGGCCTAACTTTGTGTTTCATTGCCCTAAATATAATCAAGGCATTGGATGAAAAAACCAAACATGCCTTGTTTCCTTGAAGGGGAAAAGTGGGTCGAGGGGATTCTGTCGGAAAGGATGACGAAATTCTGCCGACTTAATGGCCGGTTCCAGAGCCATCTCTAGAGTGGTGGACACAAGATGCTGTCCAATCCTTCCTTCCAGTGTCTGACCAGCCGTGTTCACATGGCGACCACTGCTTAGCATCCGGAGGACCGAAAGACAGCGAGAGAGGGAGGGAGAGTCACCCAGAAGGGGCAAATCGAGGCAATGTTGGGAAATATGCTTTCGCAATTGGCCACGAAGTTGTTGGTCATCCTCTGCACAGAGTCCGTAGGATAGACCCAAATTACAGACCTCCTGAGAGAGAAAAGGAGGTAGCGTATTGTGACTGTTCTATTCTACCTCGCTGTGCCACTTTGGAAAAGTTCACAAAAGTTTATCTGCCGGACTTGGACGTTATTTCGTACGCGATTCCGCAATTACTTAGTTCCTTTCATCTTTCACTAATTATTTTAGGTTGTTTGTTCGTGGTGCTTGCGTTGCAATGTTGGTTGGCGCATACTTCTGAGGCACCCTCCATTTTATCTTTAGAGAGCGATGCCTGCTTTGTGCATGTGGTGCGTTTTGAGGGGAATTTTTACTCAAAAGTGCACAGGAGAAACTGCGCTTCAAAAGTAGTCAGAACCAGTTAGTCTGTCCACTGTTTTATGCCAATTCTCAAAAGACAACACGAAACAGCGTAGCTTACATAGCATATTCCAGGGCTTGCCTTTGACAGTATCTAAGCTTTAGAATAAGGGAGACTTTGCTTCGCCCAGCGGAAAAAAATTCGCAAATGCAACAGAATACCAGCTGCGATACAGGAGCATGCGCGCATCAATGAACGAATTGGTAGACAGAAAGACAGAGTGGACGAATGAAGGTATCACGGTTGCATGGATTAAGAATGCATGAAATGCTTGATCAGAAAATGACAAATGAATGTTTGCATAAATTAAGCAGGAATGCATGAACATATCAACTACAGAGAGAAAGATGAACCAAAAACGGATGGACCCTCAAACGGTATCATTTCACAAGCTTTCCCTTTAGTTCACTTCAAAGAAATAGCTCCGTTCTTGGTGAAAAGTCCTACCTCAATTTCCTTGTTCCCCGCCCCACTGACAACCTGCCGTGCCTCAACAAATGCCCTGTAGGCTACACGACGCGAGTTGGATGTAGAATTCGGTCTTGTAAGACTAGATATCAGTGTTCGCAACAGCCGAAGAATTAAAAGCTGACACATCTCAGCACTGAATTCTTTATCGCCTCGAGATGCAGCCATTGCAAATTGGATCATCCGCAGTATCAGCATAGTCCCATCGAAAAGCACAATTTCCGTTCTAAAAATATGACGCAATAATAAATCTGAAAATTAGTCCAGTGTCCAGGGCAGTTTAAAATAAAAATTCGACTCACCCCCATTTAACCATCTCCAAGACGTTTGAATTCACCATATTCTGAAGTATTTCCACCTTAGCCGTCTGTTCAAGGGGAAAAGCAAGCTTGTCCTCCTTGAAATCTTCCATTAACTTTCCAAACATTCGTAAACAGTGCGAAAAGGTAGTCGATTCGATGTCTTCCGGTATTCCCATCCCAAGAAGAGTGTTAGTCATATGCACAGCAAGCACAGGCCAGTGGGATGCGGCAGCGCAGGCGGCCTCAATTGTGTTTGTGATTGGGACCGCCGAGGGTCGCTTGCGTCGTTGAGCTATGTTCAAGTCGTTCACGCTTGACCATAGTTCAGCTACAAGAGGATGAAAGTCAATTGGGAGGTAGGAGAGGGGAAGGATATGCAGTCCCCGACTTTGTAAAATGTTTTCACTTCTATCTTGAGAAGTGGAGCAGGGTGAGGTGAATTTGGAAGCAAGAAGGCCAGAGCATTCCCAGACGACCGTGAGGAGGGTCTTATGACTTTGATGCACATTTTTGAGGAGGACGCTAATGAACCTAGGAGAAGCGTTAGCTAAAAACAAAACCAGGACTCTACTCACTGTGAGAGAGGAACATTATCAGCCTCGGGAGAGAAGCTGTTGCATGAAGAAAGAATTGTTTTGAATAGGTGAAAGGTAAATGTCACCCTTTTGTAGTCTGTGTAGCCTTGAAGTTCGAACAGCAGCTCTCTGAATTGAGAAAATACACACATTTACTACTAGTAATAAGTTGAATTTCTAAAAATGTGAATCGTGATTTTAGTTTGAAAACTTCCCTTGCTTTAAACTGAAGCACAAGTGGCTGTCGGTTTCTTGGCTCGACTTTACCAGAGGCGAGCGTGCTAGGGATCCCTACAACCCTAGAAAAAGTTTCCATCCCCTTTTAATTTGCAAACATTCTAAAGAGTTGTACTTGCTCCCACTCCCTCCTGATTGGCTTATATCAAGCAGGGATGTGACCTGATTGCACTGACAACGCCTCGAAGATGAAGGCTAAGGTCAATCAACTGCTATACCTTCGCGTAGCTGCGATCCCACTCAGGTTCGCACGAGTGCGCCACATGCCTATATTGGCTCACCCACGTTGATCGATAAGGACATCTGCCCTGAGGCCTATTGATTATCTATTACCTATCGATAATCGACTTGGTGGTCTCTGTGGTATCAAGGCAGCTCGCAAACTTGCACAAAAGCCAATCTAGGATGAAATGGTAAGGCAAATTTTAAGAAATTGGGAAACCTTCGGCAGCCCTTTAAAATTCATCCCATACTTTCATGGATGAAGTCGCCGAGACGACTAATTTGTCTGAAGTGGTACAGAAAGATGTGAATTTGGATCGAGAGGAGCAAAATACTTTGCATAAGAACTTAATTGTTCACTGTAGAAATGGAGCGAGAAAGCATTCAAATTATTTTCAAGGAACTCAATTGAATATTTGCTCCTAATTGCTCGGAATATATACTAACTTTTCGGAAGCTTAATGGGATTATTTTAGATACTGGATGTACTGTAGTGTCCTAAGTCTTTCTCAACGTCAAAATAAGCTATATCAGCAAGGAGAAAAGATTCTGTGATGAAGAGTATCTGAGCTGTAGGCATACCTAGAGGACTACAATGCATAGTTAGAGGACGGACTGCAGAGTCTGAAGGGTCCGTATAGTCAAATACTACCGTTAAATAATGCATCAAATCGGTCCCCTATTCGAGTTTCCCAAAATCGAAAGAATTGGAAATTGACTAAGAATCCATTAACGATAGAGGAATGGTTATAGTTCTAGAGGTCACCGATACGTACATCTCGTAAAAAGTTTCAGAGTGGTTCATAGTGTGTTCAAACTTTACTGTAACCCTCTAAAGCGGTAATATATTACAAGACTGCAAGGCTATCCTGGGATGAAATAGGACAGCGATAGCCGTCAGCTGAGCAATAAAGTGAAAGCTCGAAACCAAAGATGGGACAAAACAGTGCCCTCACTTATACGGGATTGATACACCTGCAGGTAGCCATGTATCAGCCAAGAGACGAAACAATTCAAGGTTGTTTTTCAGTGCTGAAGCGACACCTTCGGGAATACTGGAGGTGTGGTCTCCGTCACCGTCGGGGGAAGATGTGATCCATGTGTTTTTTACTAAATATGCAAGAAGGGATCGAGCCGTCGATTTTTTGACCTCGATGGAGGACAAGCTAGCACCAGAGACGCCCCAGTCACCGAGAAGGAGACAGAGATCGATGCTGAGTGAGGACAAACCGCTGGAATCGACTAGAGCTTCCACGCCCGAGGAGGCATATGTGGTGAGAACTGGAAGCCAGAGTTCGGCGAATGGTTTGAATAACTAGAATAGACATATACATAGATATGTGTAGTATTGAACTGGATTAATTGCCCAAGATGATAAAATCAAGGCCTAATCATTCAGAAATCTTGTGGATTAACTTCCCTTTCATTTTTTTTTAATTGGTTCAAAAATTGTTTTCAGCCTATGTAGAGTGCCAAATAATTCATTGCCGTTCACTGATTGGTTAAATGGGCTTATGCTCTTGATGAAAAACTAAGCAATTTTTTTCGACATTTCTTCCAATCTGCCTACTTTAACATCGCATCTGCTAGTCACATTGAGCATACATGTCTCTAATAAGTTAAAATTAGAGGAAAACAGACACCTTAGTGCAGTCTTTTCTGACTAGTCCATCACTGTTCATCTTACAAGAAGGCTTAGTAAACTCGCATTCATGTGAACAGCTAAAGAGTGATTTAATCTGAGTAATGGGTGAATAAATTTCCCAAGTAACTGAAAGTACTCTGTAAATTTAAAATCATCATGATGACAGGAACAAATCTGCTTGCAAAACCAAGGTTTTGGTTCCCTGTGCTGCAGTGAGCTGGCGTTTTAAAGTATACGTTTAGCAGCGCGAAACTTTCAGCCCTCGGGGCCTACATTTCCGTGTGACTTTACAGAGCCAGTTTTCAGGAGGTTTCCAAACATCACAGCACCCATGGTAACTTTTTTGATCTGGATTTTATCCTTCCATAACTTCGTTTATTGCAATTCATCCAACGACCTCCTTGAACACATTTGCATGACGTGGGTAGAAAGTGGCTGACTTACACGAGCAGTCTCATCTTCCAGCTTGAGGATTATGTAGTTTTCTGTGATATTCTTTGCAGCCAAGTTGGCATTTCAGCAGTAAAAACTAACGAGCGTTTCATCTTTTGCCATTTTTTGAGTTAGGAAGATAAAAATAAAATTAAATCTACGACTGCACCATTAAAAGCAGTGAGCGAACAAAAGTCATTCGCCACAAGCCGATTATATCACTGGGCAATGCCAGCATTCATAACGTCTGTTTCCGCGACTTGTGTGCTTCATGATGCGCTCTTCTCGAATTACCTCGGTGCAGTTGATGATCAATTTGACCACAAATGCGCGCACATTGGCGTTGGAACGGCTCGAGGTGAACTGTTCGTAGAGGAATCGCAGAATAGCGGGCATTTCGTTGGAGTTTTCGGACTAAATAGAGTTTTGGAGGAAAACATTTAGTAGGCATGCATTAGTGGATACCAGATGTAGTGACTTGTCACTGACCTTCAGGAAACCCAGACGGTGCATGTGCTTCAGCAGTCCTACGAAACACACCATCACAGAAGTTGTGTTGAGGCAATCGACTTCCAGATTCACTTGAAATGCTTCTGCACTCTCGTCTTGAGTGAAATCGGCAGAGGTGGCAGAAAGTGGAGGTGGTGCAGTCTCTTTAATTGAACGAATTGGCTTATTCAAGTCGGCCAGAGAAGTGGATCCCCTTATGATCTAGGTGGATTTAGTAAAGCTGTTCATTAAATGCGGATACTAGTTTCTTCTCCTCGACTTAGAAATTTAGTACATCTTTGAGGAGATTTTCAACTAAATTCCAAGCTTAAAAATAGTAGTGAGACATTGTACCTCAAGTGTCAGCATTACCTGGGTTCCTGAGGCTCGCATGAATCGATTAATCTCCACAGAAAAACTGCTTCCTTGCAGAAGTTCACCACGATTTGGATCTTCACCAAAAATCCTTCCTTTTACAGCAGATTCCTTTGACTGACGCCGCAGGTAAGGCTCTCGTTGAGATGGCAACCAAAATTCCTCCCGCAATTCGATGAATGCCGATCGGTACTTACCTGATCGCTTAAAAAGTGTAATTCAGTCCATATGTTACCTATTAGCCAACAGCTAGAAAGTATAGGAGGAAAGAAAGGACTAGCAGAAACTCACCCGCCTAGGAAAGTTGGGAATTTTGTCTGCGGGAAGGAAGCGTAAGAGGGGGTCGCAAGCAAGTACGTAGTTGTAGACTTTCTCCTGAGTCTGAGTGGCACTCACGGTGGCGACAAGGCACGCCAGACTGGCAGACCATAGGGCACGTCTCAAAGTCGAGGCGGTGACTTCAAGGTCATGGGTCAATGAGGTGTTGGGTGGTGGTTCAAGTGCATCTTTAAGGGTCGCGTGAGCCTTCCTGAAGTGCATATGAAAGCATCAAGCACTGCGATTTCATCTCTTTTATTAAATTTAAGCAGGAGAAAAAAGGATATTGTAATTGTGTGTAAGCATTAATTGGCTTTAGATTCAAAGGCGTATGGTCGGCAAACGGCTTGATAAAACCATTCGGAACCCTGGATGCAATAACTTTTCGCCATGGAGCCTCCAATTTCACCAATTGGGATAAGGTACAATTTTGAGGACAAGTAGAAAAATTCGATGACCTACCCTATAAGCATGGCCGTCAATTCCTTCCCCTTTATCTCCATCTTCCGAAGAGGATCTAGCATCACCGGTCCAAGAAAGGCCTTCAGGATAGACCCAACACCACCGTTACTCATTCCATGAAGGCACGCCTTAGGGAGGCGATTGTATAGCACCACAAGGAGATAAAAGGTAGTACTGCAACTTAATAGCCTCCACATCCAATGCGTCACCGTCAGTCCACCTCCTTGCACTCCAATCGCCAAATTTTGGGTCCACTTGACGATGTTTTGTACACCTATACGTTCCAGAGCAACCGGGCCCACATAAAGGAGAAGTGGTTGAATGAACTTGCGGAAATAGCGATGCCAAAGATCGATGAAGGCGATTGACGGCTGCCCGGAGATGACAGCCTGTTCAAAGGTCTCCACCGTTGAAGTCAGTAGTCGCTCTTGGACTAAGGGCAGCGCCCATATTCTGAGAGGTAATACACCACATAGATTGCGATAAATGGTGCCAGTACTTACCGTTTCATCGCACACCGTAGAGCGTCGTCCAACTCTTCATCCATGAAGTGCTCCTCATAACGACAGAATGTCATCGTCAGAATCTGGATGGCTTCGGGACAGCTGACTGTTTTTAGAAGGGAGAGAACCTGAATATCGGTTACAAAAGAAAGTTAATAAGGTGCGCTGAATCGAATGTAGCTGATGGAATTACAGAAAAACTCATTTACAGCCCCTAGGTGCTTTCGGAGCAATAGTTTCCCGTGGCTCTCCCATCACAATGGACGGGCTTGGGATGAATAGAGGTCAAATGCTGACTACTTTAAAAGCCAACCGGTATTCGTGCTCCTTTGCCATAGCGGAGTAGCATATAACCACCTGCATGGCTATTAAAGCATCTACCGTATCAGCCGGCTCCAACTGGAAAGTATAATCAAAATCAACTACCTACATGCTTCACACAAGTGCCAACAGAAAGTCTTATTAAATAAATGGCAAAAATCCACCAACCTTTTTAAGCAACTTGCATAATGTAGTTTTGCCTTCTTTTGCCGCCACTTTTGCTTTAATCAAAAGCTACCACTCTAACTAAAGTAAGTGATTTAAAACTTGTGGGAAAATTCTCCCGTTATAGATTATTTATTCTCATGAGGATGTACTCATATCAACCCTTTTCTAATGAGCCAAGCTCACTGATCTCAGGAGGGTCCCGCATTCGCTCAGTTTTGTAGAAGGGTGCGCAAACTCCTGCGGATCCAGAGGGAGACTTGAGGCAAGAAGAAGTTTAACGGCTTCAACAATCTCAATGCGACTTTCACTTGTCAATCCAAAGGTGGTAGGAGTGACTTCCGGTTGAAGGAAGAAAGCCAACATATCGAGAAGTTTAACCTGTGGTAAGAAGAAAATGCGATAAAAGATAATAAATAGCTTTAAAACTTCTTGAAAATGACTTGAAAGTTTTTACTTTGGTGGAGGCTTTCAGAATCTCAGTTTTGAGAAGGTTCAAGTAGGTCGTCACGAACGTATTTCGATCAAGTTCCTGTAAGACGAAAAACGACTCCTCAGGGTTACATGGTGGGAATGGTCTAAATTATACTTGGAGAAAGGATGTTATGGCAGCGGTTAACCGTGGACCACAGTGTCCAGGTCGAAAAGTATTTTTATTGTTACTTTCCATGAAATTTTAAAAGGGCGATGAAATTTAAAATCTGAGTATCAAATTCTATGAAAGCCTAATAAATTTGAATAACACAGATGATAGTATCAAGCAAAAGTGAGAGCTCTTTGGATAAAAAATGAAATATTTTTCAAAAGCAACACCCGATTTGATGCTACACGAGCCGAATGCCATAGACTTTTTGCATGCAGGCGCCTTTGACAAGTGAAGAGTAACCCCAGTGCGGAAACCTACATTATGCCTTTAATGAAAAGAAAAAAGTCGACTGCAGTGGTCGATGCAGGTGTAAAGAATTGGAGAGGAAATTAAACGTTTAGAGATTTCGATGGCACAACAAGCGCGTGTTTATAACCGCTCCTCGTTATTTACTCTTAAAAACTCCCATCGGTGTGCCATTGCTAGGGATGCTGAAATAATTTCTGCTATCTACACAGGCTGCAAAATTATCACCATGTGCCAAGACAATCAGAGACGTGCTTCTGAACCGCTCCAAGGCGCAACTCACCACTTGTGAGAGAGAAATAATAGCTTCAAGAAGGTCAACACAGACCTCCTTGTCGAAATTGCTGTCTTCCAAGAAGGGTTCTATACGTTGGTGCCATGCGTCAGCAATCCCATCGCACAACTGGTTTGTCCACATTCTAAAGCACAGTGTTGAACAATTCGATAATACAGATGGAATCGTAGTAATCCAATCAACTTACCTATTGGGTTCTCTTGAATATATGCCCAAGGATTTGAGTAGAATAGACATAATTGCATTCAGATCGTTTAATTGTACGGCATCTTCTTTATTGAATCCCAAAATGGATAGGAGTTTAGCTGGGTAGATCAAACATCGATTTGATTGGTTAATTGCCTTTAAAAGCACTTCTGCATCAAACGCTATCTGCAGCACAAGTAATGTTACCGCTTTAACCGAAAACCCACTTGATGTTTGAGACAGGATGAGATAGCAAATGCAGCCTGAGCAAGTTCGGCCAACTTGTCTGATGAGTCCGGTGTGTTCTAAAGAATAACCGGCAGTGAGTGGCAAAGTCGTCTTGCCTCTTTAAACGTGTCGATTATACGTTGGCACAGTTGTGAAGAAATGCAGTTAGAAAACAATTCACGAAGACCGAGATCCTTCTTGGTGGTGATTAGAAGCAGTGATATGTTTGAAAAGATTTCTGTAAGATCAGATATCTGCCCCTGATCTGTTAAAGCAAACTCGCCGCTCTCCCCAGAAGGTCTAATTTTAAAGGTGAACCTCAGAAAGTTGACAAACTTGTACAGCTCAAGTAATTGAGAAATTGAAGTTATAGTCCAGGCTAGACACATTTTGGGCAGCATTCCAAGCACCTTGACGGCCTACAAGTGATTAGTAAACCAAATCAACACATCACCTTATCGACTAAACGGATTTCCATTGTTACAGGCTTTAAGAGAATACGACCGAGAAAGTTCCATATGGTGTGATCTTCAGAAAACACACTACTCAATTCCACTCCCGGTTTTGAATGGAGGATTGCAAGCAAGAAATTCACAATTGCCATTGATTCATCTTGACCCATGCTTTATAAAGTGAGGTACGAAAATTAAAAGATTTACTTCTCTTCTGATCCACAGTAGCGCTTCAGAAATTCAATAATTCGACTTTCAGGAAGCAGAATTGTCTCAAAAAAAACCATGTTGGTTATAAGATTAGCCGAAAGCAGCCAGGAGTAATTGTCGAGACAGCGAATAAATCTATTCAGCGAATTCAAATTCCATTCAAAACTAGAAAAAAATTAGAACATTACGTCAATTCAAAATAAATTATCAGTTATACGTTGATATGAGGAAACCCGTGTCGGAAAGTATTTTTGGAATGAGTCGCGAGGTAGACGATGAGATGACTTGCTCCACGAGCTCCTGGAATAACTTTCCATTGAGAGGGTCACGACAAGCCAGCAGCAGGGATTTCAGGCAAGAGGGAACAGAAGCTGCTTCCCAGGATGTTGGTTTAAGCGATTCAACCACGGGTCCGTTTTTACCAGTTCGTGTCAAACGCAGCTGTTTTTCAGGGGTTACGCAGTCGTCACGTATCAAACCCTCTGGTGACTTTTTCAACAATTCAGTGAGCAATTGGACTGCTCGTTTTACAGCAGCTGAGACAGAACTTTGACTTGGTGCTAAGTAGCATTAAGAGAAGACTTCATAGCATACCTGACAGAAGGGATCGCTTGAATGCGTCAATGAGGGGAGAGACATACCGGAGTGCCATTTCTGGTCGGGCACTAAAAACAAGGACAAGTTTTGGAATAACTAATACCTGCCTCACCTTAGGAGATTGGCTATTGTGTCGGTGAAAACTTGAGCTGCAGCTCCATTTTGACATAGACCGTCCAAAGTTAGCTGGAGTAGATCCTCAAAAGTTTGATCGCCAATAGAGTTACAACGTCTCCTATTGCCAGTGGCTTCGGAGCTCATCCACTTCAAGTAATCTTGAAGACAGGCAGAGGCCAATTTCGTACGTCTTGTTTGAATCAATTCTGGCATAAAACTGGATAAAACAAATTACTTGCCCTACCAGGAAGCGGCCATTGTGAGTCAATGTAGTCAAAAATATCATCTTCTGGTGGGGTAAGATTTAGGATGCGTAGAATCACTTTCTGCAGAAGTTTGGCTTCACACAGGCCTGCCATTCGGTAGCCCGCAAACCAATGAACCAATTGAAATGCGAGGCATCGGAAGGGACGAGAAATTAGCTAAGGATCAGTTGATAAACACGATTTTACTTGGTCAGTGTCAGCTCCCAGAATGAATGTTACGTGAAAGAGAAGGGACCAATATGTAGAGTCACTCTCCCCGATTGGATCGCTAGGTTCCGGAGATATTTCACGCTGTTTGATGAGCCCAAGAACAATATACCCGTGCAAATATTCAGCCGCAGACACCCTCGCTTGACGAGAAACACTAGCACCAACTAGAGACAAATTACAAATATGAAGATGGAAATACTTTGACTGGTTGATTTGGTGGTGGACTTGGGCCTCCAGAGGAGGATACGAAGAAGCCGTGCAAACAATCGCACATCAGAAAGTCGCATGTACGGCCTCAAATCCGGAAAAGGTAAGCACAATGTAAGATCATTAAAAACACCCTTTTCTGAAGGTAGAATATTGCCAAAAATGGTTCTCTCTTCATGAGGGCCTTCTTTCTAAAATGATTCATGTAAAACCCAAGCATCAACTAACTAAATTGAGAAGTTTCCAATGCTGCGCATTCCGGCCAATGATTTCAATGACCTTCATTTGCGCCTTGCTGAGTGTTGAATCAAAATTTAGTCGAGTTGGCCGCCTAGCAATTGCCCTTAGCGTTCGACGGATCTTTGCCCTATGACTAGACCTCCGTGAGCGCTGACCAATGGGAGGCGGCGACGGCTTTCCTGTGATTGGTTCATTTTGCTGGATCTCTAGTAGATAAGCTAATGCTGGCACAAGACTCCCAAATGCAGTTGAGTAGACTGAGGAGTTGGTTCCCATCTCTATTATGGAGAAAGAAAAAATCTATGGATAGATCAAATTGAGATACGTGTGCTTTTGACACAAGAACTAACCATTCAACCAGGATTCAACAGCGGAAGCTGCAGCGATTGCTAGGTCCACACAACGAACTTGTAATCCGGCCAATTGACAGGTAAAGCTGATGACATGAGCGAGTTGGTCGAAAAGCCCGTCTTCGGGGTGCAGAGAGAAGACTGAGAGAGGCAAACTGAGGAGATAGGAACAACGGGCGGTACTAAGGTCATCGGCAGAGAGAGCTCCCATTGGTTGAAATGCCTCCAGTAGAGAGATCGCAAATGATCTCAGGTGAGTTAAGATGGGAGAGGCGTGACATTCTGTTCCAAGAAAAAGTAATTCAAATTCTATGCAATAGATGATTACGTGGTGCAAAGAAAGAAGTGTGCAGCATTAACGTGATTTACAAATTGGTAACTTCAACGTTCTGCATTCAACTATGTTTAGTAAAGTCAAGTTCATCGAAGATTTGTATTTTTATCAGTAATTGGCATGTCTCCGTGCAGGAAGATTAAAACACCCGGAGAGAGTTATGAGGTTTCGTATTTACCAACACGTAGCTACCACTAGCAAATTGCAGATCTAATTCGCTAACGAGGAACAATTTGTCGAAACTGATCTCGATAGCCACTTTTACTCTCATCTATTCACAAAACTACTTATGACTCATTAAGTAATAGATTGACAGTTTCACTACTTAAGACTGGAAAATTGGAAAACGTGCTATTATTCTGTGAATTTCTGTTGGACTCATTAATAATTGCATCTAACTAACTTTTTTTAAGGACCATCACTGCCTGGTCATTTTTCTTCCAATTAAAGTACGGGGATGTAGCAAAGTATGTCGTAATATGCAGGCATCAAAAGTTCCCTCCTGAAGGGACAACATAATACCCCTAATAAGTATAAACAAAACTGATCTACATTTCAAGACGGGTATCAAGTGAATTTGTCATTAAAGTAGTTTTAGTATTTTCTGAATGTCATTTGATTGGACAAAAAGGCCGTTCAGTAATGATATATTATTGGTCTTGTGGCATTAGGCGTTGACAATATTTCAGGAAAGTGCCAACGGTAGAAGCACGCGGAACTTCCAAAAGACCGCTACGTTTTCATATCTTCACCTATTTGTCCCTAAATTCTACTACAAGACTTTTTGCTCTAGGACAGAGGGCCACACCCAATTTCCACGAAAAGAGAGATGTTTGTATTTTTGTGAGTAGGCGATACAAAAAGCATTTTCTTCGACACACGTGGCCGCCAGGGGAATTAACTTCTCCATTACAATCATCGAGTAACACGACAGAGCGCTCCGAACGTCAATCTACTACTACAACTGCAGGGGACGAAAAAGGGAAAGCCTTGAACTGATTCGCGCAATCGAAAGTGCATCGGTATCTCAAAATAAAATCATTTTGTTTACGGTTTTTGAAGAGAAAATTTCGATGCTATTACTCAGGTGCTATGATAGCATTGAGCATTTCGGATAATGAACTGATGGATTTGATTGCCATACTGATTAATAGATTACTTAGTTTACCAAAGGTGGTGACGCACGCAATTGTTCATCGTACAGCAGACTGAAAGCGACAACAGACGTACCTTTGAAAAGGCCTGACTGCTTAGCCAATAGGACGGCGAGTCTCAGAAGACGGTAGAGACCACTAAGCAGAGGGTACCTACAAAGGGTGGGGTCCAAAAAAAATACCTGTTCATACACCTATGTCTGCGTGTTTCGACGTGAGGGACAGATTTATGTGATGTGAATAGCATCTTGATCTTTGAAGGCTTCTTGAAATATGGCAAACCAAAGAGTCGGTGGTTCAATGAGCGCAGCGGAAGATCGTGTATCCTTGAGTGACAGCACTTCAGTTATGAGAAATGTGTTTGGGTTGGGCAAGGTAGTAAGAAGCCTATTTTTGCTTCAAGCCATTTTATGACCTCTGACCTGTTTATATTGCTATGCTATTTACAAATCATGTGAAATGAGTGCTTGTTTTGTGTCACAATACGTTCGCCAACATTGTGAAAATCCAGATCATGGAGCTATATGTGCTAAAAATTCAAATCGTTCCCAAATGAAGGAACTTCAAATAATGCTGGTAATGGGTTTTGCTTGGGGTTAGGTGCTTCGAAAGCAGTCTGAGAGCTTATTCATAAAAAGATCTTAATTTAAGGACACTACTCACTTTTCCACGAGTTCAAGGCAGGTTGGCAGGAAGGAGGGCGCAGTGGTATCGTAGGTGGCAACCGAACATTCTGGCAAAATTTGCCTATCCGGTAAATTAAGGGAAATTTATAGAACTGCATGATTGGAGTGCTTTTAAGCAGCCTAATAACAATGAATGCTGCTTTGTAAACATTGAATTCGTCATGAAATAGTCCCCGAGAAAAGAGAAATTCCACCTTTTAAGAGTGTACAAATCAGATGTGGATAGCAAAAAAGAGGGAGAGAGAACCAACCACTAATCACAAAGTGGGAAGAAAATAACTCAACTGCTTGTTAAGCCCTAGGAAACCCGATTACAAATGAATTTCCCTAAGATTTGGCAAGTCAAGAACATTAGTACAAACATTAGAAGTGCAACCACCTAATAAAGCACGATATCATCACAGTTTCAGGGAAGTTTGAAGCAGGGGGAATCAGCCGAACCAGAGAAGGAGTTCAAAGCTTATAGTCTATTTCAAGTGGCACATTATTTTTCAATGAATGAAAATACAAAAGAGATTTGAATTGAATCATTCATTGCAACTATCACAGAAAGCAAAATAACTTATTTTTTTAGTCGACAATTCATTTGATAAGTCATCAGCTACGTTGCTAATGGCTTCGACTCTTCTAGCTCTACCACCCATAAAGGCGGCTAATCTTTGTGTGATTTTCCAAATTGCAACCTACCAAACAATAAATTTATTCGCATAAGCAAGTCTGAATTAATTACTGTTTGCTTTGATCAACTTACTCAAGAAATGCAGCCATGTTTGAAAGTAGAAGAACATCCTGTGGGTTTTTGACAACCACCTGCGATTCCATCTCTCCGGTGTCTGTACCGCGCTCCGCATAGGAGAAATCGAGGCGTTTCAAAATTGCTAGAGAGGATGTCAGGAGGAGTCGAAATATGGAGGACGAGGATTCGCCGTTGGTGCGAGAATATCTCTCCTACAACATAACTTAGTCGTGTAATATAACTTAGTAAGCATCTGGAATGTGTGTAACTATAAAATTTCTTGGACGTTGCGTGGAGCTTTTGAGTGTAAGATGTCCGATCTTCTCAAGCGCCAAGTTGGGGAGCTGATCTGTCACTTTTAATGCAAATTTACTTTGGACACGAAATGACGTTGACTAGTGAAGGTGCGGCCAACAATGCACCAAAGATAGTTGTTGGCTCAAACTACCTTTCTCACTAGGCCCGTAGGCAATTCCAGCAAAGTTCGCCACAGTGGCAAATATTCCCGGTACGAAGGCCTTGGAATTGCGATTTCCGTCTGGAAAGAACCACTCGGCTGGCTGACCGAATCCAAATCTCCCTCCACGACCTCGCTCTCCACCTCACTTTCACTATCTAATTCGCTATCCCCAAGGTCAAACGGTGAATGGGAACATGTTTGGAGAACGGCATGGTAGACTAAGAGAAAAGGGTGATTAAGGAATTGCTCAGGAGTAAAACAGACAACTTACAAGCCTCATTAATAACTGAGGTCAGATATCTTTCCTTTGTTAGGATTTTGATCGCATTAAAGATAGAATAGGCAACTCTCTCAGTAACATTTTGAGATAGGCGAGGATATGCCTCAAAGCAGCCGATGATCGCCAGTTTCAGAGATCGCCACAACTTCTCCATCTGTTGTGATGAAGGATAAATTGCTAGTACATTAGCCGCAGACTCAATTAAGTCCGGAAGGCAGTAGGCTTTTGGGGGCATAGGAGTATCTGAAATTGCTGCAACTAAGTGGACAATCTCCTTCACTGTCCATGAAAGAATTCGAGCTGATTCGTGAGTAGATTGACGCTTTTTGTAAACCTATTGTCAGTAAAACAGTTTAAAGACGCCGAATAAGGGGGTCACATATCTCAATGTTATGGCTCACTGGCATCAAAATGCTCAGACATCTCAGACGGAAAGACAGTTGGTTTGGTGTAAGAGCATCCATTGGTGGGGACTCCATTAGAAAAGTTGTTATGCTTCCTGAAACGGTAGATAATGAATCATCAGAGGTGGTTTCCATAAGAGCGCAATTTCGATAACATGTCAAGAGTGCGACGTATGCCCCCTGAGCAGCTTTAGCCAGTGCCAAATTTTTATGGCTAACCAGTGTTTGGAGGTAGGACATTACAAGCTAAAATACAAAAAAGTGCCCTTAGCAATTTTAAGCAGAATGACATCTAAAAATAGTAGAAAATATATTCAAAGATACCATATTAACCGCCTTCAGAATTATTCCTTCAAAATGCAAAAGCCAAATAAACAGTCTGCCTTTGGCTATTGTGCCTCATGAAGTAAGCAATTAAAGACGGCAAGAAAAAATTTATTAAAACATACTATGGTCTTGCCCCAGTCGCAAATGCTGAGATGTTTAGCACAGGACTTCAGAAGCTTACAGGCACTTCTGATGGATTTGTACTGACTAATTTTATCCAAATTTGCCAAAAGAATTTGGACTGAGTAGTTGTAAAAACGTTCCACATCTAGCAGAGTGACTATTGTGGCGGGACATCTTACCATCACATTTAGGTTCATTGTCATCGAAACTTATAATTTTTGATATACTGGAAAGAATGGCTGATATGATAACGAATTCTGGCTTCTTCGTTCTCTGGGTAAGTTGTTCTGATAGCAAACTTTTGAGAAGATCAAGGATCTGTTCTCGTAAATGTCCCAATGTGGGTGAATGCGAAACGAGAGTGGCTAATGATAAGCACAAACTGCTAGCAACAGATTGAGCTTGTTTTGACGCCAATTGATCATAAAGTTGTTCCGCATATGTTTGAAAGATGTTTGGACTTAAGTCTTCACTTGTTGAATGAGTGATAACCTAGATTGACTGTGTGAAGCCCGAGTCATTACCTTCCTGAAAAGACGTAGCCAGGCTTCTTTGAGCTTCGCTGACCTGGCACACATGTATCCAGAGAAAGAAGTGTCCTACGAGTGAGGAGGAAAGGCGGATTTACCATAAAGTCCTCGTAAAAATTGGTGACATGGTATGCGTAGTTTAGGACAATTTTTGTGAGGAAATCGCAGAAGTTGTGCTTGAAGGTCTCAGACTGAAGACTATTAATATAGTTTGCACAAACCTCAACAGATTGATCCAAAATAGAAAAAGATCTAAATGCGCGCGAAGACTTATAACCTTCAACAAGGACAGATTCTGAGCGCAAAAGTAAAGAAAGCGAAAAAATACGAACCGATCATGCGAGAATCGCTTAAGACCTTTTCTTTCAGATTTCGCAAAATATGGTTGGCATCTTTGTGTTTCCCTTCTTTAAGTCGCCGAGAAATATCAGAAATCTCATACTGCAATTGCATCGAACGACCTTGATGTAACAACAAAGGACCAAGCGGGTAAAAACGCGTCAATTAAAACTAATCTAACAAATAAAATAATGGTATGTATTTTCAGCTAATGTTGCACAGTTGCATCTTCAAAGCATCTGCAATGCTGCACTCCCGCAAATCGGTTTTTATAGTTGTACTAGCAGAACCTTTCATGAGAAGTGTTAAGATATACCTTTTGTAGCCATCGGGGTTACCTTGAAGAATGTATACATATGTATGTGTTCGGTGGACAGAAAGAATCACGGTTACTGGCATGGCTTAAAAGTTAGCTCATCCGGCGAAGGCAAATGGCCGGCCAAATGCTGTAACAAACAACAAAATTATTTCTCTCATTTTTTTCTATAATATTGGTATTAATGTTTGGCATATGCGTGATTTACTTTGGCTCAAATTTTTCATTTACTGCACCTCAAATTGTTGCATTAGAAATGCATAGCTTCGAAGACATTAAGTCCAATATGCTGTCGAAGTTACACAAAGAAACCCTACGCATTATGCGTGTCTAGCATTGCTTTTAATGGTGAGTTGGTCGTCCACTTTACATTTGCTATAGCTTATATTTTTAAAAGCACCATGTGCAAGTGGGAGAATATTTGCAGAATAGACAGCTGCAAAACTATTATGTTCCGCTGTACCTCCCGGATCCTTTTTCCTTCTCTTCTCTATCTGTTATAAAAGCTTTAGCACCTAAGTACTCAGAACGTGCTTCAGAAACCTTACTACTACATAAAAGTCCTCATTATGCTCATAACAAGCCTCCCACTACGTTTCGACATGGTGCATAATGCAGACTTCAGGGTAGCTTTCTATCTGTAGGCCTTATAGCATACGCCCCTCCAATTTAGCTCCAACAATTCACCTTCCAAAGAAAGGCAGCATTCTTTTACATCTCCATGCCGCATTCAAAGTAAGTCAATAGACTCCCCTTTTACCTCCTCCGAATGACCTGATTTCCTTGTCATGCCTGTAGCCATGATGTAATAGGTTTCCTGTTTGCCTAACTCTTAGTGTCATACCTATGTTCATTATAGGTACCTTTAAGGCGAGAGGTGGGAAGGTAATTTTTAACCTGGTCGTGGACGCACGTTGTTACTCTCCCGAGTCTGAGGCACCTCCGTTGCAGACACTTTCCTACTGTGCATTTCTCCTGTGCTTATAATAAAGATGTCCAAATACATCTGGCCCTCTACTAGCAGGGATGGAAGAAGGGAACTGGAGGAAAGGGAAGAATTCTTCAACAGTCAGTTTAAGTTACGGGGATTTGGTTGGCTATTTTTACTCCTCTGAATGGCCTAGCCTCTAGGCCATGCCAGTAGGTCTAATCCTTTCTGTTTTCTGAAAGCATATATGCATATATATGTATATGCATTCCGTCTTAGTATTGTGTCATCTCTCGTCTTTGGGGAAGTCTCCGAGTGCAATGCTAGCCCCTCCTGCATACCGAAAACATACACTCTGTATGAGCATAATGTATTCCATCACCTCCAGGGCTGTCTCAAGACGCTGTAGTAATGCAATGCTTTGTTTGTTCAAACTACCAGTTTCGGTCACTTGGGTGGCCATATTGTACTAACAGGTTGGCCGGCCTTCAGACCGTGCCAACGGCCCCCAATCCCTCTGTTTCCAGAATGTATAGTCTGTCCAAGTACTAAGTCTTCCTTTACCCTAAAGGAACTCTCGGGACGCTACAGTAAATCCAAGAGCTTTTGAAATTAAAAAAGCTACTTAGTGAGTCGTTAAAATTATTTGAACCATGACAGAGGTCAAAAACGCACTTGGGCTGTAGCGTCCTTTTAAAACCTAACACTCAATGTGCTTGCAAGTCTCACAACTTAGACAAATTTAAAGAAATGTAATTAGTTACCGTACAGGTATGAGCATGTGTAGTTTGTGGTGCTGCGACACTTTGTTTGGCAGTGCAATTGAATGAGTGTTCACTTCAGCCTCCATAGGCTCATTTTTCCTAGATCGGCGTGGCATCTCACTTGCAGCGTTCCGAGACGTCCTTGGTAGAACACATAATATTCAGCAAAGAGAACAGGATCGGGGCTACTGGCATGACCCGAAGGCCAGTCCACCTAGCTAGGGCAATAAGGCCACCCAAGCAACTGTAATCTAAACCAGCGGCCGAATGAACAAGGTGCTGCACCACTCATCCTCACAGCGTTCCAGCTCTTTTGTTTGTGGATAATTTTAATACTTCGGTTGGTTGATTGCCGGTATTGACTATGGTCACTTGGGTAGCCATATTGTCTCTGTCGTGTGGGCTGGTCTCCGCGCCATGCCAGCAGCCCGATCCACCAGAGGATTATACCTTCTGTCGTCTTCAAGGAAGGCTTGGATCGACAAATAATCAGTTTGCTATGGGTCTAGTAAAGCTTTAGAACTCTGCGGCTACCACTCAATGTTTAAGCAAAAATGGAATAATAAATTGCCCTCAGGATCATAAATAATCAGCCTAAGTGAGCTGAAGGAGTCAGCTGCTGGTGAAATTTTTCCTCACGAAAAGCGTGTAAATGTATATCTGTTTCATTTATGTGTTTTGTCTCATTCATTTATTTTGCTGTGATCGCTATACATCTTACGCTTTGCGCTTATAAACCTATCAAAGTGCAGAAAACAAGGGGACGTGATCCAATTGTTCGAATTTTCCCAGAGATCAGCGCGCTGTTTGGTTTGGTGGCCCAAATGTCATCCACACCAAGAATGGATGAATGTGAGCTGGATCTGCTCGTTAAGGAACTTGAATCTGATCAAACTGAGCTCTTCAAGTATATTGATAGGGAAGTTGAGAAGAAAACAACGACTTATCCCGTTGAGGATTATGAAAAGATTACCAAAGTTGGTCAGGGCACCTTTGGTGAAGTTTTTAAAGTTCAGCATAAAACCACTAAGGAAATCTTCGCACTTAAACGTTTGCGAACGGAAAAAGAAACTGAAGGGGTACTGTTCCAATTGCTTCCTGTAGTTTGTTTGCTTTCAGTTTCCGGTTACTGCGCTACGAGAAGTGATTATTTTGCAAATGCTTCGGCATGAAAATATTGTTCGCCTCCATGGCATTTGTCACAAACGCAGTATGCTTCTCGCTGAAATCTGACCAAGTTTTAGACCTTAATGCAAATGGTTCTAGATACGAGTTTTATTTGCTCTTTGAATTCTGTGATCATGACCTTGCCGGACTTCTTAGCCAAAAGGTCGATATAAATTTGCCAGTAAAGAAGGGTATTGCAAAACAGTTACTTACTGGAATCAAATTTCTTCATGAGTATGCCGTTCGATTGTGTATTTATAGGGTAGTTGATGGACCACCTGCTAGATGCGGTATTCTCCCATTTCAGTAATAATGTTCTGCACCGTGACCTAAAGGCTTCAAACATATTGATTGATCGTAGTGGACACCTCAAAATCGCGGATTTTGGTCTTGCCCGTGTCACTGTGACACCCTGGCGACAGGACAAGCGCCCACAGTACACAGCAATGGTAGTTACCCTTTGGTACCGTCCCCCAGAGATCCTTCTGATGGATCGTAACTACGGCAAACCAGTTGACCTCTGGGGTGCTGGCTGCATAATCGCCGAGTTATGGACGCGCTGTCCTTTGATGCAAGGCGAGAATGAGTTGAATCAGCTTAAGCTTATCATTAACCTCTGCGGCTCTATCACTCCAGCCGTCTGGCCCGGTGTGGAGCACTTGGAAAATTACAAAAAGACCAAACTGCCCATGGACACACGGCGTACCCTACGAGATCGACTCGTTTCCATCCCAGTCCCCTCCGCCATTGACCTCATCGATCGTCTCCTTGTCTGCAATCCCTCTCGTCGTCTGACTGCCGAGCAGGCTCTAACCCATGAATTTTTCCAGGAAGATCCTCCGCCGGGGGACCTATCCTGCCTCTCTCAGAACGGGGTTTCCTTTCTTGAATATATCACCAACAATCGAGCCCGACAGCAGCAACATCAACAGCAGTATCGCGGAGGTCAGTACAGAGGTGGTCCGGGTTATAGGGGCCGTGGGGGCATACCAGCGGCGGGTGCGGCACAAAATCAGGTTGAGAGCAGTATGAGCTTTGATCGCGTCTACTAAGAAGATCAGTTTAGGTCCTTTTTTGTAAATAGAACTTTTCTTTTTGTATTACTTGATGGTCAAACTGTTGGCGTATTTTTTGGTGATGGTTTTGTAATTTTGCTCAAGTAGAAGAACTGGTTGTCCTATTTTTGCTCTTGATGTAATTTTGAAATGTTTTGATTGGTCTAGTTGATTTGTCTAGTTGCCTTTATACTACACCAAATCGTTGAAGCGATTGATTCTCCTGAACCCGAAGAGTAAGGCTGTTTGCCCTGAGCTTTGGTGAATATTTTCACTTGAAGGTTCCCATTTGACTGCAAACCGTACTTGTCTTTGCCTATGCTCCCAAGAGTGCTCCGTGACTTCGCTGTGCTGACCATGTGGTTATTGTCACTTTCCAAAAAAAATTGCACCGATATAGTATTTGATTTTCACAATTAACCTCTGCAAATTATCGCCTGGAGGATAACGCCCATGTAGAATAAAATGGAAATACGCAGTATAGTCGTTTTTGGAGTATGTTCTTTTCTTCTTTTTTTACATTCTACCGAGGCTCTGTAGTGAAAAGCAAGCGTTTGCTTACGACTGAATTGCCGGCTTCCTTATTGCGGATGACAAGGACGTAATGAGAATATCATGCTCTTGAATGTTATGGTCTTTCCCTAAAAGAACTTATTAAGGTAAGGTTCGGTCTGTGTACCTTCAAACACCTTTTGGTGTGCTTTTTCACCAAATAAAGGACTGACATTCAAATATGACTTCATTTCCATTGCTAAAACGTGGTCATTGATATCAATCGGGATCCGAACTTGCAACGCCGGTGTACGGTTAAACCCAATTTGAGGAATGAATTCGTGTTTATTAGTTTCCTAGTTAAAGATCGTCCTAGGACAGGTAGGATTCTGAATTGCCGATTTTTCATTCAGATGGTGTCTGCTGAGTTCTTGTTCTAGAATGCCTTCTCAATTCAAGTGGCCATTGATTATCTTAGAATTACCTTGGCAATCTCACCTAAGGCGGGCTCGTGCTAAACTTGAGTTGGTCAAAATAATCTCCATTCCTTCATTTAAGAATGAAACAATGTGCCTGGATTGAAAGTTTAATCAGTCTGTCATGGTCTAGTTAGTCTTTACCCAATACCTGGATTCCTAATTCTTGATCGACTGCTTTGTTTGGAGGTCTGTTAGAAGGGTTGCCAAAGAGCACATCAATATACCAGGGTCTCAAGTACGTTTGCTACTAGGGTTGCTGTAGCCGGCATTTTCAAGGAATGTGTAAAAGGTGTATGCAGTCAGCTTTGCTGCAATGTTGAGGCTAACAGTGGTTTTTCTTAATTGTAATCCAACTGGATAGTCCCCTGCGTTTCCACGGTTTCTACCACTATATTGGTGGTATGGTCATTCGCTCACACCTTCAGCCCCTTGGCTCTTTCGTTTGTCACTACTTTTTTGTGTTGTGATCTCTATTGCCCTTTGACAGTTAGTTCGAGCATACTTGACACGATCTCCGGTTCTACCCTCAACGACAAAACCCAATCAAGCATTTTTCTTGTAAAAATCACCATACCATCGCATACCGATTTTTGAGGAATCCTGCAACACGCTAGTTCAGCTCGTCGTCTCACAGGAAGAGCAAACCTTAGCCAGCGAGTTCTTCCATCGTAACCGAAGACAAGGAAAAGCAGTGAGGATTATTTAAGGAAGATACAGAAGCTGATACAGAGCGACGTCTACTACTCAAAATCCCTAAAAGTTGAGGAATGGATAGTCGTCAAGCCTACACACGTGTTTCGTCCAAACATTGCGGTCGACAAACCTTGCAGCACAAATACCAACTTCCTGTGAGTTGAAGTTTACAGTGAAGAGGCTTCAGGAGGTGACCAGGTCCGATCAAACGCAGCCTTGGTCTACTGGAACCAGCATTTCACACCATAAGTTTAGGTGAGCCCCCGCTTTCCTTATTATGCTTGCCTCCAAACACCTCTCATTCATTCTTACAAGGCCAGACAACTTAAAAGGGCATTCATGTAATTTACCAAAGAAATAAAATTTTTTGTCGTATAGCGGGATACGATTATCAGAAGACGAGGTGACAGCAGCAGATGGAGAAATGTCCTTACGCGTTATCGTAGAAAAGAAGATCTGGCTAGTGAACTTTCCAGCATATCCAGAATTAGTTTGAAACATAATTCTTGAGTCTCATATTCTGCGCACCAGTAAGGCTGTTCTAGATTTTGCTGAAGGTACCTTCCATATCCACCAAGATGGTAACGTTGCGTTGGCTTTTCTGTCACCGAAGATAACCGTAGATTCAGTACCATATATCCTATTCACAGCCTCAGGAAGGCCTGGAAACTACTTGAATATCTTGTGGTAAGGTTGTAACCTGGGAAGAAGAAATCATCATAGAACGCACGGCTACCTCCGGCCGCATATCACCTCCTCTTCTGGAAGAGGTTGATCTCTAGTCAACAGAATGCTCAAAGACGGGGTCGTTGAGCCTCCTAAGTCGTTTTAGGCCTCCTCGATTACCCCAATAGGGAGAAGACGGAAGATCGGATGTGTGTCAATTATAGAAGGGTAAACCCGCCAGTCAAATTAGCTCTCCAGATCGTAATAGTGGCAAGATGGTGGAAATAAGTGGAGAAAAGATTGGTTTTAGCCTACCCAATGTGTTTTACGATTTCAGATTCTACAGTTCAGTGTACCTGACTGACACTCGTTTTTTGCCCAGACACTGGGGAGTATCATGTCAATTCAAAATCCGAGTTAGACCCTCTGCTGGAAGCGTCCGACATTGAATCCAAAGACACGCCAGTTTCTGCAACGATTGGTTGCCTTTTAGAAACATGCTGCCTCACCAGATGGAATAGTGGTGAGAGAAAACTCAGCGAGCTGCAGTAATACCCCTTACTTTCCTGGCTTTCTATTAAAGGCTTTGTTCGGGTTACTAGTCTGCCACATAAACTTACGAGGAAGCAGGTCAAGAAGAAATTCAAGTGGAAGAGGGCTGTGGGTCGTTCAAAGAACTGAAGCAAGTCTTCTGCTCCGCACCGGTTCTAGAATTGTTTGCTTTCTTTCTGGACACTAATGCAAGTGAAACGCCTAAGCATGGTGGATCCTCACAAAAGTCGACGAAGGTCAAGAAAACGCCATTACTTACTCCAGTCCTAAATCCAATGAGCAGATGCGGTTGAGCAGTGTCGCCCAATGTAAGCTCTTCACCCTTTTAACCATGGTGAAACATGGCCTGTTAGCAATGAGATCATTAGTGAGGACGCATCACCAGACGTTGATCGAGGTGGAAACAATGAAGGAGGTAGACCATTCAGTGGCAAGTTAGCATGAGGAACTTCAGGAATACGATTTTACAGTACAATAGGGTGGAGGCAATGCACGCAGTAATGCAGTTGCCGTATCTCACAGACCAGCGGAGTTTTCATCAGCGGTCAAACAAGCACCGTTGAAGAAATGCTTCATTTACCCACTCTGATAGGGATCTGGCATACGGGATATTCCTTATTACCCCCTTAAAAACTAACACCGGAATAATTGTATTCATTAGGCAAGGGGGTGGAAAGTGGATGACAGACGTGATCAAAGCTGCTCTCTGAAAGTGGGGACTTATTATCATCAAAATCGAATCAGAGCATCTAAGTACGTGATGCTTCCAAGCTGGTCAATACTTTTACTTTCCCAAGATTTACATGCACAGTTGGGTCCTATGGGCAAAAAGCAAATGCTACACGGGCCGAAGAAAAGATGTTAATGGCCTCGAGCTACCCAAGATGCACGTGATTTCTGCTGGACCTGCATTACCTGCGGCAGATCCAAAATACCTCACCTCATAGCGGTCGCACCACCTCAGTCGATACCCACAGGGTTTCTAGACGGAGGAAAGACCACGGAGGGAGGAAAGCGATTGAGACAGAATGTCTGAGGGTTCAAAGCGTTAAAATGGCACTTCTTTTTTTTTCAATGAGGTAGATATGTCAATACGGAATTTTTAAAGCTATGCCTAGGGATCAATGTGCCGATTTTATGAGTCGACCTTACTTTTTCTTTCACCCCGCGAAATCCTAGTTTCCATAGGGTAGTGGGTGGGTTAAAACAATGAATTACATTTCAATTGAATTGCTCAAGGCTTTTACCAAGAGCACCCGGACCCAAGATTGCGATTTATCCCTAAGTCGATCTCACCTTGCATACAAGGCTGCAGTCCATAAATTCACCTTTTAAGATGCTTATTGGCCACGAAATGGGATTACCTGTTAATACTCTCACACAAACCGTGACAGTATCAACCCAAAAGGCGCTAAAGTACGCTTCTCAATTGAAAGAAGAGATGAAACACATTTTCATTCTCGCGTGTGAACACTTATGTCTGTCATGTGCCAGACAAAAGGTACCTCTCTACGAACACGGTCAGTTAAGAAGGCAACTTGGTAGAGTTCTGTAGACTTTTCTACCTCCGGAATACATTGCAGGTTTCTCCGCTTTCAGAGTAAAGATGCATTCGCAGTAATAAATGTCACCTCAGCAACACTGAAAGGCAACCGAGCTTCACCTACAACTGAAGAGGTTCCATCATGTAATGCGTTGTTATAAGGCGCTACTATCAACTGCATATGAAGACGACTAACACAAGTTGGCTGGAGAAAGGAGTCCTCCAAAGACGGTGTACAAGGAGAAAGGGGCTCCAAGAGCAGCACTGGAGACGGAGGTGGAGAGACTTGGATCAGTCTTGTGGCTGCAAAGGTGTCATTGGCCCTGGCGTAGGAAACAGAGGAAGAAGTGCAAGTTGTGCGTACACTGCATCAGTAAATTCTCTGACAACCAAACGGTTTTCGCTTCCTTCCAATCAAGTTTACCTATTTTATTTACCAATCTTATTTGTGCTTTTTTAATTGACAACTTAACCACAAATGTTTTGTGTAAGAATCAACGATCTTGAAAAATAACCACTTAAAAGGCTTACTTTTGCGTGTATTACAACCCGTATGGATTAACAACGCTTAAGACAGAGTTGAGAGGTTCGCTAAATGTGATCCGATCAGCTATTCATTTCTTAAAAGTCATTCCCTTTATGTGGATTACACACAAACAATTGAGGTGTCGCTGTAGTTAAGTGAATGTCTAGGTTTAAAAATCCTCCACTCCCAATTGGTCCTTGGCCTCTGCCAATGAGGCAGTGACAGTGTCTGAAATAAAGGCAGCGGTGCCATTTCAGTTCACATACATCACCGCGTTCCGTGGGTGCGCGTTTTTTCGGTGTCGGAGTGTGTTTTCTTTCGCCCTGGGCCCTGGTAAACAAGAGGAACAACCACAACATGCTGGTTTCTGTGTTGAGTCTTCTCCTGGCATCTGCTTGTCTCCTGACCCCGGTCAGTGAGGCCTACCAGTATAGCAACAATTTCATCAACCAGGTCACCACCTATCCCAACATTGTCACCGCCAAGAATAGATGCTTACCTGGCAGGAGCAGTGGCAGTGGCGCCACCCCACAAACTCTCCTCGTCTGCGACCCTCACGAACTCCTCAGTGTGGATCAATGTGAGGATGTGCTCCACATCTACTCCACTTTTGAACAGTAGTTTCAGTTTACAGTTTGAATCACTTGGAGTAAGTCCTATCTAATGCACCAGTAAGGCCTAGGCGTGGCTCCCTATCGTTTCATCAACCACATGCTATTTACGTAAGTCATCAGAATGGGCAACGAAATGGCAACTTTTGTACTACAATTTCTTTCCCTTTTAAAGCTAGCACTTCATTATTGCGCCTAAGGAAGAAATCTCCCCTCATCCAACCTTAATGTATTCTCGTGACTAAACTGTGCGCCAATTCATCAATCCTAGTGCTTTCCCTTGTGGATGTGAAAGCAGTCCCAGGCAGTTCTTTAATCTCATAATAAGTTAAAAGGTTATGCGGATGAGTGTTCGGGTCCTCCTTCTCCTACTTTTCAATTGTACACATCCTTTAGGGTGTGTTTCGCATTTAGTCGTTCCCCTCGCCCTAACTGGCACTGGTCCGATTCCGACTGGGAAATCTTCCCAAGCGGAGTTGTGCGCAGTACTCACGGTAAAATCTATTTTAGCCGCCTCATTTATCTTGAGCATGACGTCTTTTCATTTAAAATGTGGAATTTGAAACAATCCTATAATTTGAGATGAAGTATATGCATGCATCTTGTCCTGCTGCTAGGTATGGAGATGGGTTGGTCCCACGCATTCACATCTCCACTGTAGTGCTACGAGACTTCTCCAAAGACGAAATGGGGTGTAACACTTGGGCAGAGCATGCATTGTCGAGGTACAGAAGGGCTGAGGTGCTACTGGTATTGCCCGTAGACCAGGTCACCCGGCAAGTATACAATGGCGGAGCTCTGAGTGACCTGTTACCGAAGTCGACAGTTAAACAAGCAGTCAACGTATTACATCCACATTAGTTCCATAAGCAGGAGTCATTGCTTGTGCTTTAACTTGAAAGTTCGTATCATAAATCGGGTCGTGTGTACAGCCAAACGTGGGCGCCCTGTTCTTCCCTGTCATGCAGAATGCAAAAAACCTTTTACATGAACTTTGGGCTAATCTTGCGATTGTCGGACATTCCCCTTCTGGATCTGACAGTACTTCAGGTGTAAAAATAAAATTATGCTTTGAATTTTATAGTGTCCCTCTAGCAGATTCAGCTTAGTATTGGTGTTTTTTTTTAAGTGCCTGTTTGAAAGAGGTGAACTGAAGAGCCTCATTCAAATGGAAGTTGCCTTCCAAAAAAAAACTTATTCACCGGCAAACAGAGACCGTGCACGAGCTTGTGAACCACTTGTTAGTTTCAAACTCCACGTGATCATCCCTGCCGCATAACTGCCGGTGGATGTGGGTGATGTGATGCCAAGCCGTGATGACTGAGTCTAAATGAGTCAGAGAATACATTCATTTCATAGAAAAAGAAGAGAGCAGTGAGTTTCATTTCATCAACAACTGTCTGACTCTGTCTGATCTTCTGAATAATTGAAAAGTTGAAGAATATTAAGTGTGGCATTCGATTTGGACGGAAGGTCACACACGATCCCCAGTAGGCTTGGTTTCAGCTCGACAGCAGAGATGAGACGAGCGAATAAGAGGGATAATGTGGTCCAACCTTCTCTGAATCGAGGTGGTAACGCCACAATCGACAGCCTCCTGAACTGATGCTTTTCCTGACTGGTGGTAAACACCGCCAAATGACTGACGGCGGTGGTGTGTGCGTGCTTATGGGGAGCCATTTTGGCCGACATTACTGAGGGTAAACAAAACGGCGTGTATCTGCTCTAACCACCCCCTCCCACCTCATTCTGTCTGGTTAGCGATCACCAGACGTCTATAAAGGCCGTACATCCGCGACACTGTCGGATTCTGGTTAAATTGATTTGCAGACTACCCTCACCTGCTTGTGCACCATTATAAAGTCCTGAAAGTGCTCGCTCTCGGACTTACAGTCAGCCACTAACGGTGAAAGAATCGGGCTACGCATGTGCTGAAAATTCTTTTCATCAAACAGAGCAGTTTTGGGCTAAGTACTGTTTCAAATGAACTGACTCGGCATTCACCTCGGACGCAGTAAAGTTTCTTCGAAGCGCAAAGTCTAATTCGCACCGCCCAACGCTGCACTGTGACCTCAGAAGTGCATCTCGGCGACCCCAAATGCCACCGCTTCATGGTCAACCCATCGAAGATTTTGATAGAACAAATGTAAACAATAGGACGCACCTCCATGCCGGCGTTTTAGCCGTCTTATGGTAACGATCTCGCAATTCTCGTACTCCTTGCAGCCATTTTTCCGACGATATACTGGTGGAATGACTTAACTTCGTCACCTACTGTTGACCGAATTTCGCTGCAGATATTCAAACAGTCGGTGACACCTTATCCAATTTTACAAGCTTTAAAGCCAATTCTTAAGTCAATAGTTTTAGTGACTTAAGAGCAAACTCATCTCTAAGCCATTTTTGTGTAAAGTGTAAACAATGGGGCAAAGCTGTTTAAAAAATTGGTAAACGAAAGGCGCTCGGTGCTAATTTGCGTCAGTCCTGTGTTTTGGTTCTCGTATGCACACGCGAGCCTTGGGCCCTACTACGCGGTCAAAAACGGACCCCCTTCATGGCAAGGGATTCCCATGGATATTCTACCTTAAGTCTAATGAAGTTTTTTATTATCAGCACGCCATTTCTCCTTTCCATGCACATTCTGCTGCCTAAAACTTAGCAATTTGAACCAAGAGAAGTTAACTCTGGCCAGACAAACGAGTTCTCTTGAGTGTGGGAGAGGAGGAGATGAATCTTTCTCTTTTTCCTTCCAGTGATGTCATTAAATCGACAGTTAATGGAAATGAAAGCGCAAATCAACAGTGACCGAGGCAAATGTGATCGAAGCTATCCTCGTCCCACCATTGCTATTGCTTTGGTTGATCGTTTGCGTTTTGGGTAGGTCCTACTTATTACCCACTTGAGTAGCTTGGATCGTACAATTGTGTCAACTGCTTGACTGCTTTTCCATGAAAAGTTACTACCTAAATTACGACAAGAATAGTGGTTCTTCATTTGTATTTCCTCAAGCTCCTCTTTTTAAGTACGAAATTAGGAGATAAGAATGTAAATTCAGCGAATTATTTGTAAATTATGGCATTTACTTTTACAAATCATTCAAAACATTGGCACAAAACTATTTAACGACTTTACTAAGCTGAACATGCACGAAATATGTCATTTTTTCTATTTTTTTTTGACAGCAGTCTTTGTTTGTGTGAACAACTCACCTGAGAATCCAAAAAAGGCAACTTGTGCGAAATCAGTTCGTTTTCATATGCTAGTTGTAGCGAAGGTGAACTTTTGCTACCCTTCGCGTTTCCAGTAAGCAAGTTCTGGTGAGGCGGAGTTGTGAATGAAGGTGTAAACACTTTGTTTATGAAGTTTTTTACACCATGCCTACAATGTCACTAGTAGTTCAAAACAAGCAGAATTGAAGCCCTGACTACTTTTTCTCACAGCCCACGTTTATAGGAATAAAGCGTGATGGGGTGGGGAGCTTCCGAGCCTCTTTACGATTAGCAGAGGAGCTCACTGTGACTAGTCGAGGCAATTCTTGTGTTCTTAAGGGGAACTATTTCGATAGTGCCCCAGATGTCGTAACTTTCCTTTTTTTTTCGTTCAATTTCGTCTGCCGGGTATTGCGCAGGTAAGGACATTTGATACTCCAGAGGCAAGCATTTCTGATTAGCCTGTTTCTGATCGATTGTGATCGGGAACATCCACCGAGGGTTATTTCGTCGACGTCGTTTCCACTCACCTTCGATCCTAATGGTTGCATATCACAACATCGAGGTGCGATTTTTGCCGAAGGGTCTAAAAATCATAGGCTCTTTGAATGGAAGGAGGCTGGAGGCTTTTTGGTTTACTTGACAAGGTGCGCACAGATGAAGGGTAGAGCACCTCTAGTCCTTTGTGGAAGCATGAGTATAACAGCCTTCGTTTCGTTAATGACAGCCAGATGATAGCTCTTCTCGGAATGAGTGGGCGACGTTGAATCCGAATTATTTGCAATCTTGTACTTTTAAATGCTGCCACATTGCGCATTCGGTCAAAGAGACGACACTGTGTGTACTATTTGAAAAGCCCATGAGAACCGTGAGGACGCCGAGTAGCCGTTGCTCTTGCCCTCAACTCCGAGCTGACAATCAACCGACTAAAACCTTTCCAGTGAGGAGGATCGGAAGCTCTTCCAGCATACGAAGCGGTGCCATCTTTTTGCGTTTTATGAGCCCAGTCATTGTGTCTATTCGTAATTTCCACGTTTATCTTCAAGTAAATTGTGAGAGCTTATGCATCTGAATTGGTTGACGTGATTCATTTCAAGACGTTATTCAGTTTTTCAACCCGCCAAGCTGGAACAACTTTAATACCTTTATTTTTGGTTCATCAAGCAGCATAAATAACCTTCCTCCTTCAATCGCCTGTACCAGAGCTTCGATTCCGAAAAGTACATGCCGGCACTTTGTGAAGCCGATGCAATCCACATCCCATTCACGTCAAACTTTGTAACGGAGACGTCTAACTTCAAGACAAATGGATGCAAATCTGCAGATTTCTTGGCAGAGCATCGGACGCCCACCAAGACCTCTTGTACTCTCTCATTAGATCGCTTTGGAGTTTACGGAGAAGTTCATGGTACCGGTTGCTTATAAAGCAACCCTGACACATGGTGTCGCATTTTCAAGCCGATTCATAGGCGCATTTCCCACCTAATGAGTTGTGGTTGGAATAGAACACTCCCACTGTCGACTCTTGAAAACACTCCTTCCTTTGTTTGTGGCAGTAACGCCGTTAAAAGGGCAAGTGTCAAGTTTCGTTTTGTTAAAGGTCAGGAGATCGCAGGCGTCAGGTTTTTTGAAGGAAGACGTGCGTGCCCTTGAAATGGAGAGAAGAAAACAAGCCAACATTGCTACATTTTGAGGTGCCTCTTAGAGGGCTCGTTCGGTTGTGTTATCTTCTTGAGGTTTCCGCGTGTTCCAAAGGCGACATTTGAGGTTTTTCATTCTTGGATGATGCGCCTTTTGATGTGCGCTAAAGAAGGCTTCCAGAGCCTGCCATTCTCTGGGTAGATAGTCATTTGAACAAAGCGACCTTTTCGCGAGAAATGTATTCGAACCTCTTCGGGTTAAGTGGATAGCCTGTAGGAGCCATTGAACACTCAAGTCATTTGCCTACTAGAAGCACAGCTGGATGGAGGGGATAGTGGACATCAATTTACTCCACTTTGCCACTTGGATAGGTGCCAACACAGGCATAGATTATTCGCCAATTTGTGTGTATGTGTGTGTGTGAGTGCATGTGAATACATTCAGATGTGGATGAACTAAACAATTTTCATTTACAATGGTAAACACAGCTCCGGGGCGTTGCGACTTCTTCAGGATCCTGCCGCCAATGTGATGGTGTTTTCAAGGGCATGTCAGTGTCCATTTTGTAAATTCTGTTGACCACTGCACGCTTGTACTCTTTCAGGACGCCACTGAATTCCTAGAATGTCTCACGGAAATACATAAAATTTAAAAGTTAAGCATCTATGCATATTTAAATCGCATCTTAGAAAGCTAAGATCAGTGAATAACTTCGCTTTGGGGATGCCTGATTATCTGCAAGTATTTCACAATTGTTTACAAACATTACAGAATGGTGGAAGATCAATCAGATGAAAATATCATCAACTATGCAGCCATTTTCACCTACTACCTGTTTGGATCTTGGAGGCTTCCCACCACATGCGAGTCTGAGTCAGACAAAATTATTGTCTTCTACTCGAAGGCTGATGGAGTCGTAGGTTCCTCCTGTTCGATCAAAACTTTTTAATAGCATCAATTAATGCATAGCCTACTCAAAACTGCTTACCAAGTGCCTTTCTCGACCGAGTTTATGCATTTTCACAAGTCGGTTTGCATTTCGAACATTGATACCCTTGCCTGTGTCTCCAACAGAGAGAGTGGCATCACATGTATAGTATTTTTTTTCGTATAGCTCTACGTCTATGCGGGCGAGAACTTAAGGGAGAAACTTCCAAGAGACGTGATCCAGAGAACCGCAGTCGAGGCCAAGGCTGCTTTCGGTTCTGGGGTCTACGAGGGCATGAAATACCTACTGACACGATTTCAGTAAGCACCTCCGGTCACCATCTTAACACCTAATGCTAGAGGTGAAACTAAGAATGATGTATTTCAGTAACATTTACCCAACACATTTTGATTCTTTGATTGGTGGAATATTGGCTTAGGAATAGCAAAAGCTAACAGGAAGTGTCCTTTCCTCTAGGGAGATTCTGACTTCTAACCGAAGTGGAATGTTTGGCACAAGATAAATGGTCCATTCTACCTTCGTCTCAAATGAGGGTTCCGTTAGCAGCCCTCTAACCTGAAGGTTTTGTTGACATGATTTGCCTACGCACCAATAGATCACCTTACCGCCACTTAGTTGATCCCCAACTGATTATTTGCCTGTACCTCATTGTACCGCTTTCAAATAAACACTTATGGTTTATTTTCTTAGTAGAAGGATGATAATGAGTAAAACCCTGATTTCAACTCTCTGACATTTGACAAGTTAGCTATCAGCATGTGTCGTCTAACAAGTTATGGGGGCTGATAGAAAAGAATCCGGTTTGCAAACTCATTAGTCAACTTTAAGACAATAGCGCAGGCGTGTGGCCTAAACTGAGCTCCCACTGGTAACAAGGTGCAGTGATAACCGCTATGAACTAAGTTGCCAAATTTGTGTGTAGCTGCTATAATCGGATTGCCTGATTCCTGGTGGGCACTCCTACCAAGAAAGTAACAGATAAAAACCTCAGAACCGATTACACGAAGAAAGTACTCGCAGAGTTAACGTGACTTTTGGCTGTTGAACAGACAGAGAATGAGGACACCCTTGAGTGGCCTCAACTGCGTGTAGTTATCGAAACTAGTTGCCCTTGGCCTTAGGGCAGTTGTTAGGAGAGGTAGAAAACACATACACTGAATGAGCCGATCAGACGGCATACCATCCGCCCATTTACCAGCATTGCTGACAGTATCTTTTTAGTAGCCAACACCCAAGGGAGATTTCCATCGCTGCGTACGTCACGATCGTGACTATATAGCAATTATACAGCTTCTCGAAACTTGAACGAATAAAGTGGTCGCATTTTTTCAAAAACCCACCAGCGTTTTCAAACATTTTTGCAGCATAAGCTCAATAAATTTGACGGAGAAGGGGTCCGCCCCACACGGACTTCACTTTCACATAAACGAATGCAGTCTTGAACGAAACGTGAGACTCCAATTTCACTGCTTCAGAAGGTCTTATCCGCTAAACCTTGCTAGTGCATATTAACCAAATTTTCCCACATTAGACTTGAACGCCGAAAGTACGAGACAGAGAGCCTACTATGAATCAAAGATGAAAAACTACAGAAAAATGCAACCAGCACTGGGAACATGAGAAAAAAAGAACAAAAAGGCATGCGTATACAGTAGAATAGAATTAAAGTAACTAGTTTGGGAGAAAAATTGACGTACTATAAAAGAACCGAGATCGTATGCAGAGCAAGTAAATGCACAAGTCCACATTGCTGTTCAGTGTATTTTTTTCAACCAATTAGACTACTTTGTCTTTTTCACCTGGGCGCTCGAGGTGTTTTTGCTGCCTTCAGTGCTTGAAAAGTACTTGTCATAAACCTGCTTGAGAGTCACCATTCCTAAGAGACCCAGAAGGAAGGCAAGGAAATAGCCGATAAGCAGGCGAACACCCTGATCTTGAATGACGTCCACAAGAACTTTGTGTTGGAACCAATCACTTTGGAGACCCAAGGCGGTCACTAGGCATCCGAGAGAAAAGAAGACAGCTCCAGAAATGGCGTGTAGTTGATTAGAGGTACGCGGCTTCAACCAAGGACGCAAGAAAGCGTAGGATTTAACGACGCCGAATAATGATTGCAAGAGGCCATACAATACGAAAACGTAGCCCAAACAGCCGTGCCATGTTGTCATATGGCCTTTATTACCATCACTTTTTACCTTGTAGATGACAGCGCATCCAGCTAAGATTGACAGTAGACCCAATGTTTGTAGAAGCCAATGGAGAGTGAACTGCAGGTAAATTAAATGGCAAAATTAAGTCCCACGAATACAGCATAAGTCACGGGAAAAGAAAGACACTTTACCTTTCTATGAGTTGGGGAACTTGGAACCAGGGAGCTGTACCTGTTAAAGACGATGATTCCTTGCAAAGAGAAACCACAAAGGCCAATCATCATGAAAAGGGGATGCCATGAAATTAACGACTTAAAGGGAGCGATGCAATATAGAGTGCAGAGAATCAAAAGCAAGCCACTTGCGTGGACAGCCATTCCAGAAACTGGGTCAATGCTGCTGCGTGGACACGCTGGGGGCCACGAAGGAAGTCTGGCCAATAACATCCATGCCTCGGGGAAAATAGGTCAGGTCAAGGCGTAAAGATCATATTAACTTGGCCAAACTGCAACCTAAGTAAGAAGGGAAACTTAGTGTATTTCTTAAATTATGCACGTCCAAACTCACACGCACCGCCATCAAATTCTATGCTGGTCGGGAAAATAAGTTAATAAATTTTCCACTAGTGAACAGTTATTCAAAAAGCCATCTGCTAAAAGAATTGCAGCATTTTTTAAAACCCAAAATAATGAGCTGTGCTAAATCGCAAAATATCCATTGTGTCGAACACTTTATTTTTAAACTAACTGTAAAATAATTAGCTTCCTAAGAAAATGCGCAAAAAACATATTGGTGCCCAAAGTAACGGCCTCAAAAGCTTTTGTTATCTGTGTTTGGTAGCGCTGTAGCAGTCTTCAACAGGTGGCACAATTAAGAAAATTCGTGCTGCTGTTGTAGGTCTGTCTTTGTAGTAGTTTAAGAAGGTGGAGTTTTCAGTGTTGAGGCACATTTTACTAAGTCCTTAGCTTCTGCTCTTAACCTCTGGCACGACTACGCAGCCTGATAGTGTCCAGTGTATAGCAGTATTTTCGCACGCTTCGCTTATTTGCCACCAATTTATTTAATATTTTGCATGATCAGCTGTTCGGGCGAATACAGTGGCGGTTCAAACCTTGGGGCCTTTTGAGTTTTTCGATTTACTCAAAATGTCTGGGTCATATTCACTGATTTCATCGTACCTATTAGTAACTATCCTCATCTTAGGAACACGTCTTAAAATTCCAAAATTATAAATCTTTTTTGCTGGCTATTGCTTCACTACTTTTCGTCATGGTGTTTTCTTGTCATATTTTTCAATTTATTGTTTACAGATGGCGGATTCGTCGCAGGCTCTCGGAAAACCTGAGGAAGTAAAGTACCTTCCGTACGTCATACCGATGCGAGTTCCCCATTCTTTTTAGCGTTTTTTAATTGACCTTCGTTAAATAGTTTGTAATTTTTGCTGAATTATTTTTTGTGTACTGTCAGTGCCTACATATCATTCCTATCTTGATAGTGCCAAAAAGGGGAATGCAATTTTTGCGATTTCGTTTTACAGCAGATGGACTTTTTCATGTAATTTTGCACCCCCTTTGAATCTTAATTTTGTGGACAGTTGAGCAGGTCTTCAATGCCATTCAATTAAGCAATCCGATCCCCTTTTCAAGATTGGCTTCGGGCATTATTCCAGCTGGAGAGGAGCCCTCAAATTACATTACTTTGGTTACTTTCTCCCGCAGCAGTGAGACTACCTATTTTGCAAATTCTGAAGGTGAACTCTTCTCTGCAACATTTCCTAAATACAAGTAAGGGCGATAACTTTTCGAACTCCGCTCTATAAGGACGAAATTCATAATTGCCGTTAAGGCTCCTTTGACTGCTCTCCAATCATTTGACGATGACGATGGAAACCTGATTATTCTTGCTGCCGCACGTGACCTCGGAATTTATTGGATTAATTCCGGTAAGCCTCTTTGAAATGAGCTGAATGATGCTATAGCATAGTTCAATGCATCTCTACCGTCCTTTTTAACCCTAGAAACCAGGGTTCTCAATTATAAAACGACTATGCACGAGTCGACCATTTACATATTGGATGTGCGAAGACCAAATGAGGACTTGATGTTGTCGGGAAGCGCTGACATGATTACTTTGTGGGATCTTCAAAGGGCGGTGAGGTTGAATCAATTCCACTGTGGCAGCGCGGCCCAAATCATCACCGTAAAAGCATGCTCTCTGTTCTTAATAGGGCGAAGAACAAATATGTCTAACCTTTCTTATCTCCTTTTCAGGCTTATTTTAATCCCCCAACTGGACAAGTTATTGTCTCTGGTCTCCGAGACGGCACAATTAAGCTGTGGAAATGGAATGATCCCCAATGTTCTAAGCGTTTATCTGCTACTTATTTCTTGCCTTTGCATCGGTATCGATGTATCTGTCCGAGCCTGTGAGCATTTCCTTTAAGTAACGTAACCATTTAATGCACAGCTTAACCAAAGGTGGAAAGATGCCTGATCTAGTTTGGCGTTATAGTTTTGCGGCTATATTCCCATTTGGATCAAAGTTTAATCCAAGGCGATTGGTTATCAAGATTTGTCTTTCGCCTATTCATCAATCATCTCAAATTTTTGTACCAATAAGTCTTGATACATCCGGGCTTCTGACTGTCCTTTTACGGCTGTGTAAGAATCGAACGTGTACAGAATCAGATTGCTCTTAGGCTCTCCTTAAGTTGGAATTTTGTTCATTGAATATGGTACAACTCGGTGACTTGACGGGACGGCAATGCTTGGACCACCATTAATGTAACAACATTCCCACTTCATAACTTTTGCGACTACCGTTCAAGTTTTTAGGTACACGCTTTTAAAGGCTGATTTTGCTATTTTCTAGTCATTTGAACGGGATATTGCACTCCGTTCTCGCAGTCTAATGAACCAGCCCTTTTACAAAAGTAAAAACCGCTTCACTTGTAGCGACGGTCGTTTTCTCTATGCTGCTGGTGATGAACCCTATCTAGCCATTTGGAGCGTTGAGAATGTTGAAATACGAGGTCCTCATGGCGTTGTGGGACTGACTTTCGCATCCACCCTTCAGATGCAATGCGTGCCTGTTGAGGTGGGTTCTCGAGGATTCGCTTATGATCCTATCACTAATAAATGGGGGGATTTTCTTCAAATTTTATATTGGTTTTATGAACTGGCAGGTACGATACTTGTTGTCTTCTTGCAGAGTTGTTCTTGTGTTTTGAATGGCGGCTTATACCATTCTAGAAAAAAAGTCGGAAGCTTCTAATATGCCAAGGGGAGTTCCGGTAGTATGCTTATGGTTCTTTCTGCCAAGCCTTAAATTTCCTGAGCACTGCTTGCTTTTGAATTCGTTAGCATTACCCTTTACAGGGAAGCCACTTTTATCAAACTTATATTTATTTTGGGGGAGGTTTTACAAGATAGTGGTGGGAATTCATTGTACCTTCATCAGTAGCATCCTTCTCATCCGTGTTGTGCGGTGAAGTATCGTAGAAAAGAATGGACGGCACTCATTGGGTGTAATTATCTCCGTGTTAATTGAACCTTCAAGTCTTTTTTTTATTTTTCGTGCTAACAGTATCTTTTTACGAATTCCAACGTTCCCAAATGCTGAGCGATGGGATATTATCGGGGAAGTTGCATCGAGTACAATCTTATTCGCGGACACTAACGCTTCCTTTAGGGAATGAAATAGTGCTTGCTCAGACTATCTATAACCCCATTAGTAACACCTTCCTAGTGGAGATCGTCTTATTTTTTGTTCAAAGGTTGGAGATACAAAAATCCTCCCTACTATTGATGTTAATATTCTATAGGGTGTGGTAGAAACGCTCCTCAGACCCTCTTATAATCTTATCAACACTATCACATTTATCAACGATAGCATTCCACCAACTAACGCCAGTATTCTTATGGCCCGATTATTGTCTCTCCCCCCCTCCCTCCCCCCGAATGGAATGGCTGAGTTCGGCACTGAGTTTGTTTATTTCTTTATGCAGTTTGGAGGTCTCCTCCTGTTGGGTTCTGACGGTTGTCTCCGTCTATTGCCCACAAGTCGAATTCTTCTCGCGGTTCCGCGCAACCTAACTTCCCCGCTGATGCCATATGATTGGGGAAGTTACAGATGGGAGATGCTCACGCGAACCCAGGACTATCTTGTCGTAGATTTCGCTGTGGCTCCACCTTCATCGGTGCGGTCATCTTCACTTGTTGTGGCACTCACCGAAGATGGTGGTTTTCGGATCTTAACTATACGTAGCTCGACGGTACGTGACAGACATCTCGCCAGGTACCATTCAAGTAGTTTATTTGTCAAGCAACCCAAGACGACTACTGAATTGCCAGTACTGAAGACTGATTCGAATGAGGAACAGTCGGTGTAATGGCAGGTTTATGGTATCGTTTATTTTTTGAATCAGGTTATTTATTCGTATCGCTTCCTCAATTATAGCATAATCTGTGGGGCAAATGTAATTACTTCTCGAATGAATTGCACAGATGAGACGATGACGTCTTAGGCAGTTGGGGAAACTGCCAGCCCATTCACGAAATATTCAAGCTCTTAATGTTTAGCACCTTGTTTGTGATCTCATCAGGAAAAACGTTGCCTATCGTAATTTTTTATTAAATTGCTGGAGATTGGGGTTGATCGAATTGTATCCAACTTGTTAAAAACTGTTACAACTTTGACCTTCTAAGTGGGCATTGTCGTACACCACAGTTGGTATCCTAAGCGCTGTTCATTCTAACAGTTTTGGTGCATGCAAAAACAGTCTCTGTAAGGTTTAAACGATTTTGCACTTAAAACTGAAATCCACCGAACCTGATGCTTTTTTGCTAGTGAACAATAATTTCAAATCGGTTTTATAAAATCTGGTTCCAAAGTACTTGCTTATTCAAGCGTAGCTTCACAATGAGTTTCATCACCCCTTTGTGGCCGTCCTTCTTTGAACTGCAGTTTTTCGTGACTTGAAGCTCGATAAATTTGAACGTGATCGTTGCCGGATGAACATCATAATTTGGACTTTTTGATCCAATAACGAAGGCGGGAGATTGCTATTCCTATAAGGCCCAAATTACTATTTCAAAGTGTTTCAGCAAAGTTAAGCGCCTTTTCATCCTCTCAGGAACTTACTAGTGAAAAGTTAAAATGGTCTTTGATGAATGTTTAAATTCAATTTCTGAACTTCATTTAGGTTGCTGACGCGCTTACGTGGGACCCCCCTAGCCTGGGATTGGATTGGACGTCGGCGGTACGTTGTAGAGTGTTGCCAAAAGGTTCAGTAAACCAGGTGACTTTTTGCCTACCGAGAGCGTCTTCTGCGCAAACTTACCATCACATTTATTTGAAGAAATTAAGGAGGGAATTTTGGTTAAATGAAGCCATCCCTTTGATGTAGTTGAAAGTTTAATAGTATTACTCTCGGATGGAATACAAAAAGCCAAATGAACGCGCTTTTATAGGCCGGATTGTGGTGAATGACTGCCGAGATTTGAATCGCATCAAGCTAACTGAAAATGGGTAGTGGGAATAAGATGTTAATTTCAATTTTTGCTATTATTGGGGCCTTGTTCATTCGTACCTTTACCTTAAATTACGTTATTCCTGTAAGGAATGGTAATTTTATTTTCACACACTAATTTTTTAATGCTATCAGTGGCTGGGTTCGAACCAATTGCCAACGGATAACGGGGAAGGTGCTACTGCTAGGGATGGAGAGAATCGGTGAACTCCCACAACCACCAGCAACATACATGGCTATGCATATCAATAACTACACATATTCACCTAAATGCTCTACTTCCCCTTAAAAGAATTTTTCTTTTTGCGCTTGGCTGATTCAACACAAGGCTACTTTTGATACATTGTAATAACTCGACAACGCTGAATGGGCGTGTCTTCATTGCCTTTGTAATTTGGTCGTCTTGATCGGATGCGGTGTAAGGTTGTCTTATCTTAGGGTAATATTAAAATGAACCAACTTTTGTAAATGTAACTGAATTTGCAATTTTTGTGTAAAAGTCTTCCCTTACCATTCCTCTTATCAAGTTGAGTTATCCCCTAGCAGATTCGGAGCATGGATTCGCGATGTGGGCCTTACACCTCTTACGATAGGTGATGCTAACGCAGTGTTTTGATATTTTACAGAAATCCGTTTCAGAGCTAAGCAAATCCGTCAGTAAATAGAAATAGCGGAGAGTCAGGATAAATTTAGGTTCTACATTGATTTTTTTCGTTGAAATTCTTACTATCAGGAATGAATTACGAAATTCTCTTGTGTGTATGTTTCGAAACCTACCTTGCTGTGATCACTTGTCACCAGGGCCGGCAGGTCGGTCGAATGCCAAAGAAGCAGTGCCTACTGATTGTGAAAATAAGGTGCCAGTACATCGGAGGTACGAAAGCAAGGTGAATTGTAACAACGACCAAAACTACCGTTTTTTGGCCATACAGGTAATCATGCAAATGATATGGAGTTTTAAATCCTTTGAGAGTTTATTAGTTGAAGGAAATTCTGTTTATCATCTTGTTCATCCGATTAATATACTTCTTAAAACCTTAAATTGCAAGCTTATGATTACAGTGCTCATGACGCTTGCTTTGTTGTCTTTAAAAAGCGCCAATTTGATGACGTCTAGATTGGATTGTCCTATGAAAGGCATTTTCTACACTCAAACACTCTACCATGATTCTAGCCATCTGCGAGTGCGAACGAATCACGTTTATAATGGATATTAAATTTTTGCAATATACAGAAGTAGCATTCTTCTTTCGCATGCATCTGAACCTTTTTCTGCTAGTCGCTACCGCAGTCGAAAGGTGGGGTGAACATTAACGGGGTTTTTTCTCCCATATAAGACGAAATTACGTTTTATTGTTCACTCTGGAGGTGATTAGCTTTGAGGCAACTGTTTTATCGCGATCAGAGGCTTGTCTCCTCCTCTTTTTAGGATGAACGGTCGAAGAGAGTATGATCTGTCCGATTCTATTTGCTCATGGCAGTTCATGGGCATTTAGGCGAAATAACTTGGAAGTATTTATGCCACCACTCCTCAACGTAGTTAGCCATTAAGTGAGGTTGATTCCTTGTGAAAAGTCAACCGTTTTTCGGCATGGGGATGTATAACTACCCTTGAAGAATCGGGCGGGTGACCTCGAGACTGCTCCAGTTAGGCATGAAATGAAGTCGCAAATTCTTACAGCAACCATATATCAGGTTGGTTTTCAATAACTTCTGAAGTCACGAGTTCCCACGGTGGGGAACAAGTTGAATTTCGATGGCTTGTGCACTGCCTTAAAAGGTGGGTTTTGTATTCTGTTTTAAAATTTATGCAATTCCAGCTGATACTGACACCGATCAGCCACATCGCACCTACCAGTGGGTGGAGTAGCCGTGCTATAGGGACCCGAGACTTTCCTGACGATGAAAGGAAACATAATACTCAGACAGCATGTGTTGATGTAGAGAAGAGCTTGGGGTTATGGGCGCGGCCCGGAAGTCGAGTCGCCCGGTGCAGGTACGATGAGGAGCTTCTTGGTACCCCACCACCAGAACTGAGAGTTAAATCAAGCAGTATTACAAGTGAAGTGGTGTAATCGGTCGGGTCAGTTTTAAAAGATGCCTAAATGTTGCGTAGCTTAGCTCTAAAAAGGTTATTTGTTTTGCTATTTTTTCACCGTTCTGCATGCTTGTCATCTTCAAAGTAGAATTGAGGGCAAGGCAGTCGAATCGATTTAATACATTTTCGTTTAAAATAGCATCCATTTGATTGAATTCCCCCACTCCAAATGGGGGCATTTAACTTGCTATTTGTCCAGGAAGCCACACACGCTTGGTAGTGCAGCCTTGAACTCACTTCCGGAAAGGTTGCAAAACTCGGGACTGGACCTATGCTTCACAGTGACAGACTGGCGAGTTCACTTGAAGTGGGGTCTTGGTGTTTTTATTTTAACACAGTTATTGTTCTGCTTTTTAAAAAATTACTGGATGGCCAACGTCCCTTTTGATCACATAGTCTTTCCGATTGTTGACTTACCCCACCTTACTTATTCCAGGTACCGTCTTTTGAACGAGAGATGCGATAAGACTGATAGAGATGAAGGCAAAAACGAGGTCTCAAAGCCGTCCACTTCCAACAATAAGATTGGTCGAAACTGTCAAGTTAATTGTCTAAAATGAGCCCCATTTAAGATGCGCCAAGGTTGAGATGTATAACTTGAGTTGATTCACTTTCGTTCCTTGCATTTCAACCCTTTACAGCACCACCTATCTAATATACTGTTTTGCATAAACTTAGGGCTGAGAGTTTCATTGAAAAATCGTATCTCTTGGCCACTCAGCGCCCCTCAAGAATAATTTAAATGCTTGCTTTCAATTACCAAGTTTGCCATTATTGCAACAATTATCATTGCATGGTTTTTACTCTGTAACAAGTTTCGTAATGAACCCGTCCGTTACGGATACGGTAACAACTCAAAAATAGCTAGGTGACACGTCCCTAGTTCATACTTGTTCGCTTCCACCTCATTGTGACAGAAATCTTTTGTAAAAAAAACCCTTTGTCAATTTCCATCGTTTTCACATAGTCGGAGCGACTTTCAAGCTCAGAATCACTTTAAGGCATCCTCGCTGAACACCGACATTTGCTTTCGAAACGCCAGTAATTTTCTAACATGTGGATCCATCTAAACGTTCAAATAAGGCGTTTTTGGTGCCTTTTTGAACAAATTCAAATGCAAATTCAAAGCAGCATTGATCCCCCTCCCTCATTTCTCCTTAGCGTCCGTTCAGGCCTCATCTACGAGTGCAAAATGTTTGCTAACATCCCTGCTTTGCCCCCTCATCGTTATGCCTTATGTGAAGCCGTTAAGCGACACACTCCTGCATGGCATATGAGGCTGTTTTGGCCATCCTGGATAAGTCGTTGCCTTTCAATGCGCCCACTTTTGGTTGGTAGTTGAACTTTGCGCACTCATCGTTGTCACAACGTCTGTTCTGCAGTAGGGAGGATACCTTGGTCTTCCGCGATCTGGAAGTGCTTCGACTTTTTTTTGCGCAGTGGTCTTTCTGTTAGTGTTTGTCCATGACTGAAGTAGTGTTGCTTTTTGGTGGTAACTTGAGGACACGATATGCTCCTTGAAGGCGCGTGACACTCGAGTCATTGGTGAAGAGTCTAGAATTGGCTTAATGGTGTCTTTAAAGCCATAGCGAAAGCTGTCTAGTTGCTCATCGTGCTGTCACAAATGTAGCGCCTGAATATACCATTGAAGGCGCTCCAATGCATGAGCCTGGAACGTGCCTGATCACCAACGCATAGAATGGCTGTGAAAATGATAATATAGATGACGAGAAAAATTACGCGTTGTTATTGCGAAGGCCGAGTTACAGAAGAAAAAATGACTTAATTCTGCCCCTCCTATAACGTAGTTGGATACCTAATTCGAGCACATGTTAATTTAATGCATCGCTCGCGTCTCGTTTTGAGCACTCCCTGTCCTCCGTGGGCACTATTTTGCTTTGATCTATTTTGGTCTTCTCCATTTTTTAAATTTGCCACCGTTATTGCCACATCAATGCTTCTTAGTTCTTGAGATGTTTTGAGGCATGCGAGTTTCCAATTTGCACACCCATCAGTGTGAAGACTGAATCGCGAAAAATTAAACAAGGCTTGCCTCCTGGTTTTAAAATGTGTGCATCATGACCTGCTATGAATGTAAGGATTTGATGCAAAGTTCCCAAGTCAACTCGCAGTGAACTAGATGAGCTACAGTTACTGTGGCTGCAGAATAACCATCTGCAAACATCTTCCTCTTCTTCCAGCCCTGCATTTGGCCTTTTCATCGGGGTGCCAGTCGAGTGTGACTAGCTCAGTCTCGGGGATTACTGCTTTGATGGATTCTTCATTTTTTCTCGTGAATTTCGCCGTGATCTATGTGCTTGTTAACCGCAAAGGGATACTCCAAGTGCAAACCCCGCAACATGTTGAGGTTCGTCTGCGCTCACTACCTACTATTATCTAAAACACCGTCATGCTGTGAATTCCACACACCTCTGCGATTCGCTTATTGTTTGACCAGGTGTTGAACTTGACCCGTGAATTGCAAGAGACCATCTCAGAGGCAGCTCCAACGGCAGCATCGCTATTTGTGCATTGAATGGGCGCATCAGACGTTTGACGATGAGTGTTAGACGGCAGTAGCGCAAAGGACAGATTGCTCGAAGGTTGATCCCTTGCTCCTCGGGTTTCACGACCCACAGGAAGGTGGCGAATCAAGTGGTGATCGACTGCTGCAAGATGGGATGAGTTTTACTTCCAATTTAAGACCTCACCTTCATGCATGCTTAGACGACTGAACGACCCCATACAGACCTTCCAAGTGAGCGGAAGGTGTACAAACTTATTACAACTTTATTTACCAAACGTGTGATCATGATCAAAGACATCCTAATTACCTTTTGGTAAATTTTCCAACCACATTTTCTTGGAATTTGTGCTGCTAGCGCTTGTGCTTTCTCTGTTGTTGCACAGCTAAGGCAACCCGGGGAGCTTGATTGTGGGAGCATGAATGTAGCGCCCAGAGGTAAAGAAGGGTACTTAGTTCTGTTCACTGACGGGAGGCAGAGGAGTGGACGTTGGAAGGCGTAAGAGCCTGGTCAGATGTGTGCACCTCAGGACTGATCCCAGCAGTCGCACGGGTTAGGATTCTGCCAAACTACAAGCAGACTGCTGGTGGGCTAGTAGCACGGGCACCATCATCATGATAGCGTTGGTCGGTAGTCGTGAATCGGTTGGTTTTCGGTGGTTTCACCTCCCTGATCCCGTTTGTGGGCCACATTATGAGTACTCATTTGCCCAACGATGTTCCAAAGTGACCACATCCAGAGCGTTAATAGCCCATTGAAGCGCTCGTTGCCCGAAAGCAGCAACCGTTTACTGAAGCTTATTCGATCTATTCTCGATGGGGGCGTGTGGCCTCAAAATTCACACAACAGATGTGTTTATCTGGAGGACTGATCTTCGCCTTATGGGAAGCGAAGGACGATTCGCTTCCTAGAGTAGCCATTTATAAATCATATGCGGTCAAACTCTTGGGACAGATTGAGAAGCGGTACTCCTAACCGCCGTACTATCCACTACTCAGGTCTGCAGGACTTCTCCATTGAAAGTCATCAGCGCTTTAGTTATGACTGTAAATAGGGTGTAACGGCTTAGGGTTACTAGCTACAATTAGCGTTGAAAATGGTTGATGCTTTTAGTTTGGTAAGACAGGTAAGCCAAAGGTATGCGAAGTATGCGAATATTACTAATGAGCAAAACTACCAAGAACTTTCCCATAACGGAAAAGGCAGACCAAATCGACTTGTAGTGAGCTGAGCCTGTTTCAAGGCCGCATCAAGAGAGTGAATCGCAAAGAAAGACTCTAGAATCGATGTGTGCTTCGCGCCACAAAGATACTCCGTCTGAGAGCTAGGCACGCTAGACGAATCAAATTGAAGCATCATAATGTCACATATCGAAGCAAATGGGAGTCAGACGCAAACGCATATCGGTGAGGCGGAATGACTTCAAGAGGAGGCAGCTCACCTGGCAAAAAGTAATTAAGAGGCAGTTTTGGCTAAAGGTTTTGGCCAATATTACTATTAATTTTAGTATCTTTAACGGTTCCAATCACCCTGAGTACATGTTCTGGGTCACTGTATCTTCGCCGGGTTGGCTAGCCTCTGGCTTCTTTCTGTACGTCAAACACATATATTCTGCTCCCGGTATAACGGCTCCCCTCGTCTTTGGGAAAGTCTCAAGGCGCTAATTTGGTGGAAGCGGAAAGCAATCTCAACCACAAAGGGCGTCTATTCTGATTTCCACCGTGGAGTGGCAAAATTTAGCGGTGCGAAAGAAGTGCACGTGCCACGAATGGGGGAACCGCTTTTGATCCATAACAAAGGGGCTGGAAATGATGCCCACCTTGGAGAGCCACTTCTGTCCCTTGGTCAGCAGGATAGCTACCAAAAATTGAGGTGGCGCTAGCCATAAGCCATCTGAAGGTGCTCGTAACGGAGCTGTGTAATGTATCTATATATAGATGTTGATTAAGCAAACTCGCGATACTACCTTAACATCTCGACTAGCTAAATAGAATTCTGGTCGATGTGACTGGGCAGCTCCAAGGTGAAACCAATGTGGCAAAAAGGAATGGATGCAAAACTTCAACCTAAGAAACTGCGTTACATCCCGTTCTCCCAAACATAAGTATTCTTTAGTGCCAGCGTTCCAACGTCCAGCTATGGAAACGCAAAACCCCGTCCCTGAAAATGGTTTTGAAGCTAAGGAAGGAGGGAGCCAAGTATCTCCTCATTCGCATAGAGATTAAATCACTTGAGCGGTCGGCTCACCGGGGGCTTTTGCGTCCCTGATTAAGTTGTAATGGCTGACGCGGGAAGTCGACCAAGAGGAGACAGGCGAACAACGCTCAAAGTAAAAGCAAAGCCTCTATGCCACTTCGGTAGCGCCGTTTCTTTCTGTGCTCCGTATAGTTATATTCTGCTTAATTAGAATCTCATTACTCGCCTTCAGCGATATCTCTGAGCACTGCACGCAGAACTGCAACTTTTGGTTAATTTTAGCCATTGTTTTAAAAGAGTCGCCTGAGGAGTCGAAAAAACATTCCAATTCCCTTTCAAATTGCTTGAGCATTTATAAGGGAAAGGGAGCAAAAAGTCCTCTCATGAACAGCAAATGGTAATATTATTTAAAAATAGACAAATTCAGGGTTTTGTCACTAGGTACGTTTGTACCATTGGCTTAGTTACAAATATAGCACTTGCTCTTTCTAAGACACATTAACACCCAAAGAAACTGATGATTCTATGATTTTAAAATATTTTCTTGATGTCTATGCGTTTGCATACACATATTCAAACAAACATACTGTGAGCAGTACTTCGGTGCCTGTATTTCCGCCGTGCAAATAGACTGCAGGAGCTGGTGGCACGCGTAAATGTATTCACGGTTTAGATCCAGCTTTATATTCATTAAAAAAAATTGAAGAGGAGGGAACACGCTGGTAAGTCCAGGTACTGCCACTAATGATTTTTGCTAGCGGACGTACTGATGAGAACAATGCGATACTTAGATTAGCACCCCAGTCCGGCGGCATATTGGGTCCGACATATTTGCTTTGGATCGTTATGGACTTGGTGGAATTGTGTTCCAGAGTTCCAAGAATTTTACTCGTTAGTTCCACTTCTTCTGGTTCGAGACCTATCAATACCGGTTTTCTTACTACTCACTAGTAATCTGTTTTACACAACAAAAATGTTTGTTAATAAATTTTAAATATTTTGTATTTGTGAAATTGATCAGTATTTTTAATTTATTTGCCTAAGAAAATTTACCATTTTTGTTTTAATGCACCATCCGGTGACATTGATTGCATCTCTCATTGTCGGCCATCTTGGCCTTGAATTCTGCGAGTTTTGTTGTTTAAATTGCTTTTTAATTTTGTTTGTATTAACGCATTTCATGGGCGTTACATTTGTTGTTACTTTTAGATGATATCTGTCGCCCCACATCATAACTTTGTTCCCTTTTGTTAACACATTTCGGTCTTGTATCTATTCGTTCAATGAGTTTCTCTATTTCCTGACAGAATGGCCGAACAGATTGTATCCGAAGATACTACATCTGTCATCATGAATCCTGATGGAACTTACTCTGCTGTGCCATACGCGGCTACCGGAGACAGTGGCCAGGTCTATCTGTCGTTGAACGACTTGGGAATCCAAAACGACGGCGAAGACATGGTGTTAATAGCTGCTGACGATAATCTAGACATGGCCACCCTGGAAAGCCTGATCGCCTCTGGAGCTGTCACGACCGTTACTGGAGAGGGGAGTGCGGAACTTGTCCAGGTTCGTTCGATTCGTGCAATCTAACTACCTATTTAGCTGGGTGATCAAACTTTTGTCGACGGAACACAAATAATAGAGGTGTCTCCTGAACAGATGCAGTTTTATGACCCTGCAACTAAAACCTATTATGGAGCTCCCGGGATCGTTTCAAGTTCTGGTGGTATTTTGACAATGGCTGGCGCACAACCTGGTGGAATAACTTATAAATGTCCCTCGTGTCCTGCCATGTATTCAAATGCTAATGCGTTTACCAAACACATGCGTGAAAAGCATTTTGTTAAGGTCTATACGTGCCGTCAGTGCGAAGAGTTCTTCGAGACGCTAAGTCAGCTCTTTTTGCATGCCCGGAGATGCCATGTTGATCCCAAAAAGCCTAAACGAAATCCGGCAAACTACAAGTTTCATTGTGACCAGTGTAACTACATGACGAACAACGGCGGCACTATGGAACACCATAAACGAGCACACACGGGCGAGAAACCGTTTGTTTGCGACGTGTGCAATAAACGGTTTGCCCAAAAGGCCAACATGAAAACACATCGTAATCGTCATATATATCGGGACAAAATATTCCGGTGTGACACATGCAACAAAGCCTTCTCATCTTATGATATTTATTTGGCTCACTTGAGAACCCGAGAACATGAACTGCGTGAACATTTTGCTATGATGGCCTCCTCGCAAGTGAGTTCGTATACTTCATTTATGACGTACCTTCTTAGTTATCTCTAGAATGCCTGGGATGTTCCTTGACCTTCGACAGTATCTATAACCTCAACAAGCATACAAGGAGTTGTCGCATCGTGCGTACCTTACAAACTAAGTTCCGTTGTCTGCCATGTAATGCTTATGTCAGTGATGTGGCCTCCCTAAAAGCCCACGTCAAGGCTCATGAAGGTAGTCAAATCATCTCCTGCCCCGTTTGCGGTGAACGAGGTTTTCCTGGTTTTAACCAGCTCAATCACCATATCACTCGGGCTCACGCTCTTAAAGTGAACCGCCGTCATGTCTGCCGATACTGCGAGTCCACTTTCGAGATGAAAAAAGACCTAGACACTCACATTCGCAGCATGCATGCGGAAGAGCGAAACGCACGACAGTCTAGAGGTGCTGTTGGTCGGCTAAAGTGCCGCTATAGCCAATGCGAATTTACTACAAACTCGATTATGCTACTGGACCGCCACCACGATCAGCACAGGCGCCAGGAGGAGGATGGGGAGGACAGTATCTCACTCCCTCCAGCCCGCTACGTCTCCAGCACCAAACGCAGACGTCTTCGTGGTAGCAAGTTCGACTCGCTCTACGGAGAGGAAGAGGATGAGGAGGCGGGCGAGTTTGCTGAAGGTGAAGAGGATTTTGAAGTAGAGGAAGAGGTGGATGATGATTTGGCTCCCGTCGAGGATGGAACAAGTAAGTCTTATCGCTTTCAAGGTGCTTGTGTGAAGTGCGCGACCTAATGGTCCACGTTGCTCTAGATGTTACTCGTCGGACAATCACACTGATCAAGGCGGCACCTCATAAGATTGTGGACGGACAGGGCGAACAAGTTGGAGGAGATGAGGAGACTTTGAGACCACTAACTGAGACGCTTCCACCCACAGCTATGGGGAATTCAGCTCCTGCTTTATCAGCCACAAGGCGGTCTGCGGTTACGCCGAACAGACACCTTTCTGTGGCTCCTTCTAGTCGTCGTATCACTCGTGCTCGGCGTCTACCGGCGTGGTACAAGGATTACGATACTGACTACATTGGGGCGGGTGAGGAGTCTCCCACCGTGGAAGCCACTATCAAATCTCGACTCCCGGCGGGCATTGAACTGACCGATCCCACTGCTGCCGGAGGGGAAGACGGAGTGCCAACTGAGGAGTGGAATGTTGTAGTGTACGATGATGAAGAGCCCATTGAAAGGTCTGATGACAAGGAGGAAGGAGGGGTCACTGCCTAACGCAGTAGATTCGTGTGTGCGTCCGTGTTTGTACATATTATTCACCGTATTTCCAAAGATATAAACACGGAAATGCAGTTTTTTATGTATGTGTATTCGCGATGGAGGGACGCGTTTATAGTAAATGTGTATAAATGCCATTTTACTGGACTTTTCATCCTTTGGCATGTCTTGCTCTTCTATGCACATCAAAGAAGTGACCACGTTTCCTTTTTTAAAGTGTAATTGGCTCAATGACGCGTTTTGGATGATTGTGTTATTTAAGTTCTATGTTAAGTTCCATCCCTGTGGTGGTTAGGTGTGAGGCATTAGGCGTTCTCGTTCTCGCATAGCAGAGCGGCTCCGTAGCTGATCCAGCGATCCTGTGGTTGCGAACTTGGTAGTGGTATGGCCGTAATGAAGTTCGTCGAGATGCCTGCAAAGGAAATACGTGTTTTAGGTGGCGGGATAGTCTCGAATTGTAATTCCATTGCCTTGTCACTGTGTGTATGTCTGAAGGCGATCCCCAAAGCAGCATCCTATCCACAATCTGTGGAAATCGTGAGTTTCTTGATGCCATATTCGTGATTAGTTAATGTATATCCAACCATCGGAAGAAAGTAGGCCCCACGTAACGCATTAACAGAAGCGTCAGTAGATTGCTGAGTGATCTTATGCTCCTTTTTTTTCGATGAAATCAGGTAATTTTTAGTGTTTTTAAAATCACTTATCAATCATTAAATGTTGTATTTCTGGAATTTTTTACGACAAATTCACTGAAGCTGAGGGAGGATAGGTGGTGAGCTGAAAGTGATTGTGGATCAACGTCCAACGTAGCAGTGCTGTAGGTAACGCATAGCCTGAATTGGTGGATAATCAATCCATAACGGAGTGAGAACCATGATACCGAAGTTTATTCTTCCTGACTTTCAAGCCGAAGAGCCCATATCAGATCGTCGTGAGTAAAGTTGCTGGTGAAACCATTCTGCTACGATAAGTCAAATTAAAATCGTTGAAAGAATAACGCAACTCTCTACCAAGAAGAGTGTCGATATTTCTTCAACTACGCAGGCGCTGGAAATTTTACTTCCGTCTTGACGGTGTTCCTTTTAGCCCACAAACCGATTTGCCTCGTTTTTATGCCTCATTGGGACTACAACGATGGGCAGCTGGACAGGTTTTATGGCATTCGTGATGGTGGATGAAGCTCTTTGATGATTAAGGATGTTGAAACTTCATTGATGAGGTTAGCGCCTTAAAGTGGCTACAAACAGGACTGCCGATTTGCCAACTTTCGTCCGGCCCAACTACTGATGACGGGTCAAAACCATCTCCAATGGTTTGAAAGACTACCCAGCTGATAACCGAACCTTTGCATCAGGGACAGTTACCCCACATTCAAAGTGGTTGTGGCCACGGTCTCAGGGGAGCATCGGCCGTCGCAGTTACGATATTCTAACGTCCTCGTACAACACCGCCTAACTGGCCAAATCAACTGCTGATCAAAGATTAAAACAATGCAGCTATTCTCAGACTTATACAACACTTGTAGGTTATTTTAAACTCAATCAGTTCCTGAAAAACGATAATGTACAACCAGGTTAAAGACTTGGAAGAATCGGTTTGTCACTGATAGTAGTAGCGTGATGGTGACAAAGTATGCACAATATGAGCACAAAAGAGATGTTAGCAAGACCTACCAGTGGTGGAGAGCACTCCAGCTCGTGTGGAGGTCTTGTAAAGTGGAGCGATGTAGCGATCGGCCTCGGGCTTAAAGTCCATTTCTGGCTTCATGTGAACCATTGGCATAGTCCCCATGGTTACTCTTGGCAATGGGTCAGCGATCATCATCGTTTCATCTTCCCATCTTGAGGTGAAAAACGCAAAAAAGAAATCCTCAGTACGTGGTTGAAAAGCCTAAGTGGCATCTGAATGGACGCCACTTGACAGGATGGTATCACCAGTACAACCGCGAGAGATCATTCAATCCAGGCTTGTCATGGGTGTGTCTCGAGAATAATTTGAACATATGAAAAGTCAAATTGTCAGGTGGAAACCAAACAATAAACCTCAATATGTCTGGAAACATAAATTACGGCAAAGGCTTGAAAGTAAGGCTAATGGTTTCAACGACTTAGAATGTGGAGTGACCTGACCCAGCTGATGCAACACTAATCTAGCTTAAAGCACGACCTCTCAACGAGCCCACGTGTCGTGTAGATGGGTTAAATCTGAAGTTCTAAACAAGGGAATTCGGTGTCTACCTTTAAAGTAACCACTGAATTACTGTAAAGGTCATGATAAGAAGGGAGAAGAAAGGATAAAATAACTTGATTATATGAGCTACTTAAACATTTAAGCCTACCACTTGATAATGGGGCTTCATGAGCAGATAAAATCGTACTTGAAATGGCTGTGAGGAGGAATTATGGCTTAATAGAGTTCCACTGCCAACGGGTATGTAGCAAGCGGTAAGGAGGCAGAGCCAATTTCGAGCATTTTATAGGGTAACCTTCAATTCCTCCTCCGCTGCAAACGCAGAGATCCAACAGACCCTGTTAGAGCCTCAAAATACACCCTCAGGCACACATCTTACCGCCTCCTCCACCCCCTGGATTCGACAACTCAAGTTGAATTTGTCGAGAAGCTGCCTTTGTGACGAATTCGCTGCTCTCCTCCTCATCGACAATACACGAAAATGAGAATGAAATTCAAAGTAATCGTCCACTTCCACTGGCTAATTCATCTGTTCTCTACGTTGACTTTTCTCGGGAAATTAAAACAAAACTACCATGTGGGCTTTACGCCTTTACTTAAACCATCAACGTCTCCGTCTGTCTGTGCGCCGTCTCAACCTCGCCTTCCAAATGGAATTACTTCCTAATATTTGTGTCATAGGCATTTAAAACGCACGAAGCGTAAAGTCCAGCACGCTTTGACCTACAGCTGGCAATCACGTGCTAGGATTGGTTAAAACCTGATCGCAGGTTGTGACACCAGACTGATCTCAAAATCGCCTTTTAGAGATAGAGGTGGGAAAAGAAAGAAGGAGGTATAAAAAGCTAAATTTTGATGGAGTTGGGCTTGTTAAGTGCCAGTTATACCACTTTGACTACTTATTTAACTGTCGGTTTTGGTAACGGAATAATTGGGAATTTTTGTGCCTACGCTGAATCGTTGAGCTCCCCAGCCTCTCTGTACGCCAACAGGACACATCCCTGTTCTTGTATTGTCTTTTTTCGGCTTCAGAACAGTCTCGACGCGCTACGTAAAAGTGACTAGAATTAGGCTCGGGACTGCAAGTAGATGCGAATGTGAAAGCGGATGATTCTGAGCCCCAGATTGCCCGGTATTTAGGTATGAAGTATTCAGCCTTAGTGAGAAATGGCACTGAAAAAGCAAATTTCCTGATCGTGTAAGGGTATCGCTGCGTATTCGTGTCAACCATCGCAGTAGACAGCCGATGGCATCAAATGGTGTCACATTTGGCAAGTGAAAGTGAAGATAATGAACTCCTTTTTTTGCGAAGTTGCATTTGGGAAGCCGATTCGAATGTTCAGAATGCTGGTCAAGACTAGCGATCTACAGGAAAAGCACACCTTTCGCAAACGGGTGATATTCCGTCAGAGTTGAAGAATTGAGAAAACTGGGTAATTTACGCTACACAAGTTCACCTTCCTCTAGTACCTACACTTGCTGAATATGGTTTACAGGGCAGTTTGACGGATAATCGCTGTAGACGTCCATCCCTCTCCTGCGACCAAAGTTAGCTTTCCTGAATACTACTATGATGGATAGTGCAAAAAAATTGGTAGTGGCATTGAGCTTAGGTACTGGCCCTTCGAACCGGGGGTCGCTCTGGTACGACATCGAACTAGAAAGATTGTGTTTCCCAGGTTGAATCACTGAGGGGAAGGAGCAGCCAACCACTCACCTGAATCCATCCATAAAGAGCCCATGTATCAGAACACCATCTTCGGGCACCTTCAGGTTTGCATCCTCTGGATGCTCGTCCCCGAAGGTCAGTTCATGCTGGCGCAAGACATACGCCTCCTGATTGCGATACTGCGACAGAACGGTGAAGTTGAATGAGAGGTGGTCGATAGGGAAATCGTACTTTCGTGCGTAGTTCTGCAATGTACCCGTTAAGAAGCCTAAAGAGAATAGGGAGAGCGGTGTGGGATAAGTAATGCTTGTTACAGTTAACCCTCTTCCCTCTATCGCCCACGAGTGGAATGATAAAGATGCTTCCGTACGGTGGTGGTTAATACAGTCACTATACATTTCTTTCGGCTACCAAAACGGGGAACGCGAAGTGCTTGTTTTAGCCTCAGGTTTGAGCTCATTCTATTCGCCCCCTGCTTCCTTTTTTTTGCATCCCACTGTTCCGCGTTAAATGAGGATGGGTGAGCAGCGCAGGGATCGCGATCAGAGAATGTGACCAGGGTAAAGAATCTCAATTCCACCAGTCAATTGCTCAACAGGTAAGATTCGACTGCAAGCAAGAATTGTCATTCAATGAGGGGAATGCATTTGTCAGTGGGTCCCACTTCAGTTGACAATCTCTTGCATCATCCCGGAGACGTTTGATCGAATGTGGAGAATTTGAAGGCTCAACGCAACGAAGAAAAGAAAAGCGTACAGAAAGCAACCTTTGCTTTCTTGAGAATTTACAATATTTATTAAATTTTAAAAAAACGAAACTTTTTTTGAAGAACATGTTTAATTCAAATCGAACGATAATTTGATACGTTTCCAGTCATTTTAATTTCACTTATGGATTGTTTTAGAAAAGAAATGGCATGATACTTCAATTTTTTTAAGCAGCACAAATCACTTCTAGGACTTTGTATTCAGTGTGATCACGGTTGCAGCACTAAACCACTGATTGGATAACCACTTCACTACACGCCGTCTGCTGACAAAGCCACCGTCACCCCGCCTGGCTGATAACGTGTCAGACAGTCTGGCATGGAGGCCATGAGGTTGTCAAAGCGCCTAGAAAAGTGAGACGATAGTTTTGGCCTCCGTCATGGTATTCCAAACTCGAGCTGTAAATATGGCAGTCTGTATGACAATTAGGACAACTTAAAAACATCCATTAAATAGGGGCATTATCAGTAGCTGTATTCAACAAGATAAATGCCTTGAGCTGTAATTAAAACTAGACAGAAGCACCTTGACATCCGCACTTGGTCCATAGCCAATTATTGTTTTTAAAAAATTTTGTTTCCAAGGTGAACTGGCATTTGTAAGAAAGGATGTTTAGCCACTCCTCCTGCAGTCTGTCCAGAAGGTCGTCCCCACCTGCTCCCATGCCCTAAGCCCATTAATAATAAGTCTGAATAAGGACTTGCAGCAGTAAAATGGAGGCGGTAGTATTTAAGCCTAATCCAAGAGAAGAAAGCTTCAGTTTTTGTTGCCTGGTTCGCAAGTCTTAGTGTTAGGAGGGGGGGCGGATGGGTAAGACATCTACAGTGAATGGCTCAATCTTGTTCATGGCAGGTCCTCAATGCTTAGTTCTGCACAATGACCGCCTGTTGAACGAGGCCAGCTCTCAACTAACCGCTATCGGCCTAAAAAATGGTCCCGATGCACATTCCTGAACGATTACAGTCGAAATAGATGATACCTCTATTCCTCATGTCACTCTCAGGCCCATGAGGTAACATGCCACTGCGGTGAACGAACAGCGTAGAGCAAATACCCGCTGTAGAACATCGGGCATTATGTAACCTTGAGCACAGCCTCGTCTTCGATACAGTTTGCTTTACTGAAGACTCGAAATTCAAAAAATCTCAACATGAACCGCATAACATGCAGCTCGAATTCTTCATATTGCCTCTTTCCCCATCTTGCAGGTATTGACACTTGAAATGCAGATTTAGAATGGCTGAAGTAAAAAAAATTGTAGCGTTGACGCTTAAACGAAGGGAGGCGCGCGGTTACACACTCTAGGTGGGATCCTTCGTCACCACAGTTTGCATTTTCGGTCTGACGGCTGTAGACATCATCTCCTAGACCTTTGATGTTAATATGATTTATTACGACTTTGTGAAAGAATGAACGCACTGTTTTCTTTCATGGAGAGAGCTCTGTGTAGCTTCATTAGGAAGTACGTAATCCTTGTCGAGGAGGGTCTCTGGCACGCAGATTGCTTGCCCCTGAATACGCACTGATTTGACCACTTGGCAGACAACCAGAATTGACACAATGAAGAGAGCCAATAAGTGCTTCCACAAAACAATGCTTGATCTTGCACAGGACAAAAGATAGCGGAAAGATGCGACCTTCGATGGCTTTTTGGTCCCGCAGACTTTTCAGCGTCTGTGATTCTTCCAGCATGGTGCTGTTAAAGTATCCATTTCTGCTACCTTAGTTCATAACTGTCCTCAACCATTCCTATTTATTGATATTCGACCTACTTGCAGACTGACATGAGTTGTCAAGAGTTCAGAGATGACAGGAGGAGTGCAAAACACCCTAACATCTTTTCAGCTAGAACCTCAGAGGACAAGAGCACGCCCCCGTCAATTTAGTTTTAATGTTCAAATATAACACCAACGAGCATTACTTTCTGTTACACAATTAGACGGATTTTATTGTTTTAAATTAAACCAATGTGCTTACAACCCGTTATCGTACAATGGATTTCCTTAACATGATGGGGGTGGACGCAACGTTCTCATGACGCTGGGCTTAGCTGGAAAAAATCGAGGTTGATTAAACCATTGACAGTGAGAAACTTGTTGAGACTTTCACAACAGGAAGGCAACATTTAAGTCCATATTTGGACTCATTTCGATGGATTTCAATGTAATGCCAAAGCGCAAATGGTTAATTAGAAGTGAAACATTTCTAACATCGGTAAATTTAACCATGTACCTTGAGGAAAGAAGAAACCAGAGATCCAAAATGATTTGGGAGGGCCGTTGAGCACCCAGAGATTGATAAACTCTACTCTAAGTGCTAAGTCTTTCATCCACGAGCTAAGTGGTTTCAGACTGGGGTAAGCCGCGTTCTCCCACAGGCCCGGTACCGTGTTCAGCAGAAAGGAGGAGTGGATTTTCTCTAATTTCTCTGACATCACTAAAAATCCCTTCACCGCCTTCTGCAACTGTTCAAGTGACGTCTACAAGTGAGGAAGAAAATTCATGATATATGGCCTTTATGACAAAAAATGGAAGAGTAGAGTATCTCCTTCGAGAATACCTTAATGATTTTGAGGAGGTGATTGTACCGATCAACCTCTTGCACCAGAACCGTGGTGAGTGAATTCACACGACCTCGCTGGTCGGTGTTGAAGAGATCAGCACGCGCCTTCTCCAGGGCAATCGGACTGGGCAGTGCGGCGAGTAGGCTGCCGGCCAGGTCATAGACCACCTCGTCTGAGGTGCGGCCCTCTTTGCCTCCGCTGGTGCGAGGCTGAACATCCAAAATCGTAGATAGCAGCTTGGATGTCTCCTTTTGCTGCAAAATGTATTATTTTTGAGGGAACTGCATTGAGAAGGTGAGTGGAGAAAGCAATGTCAAATAGATCCTTCATGATCGTCAAAAATAAGACGCTATATTTACTCCGCGAATTAGGGAAGAAGAGAACCAGGAAAAAAATTTTATACAAACCTTTACTTGATCTAAAGAGCAATTTGCTTGTGTAAGTCCTTATCAACCAAGTAGAGACAAAAATGCAAAACTAGATGTCATATGTGACGATCTTACTTTAACAAGCAGAAAAGTAAGATGAAGGATGGATAAAAGCACCAACCAGGAAGAGGAGATTGGCATTTGAATGCATGTTGAAGATGTCAGTTGGATCGAGGAGAGGCAGAGTATCTGTGTACTCCAGATACTCCGTCAGGCTTTCCATTGGCGGCGGAAGAAAGAGATCAGAGTCAACGCAGAAGCGGTAGTCCTTTGCCAACGTTGCTTCGCCAAAGAAGCGTGACAGGATCACACTCAGGCATCGCTGATCCCAGGCATCTGTCACTCTACCGCCGTAAGTTATCTACGATTTAAGTAGCTCCTTTAGGAGTATCGACTTGTATCGGTTCTACTTCTTCTACACCTCTATGTTATAGCAGTAAATACGAAATGGGGCTATGAAATGGCATCAGTGACTAGGGAAGATGATTGTTAAGTTGAGTTCAGAATCCATACTTTTAATACTTCTGTTTTTTATCAAAAAGTGAAAGTGAATCTTTTTTAGCTATTTAAATGCAGTGGACATAAATTTACTTCCAACAAGAACAGCCGTATCTGTGTTCCGGTAATTTTGACCTTAATATGAAGGAAAGCCTCATTAGGGGAGCCCAAAAGCAGCATGAAGGAACCTCATTGACCTGGTGTGGGTTGCGACTTCTAAACAGTATCTAAGCTCGAGTCATGTGCATGCACATACCTTGTCAAACGCCTCAAGAATAACCACAACACATGAAAAATCTTTCTAATTCTCAGCTAAACAGAGTGTGAAGAATTCAAACTGCAATCAGTAAAAAGTACCACCTTCAAAATAGAAAACAATCCAAATAACAATTAAAATTTGATTAAGATCAGTAAACCTGAAGCGGGAAGTATGACCCACCTCCGCTGTGATATAGGTGAGGGCATCCCACGCGAAACCATGCTCATTGGAGAAAAGATTGAGATTCAACAAAGCGCACTCTCGATCCGAGTCATTGAACTCGTAAGGAATATTCCATCCAAGAGGGCCAAATTTCTTACGCTCCAGAATCACAGCATGGAATAGACACATCCCATAGACAACGCGACGCCAGTCGGCACCCAGAACTATAAAAAGACCGAGGTAGACAGTGTTATTAAACAACCTCCTAGTAAGAAAAAGATCGTGTGATTTTAAGGTTATAGCAAAGTAACTAGGAGAAATATACCGCTTTCTTCGAAGAACTCATGCGATAAGTCATTGAGAGCTCTGCGAAGGTTTGCTCGAATGCCCTTGGGGGGTTCGTTGGTGACCTTAACGGAGTTCTGCAGCACAGTGATGGGGAAGGCCTTAGTTGGCATGGAGCTGAGAAAGAGACGATAGTTGGGGTCAGTTGCCCCTGATGCCTCAGAGCGTTCCTTTATGATCTCCTCCATCCGTACCATCCACGAGGCTGCCAGGTGGCAGTTCTTTAATCAAAGGAAAATCAAATCGATCAAAGGTCACCTCGTTTTCGAAATACTAGTAATTACACAACCGGCGATAATGTTCCATCAAAGCCCTATAAGATTAGCTAGTAAGGGTGATTAAGTAACACTCATTACTTGCCTGTAGGAACACCCAGTCACCGCTTTCCGCTGCCTTGGCTAGCAGCTTCTCAGCCGTGGGGCCCTGACCCTGACCCAACGAGACTGAATGTATCCTCTCCGAGTATTCCATCTGTCGGGCAAATCTTTGCAGCTGTGCCATTGGATCAGAGCCTGCAGAGAGTACAAAAACTAACGGCGTGGTGGCATCCATATCAGCGTAGACCAGTGGCAAATCTATCGACGGTGTCTCCACGAACTGATGACCCAACTGAATGCGCACAAAAGCTGTCACTGCTGTCACAAACTCCTCCTCTCGTAAGGCTCGAATCAGGATGATCTTTTGGAAGAGACTCAAGTGGTCATCCCAATTCGTCCCAGCTCCCGTGCTCCCATCTCCACCAGGGGGAGAAGTAAGGATAATTTGTAGACCTTCATTTGAACCGTCCTGAGGTCCACGAATGTTGAGAATGATTCTTCGGCCTTCAGCGACATCCTCCAGCAGGCCATTGAAAGTATCTGGTAGTCCATCAACGAGGTCACAGATGGCTTTCCACTGACGTGCACCGAGCCAGCTCACCGTGGCTCCAGGTTGGGGTGGAACGGAACGATCCGACTGGGTAGCAGTAGAGACAAGGTAGTCCCACTCCGATTGGACAATCGTACCCTCGTGAAGGAGGATCTTGGCGCAGAGCATGAAGGAGAAGACAAGCTTGTCTTGTGCAAAGAGACCGCGCGCGACGTTGTTATAGGTGGCCAAAGTGGTGGCGTTAATGAGGACTTCGGCGCGGTCCGCTGACTCGTCCTCCTGAGGGCACTTCTCAATAGTTTGATTGAAGAGCTGGAGGGAAGTGGATCGCAAAATTTCGGTGACTACATTTCTCGATAAAGTGGACCATTGGAGGGCTACCTATGACCGTGTAATGTTCCTCATTTTCAGTTATACATCACTTACTAAGTTCCTACACTTAAATAGTGAGATCTGATAAGACCACCTTACAGCCTTAAAAACTAGGCATGGACTCTAAATGCGCAGCCATAGGTGACCGAAGAGTAGGGTATTAAGTGGTACAAACTCCATGTAGTCCTTTAAGTCATGCCCTTTCCCATTGCCCAAATTGCCATCAGTAGGTGAGGTGAGTTACTCACGGAGATGAAGTACTTGAGAGAGAACTGGTACATGGGATCGATGTCAGCGAGGAGGGTAATGACGAAGTAGAGCACGGAGCCACGTGCTGCGATGGGTAAGAAGTGCGAGCGAGCTGTTGAAATCATAGCCTCCGTGGCCTCCGCCTCAACCAGACGCTTCGCAATTTCCATCGACGTCACCTTCGACTCATTCAGGGTGTTAATCAGAGCCTCATTGTCCAGTATATTGCCCTCAGACTCAAAGAGAAGCTTCAGGATTTTGTCCTCTATTTGCTGTTCCAAAGACGTAAAAAATCGTGAGAAGTAATTAAAGATTGCAGAGTGGGATCCATCGAAATCACCGACTTTCTTGCTGCAACTGTCGTAATCCTACTGTTCATTAAGTATTTACCTGAAGCTTTTAGAAACGTTAGTAACGATCACAGCTATTACACTTGGCTCCAAAAATTTTAATGGCATGAGTAGGAAGAAGTGCAACAAAGGAAAGGGATTTCGAATGTCTAATACGTTGAAGAGCTTCACTATTGCAATGAGCTTCTTTAGAATGGTACATCGACCCTTTTCTTGAGTTATGAGGTTGTAGTAAAGTAGAAATTCCTTCCTATCAACACCTCCGTCAACAGACTGTAATGAACATTTCGAAAAGGTAAAGAGAGCTTATTTCTCAATAGCCAACATATCGAAAAGGGTGCTCGAGTGTCCAAATTTGTAAGTAACGATCACGTTGAAATAAAAGTGACTCCTAGGACTTGAAATTTGAATACAATAATAATAATAATAATAATAATAATAATAATAATAATGCTTAATAAATAGCAAAGAGACGGAGCACCAACCTGGAGGGTAATTTTGTCTTCATTTATGTGGACAATCAGTTCCACCCTCTGCTCCTCCAGTTCTGGTCTTTCAAGACGCGTTACCTCACTTAGTAACTGATCCTCTAGACCCTGTGGCGTGACAGTGAAGTTAATTAGTGTCACTTTGATCGACACCTCCGGCATGTAGTGAGGATTGGGTAATTTAGTTGTAATGTAGAACTTGAATTTCTTATCATACTCTACATCACTGTCTCCCAGACGAATCAACAGTCTTCCACCCTTTACAAAGGTTTGTCGGAGCAAAATGGGTTCCAGTGCCGGATCCAGACTCTCTCCGACATCTTCCAACAACATCGGACATCCGACTCGAATGCAAGACTCCAGCACCCGCAACATGGTTGAATCTGTTGGCTTAACAACACGGATCCCGTTCTCCGCTTCCATAGTGCGAATCCATCGATTGGCCTGTTCTTGCGGGTCGATCATTAGCGGCCATCGACGTGAATGTGTAACCATAATTCCATTGTCTGTACTGATCTGGTCTCTCGGCAGACCTTCCGCATTCCAATGCCGCAATTCAAACGCATCTCCAAGGACGCTAAACAGACCGACGTTTTCGCTGACCGGCACCTCAAGTTCGTGGCACTTAGCGACCCAAGTGCTGACCAGACTTTCACGAAACTCCATGGTGAAGGCTCCGTAGTAGGCTACACACGCTGCCGCGATGAAAACATCTCCAACAACGTTGCTCAATTGAACTTCGTATGCTTCGATGGAGTCTCGCCAACGCTCCTGTTCGCTTGACAGAGCGGCAGTCAACTTGGCGGCGCGTTTGAGTCGAGCGGCTGTTAATGCGAGGTTGTGTTCCAACACCTTCTTCTCAGCTACTGACTTGTCGTAAGTCGCTTGCAACTCAGCGATCTTGTCCTCGATAGCTTTCAAAGCGCTCTGCTTCTCGCGCAGATTGGCCACCATTACATCCATCTCTTTGTTAGCTTCCTCAAGTCTGGAGCGATGAATGGAAAATACAATCCGCTTGTTTTTGTCTATTTAATCTATTTTAATAAACCCACTAGATTACCAAACAATGTTGCTATTGAATGCAACAGAAGATAACGACAAGACTCCTGAAATTATTTACATAATGTTTTCATTGTCATCTGCGTGCAGTAATAAATCATTTGACAAATAAAAATAAAATTAAGAGTCGTTATTCAACATGGAGAGCCGATTGATCGGCATCTGCGTTACCTTGAGTTAATAAAAGACAAGTATTTTAAATCCGATCACTGATGTTAAATATTCATTTAAGTGGAAGCTAGAAAATAGAGGGGAAATGTGCTTGCAGAAGATAACAGAACTGGCTAGTGAGAAGGGAAGAACGCAGGGAGCAACTGACCGCCTTCGTTTGGGTTCGACGTTCCTGTAGACGCGAGCATACATTTCCAGCGCGCGCACCCACATGCAGAGGGACTTGCAGGCCTTGCTGACTTTCTCAATCACAGCCGGATCAAAATCCGGGTTGTCTACATACTTTTGCAGCTTCTTCAGCAACGAGTCTGAGATGGTGTCCTTCGGATACTCAACTAACTTGCGTAATAAATTGCTGTCTCCCAGTAGTGTCTTAGCCGTTGCCCAGTCTGTCCTACGAAAAAGAAAATCACGAGTTATTCGTCTATCAATGTCCTGATACGATGATGCTAGAACGGAGAATGCTCTCAGTTAGGTTTAGAATGCATATAGTCGATCCTAAGATGTTGTGTACCGGCAAGTCTGATTCACAGTAATTTTTGAATGAGGGGCAGCAGTGAATGAGAAAACTCCTCCCACTCTGTGAGCAAAAACTTGCTTTTGTTGGATTAACAGTTGCCCTCAAGAATGAATAGGAATCGCTGCAGTTGTAAAATAACAACTTATGTTGAAGCTATGTGAATCTTAAGGGGAAGAAAAATTAGCTCATTTGGATTCAATGAATAGGAATAAGATGCACACCTTTGTCCCAGCATCAAACACACAGCCTCCATGACTGTCTGCACAAGTTGAGGCGGCTTCGTGAAGACGCGAATCTCAGCAATATCATTCTTGTCCAGGGAATCCAGCGCCTTATTGGCAGCCTCGAGGGCAGGCATCGCGGCGTCGAGGTCGCGTTGAGCGTCGTCCGCGATAGCCTGCGTCTCCATAGCCTTCTGTTTGGCGTCCGCCTCATCGTCCTTCACTTTATGCCTCACAACATCCGCCTAGAAAGTAAGTAGTTCCCAGAATCTCAAATTCACTTTACAAAATGTTATGTGGCAAATGCTTAACCTGTTCAATGCCAAGATCTCAGAGAAAAACTGGTCACACATGCGTGTCACATTTGGTAGTCCGACTTGTTCATATGAGCCTGAAACTAACAACCTATGATGCTGCACTAGCTTATATGCCATAAACAGGGTGATTGAATTTAAGTATTGCACGAATACCGAACTTTCCCATGAGCCCTCAATGGTAATTTCTTCGATCCGATCGATGTGAAGTAAAATGCACCACAACAAATCCAAGTCATTCTACAAACCGAACCTATAAGTAAACTATTGATTAATTAAATTAATCGATTAATTAAAGTGCTGTGAAAATGCGATACTTATGTGCATCAAGATTGGGAGCGCCACAAATTACAAACCTTAAATGGCTAATTTAGGATTTAATAGAGTCACTTCATTATAAAAAATGAATTTAGTCACGTTCATACAAAATACTGTACCAAGTGTATGAATAATTCATGAAGCCGTTAATAGCGCAGCGAACGTGACTGAACCAATCAGCTTATCGGAAAGTGGTTGCGACCAACCAATCAAATAGCTGCGCGGGCAAAGCCCGCTGATTATTGGTTTGCTACCCACCTTCTCCTGATCCTCACCCAGTTTAATCATAAGTTTTTCAGTGTCTTTCTGCTTCTGCTCCAACTTGGGTCGGAGAGCAGTCAACTCTTCCTCCATGCGAGTCACCAAATCATTGGTCGCCTGAATTTTGTTCAAGCCATTTTTGAACTTCTCTTGCATTATTTTGAGGTTGCTGGAACGTTGAAAAGGCAAAACAGATAGCCTACATCAACGCTTCTTTGAATTATCGAGAAAGGAACTCATCCCCAAATAGAGGTAAAATGTTTGGATTTCGCTCTCTAGGCTCATTTATCTGGGACTTCTAAAAATTAGTGCGAACCAGATAAAAAACATCGAATTAGCTAAATTACTTAGCCAGAAAAGTTAAGTTGAGGTAAACCTCTCCTTTTCAACTTAACTTTAAGCTCTCTTAATTAAAAAACGATAACATTGGATCATTAAAGGGATAAAGGCCTGTGAAATTGAGTGCGAATAGAGGCCATGCCCTTACCTTCTGCGGTCATCGAGCATGACACGGTAGATAGAGAGCAGCTCCAGGTAGCTGGTCGGTGTGGTATAGTAATAGCGCTTCAACTCTTCGAAAAATCGTACAGCCGCCGAAGACACGGTCAGGTGCGTAAAAGTGCACAACTCGGCCACTTTGTTCTGGACATGGTCAAAATTAACATCAGTTTAAAAATTGTAAATAGTGCTCGCGGCCATCTAGAAATCATCAGCAGATCACATTGCCTTCAGCACTTCATTATCACATCTACTAGAAGTTTGTAAGAAGTCAGAGCTTTAGGCTGTGACTGAAAGAAGGCGTCTCAACAGAAGAGCAGACATAGCGTTGAAACCAAGCTAGAGTTTAAGCACACTGATCCAATCAAACGTGTGTCCGAGCATTCCAAAACCAAGGCAGGAAAAGTTAACGGTACAATGCCTAAATAATTAATTTCGCAGAGAGCAGAAAAGCCTAGTAGGAGGAGAGACTTATTTTATGAATGAAATTCCAATATTTTTTCATGGAAATTAAATTTGTAACTAACTTTAAACGAGAGTCAAGTGTAACAACTTTGAAACCACAATTGATAAGGCACTCACCTTCGTTTCCTCCGAATCAACATCTAATGTGGCAAACGATGATTGTGAAACCCCAAGAAGTGCATCCTCAGGCCATTCAGTGAACCAGTCAATCGTACAGCAGTTGACCAGAGATGGGAACATCCGTAGCCGATTTCGAAAGGCCGATCCCATGGGGGACATAGTAAACACAAGGTGAAGGTTTTTGCGTACTCGTTCAATGCAAAATCGGTAGATGGCCTCCCTATTTCCCTCCGCAATACCAGCCTCCTTGGCAGAAGGTCGCGTCCCGATGATTAGCTTTTCCAGGGCTTCTGCATCAAAGAGGCCCGGCACCTCACCGGAATTAAGGATATTGTTGAGGTCCTCAACAAACTCCTCCACGAGAATTTGACTGTCTGAGAAGAGAAAGACAGTAGGCTTATTCTCCACGCCCGTCCAGGTATAGAGCTTCTGTAGGTCTTCGTGGAAGGAATCATAGTTGTATCCACGGGAGAGTTCAATTGAGAAGCATCGGTAGCTATTCATGTGAGCCGCCAATCTGAAAAATTTTGAAAATGGAACAACCAGTCAATTGGGGAGGGGTTTTGAAGAGTTGGTACTTTCATTTTGATGTGGAATAAGCGGATCATTAATGTTTAAAGATGACAAAGAGGCGCTTTGCATAAACTCTCCTTCACAATGGTGTTTTTCAAAATGCCCAAGCTAAATAAACCAAGCTGACAAATGCTTCCTAAAATGTAATGTCAAGAAAAAGGTAAGTATTCTCATGTTGAGGACTACAAAATAAAACAAATCCAAGCACTATGGTGGGGTGCATTTCCACTTTTGGTGTACAAAATGCCGAATCAAATGTTAACAACAGGTATTTACACTCTCTAGCACCTCGTCGGCTAAACCGGCTGGATCTAATCAGCTCATCACAACTCACCTGGTCAAAGACCGTTTTCCAGTGCCGCCCACACCCACGAGAAGAGCATTTCCGCGATCTTGTCGGATCATTCGTGCAATTCGACAGATGTGTTGTACTGCATCCAAAAAGAAGACCATGGTGCTATCCTTTGAGTACACCATGTTGTAGTCCTCAAGGTACTGCCAGAAAGAAGGGGTACTTTAAACAAGAAGTGGTAACCTGACCGATACTACTAATAGTTTAAAAGCGGTTTCTTTGGATGCAGGGTTTCTAAAGAACACCTAAGTAGAGGAATTGCATAGGTATTATAATTAAGCCTTAAGCCTTGCTTTTTAAGTTAGACAAAATTGCATACATCCTGCATAACACTTTTGAGTTTGTTCATGTCTGTGATCTCCTCGTAAAGGCGATCTTCACGAGCAGCCCCGAAGGTCATGAAGTCTCCAAAGAACAGCGGTTTCTTCGAGAAGGTTTCTGGGTCAAAACTCTTAAGACAAAGATAGCGAAACCAGTGATAATGACATTTTATAATGGAATTGTTCTGTCAGGTCATTCGTCTGCCGTAAGTACTAGGTTAATGTCACCTATGCTGGAGATAATATTTGGTTATTTGGTACATAGGAACGCTGCCAATGTACCATGGTTGTATTTGGATTTAATCTTACTCTTTACCGATGAAATTCATTTTTAACGGTTGGGATGACTTAATAACGCAAATCCAAGGAACCGATAGATCATTTCTAAGATCCACAGAAATTTCCTACGCATTTACTGAGCAAAGTGATTCAGATACGTCACGAAACTTTCCAGTCATTGAGGTAGATACCAAATTTAAGTAAGAAGTCTGGGTGTAATTCACGGGTTGCTTCACACCTCACTGAAGAACTTGTTTGCAATCTCCGAGAGGATAGTATTAAAGAAGAGCCGATCAGTCTCGTCGACGAGGCGGTCGTGGAAAACGCGGGAGCACTCATGGTAGAAGAGGCGAGTTAGGGAGGCCTTGTCACGAATCGCCAAGGGATTGGTTTGCAGTACACCCTGCACACACTTCGACAAGTCGCGGAGGTTGAAGACGTAATGAGACTTCGCTGGAGTAGGCAGCAACTCTGCCGCCAGACGACCATACATTTCCACCGCTCCACCCACTATCGAGTCGCCCAGAGGTCGCAGACCCTGAGGGTAGTCCTGCATGAAGCCCTATTTGGTGATAAGAAAATAATAAAAAGCGGGTCTCAATACCATTTAGCCACGTACTCAATTTTAGATCTCCCCTCTTGTCAATAAGTTCTGAAAAATCGACTATTTAAATAGCCAGGCAGACTTACCGTCATAATAGAGGAGAATATATGTTTCAACGTCATTTCCGACGGTGAAGGAATCGCGAGGACCGAGAAGTGTCGAACTAGACGAGCAGTAACGGGATTTCGGCCTCCACCTGGGGGCCCACATGCAGCAGAAACTGTCACGTCCTCCACCGCAATCCAGGTCAGTTTGTCGCGATCGTAGAAGCCACCAAAGTCCTGTAACTGGCGCAGTAGTTCAATGGGTGGCTGACTGCCATAGGTATCCACCTTTGGCATGTTCAGGTCATCCACGAAGATCACCACGTGTCGACCCCTCGGCGCGCCTATCACACCCTTTCGGCGCTTCTCCATCTTCTCCACAATCATCTCCTGTGTGCGACTGCTGCTTGTCTGAGCTGAGAAATTGATGTAAACAGCCACGTATTTTCCACTCTCTTGGAGTCCCTCCAAAGTGCTTCGAGTAATTGCAGTCTGGAACGGTGAAATGTAGAGCATAAATTGATGGTGCGTTCGAATTTGAATATTTCATCAACAGCAGAAAGTGACATTGAACTTGCTAGAAATGGGCAAAATTTGTAGTTTTACACTCGTCTAAACCACAAGAAAAAGATTTCAGTGTATCAGGTAAGCAGGGCAGAGCTAATCACCTTTCCAACACCAGTACCACCGGTGAAGAGAATGGACTGATGAGCAGCAAGAAGCTGTTCTAGGAGGAAGCCGTAGCGCACGGTATCCACTGTGGGCACGAGACAATTGAAGAAGGGCTCACTCTTGCTGTACTTGAACTTAGGCACCTGTCGCTCCCATATGTCGAAACGGCGCAGCTTTGTGTCCACAAAACATGACCAAAGGTCGTGACTGGGAGGCATCTGAAAGTGTAGACCAGTCGAGCTTGGGATATCAGCACATAAATTCTCACTTTTTGGTTTTCATTCCAATAAAATACCATGGTAAATTTAGCCTGACTTGTAAATAACGTCTCACAAACCAGTCCATCTCGTAATGAGCAGGATGAGAATAAGGAAACATTTTTGACAGAGGCTTATGGGGATCGAGAGGAAGTTCCCGGTTGAGGAGTTCTATTTGACACTGATTATTAGGATCGTGAGGGTTATATTTTGCTTAGGGTGACTAAAAGGGACAAAATTGGAACAGGGGTTGATCCATGTAACTGAGACCAATCAACTGCAACATTTAAAGCCAACAAGCAGAAATCAAACGCAAAGAGGTCATCCTTGTCAAAATGGGAATCGAGGCCCTACGCAACTACAGCGTGTCCACAACAATAAAAACGGATGCAGAAAGATAGCATCTGCTAAACAGTGGCTTAGAGGTCCAACTCAATTACTGATCGTCAAAGCTGTCAAGAGTGTGCAATCGAAGTGCCCATAAGAATGAAAGCGAATCTTCCTTTATCCCAGTGAGTGGAATTCTGTGCTTGGATATCGACGTGAGAAACATCTAAGCACTCAGTGAAGGAGAAGATGCTCGAGGAAGTTGAATGATGAGTAAGGAGGAGGAGTGAAGACATACTCTAGCTTCAGAGCAATCATCCATGACGTTGCGTATGAGGGTGTCAACTTCATTAGCCCTGCTGCCAACGACGTTCCCGGCAAGACCCCAGAGCATCGCAAACACGAAGATCATGGCGATAATTGGCTGCTGCTTCTGAATCTCGCCGGTGGAGAGATCAGGTGCATTTTCTTGGGTAAGAGCCACCTCCATCAGGCCACACATCGTCCTCACTCGTGCTAGCGGTACCTGTAAGGCAACGATTCTTGACAGTATGACAGCACTGAAAATTATTGGCAGTAGCTATTGTCCATTTATAGGCTTTGTTACTTGTGCTTACATAGCTATCGCCTGCATTACTCCGCTAATAATACTACTATTGCTTCTCTGCTAGGCTAGACGATCACCTAGTTGTAAGTATTTCGCCTTCCCGCTAATTCCTGCGTAATTAAAATTGCAACAACCAACCAAACACAGATCCCTAGCTAAATTGCCTTGCTGCCCAATTTAGTGTTATACTATTTTCGTGCCTTAAAGTTGGTGAGAATAACTCGGTGCCGTTGAGTCCCACAGTCTTACAAGTAGCAGCAAAGAAGCATCTTGCAGAATTTATTACAATCTGTAAATAGGAAAGGTCTTATTACCATACCACTTTAGTTGTTTGCTACTCTGTTTGGTTTAGTGAGCACTTGAGGTTCCAATTTAGTACTTTTACTGGACGGCATGGCTTCTGAGCCATGCCAGAGGTCACCTATTCTTGCGGCATGTCTGCGATGCGTACTTCGACCTAGTATCATGACCTTTTCGACTTCAAAAAGAACTTAAAACGCCACATCGGTGCTAGCAGATCGCGAACCTGACCCAAACGGACAACTATCCGATTTTCTACTGCTGGAAGGAAGAAGTGCACAGGCAGCGGACAAAGGAATCCGTGACAAACCACAATAAGTGAGTTTAGAATGACCCACACCATCCACAGCTACCCCTGTCCTGTGGTCTGAGGGAATGCAATTAATAAGTGGAGAGCTTTTAGCCATAAGCCAACAGGAAAGCTCTTTAAGGAGCTGTCTACGGCATCTGTACGAAGATGGATAGAGCCTGGATGGTTGTGGTTTTGCAGACTTGTAGTAGGAAAAAAGTAGCAGAGAAAGATGAGAAACTTCATTCCAACTAAGCATTCCTACACCCTTTATTTAATGACTCTGCCTTTAAGCAATGTGCACACATGATGGCCTGCACATTTCTCCTTCCCCCAACTACAGTTACCAGACAGGACGAATATCTAAATCCACTAGAAATTCTAAAGAGTATGTTATGTTTAAATGCCCTCTCAGTTGCATGCTGATTCGACGATTGAGACGGTTGGATAGCAGGTGTTTTTCTTACAGCACCGGCTACGTCTAAGTAGCCAACACTGGAAGCTGATCAAGGGGAGCCCTGAGGGCGAAAATCAGAGGTGAAAAATGCGGAACACGTTGGCAGGTTGCTCGACTTTTTGTTTCAGTTTCATGATCGTTTAAGGCCCCACTTCTGTACTTCCCTTGGGCAGCACGGCTTACGGGACATGCTATTGACCCCTCAGCCCATTTATACATCAATAATACATAACACTGCCCCAGTATTATGCATTTTTTTGTCTTCAAGGAAGTCTTGGAGTGTTATAAATACCATAGACACACTCACCATAGCCTTTTAAGGATAAAACTTTAAAATATAAGCCCAATATTTAGTCAAATTCATTTCTCAGGCAAATTCTGGTGGAAGCCCGTGCGAACGACAGCGCGGGTAGAACTTAGCCCATGGCTACCAAAGGCAGACTGCACCATAAAACTTTCTACATAGTCTCCATACAGGCCTGTCTACTGCCTAACAAGAAATAAGCAAAGGGTAAGGCTAAGAATTTGACTCATCAACGGGTGTGAGGAGGCACCACTCACTTGGGGAATGACAGTGGGCATTTTCATGATGACCTTCAAGGCGGGTTCGACGAATTTCTCAAAGAGCATCAGCATGTACTGAAGCACTGCTTCCCTCAACTTCTCTCTCAGTGAATTTAACCAGGTCTGAAAATTTTAAAACAGCTCAATAATGCATTTTTTGTAGTTTCGTTGAATTAAATTCCCATATAGGAAGTACATTTAGCCCAACTCAGATTCCTTGTCAATTTAGCAACCGCATTGAGTGAAAAATTTGACAACAGGTATTAGAATAAAAGAAACTTTGTTCGTTTATATTTGGAGGTCATCGATCATAATTGAATATAAAATTCACAAAACCTAGCTAACTTATAGCAAAATGTCTTCTTGATTATCACTCCGGGTATGGAATTTGTATGTCTTGTAAAGATTATGGGAATGCATAACTTTGGAATAGCGTTAATAATAAGAGTTGTCATGCTGCTTGTCCTAAGTTCGTGAAAATAGTCTATCACCTCAATCGACCAATCCTAACCTAGGGCAAGGGAACAATCGTCATTATGAGCAAGTATGACCGGAAATATGGAGGACATCACTAAATATTGCATTTCTTACCATTTGATGATAAAAGAAATCAGAATTTTCAAAATTTCCAACACCAGCTTCTAACTCTCCTAGGATGAAATAGGAGGGGTGGCAATTAACCAAGTAAGGGAAGAAGGGAAGCTACCTTGACATAGGGCAACCAGCCCAGCTCGTCAGGGTCAACATAAACCATGCCGCAACGCGAGACGGTAGCAGGCGAAGCGACGGCCAGATCGGCCACCTCAAAGAGCATGTGCACGTAGGGTGTCAGCTTGATGCGCTCTGAGTTGGCCAGGCAAAGCATCTTGTTGTCATCCAATACGGTGTTCATATTTTCTATCCACAAAGCATCCACGGGACCGTCGCAAATGATCCACTGGTGGTCGGAGCTTGGATCCTACGAGTAAGCCAATGATTGAGTAAAGGAAAAAGTTAATCATGCACTAGGGCTTCAAAGAAGCATTGACGTTGTTTGAATTGCCCTCTGCTTTATTTTGAGATGATTGACAGGAAATTTCAGTTAGCATCTGTACAGCTAATCTAAAGGGCCATATTTAACCTGGTATCCCTTACTATATTGAAAAAAATGCGGTAATCATGAGGAAGACTTACAGCACATGTCTGTCGAACAATGAATGCCATCAGACCATCGTGCCACTCCATCGTCTTCTCATTTACCTCCCCATAAATCTCTCCCATGGTGATAGATTTGGGATTCAACACATACACCTTAACCGGCTGAAAGTCGGGGTTCATTTCAGCCATATCAGGCATCTTGGAGAGAGTACCAAGGGTCTCCGCGAGGATCCGGTAGACAGTGGTCTTCCCACCACCTGTAGGTCCTACCAGCATGACGCCATGGCGGACAACTAGTGTCTCGTAGAATTGGATGACTTTGAAGGTCTGTGAAGGCACCACCTGGAGACCAAAATCTCGGGTCACATCCTCCACCACCTTTTGAAACTGACCGTAGTCGTGTTCAGGCACTTCTACACCTGGGAAGAGGTCTTGCAGAATGGCCTGGGAGGAGAAAGCACTACAATAAGCGTGGAGGATGACGTGCCATGGATAATATTTCAAAGATACGTTCTAATTGTTTTTGAATGATCGATTGTATTCATTAGATTGATTAAACTGGCACGTAAACATCAAAATCCCGAAAAAAAAACGAATCACACGACTGATTACTTCGAAACCAGCAAAATGTAAAATTCGAAATTTAAATTGTTCTGATTGGGGATCCTTCTCAAGTGGAAGATTTTTATTTTTAAAAAGTACCAAAGGAGGTTATCCCAGACAGACAGACAGACAGACAGACAGACAGACAGACAGACAGACAGACAGACAGACAGACAGACAGACAGACAGACAGACAGACAGACAGACAGACAGACAGACAGACAGACAGACAGACAGACAGACAGACTTCCTTTTCATGTTTTTCAATCACCTTAATCGCAAATTTCTCCCAGACAATTCAGAGATACAGTAACGAAGTCAATTCGATTTCGGACCTTGTAAATACGCAACCTACTGTGAATAGAACAGCATCCTGAGTCAGGAATTTGGGTAGGTTGCTGTCTCTCAGAGCACGAATGAGTACCGCATCCTCCGGTTTGTCTGCGTTCTCCCGTTTTAGCGAGCCCGCCATCACTAGGACCGACTTGAGTGCTCGCATGCCAAAATCATAGTGGTCTTGTTTAGAGAGCTGCTCACTGCAGAGCTTGTACATCTGCGTCATCTTCTGCGCCAGCATCTTGGAGGACTCAAAGCCCTCCGAGTAGAGAATCACCTCAGCGATCAGTTCTAATGGGAAGAAGAGATTGAAGAAACCTTGCTAACTGGGAGTGTAGCGACAGTTACAACATCTTACTGTAGTCTGGAACCATCATGGAGATGGGTCGGAAGAGGGCCTTTAGGTTGTCTGGCAGTTCAGTACGACCTGCATATCCAGGATTCATTGTGATGAAAGCTGCACACGAGGCATTCAACTTGATCTCACGCCCCTCGAACAAGAAACGACTAACCTGTTCCGATAGACAAGCAGCCGTTAGAGTGTTGAAACACAATAATGCTACGCCGACTTTTAAGGACACGATTAGGTAAAAACCGTGGCGAGACCCCTAGTAACGCCTGCTTTTAACGAGGCTTACTTTTGTCGGGGCAAAAATTGTGGAATAGAGAAGCAAAAAATTCACCTTTGCGGATTTGGCATTTTTGATGGTAATGAGCTGTTGTGCGATGACAGAGAGCACCTCAATGTCAATACGATTGAACTCATCGAAGCAGCACCACGCGCCGGACTGAGCAAGACCCGAGAAGAATCGACCCATCATTTTGTAATCCAGACCGTCAGAACAGTTAAATACTACGCATTGCTTTGCAAGGCTCTTTGCCAGGTCCTTCGTCGACTCAGTCTTCCCTGTGCCTGCTGGACCAGCAGGGGCTCCACCCAGATCCAGCTGAAGGGCTCCCATCAAACACAGGTAGCATCTAGAGAATGAGAGTTTGCTCCAGTATTTGTATTTGTTTCCAAATGATTTAGAAAGTGTGCAGCTATAACTGATCGGTGGATATTAGCGTTCTCAACAGAAATACATAGGAATGAGGGATCTAAAATCTCTTAAAAGCTCTTAGAAAACATACAAATGGCCAAACTTCCTTTTTTCTCTGCCAATAAACCTACTTTTATTCCTTCTTGACACTTGACATAATTCGTTCAAAGAGTCGACATTTATGACTCACCACCAATGCTTACTTTTCCAACTCAAAAGGGCTTCTATGATTCCATTCTACTGGTACATTTAAATGTGAAATACTTGCACCATTTAAAACCAATGGAATGCATCTACAAGGCCGCAAAGCAGAGGGGGAAAGCGAGTGACGGAGAGGAGAGAGTGACGCACCTATCGGTGAGTGGCGTAATGACGAGGCGAGGCGACGCACCCAAATACTCGTAGCCGTAGACGTAGCGGGATGTGGACATGTGCACCACGCAGTTGTCAATAGAGTCGTCCCAGTAGTATCGCAACTGACGCTGCCATTCAAAGCTGGTGGAGGTGGTCACACCAGCAGCCAGGAGGTCGGTGACAATGTCGCGCGCGTGCACGTCGATGGTGATGAGGGAACAGAACATCATGCGCACCAGCTTAGCCAGACTGCCGCGCACCAACTTCGCCAGGTTGTTCAGCGCCTGTCATTAAATGAGATAATGAAGCAATTTTTACGCAGGTTTTGAATTAATATTGGGAAATGACCCTACAGAATCTTTAAAGCTTTTGCTGTTGATAGCATTAAAGCTTGAAGGTATATGAAATTTCAGGATGAGTCGACTCTTTCCATAGCGTTTAGGTTGCGGGCACAGAGAGTTGAGGCCGATGTTCTTGAGTCTTTGCACCGGATCGACTGAGGCATTGAGCATTAAAGTAATAGAGCAACCCGGTCAGTAATCCCACTTCGGTATGTGTCTTTTAGTATTCTTATTTGAAAGGGAAAGAGAACACAAGGTTTAACTAGAATGTTTTATCGCTCAGTTGTACTCCGTCTGAATGGAGATCATTATCGAAGAAATTGCCGTGCAGTCTTAGTCTCAAGCAGACTTCCATTTTACCACACTGTATAGTCTCAAAAAAGAGCTTTCTCTCATATGCATATATTTTTACAACTCAGTGAATGAGATTTACGCCTGCCAACTGTAAAACTGACCCATTTCTAAAAAGTTTTAAGGTGTCTTTCTGGAGAGGATGCAGATTTGCAAGAAGGGATTCCTTAATAGTCAAATCTACATCAAAAGGTGTAAACGTTAGATGAAGAAACGGTGGAAAAACAAGTAAAACAATTAAATAGCATTTTGGACGGCGTATAATTCAATTTGTGTGGAGGGAGAATTTTTTCGTGAAGTTCTGATAACATGGTAGATATCAAAGGCATCTTCACTACTACTGATTAGATATTGTTGCGCTCGATAAGTGGCAAAAAAATTCACCTCAAAGGACCGGTTCTCGTAGGCCTGAAGACCCACCAGTCGGTCTTGCGGCTGCTTCGCCAGGTCGTCGAGGATGCTATGGATATCTCGAGCCCAGACCAGCTGTTCCACCGTCAGCGTGATCTGATTGGTGTGTGCGACAAGCCAATCATCACGCGACATTGTGTCAACGTCCAATAGGGCCTGTTTCATGCTCTTCCGCAGACTCGTCACCATGCTCTCCTCTGCCTTGCCCAACCACTCCTCCACATTTCCACGGGCCTTCAAACCCTGCAACATCAAAACATTGCCTCTTAATTTCATTCTTCTCCGGCGTGAAGCGAGGTGACGATTCCAGCATCAACGGGTTGGAGGATATCACTCATCACAATTAAATCACTGCTACTCCAGATTAACTTGTAATAGGTCAAGTTATTGGCAGATTTCTTTAACTATTAGGCAGTAATTATGCCACCTTTAGTCCTATTGTATGGTTCTTTTACTCTCTTTTGATAGGAGGCATTACCTTGGTCAGAGGAACGCTTTCCCCTTCTGGCGAAACCATGGCAAGTATGTCATTGGTGAATTTCGGTTCTATAAGGTGAATGCATGCGGTGATGAATAACTACTGATGGCAGTCAAAAGTAAGCGACAGATTATGCTATGAAGTTGGATGACCAGCATAAAAATACCATCGGATTTGCCGTCAAATTCAGGATTGAGAGCGAATTCCAGTCGCGCAATCGCATCGAAGCACTTGCGGAGATGCGGCTGCACCGCAAAAGGGTTCCGTGTCTGTGCCAGAATCTCTAATAACTCATCGTTGGAGAGGAAGTAGAATCGTGGAAAGATGACGCGTTTTGACTCGAGGTAGGCCTCCAGACACTTCTGAATCTGCTCGAGGAGGACGTTGTTATTGCGGAAGGTGTCTAGCAGACCTGCCGTAGTGGCCGCCCGCATGGCAAGTGGCACCTTCTGTACTTTGCGCATCACCTCCTTAAATGACTTGTCCAGAGCCATAAAACTCTTCGCCTCGCTGGGTAATTGACGTTGAATATCGGGTGCTGAGAAGATGCTCTCAAGGTACATCCAGCCCTTTTGACAGGCCAGCCATTGGTCCTTAAAAGGCGATAATCATGTAGAAGGGTAGCACAGCATCCAAATTAACCATTCTCACTACAGAAATCCAAGACAAGAGAATTGTGCCAATTAACCACCCAAATTGGCAGTTTATTCTCAAACGGAGCAAATTTCAGACCCTATCTCGCATTGACACTAGCTTAACACATGCCGAATACAATAGCTTTCTTAATTTACTGGCTTGGGTCTTGAAAATTTGAAACTTATTGCCGACTTAAGAAGGGAAAAATGGCAGCAATTAATCGTCCGAATTGTCAGCGTTTCCCTAACTAGGACTGGTTTTTGAACAAGTTTAGCGTTAAAAGTACAGACCGAGGTAGGCTTCCTAATTTTTCATTGGACCTTCAAAATCAACCCTGTCAACGTACCAGCGTTTCTCCAAACAGAGCGAGTTTCTGCACCCACTCGTCCACCTGTGGTTTGATTGGGCCCACGTGCTTCGACGAGGCAATAGTGGAAATGTTGATATTGGAGTCGTCCCACAACTGTTGTATCTCGTCTGTACCGCCCAATACGTAGACGTCTTTGTAGGTCTTGTAGGGCACCACAATAAATTCGGTGGATTTCCAGGAATTCTCTACCTGTAAAGCATTTTCACCTTTATGCTCCCATCAAATTTTGTTTATGGTCCCGAGGATGTGGTAGTTAAAACCATCGAACATCAAATATCGAAATCGCACCCGTGTTTGAATTTCATGGGTTAATTTCATGGATCACTTTGAATAACGAAACTGGTTATAAAAAAGGTTAGATAGGTTCTTTTGAAGCCCGACGGCTTAATTTAAGACGAATGTTTTAAGAAAGGCAGCGCATACAGTCATCGCAGTTTAAGGGGATTGACTTATTCTAAATGGGCGAAAGTCTTAACTCAGATAATTTGAGAGGCGTCAACAAACCTTTCGGAGCAAAGATTCCAGACTCGCTTCAGAACTAGCCATTCCAGCGATTTCCTGAATTTCTGCGGCATTCGCAAACGCGTTTAGTGACTTCAACTTGCCCAGAGTCAGTGGAACATCAAGTTCAGCAATCTTGAAGCCAATAATATCCTCAAACATCACCCAATGACGATCTTGAAGCGAGGGGTTTCTCAAGTCTCCCACAGTTGGTAGCTGGAGCGTAACATCAGTTAGAAGGCGTTTTAATAAAGTGAAAGGTAACAATTAGGACGTTAGATTGAACCTACAATGACTCGCATCTCGTCAACTTTTTGACGCAAAATCGGCACCACACTGTTAGGAGGGAGACCTTTTTCTAATTGGGTTACGGACTTGAGGTACTTCATCGTGGTGGCGGTCACCTCCTCCGGATCCAGATTGGAGAACTCCACCTCTTCCCAGGTCTTGCAGATCGTCTCCCATTCACTCATACAGGTCCACAGGAGACGCTTTAAGCGAAGTTCCGTAAAGAGTTCATCAAGTTCTACGTAGTGTGGTTGTTCAACCTAAACCAAGGAGTGAAAGAGGACTTGTAGGTGGGGTTGCCGAACCGTCTTGCTTCAATTACTGCATACAAAATGGAGCAGATAAAGTCGAGCATTATGTGACTTAAGTCTTTTGGTAAAGTATCTTACCTTGATGACATTTGGATACAGTTTTCCAAGCCACTCCTGAAAGACACAAAAAGAGCCTATGCATCTGATCCTACCAGGAATCAAGCCCAATCGAGATAGAGGTAGAAACCTTACCAAGAAATTGTTGGCTCTCACACCAGGTCTATTCAGAATTTGGTCCTAAAAAAGTCAAAGTGTTATGAAAAACAATTGAAATGAGTTTCTGTGTCATGTTCCAGGTCAGATAAAAAAACGAACCTCTAGTGGAGTGCCGCTAATCTGCAAAGTAAGGTCCTAAAAAGTACGACAAATAGGTTGACAAAAGCATTAGTGGTATTAGAGAGGACTAAGATTCAAAGGGAAGTCTGAGTTACCTTAAAACTCTTCTCATACCCCTTATAGGTCTGATAACGCGACTGCTGTTCCGTGACGATTTCCTGTAGTCGATCCAACTCCTGAATAAGCTCATCTCTATTCTGCGCATTGTCCAATAGCACTGGGTTCTGCGAAATGTACAAATTCAAAAGATGGGCAGTCATTTTACCATCCAGCTAATGTGAACCTAGCTTTTCGTCATCATGAAGCAAATAAAAACTGGAAAAGAATGCATTTATCTTGTATTGTTAATTACCCCGACGGTCTGTTTAGTGTCCCTGACGTCATTCATTAGGTCTCCAATGTCCTTGTTCAAACAGCCAAAGAAGATGTCAACAAGAGAGTCACGCTCGGCAAGGGCTCTGTCAATGGTTGTGATGGTGCGTTCGATGCTTGGGAAGAGAATCTGTATAAAGGTGAGTTAGATTGACTTTATTACTTAGTAAAATTTATCCCTCGTTAGTTTGCCGTGTGTGTATGCACTTCGGTACGATAGAATCGCCTCCTTAAAGGCAGAAATTTAAAGCTCGACATTCTGGAAAACTAATAACTCACTTGATAGACAGCGAGGTCCTCAGGAGGTGTCGGAACTTTGAAAACGTCGATCAGTTCATACATCGAGCGAACTGCATCGGCTTCTCTCTCCAGCGATTCAATCTGCAACACCGAAAAAAAGGTATTAAGGTTGTTAATTATAAATGCTCCTATGTTTTTACCAATGAAAGCATGGGAAAGTTAACGCTGACCACACACGTTTTCACTCTTGACCTTTGATCCCTCTAGGGGCTACAAGTTAATGAATTGAAATTCTCTTCTTTACATACCCTCAGCTGTATCTGCCTCAGAAATGTGAGGTGGTTGACATAGTCCATCGCAGTGCTTAGGTTGAGAGTTAGGGTGTACTCGCCCTCCTGCGTCTCCTTTGTCAGTCGGTCGACTTCATGCCTTGCTATCTCAGGGAGTATGGCGTAGACACAGTCCAGGCAATGCAGCGGCGATGGTGACACAATGTTCTTGAAGACACTTGTGTCCACGCTGAAGAGGCCCAGAGGTTTGTTGGCGGGAATCTGCCTGGTCATTCGCGACTGACGCTTGTAGGTGGCAAGTTTCTCACGGAAGAACTCAACATCTAAACAAGAAAAGAACTTTTCAAAGAGGTTTTGGGAATAGGATGTCAGGACAAAGTGGTTCATTTAACTAATAGAGTGATAATAGATAGCTGAACGATTTTTATCGGTGAGGTTTTGGTTGTAAAAGTAGGCTTTTAGTTGTTATTCATTACTATTGGTAGCGATAAGCCTCCTAATCAAGTTTAAAAATAGCCTGCATGCGATCTTTGGAAATTCAACAGTGATGTGAGGAGACCCATCATGTGGAGGAATCAGTGATTGAATTAAATATTATGCTTCAAAATGGTGGCATAAAACCTCATGCTCAGAGTAAAGGAACTGATCTCAACAAACTATGGCCCTATTTCTTTCCCTCTTGGTTATGCACGCATGGAGAGGCAATGTAATTGGCTCCCGAAATAGCCAATTGCCTTATGCTACAGAAACGGACGCGCCAATCAGATGGCGAGATGCCCTTACTGGCTGTTTTCGGCACCTAATTCGTTGCTAGGGCGGAAAATTTATGGCTCTTATTGGTTGGCGAAGTCATTTAAAGTATCTCTACAAAAGTCTAAATAATGGCCTACTAATTCGAAAAATAGTTCTAGTTGCCTAACATTTTAGTGTTCCAATTGCAAGCTCTCATCACGTGAAAATGATGGCGGACTTTGTTGTCAATTCAATTAATCTTTTTGATTTCTGACCAACTTTTTCACAAATTTTTAGCCATGGGTGTCATTGCTTTAACTCAGCAGTCCTTTCAGCCCTCTTCGTGAAATTATATGAATAGCGCATTGTTAATTAACTACATATTCCCACTGTGGGAGACAAGAACGCCTAAAGTGGGTGGTGGTTTGGGAACCGTATTAAAGTGCTTCGAATGGGTACTTGCTACGAAAACACCGCTAGATCAGGTAGTAAATTCTATGACAGTGTAAGAGGATAATTAATAATGTATTAGGAGGTTGAATTCATCACCTTCTTGTATTTTCTCTACCCCGGTTAGATTCTTCACCCTTTCTACAAAAGTGGAAAATACATTTGATTACTTTGCGCAAGAGGTCTAGTTTCCAAAAGGATCTTCAGTTATGGTTGGCAATTGCCTACAAAAGCAAATAGTAATGAGAAGCTACATGGAAAAACAGATGAGTGGATGAGGCTGAGACAATTCGAAGAGGGATATAGACTAAGGGGATGATGACCGTAAATGGTGGAAATGGAGACGGATGCACGAATAACAGCGCCTAGATAAATATGTGTTAAGGTGACTAACTGTACCCTTAAGTGGTTTATAGATGGTTAGGGAAAGTAAAGGCTGTGATAAGGCGAGGAGAAAAGCGTGAGTGAGAGCAGAAATGGCTGAGAAAGGGGTGAGCAGGGATGGAATTATAAATACATGAGTATATTAGTTGGGTCGGCAATTGCGAGCAAAGGTACCTTCGCGTTCAGCCCTTACTGACTCCACTGTGACCAATTCATTATCCTTATAGAACTGATTAATTTCATTGAAGGTGGCAATGTAGCGTTGGACGGACTCGAAGGCCTTTTGGAGGCTCTCGTTGATACCTCTAATAAGCGCCTGCAGTTCACCGTCTTCGGCAAACACTATTCGCAACTGCGGTCCCACGCCACAAGTCTTCTCCTCGTGCTTGTTATTGATGAGGGGACGTGAAAAGGCATCGAAGTAGGTGTCCTCCACGAGATTTGTTAGCGACAGCATCGATTCCTAATGTGAAAAAAAAACTAATAGCGTAAGTGCTACTTTCGTGTGCTTTAAAGTCGATTGCGAAAATTTTATGCCCTAATTGAAAAGCCAAAACAGGACTTCGGAGTATCCCACGGCAAAAAATTAATTGGATGAGATTGAAATGCTTCTCGTGGCACTCCAACAAACCATTTCTTGTACATTCATTCAAAATGGGCATTGACCTCTTGAATCTCCTTAACCTTATAGCAATAACTCGGGGATATTTAAGTAAGTGATTGTGCGTGATTTGGGTAGAGGATAAGAAATAAACAAGATATGCGGATCCTGCAATCAAGTTACAACAAGTAGAAATGCAAGAAAACAGTGTTTGGTCAATTCATTTAGCCATTTGACTGTAAAATTGCCTGAAAGTGAACGACGACATTGGACAAGCCCTCAATAAATTGGTCCTCCGTTGGAATCGAAGTAATCCGGTTTTGCTGCAGAATCAATTCATTCAAAAAGAAAGGCGGTTGAAGGGCATTCTCGGAGGGACCTATTGTCGAGTCTGGTCCAATCTACAAATAAACTCCCGCTTTATTGCATTAGCAATTATTTGGATTTTTTATCATGTAACCACGTTGACGTGGTTCGAAAAACCTTTAAAGTATTTCAATCGGTGAAACAATCACCATGGTAATCTATTCTCACACTTTTACAAAGCATTATGTCTCCAGAAAGAAGAAGTCAAGCCTGCTTCTGGCTGCCAGCTTCTCCAGCTTGTTTTTGCGTATCTACTTGGGATATGACTGCCAATCTCACTAAGAGAAACATCATTGCGAGAATACAAGGAAATGAAGTAAAAGCTCTCTGTTTCCTTACTAACCGTTTCCGTTACATTTTGGTTGTTCGCTTGATCCTTGTTCTCAGCCTGGGAGGCTGGTGGAGCCTCCTGTGGACCTGTTTTCGTTAGTTCTGCCGCCCCTGCCTCCACTTCACCCTCCTCCGCCTCTATCTCAGCAGCAGGTTGGCCCTCTTCCTCGGGATGAAGCACGAGGCGCGCCTCGATGCGCATTGCATCGATGTCTCGTGGGCTCGGTGTCATAGCCACCTCATCTGCAAAGAGCCGATTAATGGCATAGACAGATTTTTTCGCCAGCAAGTGTAGCGTGCCCATTATCAGGTAATCCACCAGCCGTACGAAGCTACAAACGTAGAGACCGAGTGACAGTAAGGTACAGTCTCTTGATCGGATGTCGTACAGCTTCTCGACGATTTAGCGAGATGGATGATGGATAACTGTAAACTTGTGATTGAGTATGCAACTATATATTTCAACTGATGAAACTGACCAGGTGAGCCGCTTGCACTTCTTGCGTTTGCGTGCTTGTTGCGTATAGCTCATTTTTCCGGTGGAACTGGCGAACCAATCGGTTTCGGCGCACTGCAGGAAATAGGAGCTTTTTCCAGCTGGAGCTTCTGCAAATGGGAGGTGCAGATTAGTTGAGCATCCGCAAAAACGTAATATATTTGCAACACAAAAGAACCTGAAGCCTACTGCCTCTACCAAGTGCCTTAAAAGACAAATAGAGGAATTTATTGACAAAATTAGATCTTGTTATTAAAGTAAGCAAATGTGACATTAGACATCACAGATAGGCATAGAAGTGCCAAATTTTTAAATGTTCAGATTCTTAAGTCTAATTCCATAACTTGGTAACTTGCAGAGCAGAGCATCAACCCTCTAAAGTACTGCGCTCACTTGAAAAACCAACTGTTCAATCAAAAAGGCGGAATCTGGTGCAACAGAAAGAAACGAATTGGAACAAACAAACCACTGCCCGAAAAAGACTGAAAAGAAAGGCAACAGAACGTCTGGGGGAGGAAAAATTACGTATTTTGATCTTCTGGCAGCGACGCTCCAACTTAGTGCGATTGTTGCGCACTTGTTTGAGCGCCGTGGCAATGGGGGCCATGGCACTGCCCACCAGCGGGTGGTCCACGTCGTAGAGGATGGGCTCCAGTTGGTGGTGCTTCGAGGTCAGTTTGCAGGCATCTATTAACTCGTCCACATCGTACATGTTCTTGCCTGCATTCCGCGCCCACCAAAAGTTCAAGCAATAGCGATTTGGTTTGGTGATGATATCGAATTACATCGTACAATTGCTTCTTGAAGTCAAACTTCTTGCTTTCATTTTAATGATATGAATTAAATGCAGTGATAACTAATCAGCAAAGCCTTGAAATGGAAGCAACCTACCCAAATTAGCCGGAAGGTCAGCTTCATCCTGTAGATAGTCATCAGGCAGGAAACCATACTCCAGCAGGGCTGTTCGACAGGCACTACGGACGATTTCCTTGGTGAGGCTATGAAACTCTTGCAGCCGCAGGCTGACTTCGCCCAGCTGGACCATCTGGAGGGAGAGGAATTCCACCAAGGTAGAAGTGCGGCCTCGATCGACGCGACAAAGTGTGGCTCCCGAGAGGCTGTGGCACATCTCTCGGAGGTTCAGCAGAGCGGGACGCAGGGTCGAATTAGCAATGAAGAGATTTGCCTCGAGGAAGCGCTGGCAGTGGACCATCTGGGAGTAGCGCACTACCTTGCGCCAGCGTAGAAACACCTTCCACAGACGGAATTGCGCAAACAACGGTAGCTGCAAGTGGACAAGGAGAAAACTAAGTGTTCAGTATGTCAGCTCAATTGTCGGCGACAGTAAGTGCGCCCTAAACAATATCGAAACTAATTTTACAATAGCAACGACAGAACTTCGTTATTGGGGCATAGGGATGCCTGATAGCCAAATTAGTTACCAGTCTAATGAATAAGTGCAAAATTCAACCGCTGTGGTTAAGCCGCTTTCTTAAGCGGTGTTTATGCAATTTCTAATAGGAAAAAGATCTATTTGGACCTAGAATGCATGGGATATACTTCAGATGACACAATGTAATAAGGCACGTTTTAATCCCATCAAACAATGCAACGAAGATTACGCTGACTCGATCAACCGTAGCACTAATTTGTTCGCTTGTCGAATGCTAAGATTAGCAAACTTATTAGAAACTGTTTATGTTTGCACAAAAAATAAATAAGATTAAAACTCAATTTCAAATGTTCAAATACTTGTAGGAGAGATAGCTAAAATGTTTCATTTCGGTTCAGATTCGTCAATGAAGGTTACCATTAAAAACTACGTTTCGAAGGGCTGTGCAAGCATGCATTATCCAACTCGAGAGTGTAAATTGCAAATACACTCAAGAAAAAGTAGTTATGGAGTCGAAAATTAGCCAAGACCATACTCTGAACCCGAGGATTCGCTAGAATTGAAGCCACACACACGAATCCTGTGTTTCATGAGGTTAAAACGGATGATTTTTGAAACAATTCCACATACATATATATGTATGTATGTGTGCAGTTTATTATAAATTCATAAATTAACTTTTAGAAGGATAAAGAATATTATGTATTATATAGGGAGTGGGTTTGAGAGAGCGACTGCAACGACCAGATTACTGATATTGTCAGTGTAGCCAGTAACATCGTCAGTTCTTGTCTTAATTAAATGCTTTTATTTTGCATGTATTATGCCGCACACACTTTTAAAGCTTTACTTGCTCCCCTCACAGGTATAACATTTTCCAAAGCATAAGTGGATCCCATTCTTCTTGGGATAATCAATCAAAAATTAGAGCACGTGAAAATAAATTATTACATGTGGATTTGTTAACAGTTCTGAGGGCTGACCTTTCGCATACTCAAAAACAACTTGTATTCGCGCTCGAATCGTTCCAGAGAAGTGAGTTCCACCTCATCACCGACAAAGTGGGTGCAGCCACTGGTACTTATAGTGTAGTAGTCACGCTTGCTGATGTTCTGATACGATGTGACTCTGAATGGTTGGAAATTCTATCTAAAGGAGCCTCACTTAAGATTATAGTAGTGATAATCAATATGTTTCTTTGGGAGATTGTGAGTGAGGTAGAAAAATGTTATCTCAGGTCTGGTTTTTAAAACATCTATAATTTTGGCAATGTCCGTTTCTCCATCATAAGAGGCAATTTCTAAAAACCAGTGATAACACATAAAGTTATGTCATTTTGCTGCAAGCCGTCAAGAGCAGGAACTAATATGATTGGAAGACTTACCGTCTCTTAAGATCGACTCAGAGCAAACACCTTTAAAAAAAGGCAAAAATGATTGAGCAAAGTAAATTACATTGACATACCAAACGTGTGCTCATTTGGAGCCTTCTCAGTTACCAAGAATCCTCGTGCGTTTCCCATTTGAATGGCCAACTTATCCTAAACATTGCTCAAGATGTACTACTTTTACCTGTTCTACATCCATATCGTATGGTAGGAGTGGAGTTCTAACAGGTAGCTCAGGTCGTTCGATCCTGCGCTCCTCCAAATCAAATCGTTTTCGCTTCGTTTTCAACACATCTCGCCCCAATTTTGCCTCCCACTTTTCTGCCTCCCTTTTCCGTACACTTTCTATGCTATTATATTCCCGATATTCTCTAAGGTTAGCCTTTGAAATGCGTAAGACCCCAAACTGTAATTTTACCAATGGTTCAACAAATGGTTTTGCTAAATTTTCCAGGTATTTTTGTCTTTCTGTTTGTACTCTAGAGCATAAGCGCTCCTCAATTTTCTTAGAGGCATTTATGCGTATGTTTACGTCGCGAGACACCATTACAGCATGTCATTTATTTTAACATATGCCGTTGAAATTTTTAATGTTACCGAAGTTATAGTACCAATGTGAAAAAGTTAGTTTAAACAAACAACCTGCATATTGAAATTTTCAAAATGTTTTTAAAAGCAAGTTACTTCTAGGAGGCAAAAAAGTTTATATGATAAAACATTTTAAAATCTGCTATATACATGCATAAGCTGTGGAAACTTATATCGGCCTAAAAGTTTTAATTGTGATGCAAGACTTGAACACACATTTTAAGACATGGCATATTGTAGCATTTACGTTTAAATCATGACGCCTCAAATTCCCTCTAACCATGATTTGTTTTTGCGATTTCACAGTTTCCGGTAGTCCTATTATTGAGCAACACGACAATACTGGTCTCCAAATCCTTCAAACTTATTTACAATTGCTAATGTAGCGTCCCGAGGCTCCCTTTAAGGTAAAAGAAGGCGTAGTACTAGGGCAGAATACATATATTCTGGATTCAGAGGGGTTGGGGGCTGTTGGCACGGCCCGGAGGCCGACCAACCGGCCAGAACTATATGGCCACCCAAGTGACCGAAACCGGCAGTTCGAACAAACAAAGTGTTACATTTAGTTCCCATTTTAAATTATCAGGACCCAGACCCATATTATTTCAACTTTCTTCAACATTCCATAAAAGAAGATTGCATCCAGCTCCATCTTAAGGACCGAGCCTACCAATCAAACGACCTTCCACTCTCCACTTCCTCTCTAACACGTCCTTCACCAAGAATAACTACTCTGACTATAAAACTGGGGCGGTTATTTGTAGCCCCATCTTCTGCCATGTGAGCCCGACCCACGCACAGATTAACCCGATCACCAGCAGAGTTCGTCACTGACTTTCAGACTCCCACAAACTCCAAGCATCAAGTGATCAAATGCTCAAGGTGATTGATCAATCGTTACTTTATTAAAGTACCAAAGTCCCGTTTGCACAAACACGCACTTCTTTAGGCGCCACCACCAATGTCCTTTACGCTGATGCTAATGATGCTGATGTCATCGAGCGGCTTGTCTGTCTTGGGATGTGTTTTGACATTCGATATCTTCTGTACAACCTCCATTCCTTTGATTACGCGACCAAACACCGTGTGCTTGTTGTCCAGCCATGGCTGAAAAAAGGCACCAGAGTAAGCGAATGTTCTGTCCCATGACATCCATTATGTTGGATGGAGGGACTTACGGTGGGAGCTACAGTGATGAAGAACTGCGATCCATTCGTGTTGGGCCCAGCGTTGGCCATACTGACGGTGTAAGGGCGATCGTGTCGCAAGCTAGGATGAAATTCGTCCTCAAATTCTCCACCCCAAATTGACTTGCCGCCGGTACCCGTACCTGAAATGCAATAAATGCGAGAGATATCCCACAGCTTGCTTTGGTTCAGTAAATAAACATATTTCCTTCCGCCTACCAAGGGGACAACCAGTCTGAATCATGAAGCCCTTAATCACACGATGGAAGATGTGTCCATTGTAGTAGCCGGCACGAGCGTGCCCCACAAAGTTCTCCACAGTACGTGGACACTCACGTGGCCACAGACGAAGGTGAATGTCACCGATGGTAGTATGGAGGATGGCGGAGCCCGCCAGTCGGAGGGAGGCGGTAGTCGCGGCTGCCGAATCACGTGAAGCCGCCAGCACCTCCTCTTTTGTCGGCTTCTCATTGAAGACGTCGCGCTCACTTGTGGAACCCACGGCTAAAGTGACGCCGCTGTTGCGGAAACAAAACACAACCAATCATGCGGGTTCCTATAGTACAGAATCGGGCAAGGTTCTTATCGTCAAACAGGGCTTATAACCATTCAAGGATCTGGCGAGCTTGTGGGAGAGACTTTGAATTTTAACAATTCTTCGAGAGGTAAAAACGGAATGAAAACTAATCAAGAAGAAATAAGAGGAGGATGGTGTGACTCAAGGAAGGAGAGGAAATGAAAGAAGGCAGTGTGGGAAGGGTATAGTGATGAAATGAGAATTGACGTACTCCGATTTAATTTCATGTGGTTCGTGGTTAGTAAAAAGATAGACGCGGTTCTTCTTAAAAGCGGTGCATACAATGACGGGGTCGCGGGAGTGTGGAGTGTTGGCAGAGGATCCGGCTGCATTGCTACTACTGCCACCAGCTCCGAAATCGGTGGGAGGTTCCTCGAGGGCCGCGTGCATTTCAAGAGAGGCAGTAGCGGAATCCATGCCGAGAAGAGCCATCGCCGTGGCGCTCTGCAGCACCGCCGACCGCGCTGGCAACAGCGCCACCTGCAAGAAACGGAGATTCTCCGGACCCCCCAGGCACCGCACCAGCCGATGAGTGACCAAATTCACCACTCGCACGCCCAAGAGCGTAGTATAGATTAGGAAGTTGCCCGAACTGTCAAATTCTGAAGACGTAGCATATGAAAAGCCTGACTTTCTAGTTGATACACTTTAATGAACAATCGAAACGCAAAGTAATTGGTTAATGGGTTTTAAACCGAAAACAACAGAAAAGTTCACCAGTTCTCAGCAGCAGACGCCCTTTATCATTATTCGTAATTTTCTCGTCGTCCTAGACAACGGTAGTCTGGTAAATTTATAAAACTCCTAGTGTATTCCTTTCGCTGACCTAGATTGCACATATGGGTTCCATCCGATCGATCCAATTCCTTCTCTAGGGCCAGCCGACGTCCAAACTCCATGCTGGGCAGCAGCTGTTTTGTCGATTGCAGCTCTGAGTAGCGCTGTACGCTCTCATCATAGACCAACGAAAGCTTTCCTGTTAGCGTCTTGAAGATGCGAATCTAACAAAGCAGTGATATAATGCAAGTTCAGACAAACACAGAGGAGGAAGTGTAATCTACTCAAGAAACCTTTCGATCCGCGCCAAAGCAAGCGAGCAGGCGACCACCGTCAGGGGAGAAGGCTAGACTGATGGCATGAGTTTTGTCCTTGAGAAGGCAATAGAGATCGGTGTCCATCTTGGAGGTCCAATGGAGCGCAGCCGGACGCTGGAGGGCATCAAAACCGTGGCGCGGTGTCGACCAAAACTCCAGCATGCCCTCCGTATCGGCACTCACGACTGTCTCCAACGTCGGACAGAACTGCAAAAGAAAAAAAGAATTAGCCATATCATGCACAATTAGTTTAAAGTGTGGAAGAGGCAAGTAAACTTACGGCAATGGCGATGACGGAACTAGCGTGGAGGTTATCAAGCTTCTTCAGGAGTGTATCCTTCGTGCGAGCGTCATAAATGTGGATGGTGCTGGCGTCACGATCCGTGCTAAAATTGGGGTAAAGTAGAAGTTTCAGGAGGAGAAACGATGTGACGTGAAACGTCGTTAAAACAAACAAGCGATACAATTCAATTTTGCGTTCATTGCATCCAAGAGGCCAAATTTCCTCAAGTTGCAGGGCTGAAAATGGATGCCACTCCGAAACTTCGCTTTGACCAGTCTAGCCTTCTGCCTACTGTGAAGTAGTAAGACCAAAATATCTCACCCCATACTCGGTGAAGAGGGAGCCAATGCAACACTACACCAATAAGAGTTGAAAGTTATCTTTAAAGTGAACATTACCCAATCTTCGATTTAAATTTACGTTTACATCGAAAGGGTTACGTGCACATTTGACATCAATTACGGGTATGAGTGTTTTTTGGTTAACCATCACGTTCAATTCTTCATTGGGAAGCATATCAATGCCCTTCATTTTCCTTGATTTTAAACCAAGTGATGACACTGACTATCGCCTTGTGTACAGTCGGAAAGGTGCTCAATCAAACACCTTCAGGAGCTTCCTTAGCACAGGTGATATTCATCAGGATGGAATGCAGTTTGAGAAATCGCCCTGAATAATAATTCACTGCAGTGTTACCTCTAAATCTGGTCGAGTCCTTCAATTCTGATACGTTCACCAAGAGGCATCTCAGAGTTAGCTTAGTGAAAAAAATTACTAAAGGAGAAAGCGGATCTGCTGGTGCGAAACAGCAAGGCCCTATGAACTGCAGCTATTAATCACGACTTCACATTTCCACCAAAAGCTGTGAAGGAGAAAAAGCATGTTTTTTGGAGGCGAAAGGAAATATTTACATGGCGACAGCAGCGCAACCATCTTTTGCCGTGTAGACGAAGCAGCATTCTCGAGGCACGAATCCCAGCTTCATCATGCTGATCATGTCTAAGAGAATAAAAAGCGGAGAATTGAGGTAAATTCATTTCTTACCTAGATTTCCAAGAATACAACAAACGGTAAATACTTTGAAAGTCAAGAATTACTCGGAAAGTGGCTTTAGTAAATCACAAAACAAGATAAAACTTTCGCGGGAATCCAAATGAGATCATAGCTATTATCAGAAAAGGGAACATGAACTGAATTAAACGTGGTTAGTAGAGATAGTTAAAGGACGATGAGCCGATACCAATTGAAACATTTGACGATTGTCTCAAAAAAACGCTTAAAAATGCCGGTTTATCACCTAGCACTGCGGAAATAGGGAGTGAAGATAAGACATGTAGTCAAAGATGACATGATCCAAAGTTAACACTAAAGCTTAAAATTTAATCGAAAAACAGATGGAGAAGTGAATGAAATGGGACTTGAATAAACCATCTCAACAATGGGTGCCACCTCAAGGAGGTAGAGGAAGAGAAGCTTCACACACTCACCGAAGTTGATAATGTCGAAGATCTTGGCAGTTTTGTCATCTCCTACCGTGCAAGCCAACTCGCCATCGTAGCTGACTGCCAATCCAGTGATAGCTCCTGAAACGTAGAAAAGGTTGATCGCCATGAAGCCATTGAAGACAAGCAAGAAAGCATTCCAAGAGTGGGTTTCGTGAAGAATTTCAGGCGCTTCCTTCATCAGTGCTTTACTTTAAAAGCGGAGATCGATAGGGAGGAAGCGAAAAACGCAAACATCAGTGGTTGGGCTTCTGGATGTTCATAGGGGAAGGTTAGAGAAGAATGGCATTTAGCCTTATGCGCTATTACGTAATCACAGTTGTCTGAGGCACGGCCTCTACGAAAACAGCATGGAGACCTCCACATACCACCCATACTACCGGCCTTTCAGTCCTTATGGCCTCTTTGCGGGGGAAGACTCGAAAGTCACGACATTACAACAAATTGAAGAGATGTTGGAAGCGAAATTAATATTAAGGCCAAAATGGTAAAAATGATGGGTTGATTATTCGAGCTACGCGTCGCTTCAAGGAACCGAATCCACCGCCCCAGGAGAAGATAGATGAGAAGCAGTGGAACTGACCCAGATGTGCGCGATAGTGTTTGACGAACTCCAGACCGCGTGTCGCGGCCAGGCGCCAGAACTTCAAGTGGCCGTCACAGCTGCATGTTATGAGGTAGTGCGTCCTACAAGGGATAAGGGTGTCACGGACAGGCAGAGAGACGGATAAGCGACGGGGTAGGGTGCTTCCAAACACGTTAGTTTCTGCAAGGACTGGGATATGGATGAATAAATCACCACCTTAGCGTAAATCAATTGTTTTTATACAGTGAGAGCGTCCCCTACCAAAAAATCATTTTTAAAAACCTACTTTAAGGAGATCTGACGACTTACTTAGAGTAGGAGAGATGCGTAATGACGTTGCGATGCATATAGCTGATCTCGTAGTACTGAGCCGTGGGTATGCTTCGCAGGAGGATGCTCTCGTCCTTCAAAACTAAAGAGAGGGAAAACACAGAGTCATTATTGTTCGCACCACCTTTAAGGCAATCCGGACTATGGCAACGCGTGAATTTCAACAAATCGTCTATTTCAGACATAAAAAGGACCAAAAACCGGTCAGAGAAGCAAAAAAAAAATCAAAATGCCCAGCCTATCATTATAGCTGCCTACATAATAAGCGAACATAGGCTGTTGGTGCATCCTTCTCCTTTGTCAGCGGGGTACAAATAAAACACACTCATGAATGGAAAAACCCATTCTCAAGTCAATAAAAAAGAAACACCAGAAATTCGGTGAAGTCCATGCCTCTTTTCTTTGGCTTTTTTTTCGGAGGTTCTGCAGTGGAGGACGAATCCTCCATTTCAGAGGGAAGGGGACCCACAGTGTCGTCATGTTCACCACCCTCGTCTGTATTATCGTCGTTGTCATTCAAAGTCATTTCGGTAGGAAGTGGGCCAACAGTATCATCGCCGTCATCCCGACCGACATTACCAACCAGTCCTCGCTCTCTCTTCCGATCGCCAACAGGTTCGGCTGAAGTTACGCCACTTGAGATCACCTCGGAGGTTGGAGAACTCACCGCCTCATCGTTATCACCAGATCGCTCTTCTGTATGCAATGAGCCAATCATTTGGCTAGATTCTGCCATCTAGAACAAATGGGTCAAAGCCATTGGCCAGATTAGCGTAGAAGCGACCATTCAACCAACCAGATTATAGCTTCGAACTAAGGCACGGCTCTTATGGCTACGATCTGATCTCGTGAAGAAAGACGTACTGCTGATTGGTCGAATTTTTTACCACTAGCCAATGAAAACGATATAAATAGAAGTATTAATGAAATTTAGTAATTTTAATAATAGTAGAAAGTGAAATAGGGGCATAGGAATACGGAGCCGTTGAATCCGATTCAATGGAGTTGATATGAAATCCTACAGGTTACGCCTAAATTGACGCATAACAAAAGACGTACACGCAAAAGGATGGAGGATTCCACAAAGGAAACCTTTATTCCAAAAATTACCAACATGAAAAAAAAGTATCACGAAAGAAACAGTTCCGACTGGAAAGTAGAGGCTGGATAACGGAAACCAGCTTCATCATTTATTCATTATGGCTTCATGCCGTCCAAACAACAGAGAGGAGAGCGCAAGCGTGAGCAGTGGACAGATGACAGTGTAGGCTGTTAGCAGAAGGAATTGGCACATGGTTGCGAACCAAGCCGGCTGCCATTCGGCAAGTGCTAAGGTATCGAAGAGCAGATTTAGGATTCCTGTGATGAGGTTCGATAGGATAAAGTAGAGCATCGCATTGTCCGAGACCACTGTGATTAGAGGTATTATGTCTAAAGTTGAGTGAATAAGTTTTACCCAAATGCAATGGGGAGGCAACAATTTATGAAAATGATGAGCTACCTTTGCGCGTTGGTTTCTTTCGTTTTCCCTCAGGGACGTCGAAAACGCAGTAGATAAAGAACGCCATTAAAGGTGACAGGAGACCGATCTGAACAAAAAGTGCATGTGTTACTACTGGGCACTTGGATAGTGCGAGGTGAAAGGAGAAAGGTATGCAGATGCAATTTTCACCTGTAGAGCGATGTAGGGGAGATTCACAAGACGCCGAGACACTGAACTCTCACCACAGGTAACCACGACGAGAAACGCCAAAGCACCAATGAATAAAATTGCCATGGCAACCTTCTTGGGGTCACCGCGCCTGCAGAAACGGACAGACACGTAGGCCAGCAAATGTCTCAGTGTGATATTTCATCTCTTACGCATATCACCGATGCCAATCGAACAGTCCACGTTGACGTCCTGATGTAGTTATTACGACTCAACAACCAGCGGAGACATTTAGGGCCAAAAATTATGGCAAAAATCATATGCATAGATGTCTTAGCGTGGAATGAGAAGAAAAGCTAAGCCGTAGAATTCTTTTTCTCCAACAGCGAAAGATTTTTAAGTTGCCCGCTGATAAGGGTGAGTACTCAGCACCCTTCAGACTCCATCCCTGACCTCTGCCAAGAACAATCGCTATTCTTACCAATTCGTCTATGAAAAAGTACGGAAGCTGCAGAAAGTACTCTGCAGTAACTCAAAAGTCATCACCATCCTCAACGTATTTGATTAAAAATTGAGGATAGAAAAATATCCCCAGAATCAAAAGAACGACTTAAGATCCCCTGTCAGAATGCCACAGTTAATAAAAGCTCCAATTCGCCCTGTCTATAAACTACAAGAGTTGCGCTAAAAGAAAAAAAGCTCAAAAACCGTTTATCTCACCGCAAATCATTCACTGATTGGTTTGTGAAAAGCTACAAAGGTGAAGGCATATCAACGATACAGCACCTACCTTTTCGCTAGCCTGCGACCTCATAATGGCGAGAGGAAAATCTCGAAGAATATTTTGAGGTTCATCATAACTGGAAATAGTCTTGTCGCTTTCATATGAATATACTCAAAGAAGCAATGAGCCGCGCATCACATTAGATTTGTAAGCGGGTGAAAGACAAACGACCAGTTCCACTCTTGGGTGAGTTGATTGATTGTTTCATAATGAATCCTATGCTATGAAGCTTCATCTTTCAGCAGGAAATAGTGTCCCTGCATACTGGTCGCTGTGAAACGAGGCAGGAATGGTGAAAATTAGCACAGTGCTCATGATTGGCCTGGGAAATCCGCCTAACACTATTGTAAGGTGGTAAAATGAAAAAAAAAACTAGTCCGAAATCGCGGGAAGTTCTACTGAGCCCACTGCAGTTGCTTTTGCTTACTTGAGTCCCGATCTCAATCCAACACCTGCAAATCTTTTACTGGCTACCAAAACAGAGCAAACCGGTGACATTGGGGAGTTCTTAAGGACGCGTAGGTAGAAGAAAATTTACATTAGTATTCGCCACGTTCACATCACACAACTAATTACGAAAAGCAAGACTGCCACTACCAGCGGGGATGCACACTGGCCAAAGGCCTCAAAGAATTGGCACAAATTTAGTAAGTTGAAGGGAATTTCTCCCATAACAACTCGAACATTATACGTATGCTTGAGTCATTCATTACGAAACGACGAGAAGTACAAACAAGATATAAAGACGGCTACGATTGTTCAAACACCAGCCGAGTAAGCACTCCTATTATTTTAAAATGCTATGCAGTCCAGGAACGCAAAAGCTACAAAAATTACCAGGTTCAAAAGCATGTCTGTTCGAATAATAACATTAGCGAACCAGCCTCCACATGATCGAAAAATCTCAGCCCTGTACCCACGAGCAAAAGCCATCAACAACCTCTATGAGCTTTTAAATTCGCACATCAATGAAGCACAATCAAAAACGTCGCCAAATTTGACTCCACATCACTCTGATTCTCGATATAACCTACCAGGTCTCCTTGCCCTGAATACAGAGAACTTTTAGCTTATCGACAGGTTGGGAGGTGGGCAGGTCGAGGTGGAGTCGGAGGAGGAGAGCGATAGCGGTGCCGTAGATGAAGAGGCAGAGGTAGCCAGGTAGCGAAATCAGACCTTCTGCATTGACACGTATCAGTGCCGCGATACTGTCAGCAGACCTGTCACTGGCACTCTCGGTAGTGCCGAGGGAGGATGAGCGAAGAAAGTGGTGGCGCTGTGCCCAGCCCAGCACACCCCACTGTTGGAAGCACGCGAGCAGTACGCAGAGGGCAAAGTGTGCGTTCATCGCATCAAAGTCGGACATCCGGCTCAGCGCATAGGCCACAACGAACCCACCGAGCTACGGAGGAAAGAGGAGGGGGAACAAAAAGCCGGTTTTTCTTTTCAAAGAGTCCAATTAAATTGGTAGGTTGCATATGGAATAAGAAACGACTTATACATGAACGAAGACCATCAAGTTAAATAGCCAATTGAAAAGTTAGTAATGATTCCGGTACAGTTATGTTAATGTGTTTGAAGCCATCGACGATTTCAAAAAGTTAACGTATAGAAGCATTTCTTAACGGAGGATCCACTGAAAACTGGATGAAGAAATGTATGCAAGCAAGATTTACGTGACTAAGAAACAACACGGGTAGCGCCTCACTCTTATTGTCCCCGTTTGAAATTTCTATTTGGAATCATAGAGGGACTTTAAAGTGGTAAGAGTTTTACATCTCCTAAACCCTTTATGAATGTGACGACAGTTTGTAGCATCTCCTTATAAGACGCTTCAATGTATTAATAGTCATTTAGTTTGCAATTTACACATTCCCCCGCCAAAGGATCCGTCAAAAAACCGAGTTATGTCATTTCCGATGAACGTACGGTTCAAAAGTTGAAAATAAATTAGACATGTTGATGGGTGGACATAAGGTCAGGTGAAGTGGTAGGGAAAGGACACAGTTTGAGCAATTCCACCCCCAAATATACCCAGCCAAATAAAACAATCAACGATAATGTTCCATTTGAGAAGATTGGCTGGGGAAAGAAGAGAATTTGCATCAAAATTCGCTATTATTCCCATATCTGATGCACTCTTTAAAGAAAATAGACTACTGGTCGGAATAGTAAATGGAAGTATCGCTGTACGGCGGAATGACAAAAAAATGCTGCCACGTGGTTTTGTGACAATTATGAGGATAAATCACCGTCGTTGATAGTATTAGCATTTAAACCACGCGCTCCAATTTCAGATTGCTTGCTGCTATGCTAAAAGATGCTTTCGCTGTAGATAAGAAAAAATTGTGCTGAACGCCCAAATGGATCGAGAGTCTGATGTTCAAGTCAACGTGGAACTTTTAAGCCTACAACAGAGTCCAACAGTTTTCAAAGAGCACTATACTGTTTTTGGACTTCTCCGGACTAGGACGTATCTGCTGTTTTCTCGTTTCCGCCTTCGACATGTTCCACGACTGTATAATGCCTTTACGGATAGAAAAGTAAGCAGCGATTTGACTTGAGCTCCCACTCCGTTGTGACAAGCGAACCGAAACTATGGTAGAAGGCCATAAAATAAATCCACAGATGCAATGGGAACGATAGTGCCATAAATTGCGCAAGAATCAGCAGTAGGTTTCGACTAGTCCCACTAGCTTAGTTGAAATAAACCAACCGGATATACAAAGTGAACTGAGCAATCCAATAAGTTCTGCTGTGAGAGCAAAAATCAATAGGAAAATAAAATTCGTACAATCAAGGTATTAAATTACAGAACGGGATCAAATCGGAGCATACGAATCACTAGCTGACGTACCCGAATGCAGGCCAGTGTAAAGAAGAAGTTCCAATGCACTCCATACTCCGTCACATGCTCCGGATAACCTAGCGCCTTGACCACAACGGTCCTCAGAAATCCCACTGCAAAACAGGGCAGTGTGGCCCTAGAGACAATCTTGAGCAGAGCGAAACACGGAAGAGAGCGACGACGACAAACGTCGAGGAAGGCAACATTTGATAGGCCTATGATGACGGCAATCAAGCCGACACCTGTGTCCATCAGACTTACGCCCGTCACTTCAGTCTTTGCGAATCGCCGAGGGAAGATAGGTAGGTCAACAGCATAGATACAGATGCAGGTATAGACGAGGACGAAGGTGCGAGCGAGGCGGCGCCAAGTGGACAGAGTGTGAGGAAAGATGATGGTGAGGTCGATAGGGGAAATGGATGGGGTCTTAATTTGAAGCAGGCAGACGGTGGAAAGGAGAATGATGTTGGTCTCAAGAACATAGCCAGAAAGGAGAGTACAAGGAAGTACGATAGCTACGATTGTGGCAAGTAGGTCTAGCGTTAGTAATCTAGAAGGATAATAAATAAAGAGCGATAATATAGTTACTAAACCAGGCCGAACACTTATTAGCCTAGGAAAGCAGTGAGAATACAACAGGCGGGAGCATTATGGTACAGCAAATAAACGTGAACAAGGAAGTGATTGATACGCAAAAACGTGGTTTCGCATATGATAGAATTCATAGATAAGAAAAAGCAATGTCCAGAGGAGCAAAAGGATTGGAAATGGTGGATTTCTAGTAAAATATGAAGGTATGCGAAAAAAAGTTGGGGAGATAATAGCGATGTTGCTGATACGTAGATAAAAGAAAGAGGAAATGCTATAAAACGCCATAAAGCGGAAGCTGTTAAGACAAAAGGAGGTAAAATGAAATTAAACAAATGAGGGGTCCATGAATGCCATCGACTAGCTTAGAAAGCTTATGTGCAACGCAAATCCACGAAAATACCCTGATGACGAACAAAAAGGGGAGTCAGTGCAAGAAAGTATTGAAAAGACTTGCATGATTTTAGATGTATTTCGAAAGAACAACCGTTCAATTATAAATCTGATGTAGCCAACAGAGCAAACGATGAGAAGGAGACCCACGACTTCAAAAGTCGATCCCCCAGTACAGTTGCTGACGAACTGGAGATGTCGTTCCGCCTTAACTGGATCCATTTTGTACGGAAGAAACAATGCACATTATACCCTACAACGGATGCTCTTAAGAAGAGTATACAGGGCGAAAAAAAACTGTAAATAGGCAAGAAAAGATATTACAAAACCACATAATGGAAAAGCCAACAAACATGGAAGCTACATCTACAGGAATGAACTATGAATTACCGTTTAAGGCCAACGAAGCAAAGCACAGAGGTGGGCTACACATGTACATACTGCCGATTGATTTGCCAAATAGACATAATAAATTATTTTTTAGATCGTACATTGAACATTACTGAAATGAAAAAATTGTTATCATTATTATTGCAGCTGTAGCCAAGGTCTGCGCAATATGAATGGCCAAAAACTGCCTATTACAATAAACTTTGTTTTTAAATGCAAAAATACTTTTGATATATAAAGCATTTTAATATTTACAAAAAATTTGTTGTTTTACTCTGTCAAATTTAAGCTAGAAATTATGTTACCTAGTAAGGTGCAGATACAAAACTTGCGTCTTCTGTTGGCTGCGAATAACCTTCCAGCCAATAATATCACCGCATGCGTCTGAAAGGTTACTGGTTCATGATTGGCGTGGATTTAGTTATCCGAACTAGATTTTGATGCCAAAAGGCATTGTGATTGCTTAAAAGAACGCACAATGGAGGCGCGTAAACGCATTGATGCCTTCTGGCGCTCGTGTGGGGTTTCAGATGTTTCAAAAGGCGTTTCAGGTTCCTTCTCGACACGGACGTTTTGTTCACAGGGACTTACCGAAGTTTTCTCATGTGTTTGCGGCACCTTCGGCCATTGTCGGAGCTAAAAAAAGTGGCAACATTGAAAAAGAGCTGCACTCTAGCCAATAAGTAAACAGCATATTTTGGGGACATACCACGCAGTAGAATTCCAATAAGATTTTCCTAATACTAGATAGCTGAAGTCTAAATTTAACCATTTCTGAATTGTCGCGCAAGTGGTTGACTGCTGTTGCTTTGATAAACCGGATCCCTTTTGTTTCCCCTTTTAAATGTCAACATAAGGCACTGTTGCACGCTGGCTATTTGACTAGCTTTCTGTTTTGGTAAAGCGTCCTATGTTTAACCACTGTACCTTTACGGACCGGACTGCTCTTCGGGCCATGCCATTAGTTCCAGTCTGCTCTGCAAGGCAGCAATACCTTGCTCCAGTACTATGTCTTCTCTTTTATAAAAGCTTCAAATGCTTCAGTAAAATTGTGGCTTCTATTTATGTGAAGGTTTGGCACTTTGGTAAAGTTGATTGCTTTGTGGAATTTTGTTTCACTCTTACCTTGAGGTTTGCGAGCAGATGCCGATTTTTGGTTAGCCAAGATTAGGGCTGTAAGATGCCAAAGTTCTACCGTCAGGACCATGTCGTCTTTTGCGGCACTAAGTTTGTCATTTTTCATTCCTTCGATTTTTTTAGAAAGAAAATCACAGTCACTGTTGAACAAACCAGTCCATCTAATACTCAAGTTGAGAAGGTGGGATTCTCTTGAACAGTTCCTAATTGGTTTTTAGTCCCTTGATATCAGCTTGACCGATGATACTGATATGTACTTCTTATTCACCGCAAAAATTTTTGCTTCTGATTTTCAAAAGTATGAATGCCTGTCTTTCTGTAGGTTTTTGTTAGGTTGAAGGAGCAACAAGGTTTGATTGTTGAATACAATGCATTCGGGCAAATGCTCGCCGATCTGCTCAGCAAATGTCTAACAGAAGAAACTAGCAACTCTCCCAGGTTTGTCCTTGTCAATTTTAGCTTACTTTAGATATGTTTTGCAATTTTCCGAAACCCTCGAGCCTCATATCCTTGAGATTGTGGAAACAACAGATTTTCGCCGTTTAACGCATCTGGCTATTAACTTTACTGCAGCCTCTGATGAAACTCTTAAAGCCTATCTTGTCTCTTACATAAAAAAGTTTAAGGTTTAGTTTCAAATCCTTTATGTGTGTTAGGCTTCTCACGAGCTAACTTTAGAGAAATTTCGCAATTCGGAGTCCGTCCTCAGCCAGCAGCTTGCCTCCTCATCCCAGGTACTCTAATGTGTCACATAATATTTTGTAAGATGTCGAACGAGCTTAAAGGTAGACTGGAAGGCATGAAAGAAAGTTGTCAGCGTGAAGTGTCGGACTTAAAAAAACAGTATGAGCTGCAAATGGAACAGCTAACGTCGTCAAATTATAAAGTTCTGTTCGCTTCATTTTTGTAATTTTTTAGACGATTGAATTGTTAAAATCCAAGCATTCCTCTGAATTGAGCGCCCTTCAGGAAGCTCACAAAGATGAACTTTCCGGTCTTCGATTAAAACTGGAGTCACAAGCATCTCTCCTGGCGGTAGCTTTATTCCTTTTGGTTATTACTTTAGACAAATACCGTCCGTGAAGATGAGTTGAAGTCCCAGATCGCTGCGCTCTCGAAAACTCTAAAAGAGACAGAATCCACTCTTACTAGCGTTCGGGGTGAAAATGATAGTAAGTCGGTTTTTTGTGTGAAACGTTACAACCTGTTTCCACAGCTCAGAAGTCGGAAATTCTCTCATTGAAAGTCAAGATCGAGCAGCTCCAATCAAATCTTTCCCAACTAACGGCTAAGCATGACAGCATGGAGTCCATGTTTGCCGTAGAACAACGCAGAGCTAGTTCTTTCGAGTCAGAGTGTAGTGCTCAAAGGAATCAGCTGGTGAGTATCGCGTTAGCAAAAGCTTCTTATGGCGTTTTTTCTTTGCTTCCATGCTAGAGGGAGACGCAGGAAGATCTCCAAAAAAAAGTGAAGCAAGTTGAGAAGCTGGAGAAACTCATGAAGCAGCAGGTCTCTGAAGTCACAAAGGCAAATAGTATAATCAAGCAACTACAAAAGGAATTAAAAGTCACTCATAACAAGGTATGTACGTTGAGGTCCTTTGATCCTTATTCCTGGATGTCATCTGCTGGTTTGCTTTATGCCGTACAGGGGTTGCTTTTAGTTCCGTGGCGGAGAGCCCTCCTCAAATTTCTGCTATTCGTAGTTGATTTCTGGGAGCTGAAACAATTATGAGTATTCTGCGGTATTGACTTTACTAAAATACTTTTTGGCACCCTTTATTTGAGGCCTTTATCCCTTTGAAGATAGCTGAACTTGTACGTCTTTGTTGAGCAAAAATTGTCTTCTACCCTGGCCCTTGTTTTATTAAAAGTCTTGATTTGTTTCTAGTTCATGATACATCCGTAGATGTGCATTCATTGCCCCTTTTGCTATTGCTGGTCCAATCTATGAGTGTACCTGACATTATTGTTCCCACGGACTTATTTTCATTTCTAATTTTGATCGTACTCTACCGCGAACCTCATTCTGTCATTGCCTCTGTTTATGTATTGACCTGCTGCTGTTGGCTCGAGCTTTTAGTGGTCACATCATGGTTTATATCATACCACCCTGTCCTCAAGTTTGTTTTGGGAAATTGTTCTTATTTTAAGATAGGTAGTGATGTTTGTTTTTATCTGGAAAAGTAATGGCAAAAAATTGTTACTTCTTATTGGGGACTCAACTGTCAATATCGAAGTGTTTCATTTTGCTCAGAGTGTGTCGCTGTCGATAGTCTGGTACAGATTGTTAATTAAAGAGTGTTCATATTCAGTCTGGGTTTGACGGTCGTTATATGCACACTTTGGGTGGTGTGGTAGGGAGAAGATCATGCCCCTCTTGCTTTCTATGTTCTCTAACTCGCCCAACCCTTCAGCAATAATCGAAACAATAAGTTTGCCTGTGAAACTGCAAAGCATGAGGGCGCTTTTTGGCTATTATTTCATTACTTAAAAACGCTTAAGCCTATCGACCTCTCTTCTCCTTGTCCTCTATCAACACGATCGTGTTATGCCAATACCGTAGCTCGGGTAGAGACATGCGAGTTAAAGCATAGAAACTTATGAGCTTCATGCCTCATCCCCTCCTTCACGCTTCAGAATGGTGACCAGTGATGGTTCTGGGCAGTCTGGATCATTCACTGTTAAGACATCGATGCTGCTAGAGTTGAACCACTTATTTTGCAATTTGCGTCTTTTGTAACCGTTGATCCCTTCTAGTAACCTAACCACCAAGATATTGGTTTGGTCAATGCACCTCGAAGTCTGCGAATGGTGGCAACCGGCAAGTTGACTCTGGTTGTTTGTACCAGTACCTTCATCTGGGTTGGCGTTTTTTTCATTCCCAACCATCTTATGAATATCGTTTTCTCAGTTTTTGCTAATGAGGCGATAAAGTCAACATCGGTAAGAAATCACGATTTTTACTTTTCATATAGACTCACGATTGTCGACCTGGGTCATATGTATAAACCATCAGGAAACTAACCTACTCAGACTTGGCGAACTCAAATGATGAATAATGTTGGTTATGATCAGTCCCAGACGAGTGCAAAGAGTGGTTCTTTTCTTTCAAAGGCAAAACTGCGCGGTCAGGTGGCGACGGAGCAGGAGAAGGTGCTAACTGCAAAGGAGTCTGAGCTGGAGGAGGTACAAACGGCGCTACAGGAACTGCGCGGTCGCCTCCAAGCCGAAGAGGGAAGACGTGAGCAGGGCGAGGTCCAAATCAGTCGACTGCAGGCCTCTCTCGAGGAAGCCAAAAAAACTATCGAAAATAATGAAAATAGTAAGCTGTGTAATTGTCACTTTTTGTTTTGCAAAGTCTTAAAAATATGAATTCTTGTCAGTGACAAGGAAAAAGCCCGGAGAATGAACGGGCAGAAAAAGGCGTTTTCCTCTCTTTGAGGTTTCCTAATCCGTTTCTTTTGGACAACCCAAGGCGCTCTTCAGTTGCAGGCATTATCAGCTTTTCTAGTAGAAGACTCGAGGTTGCTTCTACACCGCGAATAATTTCTGTCCTTTGCCACTGTTCTGTTTTCTGTATTTCATCTTGTTTTCTATGGTTTCGGTGAACCAAGTCTTGGATTGTATCAAACGCATTTCTGCTTTGTCTCATTTCAGCCATTGTTTCGGTGTTTGGATCAACCCTTCTTATTTGGCATGATGATCAAATCTTTTAGTCATTTGTCATCTACAACTTTCTCCACGTCTTGGTTACAGTAATCTCCTGGCTGAATCGCCAAATCTCCGAGTCCTACACGCGGTCTTGGCAGCAGCGGCTTAAGTCAACGGGAATCACGGTGATGCCCTCCTATATGGCTGATAAACAGCCACCACTACCGACACTATCGCTCAACACCAAAATCAACAATGAAGGTCTTTCTGGTGGCCTAAAACCTATCACTGGTCCCTCTGCTACTTCAACTTCCCCGTACCATCCTCCAACTTCATCTGGTACTGTCTTTATTTCTGAAAGTTTTCGCAAGAAAATGGAAGTTTGTTTCCCTCTATAACATCGATCGAGAACCCTCTTTGGTCATGGTGTTTTGCAAGAATGTTAAAATTGAGCCAGTGCAATTTCTAATTTTGTTTTATTAAGTCTCCATGTAACTTTATTTTCATTCCTTCGATAGACTTTGCGACGGGTTTAGCCACTACTGTTACTTCTCCATCGGCGGGCGCCGGTTCAGTCCCCTTGAAAACTGGTGGAGCTGGATCCGGATCAAGGCCCTACGGTGCCAGTTCTGCCCTCTTCTGCCGTATCGACAAGGAGAATTGCTTGGGAAACCGACCTTCCATCACCGCTCCCGGTGTCGTCCCCTCTACTAACAGCAGTACAGTAGCAGTGGCGTCTACTGCTGCAGCATCAGTAAGACGTTTTTCACTTCATTCCTCACTTGACTCTTTGGCCATCTGGCAATTGACAAAGCCCATTATTTAAGTTAAAATGGGATTCACACACGAAGTAGTGGGGCTTTCAAGCATTTGCCGTGCTTCTCGATCCTCATTCAAAATATTTAAGACGAAAGGAAAGTGAGTAGCACTTTCTCGCCTTTGAAATTTTAATGCAATTTTTTTGCCTGGTCAGTTGGTTGCCCTTGTAGAAATAACGCGTTGAATGTTGACTTGGGCTGAAAGTTGATGAGCCCTTTCTGTCATTTGTATAAAGGGGAAAAGTGTGCATGGCAGGGCAACAAATTCATATCCATTGCCAGGTGCGTTCATTGTGGAATAGACCTGTAATGTATGTGTAAGCTGAAGAGCTGTAAAATAGCCACAATGGTATTGTGATGGTTACAGAGCACTTTGAAGGTGCGGAAGATTGATGGAATTGACTATTTCCGAAATTCAAGCTGCTAATTTCTTGATTTGTGATATCTCTGAACCCAAAAACATGTATCAATCTTGACGCAGTTGGTATGGAAGTATGAGCACTTGATATTTGAGTCCAAATCGTTTATCATCTAAAGACGCGCTATTACTTGCTTCAAGCAAATCGTCATAAAGTTGACTTTCGTTATTTCAGTGGTTTTGTAGGTTAAAATTTCGCTTAATAGTGGCTTGTCTTCATTTACTGTCAATCCTCCAATTGCTGTTGCATAATTTTGTTTTGTTGCCTTATCGAAACCAATTTCTAGTCTGCGAATTATCCCTTCGTGCAGGTTAGACTGGTAATTTTGATACTTTAATTTCTCAGTTGAGCTGCAGTATCTCGACAGTGCAAATCGTGGCACTACATTAGTAAGCTTGACTGTCGAAGATGTCATGCGGTGGTCAAGTCCAGGTCCATTAACTTGGAATGGCAGACAACAATGTTAGTCAACGCGAGCATGCTGGAGTATTTGGTGGTGAATGCTGATTCTTCTCGATAAGTGTAGTAAACTGTAACTCGCACATATGTATTTGGATTTTTGGAAGCCTTGAAGCACCATATGGTACGATGGTGCGATGGTCAATCTATCAGCAGTTAAGTCATTTGATTGGTGCCGCATTTTTAAAGACGACTTAGTTTATTTGTCTGTGACGACTTCGCCTGTGTTGATTCCCAGCTGGCAGTCTTAAGAGTCATTCCCATGGATGAATGGTCATCACAAAAAAATGCTTGGACTTGCCGTGGAAAAAAACCTCACAAGAGAAGGCTCCTTATCTGAAAACACTGGCACAACTAATTTACAATTCCCAAACATTGTAGCACTTTGGGTACCAAGACAGCTTTTGGGTGACTATCACGAGATCTTTCCACGCTGTTTTTTTAAGTAATTAGTTATTCGCCGGAGTGAGTCCAGAAATGTAGTACCGAACAATGTCGAACACGAATTTCGGTTCGCACCTACTATAGTTTGCCCTTTGTTTTGGTACATTTCAAAGTCCTAGTTTGACCAGAGTATCTCTCGTACTTACGCCTTATTAAAACTTCATCTCTTTTTAGCCGGCGAGCGTTTTTACTGTTAGACTGATTTCCTTTATTAATGGCAAAATTAAAAGTTCGTTTGACTAGGATTCAGCTTGATTCATTGTTCAAACCTCAGTTACTGTTCGCGAAGTAGCTATCACCGTTTCTAGGTAATGGTTCAAAGGCATGATCCCTGACCCACAATTGCATTACTTGTGATGCTTGCGTGGTGTTTTTTGAAGTCGCCTGGAATGCGTATAGATTATTGAGCCTCTTCTCCTTTCCCCTTGGATCCAGGTCCCGAGCACGCTGAATGGTATCGCCTCGGAGATGGCAGGTCTGTCTGTTCGTCCACCACAAACTCTGCTGTTGACACGACAGCAGCAGCCCCTCCACTCCGACGCTAAACGTACGTTATCTCCCTTTGCCCTACGCTACCCAATTTGCATCTTCCCTCTTTCCCTTCTCAACTGTTTGACGAAGGAAAAAGTGTCGAGTTTGTTCAGTCGAGAACTTTTTTCATTTGGTGGTACCATTTCCTTCCCCAATCGTTGGCTATTTTGGAGGAGCATTGTTGAGGCTTTGCTGAGATTCCCGTTATTGCTCATGCAATCTTTGAAATGGGGTACAATTTAGAAACTCCACATTCCTTCCTCCATTTTGGTGGGCTGATGTGTCTCCTGGGAATGTGATTGTCCAGGACCTGTCCGATTAGTTTTAAACCCAAAACGCAAATTCATATTGTGCTCTCATGGCCGCAATTTAGCGGGAAAAGGGAGATGTTTTTAACACTCGATCTGTTACTCGATTAGGTATGTTTTAAAGTGCTAACTGCTTAAGATCCGATACATTTCTGTCACTTTCCAGTTCCTGATACTTATATTTGTAGCAATTTGAGCTTGATACTTTGGTCTAATAGAAATTTATGGTTTTTATAGTATCTTCTTGAATCTCTCACCCCTAACGATTCTTTATGAGGCAATGGTCGTGCTTGAGAAATGTTTTCATTGAAATAAATTTTTTTCCATCTTCATGCACACTTGAAGGCTTAGTTATTGTCAGCAAGGTTAATGTTGTAAGCTAATGTACTACAAAAAATCTAGTTTTGTGACATGCCGAAAGTGTTGAGGAAGTTTTATTTGTAAATATTTCGATGCAGCATTTAGTGAAGCATGGGGCTATTCAACCTATATGCCTTTGGCAGTTGACTTTCTATTTTACGTTTGGAATTAAGCTTCTTCCGAAAAGCATTTCATATCATGAAGTTTTTGTCAGATTTGATGATACGACCCCTAACTGCAAAGCTCTCTTGTTGGCGTTAATTCCCTCCCATCCAGTCATTCCTTCTGTGGGACAAATTTTATCCTGCCCATCTTCTGCAGTTGTGGGTTTGATCACAAAAGCCTTTGGTCAGCTGACCTTCCTCCTGCGTGGATTTCGGCTCGGGTTGGTTGTTAGTGTCATGAGAAGAAGTACTCTGAAATGCTTCTCTTTGGTTGTTGAGATTGCGGTCGCATAAGCTAGAGATGCCTTGATGGAAGCACAACTGAGCTAAAATTGTAACTATTCAAATAAGTGAACGAGCGTGAAGAAGCCAGACTGGATTTGCCCTTCATGCGCTTTAATGAACCTTTGCCTAACAAAATGCTACCCTCACTTTGTTTTCAGGGCGATGATCAGCATTTCACGCTTTCAAGAAACTGAACCTCTTGCTGGATAGATACGCGATGAAAGGTAGTCTCATTGTGATGTGACTAGCCTCATTGTTGGGAAGATATTTGGTTCGATTTCTACTGAGTTTCAAGGTTTTACGGACTGGAAGCCGATCTGCGGTCTGTGGTTTTATGTTATCCAAGCTTTTTGCTGCTAAGGGGTATTTTCGATTGTCAACTTCTTTACGGCTGCTTTGAAGCTTATGACCACTTTTGATTGAGCAGTTTAGAGCACTAACTAGCATTGATCACTTGGACATACTATTTGTCTCTTGTCTAAGCTAAAACTTAATAAATGCTATTCCAGCAATGCAGTAAGTAGTCGTCGTTGTCGTCACGCCTTATTGGCAAAGCTTGCGCACATATCGCTGGTGCCTCCTACTTCATCTTGAGACCTCTCTGCAGTCAATCTTACCTTGGTCCTTCTGCGTGATGTGCGCATCTACCAAGTACATCTGTATTGCGCTTGGAAACTGCGAAGAATGTTTTGAGGCCTTGGGCCTGTGTTATTTCAACTCCAAGACGGATTAGTGACCTTTCACCTGCTTTAATGACTAAGCCTTTGGCTGATGGGTCGTCATCGTGTAAGCCACTTTCCGTTTTTTACCAAGGCCAAGCTTCGAAGCAGTCGCCTGGAGCTACATTGTTTCATTTGCGCGATTAACTTCTGTACCGTTGGTCTCCTAACCCTTTTGGTTTAAGTTTAACTTAATCGAACTGGCTAAGCGCTCCAATGGAAAGTTTACTGCTTTGCTTTCCTCACAGGATACTAGTCCTTTGACAGTCCAATTAACCCCTGATGTGTTTCCCCATCAAGATGTCTCTGTGTCCTTCCTTGCAGAAAGTCTTACATTTTTTGCCTTAAAGCAAAAATGGGGACCGAGTTATCTGAGTTAGGCCTTTAACTTCAAATGCATTTCCCCATTTACCTGTCACCTAGCCGGGAGATGGTTACCATTTTGATGAACTACTCAAAAACTAGGTGTAAGGATGATTTGGATGCTATCAATTCGTGATGTTGAGGTACTTTCTTTTAGCTCCGGTGAACGGCACCTCGGTGACAAGCGAATGCGAGAGTAGTTTGAGTCGACCACCTCAACCTGATCAACACCAACTCTCCTCTCTGCTCTCTGCCTACTTCCCCCAGACAGCTGGACCTACCTAGACTGCGTCTTCTTCCTCCTCCGCCGGTGGACATCCGTGTTGCTGGCTCCTCCAGCACATGTGCTGCACCCACACGCGCACACAAATCATCACAAGCCTTTTTCCACTGTTTCTACACATCCACAAAAATACACATCTATCTTTATTTCTAGCCTCGAGTTCGGGGTTTATTGTGATCCCTAAGGTTTTGAGGGAAAATGGTGAGGAGTGTTACCAGCAGATTGGATGGCATTTTCAGGTGTGGAATGTTTCACAGCTCTGTAGGTATTTCCTATCTCTTTTTCGTCAATTGTAATCGATTCTGAAACTGCTTTGGGTCGGGTTCTATAGTGCGAGAGGCACCGGCCGATTTTTCATCCTCGACCACGCAAATGTCACTCACTAATGGGGTAGATTGAATTTGCTGAACCATGCTTGAATGGAATTTTACCCAGTGGATTAAGAGGCACCATTGGAGCGTTTTCCATTGGTCTCATTCGGTATTCATGCCGAGATATCCGCGAGGGGATAATCGTACTGCTATTAATCACAGAATTGATCCTCCGGGGACGCTATGGTTGGAGGATGGAGGGTAAAAAGGAAGCTCACAAGCTTCCGTAAGACAACTAAAAAATAACTTTGCCATCAACGCCGTTCCAGTGTGAAACAGTAACCCCGGAAATGTGGAGTCAGGTCCCCAGCAATTCGTTCATTAACCTTGCTTTCGAAATTGACTAGTTAGGATAGAACATTCCCATGATATCTGCGGATGTTACTCTAGTTCCTCAGTTTTTGAGGACCGACCAAGAAACCCCCTCAGCAGATCCCACTATCGACGAGTAACAGATCAGACCTCTCAAAGTGATACACAAGGAAAAGCCAGCTCACCCCTTTAATAAGACACCATCGCCTTGTTAAATGTATACGTGCATACCCGGATCCTGCTGTGCGTACGCACTGTCATAGAAGTACACGCACATGAAGGGAGACAGTTGGGGAGGCATACACACACACACAGAGGAAGAGGGAAGTGGTCAAAATAACTGTAGGAGTCAATGCCTTGATTAATCAAGCATACATACATACATATATATATATATATATATAGATATTGAGGCGATGGAGGGAGAGGAGAGCAAAGCCGTCCTCCCCAGCGCAGCATCACATTCGCACTCAGGCACTAGATGCGTGGGTGGAGGTTGAACACCGACCAGTCAGGGGCCACTTGAAGCGATAATATGTATCGCCGCCAACACTGGTGGAGGCTGTTGGTAAGCAGCGTCTCTCCTCGGTGAAATAAAAAGGTATCCACCGTTGACGTGCCTCCAGACGGGCTGCGGCCTCACGACGCTGGCGCTGCTCCAATAGCGACTTGGCATCTGTCGCGGCGTCAATGTTGCCCTGCTTCAGATTCTGTGTCACGGATTCCCACAATCTGCGGAAGAGAAGAAAAAGCCCGCTTCGGTCTAGTATGTCCAACATCATTAAGCAATAAAGCATATCAGCTGGTTGACCAAAATCTATAAAGGGTGCTCAAGTCAAATCTGAACTTCCAGGTTGACACACATAAAGTATACGGTTGCGTTGTTACCATAAAATACTGGGTGACAAGTGGGACCTACGAAGAAAAGCTAACACAACTGTTGTAGATCTTTTGAGGCACCGTTATTTGGTATGACAGACAAATAGTACCGGTGAACGCATGTGCACCTGATAGGTAGGTAGTCAACAAAGAAACCACGGACATCTACTCGAATCTACAGAAAACGCAAAGCACAGCACAGCACAGCACAGCACAGCACGGCAAGATGATGAGGCACTCAGCCCCTCAAATAGTAAAACGTTCCAACGGTTTTAGCTATTCAAAGACGAGCAGCCACACGTCTGCCAATGACGATCTCGGGCGTGGTGGCTCCCAGTTGACAGCCTCGGCAGTCACTCCTGTAAATGAACAGTCAGCGAGAGAAACACCCAACCTTCTACCCGTTCCGTGACGTAATCCCACAAAAAGCAAATCCTTTCCTAGGAAGGATGGATTTAGTCCAATCAGTACGGATGCCCGCAATTTTCTAATGCGCCAAAACACCCTTCAGTAGGCACTGACAGTTCTTTCCATGCTGAAGCTGCTTTGTAGATACTAGCTAAACCCTTGAATAAGTGCACACGTCGAATTGGTGGGAGACCTAGTGGAGGAGCAAACCCAGTTTCTACCTCACTTCTAAACTCAAAAGCTCGACTTTAAATTGCATGCACTGGATACGTCACATAAGAGTGAAAACCGTTGTGGTTGGATCTAATTTACGTCAGCTGGAAAGACTCAACATTGGTGGACCCTCACAGCATTCAGGTGAAGTTACTGTTACAAGAAAAAAACCTGTTGCAGGTATAGCTGCTAATCACTACCATCAGAACAATAGGTCAAGTGTGCATACTTTCTTGATTCGTTGCAAAGTTGTTTACTGCGCGGACGGACCTGTTTCTGCATGATCGGCAGCGTTTTGGTGTCCACGAAGAGCTCCTCTCTCTAAAAGGTCACAGAGGGAAGAAAAAACAAGAAGTCACAGTGGAAGAGGGACATCTAGTGTTACTCGGATATTTGGGTTCTCATGCGATTCTGTTCCACTCGTACCACCAATATTGAAAGGCTTTCAGACATTCGTTACGTCTACACTGCAGCTACCTGGGGGCAATTAGGCCCTATTGTCGCTAGAAGTATCAAAAATGACTGGCAAAGACAAACTGTTCATTCTAAATGGTGAACAAGAAGCGGAGAGGGTCATGACATTAGTCTTGTAACTCTTCTGCATTGCTTAGAATAAGGTTGTTTTCTCAGCCTCATGTGTTTTATACTGCTTCCAAAGGCAGTCCGAGTCCTGCGTATCCTTTTTCGATTAAACAAACACTTAAATGTAGTTGTCATAGGAGCAGCTCATTGGATACGCAATCAGACAAGTGGCATTGGAGACTGAAGGACTGGTTGGAAGGGGGTAGGCATATGCACTTCGGAACAAAAAGAAAGCAGTGTAAGACGGGAAAACAAATTAAACTGGGAGAGCTGTTGGAACGCACAAAATTGTGCGATCGGGTCGATTCGCAAGTTGAGAAGCATGGTGCGCAGAAATAGAAAATGGCGTTCCTTGATAACCACCAAGGGAATAGGTCGTGCTTTGGTGAATTGTGAAGTCCCGAGTTGTGGAGAGTGCTTGGTCGCCCTCGATTTCATCAGTGCACTCAATTTAATTAATGCGATCACCTTCGATGAATTGGCATTCATCTTAGTTCCAATTCATCATAAAGAGAACCAAAAACCAAACACAATTACTTCGTAAGCCTATTTCAGCCTATTTTACGTTACAAATGTGCTGGTCCTGGTCAAATGTTGGAAAAATAGTTGCTGTGAATATACTTCTCGTTGGGAATTTGGCCAGCGTTTTTTTTGTACAAAAAAAAAAATACTTTTTCGGTGGAAGACAGAAAGATGCCCCTGCATTGGAAAAGATCTCGACTAAGTTAGTAAAAATAGACTGTCTTCTAAAAAAAAACCGACTGCACAGCAAAGTGCTGCTTACCTAACCAGAGTCTGGTGTCTCCCAAATAGGCGATACATGCTATCCATAACTGATTGCGACAAGTAGGTTCACAAACAAACTGGCTAAATATAAAACAAACACACAAACACACTGAATGCTCATAGTGCTCGATCTTCGACAAACTTAACTCCACTGAAATAGACTATTTCTTTTATGAGCTATAACGGTCGTTTGCCTGTGAGAATCCGTCAACTTCGCAAAGCCTCGTCTTAACGAATAGCAGCAGGAACGAAAGGCCTTTTTTTTTCGCAAAAAAAACAAAAGTGATAAACTCAAAACGCCTGCACAAACATTTTTTTACGATACGCATACATGCATTTACACTCGAGCGTGTAAAACAGATTTCATTGCCAATCGACTTTTGTGGAAAAAATTTATCACCAACTTGCATGCCACAATAATCTGCTTTGGAGCTGTAAGAAGACAGCGCCTCGATGTATCCGTGCTTGAAATGAACGATTACTACTTTACCAGTTGAATTACGAAAACACAAAAAGGTGATCTGGTGATAACTCTAACTTCAAGTAAGCTTTGAATTGGCCTAACAGTTAACAAACTAGAATCGATCAGATGGAAACCCAACTACACCGGATCCCAAAATAAGGATTTCTTCAGGTCAGAAAAAGCTTTGCATCATTTCCTCCACTATCTGACGGGTGAAATCGGTTTCTAGTAAAACCTCAATTCCCAAGAAAATACCTCAACTGCGCTGAAAATTGGAAAACGCTCTTGGCAAATGAATCGGAAGTGTAGACGAATACGTGCGCTTTGGTTGTCTGACGTAAGCTGAGTTGAGCATGAAGGAATCAGCATTCGGTCAAGTAATTCTCACAATGAAGTGGGATCAGAATGCCTAACTGCCAAAAAAGAGAGGTTTTTGAGACTCAAGTAAAAAGAGTTTCTCTAAACAAATTAGTCTAGCACTTCAAAGCCTATTAACCCTGAGGACAAAGGTTTCAAAATGGGGGACGTCCCGAGGTAGAAGCTGCCTTAAAACGCTCCATACGAGGATTTTCAGAGGAAATTAGCCACCGCACAATAGTTCATTGATTTCGAGGAAGCAGGGGAGGGAGGGAGGGAAATGAATAGAAAGAGAGACGAACCCCATTTTCTGTCCATCGGCCGATCATTCGACCATTCCATTCGCCCTCGACGGTGAAGAATGGCTTTTCGGACTCTGGCCCAAAGGCCTTGGCCCGGATCTGATCCTTCTTGCCCCCGTAGAAGGGCTTCGTGAGAAAGTTCACGTCTGCACTGTAGCCCGTCTTTGCGCAGGTTATCGAGCACTGACCGCCCAGCTCCACCCACGGTACCCCCAGAATGTTCCTATCAATAGATCACAAAGAATAATGGTACCGATAATACCACCCATGATTGACTTCAGTAGACTTCTCAGAGCTTCCTCTAAAACATAAGGTAAGACAATGCGTTGCGAAAGCTTGTCCTCCTCACTATTTCACACGCGCACCACCTAATTTCCAAGATGTAAAACTACCCAGAATGTGTTCCGGCGGAATCTTGTCAGTGAGCGTTAAGTCTATTACCACCCCCACTAGAGCCGGCTTTCGTGACGTACCAATGCATCAGAGTGACATGCACTTGTTGTAAATGTATATACAACTACGCGAGCCTTAAGCCTGCTGCGATTTCACCCCTACAACGTTGACAAGGAAACTGCATCGGTTTCTCGATGCACTTAAGTGCATTAGGAAGGATACTTTCGAAATTGTGCTCTAAGTACTTCTATACTTTTAACATTTCAAAATATTTTCAATATGGTGGAGACCATAAATCATGTCTACTCCGGAGATGAGTCAAATCGTGAAGCCAAGGCGTTAGTTTGCAGAGTAGTGAAGTTGCAGCCAAAGAGCGGAAGCGTGGCTATTTGACACGATGATTTGAGAATTTCTATTAGAGTGGGTGACTTTCATCTCCATCGTACCTAGACGGAGCATGGTCAACTCTCAACAAAGGTAATTCAGATTTCCACTGTGGCCGATGTAGTAAAATGATATTTATTTTGATTGCACGTAGCAGCCTCTCGCAAAACTGCCCCCACGCTAAGAAGGAGCTTTGCTCATTTCATATCTTGATTAGGACTAATCCGATCTTTCACACGTGGTAATGCTGATTTAACACGATTGAATCATTTACATAGTAGACACAGAGCCAATGTCGACGATCGCCCCTTTCCGCATGCACATCCTCATAAAAGACAAGCCAAACTTCGAAAAATAACGACGGTAAAATGATGTAAATAACGCATATTCGATAGCCCGATCCCCAATTCAATATATAAAAACCACCGTATCGTAAACCATTCCAGCCAATCGGCTATGATAAACAGATGCTAACTGTGAAGAAGTTGACGCACCGATAAAAAACGGCTTATGATAGATAATCAAGATTTATTTACATGACCGCAACTAGTTTGCACAAGAAATGCCGCTCAAACCACAAAAGCAATAGCAATTTACGACTTCCAGACCTGGACATTGAATCACTAGTCTTGAGAACTACGAAAAAGCTTTTGCGACCGGCACATCCGTAGGAAGGGAAGGGAGAGACTCACCGTCCATAGGCGGATGGGAATGTAACAACGTATTCCTCACCAGGCCGATCAAGGAGGACGATGGTGGCACTGCCAACCATTTCCACTCCAATGCTCAGTCCGAGGAACTTCGACTTGGTCCAAATATGACCCGATACTTGAATGCGTTTAGGAATGTACTCGGCGTAGAAGGCAGAGATGGGTGGATGGTGAGAGACCTGTGTGGACAAGTAACAAAGCGGATAAAAAGTTGGAAGAAATTACGCATTGGTTGTAATTTCTTTTTCCTAAAACGTTAACATGGGAGGCCATTATTCGACCCAATTATGATGTAACAACGCGAAATCCGTAAAGTTAAGCCACCGGCTTGGCAATATGACTATCCTTTGATGCAATTTCTAGTAAAAGTCCACCAGCTCCTCCGCACATTTATACCAAGAACCTATCCAAACTTATGCATCCAACGATGTCTTGAGGGGAGACGCCTTGATGAGTTTATGGACAAGGTGGATCGATAATCAGCTAACATGTAAGGCTAATTTTTTTAAGAAGTTAATGAATGCCTTTGTAGCTTATGCCTTGTAGATGTCCGTAGGGAGTACTGAGAAGTGATTCGAAGCATCTACTCAAGATAAACAAAACATTATTTGAAGACTCCATCTGTTAAGCTCTAATAGTTCAGCCGGTTTCATTCAACAGAGGCTCTGGAAGGTCAGTTAAACAATGTACTCAATACTGCCCTCCTTTAACCGGAACTTAAAAAGCTCAAACCATGGATAATGCAAACAAAGGACAAACTGACGACTGGCTTTCGAAGAAACCATAGCGAATAATATTTCATACCAGATTCTAACAAAACCATAGGAAAAAACGTTAGCGGCCTTTTGAACCATAGAGTATAAGTTGAATCATTTTACAATAAACTATTCGCTGGATCATTAAAATTGGGCAAAAACAATGAAAAAAGGTGTTTTAAAAATAAAAGATTGCATAGTATGAGGTAAACTAACCAGAAAGTGCACATGGCTAGTGATCATTTTATCGCAACCCATCATACTGCCAGACATTAAAAAAGGAACAATATATTTGTTTTAAGAGTCGGTCCCTTCCCACACAAAACTTGGCGTCAGTAATTCTTCCTCGACTATTCCAAACAAAAGCATTAGGCTGCTTCGCTCTGATTGGCCCCTGAGGTAATTTAAACAGAAAGTTCTGGAGGAAGTTTGATGCAAAGGCAATGACAGCAGTGCAGCACGCAATAACAGAGCTGAGTCAAAAACTGGAACAAATAACCGACGGTAAAATGTGAAAAGTTATAAACTCAGACTGAGCCTTGACGAGGATTGCGCTAATAACGGATGCTTTGCAGCTGTAAGACACAAAAATTGTTTTCATATCCAACGGGGTAAATAGATATAAATAAACTATAGCTATCTCACTTAGAAGCAACGTGGACCAGACCCCTTTACTTACTCGTGACTCGGTCCCCACTCCGACGACATGCACCTACGACCGTGCGATCTGTGCAATCAAAACTAATTCCAGGCTCCCATGTTATATGACTTCCGCATGAGTAACTTGAAGATACAAAATGTGGCCTTCCAATAACTGATTTAACGAAGAAATTATTCATCGGTCCTCACCAAACTAGCATTTAAGAATTGCTTGCTTCGATAAGCATCCGACCATCTTTAGGGATTGTTATTACCACGTTTTAAAGCAAAAAACAACTAGCGTCCTCATCGTTTGGCAGTAAATGCGGTATGTCAAGCTCCCGAGGCAATTTTGGTCTCATAATGAGCTCGACCATATCGTTGTCACAATCTCTTCCTGAGTGAAAAAGCAGTCTGAGAGAAAACAATCACATTTAACAAACTGCAGACCAGTCAGATGAGGGATAAAGATGCCGCTATACAATCCATTTGTCATTGAACATTTCATTGAAGCGGCTCTCCGCAAACTCAAGACTTTTTACTGCATTGCATACTTGAGATACCTAACTCACAATGCTGTTGAGAAATGACCTCTTAATTTGTTGCTATTTAAATTAATTTCCCGATAGGGGAGATTGTTTGACAATCATAAGCCGACGTCTAAGGTTAGAATTGCTTCACTCCAACCGATATGCTCCAACCGTTTTCGGTGGTAGCAAAATATAGCACGCTCTGACCATTTACATTAAAATAATTTACAGGCAAGCCCATGTGAAATAACTCCACCAACGGAAAACTCCGTCAATTTTTTCAGTGGATTTCACAGCATCTTGAACAGATATTTGACAGCCAGCTTGGGGATTTATTTAGGAATTCGCATACCGAGGAAAAGTGATAACTAGTAATGCACAATTTTTTTACACTGTAAGCAATTCAACTGAAATGAAACAGCTGCCTTCTGCAAGTAGTATCTGGGAGTAGCATACAAAAGTAAGCAAATCCAGCTCAAAGATCCCCGGATTGAGCAATTTTTTTCTAGGACTATTTAATCACAGAATTAGACAACAACATCAGCACCGGTTTTGATCTTATTCTTAGTTGAAACTTCAGCTTTTAATCAGGATTTCCCAACGGCTTTCTATTTGGTAAGATCCAAACCTGATAGGAAGCATCTTCCTTCTATAAAATAAGATGTCTGGTGCAACTATAGTTCAAAGTATCTGATGGGCTAGAGTATCAAGCGTTGCCACCGTCAGCTCCAAGCGCACAAAAATAGCCCCCTCTAAATGTCAAGTTTAGTAGGTTTCAATGGGCCTTCATCAACGAAATTCACACGGGTTTATACTAACAAAACGGGCGGATAAAATGATGGAGAGGAGGCAAAACCAGAGAATGGAAGCAATTAAATCCAAGTGACATCGTTAGTGTTCTATTTGAGTGCATGAAATGATTTCGTTTCACACAAAATACACATCCCCAGATTTCAGGCATGATAAGGGAAATGCATCGTAGTTCCACCCCAATAATCTGTAAAACACTAAATTTTAATCCTGTTTCCCAGGGCCTTCCACAGGGTTAGATTTGACGCACCTAAAAGACTTTGTTCCCAAAGCAAAAAATAACTAATATGTAGTCTCAGTTTCTTCAAAATTTGTTTCAACCAACCGTTTTACGCAGAATTAACTGCACTTAGCAGGTTGCTGACGTGTCGAAGAGGGATAACGGGATGGTGGTAGGAAAGAACGCATTCATTCGGCGCTCTATGTCAAGCCCGATCAGGGTGGAGATGTCTGACCAATCAGCTAGCTCAAGATTGCAATTTGGTTCCATATGAATCAGACTGTCTAACTGTATCATGGATGATGACGTCGTAGTACTGCATGTAGTACCTTCACGTAATAGTAAGTCTGTCTCCATTAATAGCTGGAGAGCAAGCCATACCAGTGCATGCAATAGTGAAAGCCAATAAGCATAGATCGCAAGTTGTGATGACCAACGCAGTTTCTCTCGAACGGAGACACAAAACCCCAATCCACGGATATCTACACAGATCTACAGAAGACTTCGAGCATAGCACGACACAGTACGACAACTCCTCAGCAGTAAGACGTTCCAACGGTTCCAACTATTCAAGAACGAGTAGCCATACGCCTGCCAATGAGGATCTCGAATGCGGTGATCCCCAATCGACAGCCTTGTCAGTCACTCCTGTAGATAAACAGTTGGATGGGGAAACACCTGACCTGTGACGGGATTGCTCAAAAGACAAATCCTTCTCTAGAAGGGGCGGATTCAGTCCAATCAATACGGATGCTGGCAGTTTCCCAATGTTAGCGCACGCTTATGCCAAAACGACTTTCAAGCAGGCTAACCAAGGTTGCTTTTGGGTATTTGTCGTTGTCTGAAAAATAAACTCAACTCAAACGCCTTGATGTGTGTTCTTTCAATGGATTCTTTAGGATTCACGAAACCTGGTTAAACACCTTAGTTTCACACTTACAAGACAGGACAGTAGTAAAATCAATTCCTCTGCAAAAAACCCATTCAATTGTACGTGAACTTCAAAAGAAGAGGAGAGACTTAGAAGGAGACAAGAGGGCGTACCTGTTCGGCAAGGAAGACGACACAATCCTCAGAAGCGTAGGGAATAGGTCCACACCGCTCCAGCTCTTCCTCCGGATACACCGCCGGAATGTCTTCCTCGCGAAGAGGTTTTGAAGAAGAGGCGGGGGAGGCAAAGTTAACACAATTGGAGACGGGACCGAGGTAGTAGCAGCAACGGAATATCTCCCCCAAAATTGGGTTGTACGGTTTCTTGCAAACTGGGGTTTTACGGCTCGCGTGAAACGCCGACAGGTACCTGCAGAGAAAGTCACAATGGGAGGAATGCACGACATCCGGATTTGCATATTTGATGGCGGTTCTATAAACATGCAACACGTCCTTAATCAAGTGAGCGATAATGGATCGAACCGAATCATTTCTCCTACAGATTGGTTGAGTTTAAGCCAATGGAATAATGTTTAAAGTTCTCAGTCTGGGGAAAGTTTTATTCTTTATGTGAACAGTGAAACATCTGGTATTCGATCAGTCCTCGAGGCCCTGGTAGCAAACGCCCTGATCAGCTCCTCAAAGATGGAGTTTTATCAAAATTCGTGTCAATCAAACAAGCTTGCTCAAAAGGCTCTTACAATAGGAAACCAGAAAGTTGAGAAACAATACGATTCAGAGGTGATCAGCGCAACTTTTCGAAAAGCTCTAGTTCTTACAAATAGTGACTGCGTACAAAATATATTGTTCTTTTGGTGGGTAACAAATGAAAATAGGTTGAAAGTGAGTTGTGTGGGAGGCATGGATTGATGCTCATCGACAGGAAGGTATTGACTCGTTTGAGATAGACATCTTAGATAAAGGAGATGCTGGAGGTGGTTTGGCTGTGGGAGGCACGGTCACAGTTTGATCAGGGACACAGAGACTAGTGAATAAGCTGAGTCACAGCACCTGAGAATAAGTTTGGACATGAAAGCAAATGTTTTTAGCTCTACTAAATCAACCAAGCACTCCTGAAATGTCTTTTGGTAGCCATCAAAATTAAGACCGCATTTGTGTAAGCTTCAAATTTGTTCCAATCGCGTTTCAGACCGCGCAAAGTATTCGAGTCTTCAGCAGTTCGGTCCCCTTCTGGCGATATCTATGACACTCGTGGTTCTCGCCCCTCAGCATTCCGTAAGATTACAATATAACTACTTTCAGACCCACATTTTTAAAATGCCTTCAGAGTTGACACGAGTATTACACTGGCTTTCGGTTGAAAGAGATTCGCAAATGAAAAGCCGATCCTTAGGGATATCTAGGAAGGCATTAAATATGATGAAAGGTTGAAATATCATAAAAGCAATAAGACAAATTCAGATAATTGATCAAATAGAGAATTTTGGGCTACCGCATATTATCTTCAGGATTTTTCATTGTTTATTTGTGTAAAAAAGGCATTGAGAATATGTGACAAGGTGCCACTCTAAGTCGATCTGATGTGGAGTATCCAGAAGAAAATCTGGGCTCATCCAAGAGTTGATGACTGACAGCCATCGAAAAGTTGCCGACTGTTTACACAGCATAAAACGTATCCAAATGACAAAGTTGTCCACCAGGATCGAATTCGCAAATTCCGATTTGACATCAGTTCACGCATGTCTGCCGTCAAAAGTGCAACAGGCGCAAGTGGAAAAAAGTGATTCCAAGAGGCTACTGAGTGTTTGATACTGGTATTTAGATGAAAAGCTCAGAATAATTCCTAAAGAAATCGCAGTGTGCGAAAACAGGGTCAGGATTAAAACAAGCATCGAAAGATAGTTAAAGACTATAGCTTTCAATAAGAAACATTAAACTAGTCTTTAATAAAAAATTTCATTACACAGGCCGGCTGAATACCCCCGACTAATTTTGATCCATTTTGGGCATTCGAGTGGGTGGCTTTTACCGAAAAATAATATATTAATGAGCCAGGGGTTAAATACGTTTAAATCAACTACATTTCCAATGCGCGAAAACAAACATATTAACAAAAAATGTGGCAAGAGGTTGACATTAATTTCCCAAAACTTTGTAAACGCCTAAGATTAATCAGTTGTCAGTGTTTATGCTTCTCAGAATCTGATTTAGCAGTCATAATGTCACTAGCATGGGATTGTGAGAATGATCATGTAGCCTACCACCGGAGGCAGGCGATGAATCGCGCCTGCGGCGTCTCGCTGTCCCCAATGGCCACCCAGAGATCAGGGTGAGCAAGGAAGTCAGCATACATCTCGAGAGTGGACCGTTTTTCCAGAATGAAGGTGGGCAGGGTAATTCGAGTCAGATCCATGCCAATGCGCAGCTGGGAAAGCAAGTAGGAGATCACCGATCCCTCCGACTGCAAAGAGCCCACTGAAAGCGGAATAGGAGAAGGGCACGAAAAGTAATTTGATTTAATAAACGGCATTCAACAGATGGACATAAATCGTCGGCCGCCTTCAGTTAACGCTGAGTAGAAAATTATGCACCGCCCCAACGGCATTCTCGAGATCAGTGTGAGGCGACAACTAGGAAGGCAAGAGTAATGGGAGGGGAATTGTGGAAGAAGTAGAGTAAATGCAAGGGATGGAACCATTCACATAAATTCTGTATATTTGGTTTTATTACTTAAAGTAAATGAAGCTGTACAAATTGTCCGATTTCCTAAAGCAGAGTCAATTCCAGAAGTCTATTCAACCACATTTTTGAACCATGAAACCCATGGTAATACCGAAATAAGTGCTTTGTAGGGACTAGGTCACCAAGTCTAATTTAAATCGATGTTTATTACACCTTCATTTATGCTTCTCCTCTTCTTTTTGAAGTTACAGTTCTCGATTAGGAAATCTAACTTTTGAATTGAACCTTCAATAAGAGCAAGCATATAACCCTCAGTAATTTCACAGACCATCTACGAATTTTACACAAACTGTAAGTCAAGAGCTGGCACTTTCAGCCTTTTGAATTAAATCTTATTTGATTGTAAAATGCCAGTTGGGCAATCGATCCGATTTTCCAACTCAATGTTGCAAAACTAGAAAAAAACTTTTCTTGCATGTTTCACTGGGTTACATGATAAAGCATTAGAAACTAGGACAAATGATCGGTAAAATGATTCAGTTATCAGCATTTCCAAATCACCATAGTCAGGCCACAGAATCTAGTAGCTTGAGTTTAAAAATTTTTCCAAGCATTGGCATTCTAGTGAGTCAAACTGACTCACTAATTGCGAATTTCAGCAGCTGAAATCTTCAGCGAGGTTTAGTAGGCTAAATCAGTAATTCGACCGCGCGGCTACCAAAGTAACCACAGAAACTACCAAAAGATCCTCTGAAAATCACAATCTTATTCTTGGCGTTTGTCTAACTAATTCATCACTCCCATTGCTATTTCGAAAATTAAATGCATTTTGAGCATTTGGACAATTTTTACAGGTCGATCTTGGATGTCCCACTCATACTGATAAATCATTTTGTGCCACAGCTGCTTTGCAGAAACTAACTATGCTGTGGGATACGTGTGGATGTTGTCTGCACCCCTTGAATTTTGGCTTTTAATCGACTCAAATCCAAAGTTTGGCCTAAACGCCCCTCCCAAGTTTAAGTTCTGAATATTTGATTGTGCGATAAAGGAATACCTAAAAAATGGCTGATGACATCCAGATAAAAATGATTGAGGACCATATATGGCAAACTTTTGCTACAAAAATACTTGGTTTATCGTTGAGTCGAAGACATATTCAGCAGCAAAAAAAATAAAAACATTCCATAAACGAAGGTGATAAAATACGTTTACGCGCGTAATAAATAGTTGTTTGAATGTACCCTTTGGGTGCGAGGTCAGAAAAAAAGAATGTTGATGACGCGCAGGTGCTCCTTGCCCTCCGAGGAAATATACTCAAAACGCATAACTATGACACCTTTACCCCTTTTATTAACACCGTCCAATAAAATCTGATGTGGAAAAGGGAAACACCGAGCCTGTTACCCAATGTCTTTGAAATCCGGTTAAAAGAGCAGAATAGTAACGAGAAGCTGTTGTCTGCCGGGGAAAAAGAGCAAATGTGACGGACAATCAATCAAATACTCTCCTTGTCCAAATCTAGGGTGAGCGCTATGCAAAGCCAAAGGTAATTTGGAAAGATGGGAGAAATACCACGAGATTCTTAGCAAAACAAAATATCACGAAAGCATTACATAATCAAATGGTAGTTATAAGGCTAATCTGAATTCTAAAAATAACGGCCTTTAGTATCAAGATGATGGAAGTTTCTATGACCAAAGCCACAGCAATATACGACGTGTGTAATCCATGGAACAGGTCTTTAAAGATGAGACTTTGAAGTTTGGGAATCACTGCCACCTAACCTCAATTGTCCTTGACTTGCAACTATTACAAAAGTGTATCGTCACCATCGTTTCTGGCACATTCTCCATTCTACAATTACCATATTTTGTGATACCATCAGTTTCTGACATGGGCTCGTTTTTTGAAACAAAGAAAAGCATTGCAGTGTGTCAACGATGATCGGCTCCACCAATAGGGGCTGGCCTAAGAAGCTTTGTATTATCACAGGTTTACCATAGTCAGCTGATTTTGCCAACTATGACGACTCCCAAATATTTGATTATGAATTATTTAAGGTTCCCAAAAAAAAACGCCTTCCACTGTGATACAACCGATTATGAAACTTTCTGTCGTGGACCGACACAAACAGATTACCGTTTGAACAATTGGAGTGCGCTGGCGATGGCGCATATCGCTTAGATCTTTGCTACACCGCTTTATATGCAGGTAAAATACTAATGCAAGCTCGAAGCCCCAGCTTAGATGGTTTGCACTCAATGAACAGTTTGTAGCCTTCGACGAACCGCAAAGATGTCATCAAAATCGGACCTGCTACACTTACCGTTCCTTGTTAAACAGCACAAAGAAGGATCCACTCCGATTGAGCATCCAATAAATTAATTGGGAGTTATTTTGGATCCCTCATCCAGTTGGTTTAAGTGCTTTCAGATTAACGGACTTGGCATCAGCAAGTGATTGAAAAGGGCCATATATGAGCCAATAATCAGCAAGGAAGACAATTGACATTATAAATGTTTATGAAATTGGAAGAAGCACTATGAAAAGTTGGAAACACTGCCGAAGAGTCCAAGTCCAGAGGAGGTACATCTGTTAATCAAATGAGGTGCATGCAGTACTATTGTACATTGAACAAATCGGTTTTGGCCGGTAGTCGTAACTTTGAGAATGAGTCAATTACTCAAAGTACATGTGAATTACTAATGAAAGTCTAAACTGGAAAGAGGGGCTAGAAGTGGAGGGGAGTCGTTAAAAGGGCATCCAGATTCACCATCGTAGTGAGTGAAGAATTAAAGGCGGAGCAATCGTTTGCAAATACAAGTTTATTTGCCAAACAAGCAAGATACTGTAGCTAAGGTGGAAAACTGATAAGATGCACCACCGATAAAAATTGGACGCTTAAGCCTCAATAAAATAGCAAAAAAATACAACAGAGACACTAGTGAAAATGGAAGTGTGCCAGTCACGCTAAAACGAACCAGGAATCAGGGAAATCGACTCGCTTTATTATAAACATCCCAATAAAATGTGAAATGGCCTAAAATAGGAGAGCGATTGCTTGGGCAAGATAAAATTAGCACTTACAGTCCTTCTCATCATCGTCGTCGTAGAGGGAATCGTAGGCAAAGATTCTACTGTACTTCGCTGGCAGTTGACTGTTGACTGTCGACATTCCCGGTGTCATGAAATCTTCAGCTGTCGATCCACGTGGAGAGCCGAAGCGGTCCTTCTCAAGGTCCAACTGACTGCCAGAGCGACGTGGACTGCCACGACCACTCCCAGCACCGTCGGCCACGCAATCCTCGCGATTCAGTCTGTAGAAAAAGAGTAATGGTGATAAATAAATAATGTTACTTCAGCGAGATTGAAAAGCTGCCCTGTAGAAACTTGTAAATAAAGTGAGTTGAGTTTGAATTTGCACTGACTCGGTTGTAACAGCTTTGCCGTTAGTAAGGGTTACTTCCAATAAGCCTTACCACCTCAGGCAAATTTGCCTCCGATAGAATTTGAATGAACCGTTGAAGTGGAAATAAGGCACAAATGCTGCTTTCATAACAAGTCAAGGTCGAAGTGCAATCAGCTATTGTGTTAGCTCCATCGGCAGTAAAGCCCATTTCGAATTGCACCGTCAACATCGGAGCATGCAAATGGAGCTAAAGGGATTAAGGATCGGGGTCATACAATAAGACGAATTTGAACCATTTGCCACCACAAAGATCTTAGTGACATTCGCTTTCAACCAGTGCGCTGAGCATACCAGTTTAAACACCGAGGTAGAAATGGTATTTTTGATGGCCAAAATAAAAAGTAGTTCCAAAATAGATTGTATCCATTCGAAATGGCGGTACAAAGTCCATGAAAAATTTGAATCGCGTCATACATCATGGACGTGTTCTGCCAGTGACAAGCCCCAGTGTTAATTATTACCACATCCTATTGCAAGATGACAGTGAGGTGTATGAATTACCAAATAATAACAAAAGAATGAGAGAAGAGTTGGTTAATGGTTGTGGTTTCTTAGTAAAACACATAGCATACCTGTTTTCGAAAATCTCACCATCAGTCGTGGTTAAAATAAAGGTACGCATATTTTGAAAGCGATTTTCACCCATTGCTTTTTAATTCAGTCTCCTTAAGAGTTTGGAGATTGCCACGAGTAGAATCGAAATAAGAGTTGATCACGAGTGGTTGGTCTCAAAGGATTTAGACACAGAGTAAAGTTAAAACACACGGTCCAATTTGCACATGCATAGAGCAATGAAAAAAGGTGGGTGAAACTTCACAATTACATCACCAAATGATGCAAAAGGTCTTCGCATAATTTGATTTAAATAGTTAACTAGCGTAATCCGAAGAGATGCAAAGTAAGTTGGATTGCTAAAGTAAGTAAACTGGGAAATAAAAAGCCGCATTTTATGAGTTGGCGGATACAAAGTTAGAGAGATCGAAGTGCAGAAGAGCTGGATATCAGGACTATCACTGATAGCAATAGGTGCAATGGAACCCGCGCTAAAAACTTGACAAGAAGAAGAGTTCTAGATGTATGGCTTTGCAGCATGAAACGTTTATGCCGTGCTAGATGGAGTGCCGAACAACGGTGCACGGTACGATTTCCTTCAAAAGCACTACGAAAAAAATGACACCAAAACCACGAATGTCAATTCTAACCTTCACTAAACTAAGCCACAAGTGAGCGAAAAAGAGACACTTGAAACAGAAGGGATTGACAAATCAGAAGCGATTTAGGAGGGGAGATACGAAACCTATTTAAAAGCTACGATCCCACACCGGACAGCTATCACCCCAAAGAGAACTACTCATTTATCTACCCAGACTAGATGATGAACTCTCACCTTCGCATCTCCCCTTTTCTAGGCGTTAGATGACAATCTCGGCCAACTGCAAGAAAAGAAATTGAATCTGGTAGTAACCAGGAAAGGAGGGAAGTTTTAGCATAATTCTCCAGTAAAAATGGCTCCCATCTAACCATTGCAAAAGTCAGCCTAATACAAAATGAAGAATGATCAGATGAGTTTCAGGCAAGAAGCAAATGGTCGATATGATCATACGGTTCCCTGAGCCATTACGCTTGCAAGCTACCAGTAAGGAAAAAACTGGTATGGAGAGAAGAATGCTTAGAGGAGATCTGAGACGGTTTGGAGGGACTCACTCACTTTTAATGCAAGTTGCACGATTCATAAAAGAATGCCCGAAAAGTTCAATAACTACACTAGGCTAATGCCTGAATAATGCTCTAGAAACGTTAGAAATAAACGGTCCTATGGGTCTAAGCAAGAATTAACCCTCTATGACTGACAGATATGAAAGTTCAGTTGAAATGCGAGAAAGAGAATAATCGCTAAAAAGGTGCACAAGAAGACAGGACAAGATGCCTACGGATTTACCTCATGTGAGCGAGCAGTACATACGTAGTGAGTACCAGAGAGGTGAACAAAGAATTAATAACAAAACGCCGATTTAACACCTGATCAGTTAGGATGGACACGTGGGCTCCCACAAGTGAGCGTGTTTGTGAACGCGAGACCAACACTTTCTGATGCGTTCAAATGAGTGTAAGTGCAAATACGATTGCGAACGTGGACAGCAGCGAACGCGTCACTCTGTCCAGTGAGTGGGTGGACCTGTGCAGATGTGTGTGTGTTCCTTTACGTGTCAATAGTGACCCATGATCAGCAAGCAAGCATGAGGTGGATTGTTCATACAAACACCTATTCTTTGTATCCTTTTCACGGTAAATCATCACAAGATGCGGCCTATGACTGAATTCATCAGCATGCTACGGAACGACAGGGGACCACGGGCATGAACACCTCAGAGGTGCTACAAGAAGTACAAGAAACAGAAGTACAAGATGTCCAATTTCAATTAAGGGATACTCGATGTTTTCCTAGCCTTTTATAGACGTGTGCGTCAACTTCCAAACGACCTGTTTAGGGGAAAATTATGTGAAGACACAAAGGGTGGAGAGATTTCTCTAAGTAGCTAAACATGGATGTTTCGATTGCATTAAGAAACAGACAATTTGGGAATCAATATCTCCTCTGGCATTTAACTTCATAATGAGACCTCGAAATGACATGAGCAACGACAAGCTGAGAGAAGCTGTTGTGAAAGCAGAGGCATTTCAAACTGTGTGAGGAAAATCGTGGATCAAGACAAGGAACCCGACATTTGGCCAGACTGCGCTGCATTAAATAAGCAATGAAAGAGGATATCTTCCCTTGATGCTCACCAACTTGTGAGACAAATAACTGGTATAACCTTTTAATTGTTACGTTATCATTGGTTAGACTGCAAGTAAGCTAAGTAAAAGATCTGAGCAATTTTCACGACTAATTTGATTGATGAAAGTGGCTTCAGCAGGTGCCGATAGACCCCAAACATTGTGTAAATTAGCATCGGGATGTGATGGGATCACTATTCTACCGATGAATTTACAGGGGGAAAATTTAGGCAGGCTTTATAGGGATTAAAGCAATGAACACCAACAGAAGTATCGGTTTTTCGAGGGTTGCCTGTGCATCCTTAAAAGTACGGAATAAAGAAAAGCGGCATTAAAGAGTGTAATGAATGAAAACCAGCGGCAAGTGTACAACTACCGAAACAGTCTGAAACCCGGAGATTGCATTAAAGACAAGTCAAAGTTAGGTTGACAGCCTAATGAAGTCCAACCAATCCAGATGCAGATGACGCGTCAAAAGTAGCCAAATGGTCAACTGGCATTCAGACAACCGAAATAAGGTCCGATTTGCTAAAGACGTTTAATCACACCTTAGCTGAAAACAAGGGCATAAAATGGGCTTAGCAAACTTGTCCACTGTCTTGGGGCTGTTCTCTAAAAATTAAACAACTTAATTCTCGCTCGATACTATGCTACGAAGTCTTCCTTAATTGCGACTCCATCACGGTAAAGCTGTGAAGTCTGCGTTGTGAAGATGAAGAGGTGACGTCGATACTCATGCAGGTGCTGTACTATTTCTTGCTTGAGGTGAAATCAAAACCAATTCTGCTTAAGTTAAAGTCGTGTGCTTTATTTCGAGGGACATCACACACACACAGAAGACCGGTTTTAAAAGCAGCATCAATAATTTTCTGACAAGCATACACCACATTGCTGATTAATAACAAAACAAACACGATCCTGCTTTCTATCAGCACACATAGCTCTCATGGGCATCTACTTTTAAGGTTATAATATTTTCAAAACCAATCCTACTAACCATTTGTAAAAGTCTTTCTTCCCACCAGAAAAACACAACGCTTCAAATTAAAAATGCGACTTTGGCATTAAAGAACATCCAACTTACGAACCCTACTGAAATGCATTCAAGCTCAAAAAGAAGTTTACCAGAAGGGAAAACAAACGTAGTGTCAGGAGTTTGCCTGCAAAGTGGCTAGATCGCGCCCCATTTGTGTGTAAAAAAGCAGTGGCGTGTCTCAAGCGCAAGTTGACAAGTGGCATCTACTATGCAAGAGTTTAACAACGTGGGTGTGTGAGAAATGATGCTGCGTGGAAGGTGTTGGGCGTCTTTGCAGACACTTTAAAGATGTCAACAAAATGTTATCAAACAATTCATACAGTGATAGAATAACAAATTTCACTCCAAGATACAATAAGAAGCCTTGTCATAACGACGCATTTAACCGTGCAAAATCTTCAGCCACCGCTGTCTTGGTGGCACGATGTCTCAACCGCGCCCACAGTTCATGCGTCTTTCAATGAACTAATATCAATCATTGTTCCGAATTTGTAGGACATGCTAGGTTCTCAGGAATGACTCAGTTAATATAGAACGTTTTGCGCCCATCTTTGGAGCCTCTCTCTAGGCCCTCTGCGAGCCTAAACATAGAGCAACTCTCCACTCTTCAAAACTAATGTATTAGGCGAAAGTAATAGAAACAAACTTATTGATGGTTGTTTTCACGTGAAGCAACAGAGTACTGAGTATAAAAGTTATGTATGAAAGATATCTGCTGAGAGTGGTTGAATCTGTGAAGTTGCGCACCAGAAAGGGTGTTAAAAAGGCATTAAAAAACTTGAATTTCGTATCGCGACCGAAACCAGAATAAGGCACGCATTGAGCGAGTTACAGTTATTCAATAAAAGGGAAAGGCCTACTCTATGCCATTTTTGATGATGGATTCCGAGGGCCTGGAAATAACTCAAATAGGCAGCCGAACAGCATCAAGTGGAAATGAGAAAGATAAATAAAAGTGGCATGAGACACCACTTTCATGAAATAGCCTAGTTTTAGGCAAATGTTTACGTAAAAAACTACCTAAATGCAAAGTTCAAGCACTATAGGACAGTGTCCAAGCCTAGGGAATGCTAAGGTGAACCACGTAAAAGCCTATGAGCTAACTCCTTCCCCCCACAAAAAAATACAATGATTTAAGGTTTTTGTTTATAAAATGCAGGTCGAATTTGACTCCGCTGGATAGTATTTTAACTTGAAGACTGGTATAATGATCAACTTCAAGTACCGCTCTTTTGAAGTTAGAGCACCCACTTGATCGGATTTAAGTACTAAAGAAAAGAATGAAAAGAATGTGCATCTTACTAAGGGGATTGGGGAGAAAGAACCTGGGAGAACTTTGACCAGGGTAATAGGAAGAAATATCTTTGTACTTACGGGAAAATGCCCATTGTCAACATACATCTAGGCGCTCCTAATGTTGGCAGATGAATGGGACGGTCAACGTACATGCTATCCACAACTCTGAGATACCGTTGAAGCGCTCAAACGACTTTTATAAGGAATTCATTCAGTGTTGGCGTTGATTGGCTAACGACTTGTTAGCATACATTCGCTCACCCACTCTATGCTGTGCTCCAACACACTGCATATGACTGGCGCATGTGAAAAAGTCACGATCCTCACCGTAATAGATTAAATGGTTTAGTTCGAACAGTCGCTATGCTTAGAAACCGTGTTAGTCCGCGAATTAGCAGCAGTACTAAGTAAAGTAGAGTCCATGAAGAAATGCAAACTCAGAAAACCAACTGGAAAAGTAGGCTGAGCTTATGTGACTTGGCTAGTAACGAAAAAAAAAAGGAAATTCGCGAATTCACTAGCATTGAGATGCAAGCAGGGCTTGTAAGGTGGTCAACTACTTGATTTATGACAGATTTCGTTAATTTCATGATCAAAAATCACTCACAACACTGACAACCATTTAACACGGTGAGTAGATTGATTACAATGTCAAAATTTCCAGACAGACGAAAATATGCATTTCATTTCTTAATAGAGGAATGAAAGCAACTTGATTTCCCGATAGTTTAACATTGCGTTTTAACTGAAACGGTAAAATCGCCTCACGTGTTGAAAAAGTTTGCACGATTTCCCAGTGAAGGCTAATTAGAGACCTTATGAAAACACCGGAAAGGGAGTTTATAAATGCACTTGCCAGAGAAGTAAAGTTCTAGTTTTTCCATCGAATAGGTGGTTTCCAAAGTAACGGTGGGAAGAGTGGCATAAACATTCATCAATTGCTGAATCGGCAAAAAATGGACCACTTTTTCAAGATGTCAATTTCCTGGATGTGCCTGAGCCAATAGACCCTTCTAGAAGAGAGCTGCGTTTCGCATCAAATTGCAAAGCAATACATTGATAGGATGGATAGGCTGATAGGGTTGGGATAACCTTCAAGAGCAAATAAATTAGCTTTTGGATGAATCGTATACTTATACGGTACGGACAAAAAAGATTGACTTCAAAGCTGAAATGGAGTTAGTAATTTAATGCAGTAGTGCGATAATCTTCCCTTTGAATAAGTTACTATTCGAGATGCCTCAGATGGAAAGCTTTTAATCAAATAGTTTTGCTAACCCTTGGTCATTCAAAACTAACGAAGTATCAAAACTGCCGAAGTGGTGATGAGAATAAATTTTTAAAAACTAAATCAGTGACATAATTCCAGGCTACTTCAAGACGAAACAAGATGACACATCAATAATGTCGTAAGTAGTGACTTCTTAAATAAACCTATGAATCGGTAAAACCTATGCCACGAATTGGGAAAGAAATCTCAGCTAAAAATTTACCTAAATAGTCCGGATAAGACCCCTTATAAACGGCAAAAGTTCGACCAACGGGGAATTTGCCGTGAGAATTCCGACTTTATTCAAAACAAACTAAAAAAGCAGATGACAAGGCAGACTTCCACAAGACGACGGGGGCTCAAAAAGTGCTGCTGATGTTAACGAGTTAAACATGTTGTAGTACACCAGCGCAAACAACGCGAAGTCTAGCAAGGGGCGTACTTTTAGAAACGTGATCTTTGAAGCAAAAAAGTGGACACGACTGCCTTCAGCTTAGGACCGCCGGTGGCTCTCAAATTCAGTCACGTGAAATATGCTGCACTTCGAAATCTGAGATCAAATAAAAAAGGCCACTAATCGTGAATCAGCTCCAAGCAACAACATTGTTTGGATAATTCAGGTGTGGATTTGGATTAAAACGGAAAAAATATTATCACCAATTAAGGTGAAGAGAAACGGTGCACCTATAAACACTAAAAGGACTGGCCAATGGCGTAAAGAACGCTGGTGCTTAAGGTTTGTGGCATTTTTTTAACATCGTGGAGCGATGGCGTTCCGTTCATGCCTGAGAATGAACCTCTGTCCATACCAGTGTGCCGTATTAGGTCTGCGAGGATGGACTTTCAGCGCTAAAATGCGGTCGAAACATTTCCGGGAAAGCGGTATTAGCACTACGGAAAAGGCGGTTAGAGGGAAATAATTTTTGGTTTTTAAATTACGGGGTTGAACCGATAATTCCTAAGTTGACATGCCTCATGCAGGCAATATTCAGTGGCCTTATCGACTGGAGGGTTGGATAATTAACTTTGAAAGACTTAACGGAGCCCAAGTCGACTTTGCGAGAATACAGTAGGCAAATACCTTCTACATTCAACCGCACGAAATGACGAAGAACTTCAGAGCACTACCACATAAAAATTATCATAGCACACTCACACAAACAACACTGACGCCTGAAAGTACCCAAAAGACCTGAGTCGTGAAAAATAGACCTTGAAACAACTGACCAAAGCATCATGACACCTCTCATAGGCCGTTGGATCTTAAAAATGAACGACTGCGACCCAAACTCTCGATCCATAGCAAGACAACTCCGAACCAACACAGCAATTATTGACGAAATAATAGAGAAGGAGAATTGGATTCAAGTTAGACAATCGAGACCAGTCAATAGAAAGAACTTTGCCAACTGGTAGACCAATACGTCCTTTAGATAAGCTGTGAAAAAGACTCCTTTGTGATAGCATCTTCTAAAGACTTAAAGGTGGCAGCAAAAGCTAGGCTGAATCGAATTGGAACACCACACTTTAGGCATTCAAGAGAAGCTACTCACTTCACATCGAATCCGTTCTCACATATCTCCGAGGTATTGGAAACAGTAGGCGACAGGGAGGCGACATTCTCCCGCGTATCATAGTATATATCGTCCTCCCCCTCTGAAGACGAATATGACACCGCAGGTACGTCCCTCAGCTTGAGGTGCTGTGACTGTGGACGGCACTGCCTCGGTGTTGAATGGACTTCGTCCGCCACCGACGTCGCCGACTGCTGCTGCTGTTGATTCAACTGCTGTACTTGATTTTGTTGCTGATGGTGACTGACCGTGCTTTGCATGGTAGTTGATGATGAAGATGTAGGTGTGCATTCTGCCGAAACTACAGCGTGGTTATCAACGCAGAAGACTCGATAGGAGAGGCCACTGAGACTGCTGCCAGCGCTGGAGGGTCCTGACGTAGTGGTGGTGACAAGTTGACGCACACTTGGGGCTGCAAGATCACAGAAAGAAAAATAAGTTGCCTGTCTCCCGTGAATCTGAAAATGAAATGTCACGCCTTGCTGAGCTGCTTCATTATACCATTGCAGTTAATGACAGTGTTTACGTGCAATTCCCCACCAGAATGTTCTGGATAAAACGTAATAATAGCTGAAGAGAATGAAATAAAGGAGAAAAAAGGCTCATGATACCGAAACGAAAATACACTCAGCTACGTTAAAGTAGACGTTGACATAGGAAGCTGTAACTACTTTAATATGAACAGTTCGATAGCAAAATAAAGGAGGGAACAGGTGACATGGATTAGAAATGGAGCTACTGATCGTTTATCTTCTTGTTTAGGTGCTACCATTGGACTCTTATCGAGTTTCAAGTGATTGCGAAATTGCTATAGCTAAAGACAGTGCTTAAGCATTTCTGTCCTCGGACCGTTATGACTAGATGCAGTAAAAATGGTTTAATCAAAACAAAGGCATCGAAGAGTGCTGGTCAAATTGACAATGACATGGAATTGTTTTAACTGAGCTATCCAAAATATGCTTTAAACAAAGTGATATGAAAAGAGGGGATATGTATTTTGAGGGTCAAGTTGTAAGGGGCATAGAATACCAAAAAAAATAATAGGTCTTTGATTGTACTAGCCTTATATGGGTTTCAAAAAGACAGCTTTTAGCCTTCATAATGTGCTAGAAGGAATTGGCGCTAAGAAGGCCGAAGAAACAGTCGATTTTCAATCAAATACATAACTGAGAAGTTGGAGGACGTAGAGCATCCATATTCAAAAGACGTTGGGCTACATGTGTTAGGGATTGTAAACAAAGGACCTATTAATTATAACTAAATTAGCATTGCCGATTGGCGGCCTTTCAAACACGAAGGGTCAAAAATACCTTAAAACTCACTGTTACAAACACACTTATTTTGAGCCCACAGACTTCAATAAAGTTATTTGCCAAAAGCTTCCAATCAGTTAATTCGTATTAATAATCAGTGTGCGGGATATTAGTTGTCTAGAAATTGCAAATAATTAAGAATGCAGAAAAACGTCGTTTTCCATGAGCAAGCAACCAAAACTAATGACTAGCCGACCGTGTGAATAACCGACCGGGAAATAACTTTCACATGGTAAATAAAGGCAGCTAACTGGACCATTTGACGCAATTGCCGCCACTGGGATCTCAAAGGAGAAGTCGGACACCATAACTCATTCTGCACCATCTTAAATTAAACTGCTCAAGGGCTGAAAATGCATTCCTTACCGGATCCAGTAAATCTCACATACCTGATTTACGCTTTAGCCCTAAACAACCCCTTTGGGTCACATGGTTCGTTTCAATCGGCTATTAAAAACTGTGGAGGAAAAATGTGGCCCATATGCAAGTGTTAACTAGTGAAATCGCGTGCAAGCTGGGAGCACTTGGCACTGCCAATAAGTTTGCCGTTTCTCGGCCCAACTCACTTCTGAGCGGTACATTTTAAATCCCTACTTTTCAGGATAGGCCCTCGAAAAAACCCGTTTTGTAGAATTTGCTTCAATCTCTCCAAGAGTAAAAAAGACTAAGCAGAAGTGGGTCACCCAACAGACAAGGGGCCATTTCTTGGCATGAACAGAATAGCACCAAAAACTGCGTCACGAGAGTCAGTAACTCTATTTTGACAGCATCAAGCAGAGTAAAGGAAAGAGAAACTCATTGAATTCATCACGTGCACAGAATTATAAGGTAGAAGGTAAGGCATAAAAAGGGGAAATCTGTCAAAACCTCTCCAAAAGCCCAAAATCGTATACGTTATTTGGTAAAACAGAAGAAAATTACATTTGCTCAAGGCAAAAATAATGTACCGACGAAAATCGGAGGATTTTATAACTGTAAGAAACATGATCTCTGGTAGCTACTTCAAAGATAGGTTAAGAGGGACTCAATCAGAACCAAAGCTTAAGGCAACACAATATTGAAGTGAATTAAAAGCTAGAGCGAATGACTTCAATTAGAATTGCCAACTTCCCTTGACAGTAAAATCGCAAGGAAGTGGAATGAAATTAATTTTTGGAACAATAAATCAAGGTTGGATAGAAGACAGGAACCATAATTGGTAAGTGCTTCCTGCAGCACTTTTGAAGATTAATGTCATATTCGATTGTTAAAGAATGCGTGGCTGTGGTAATTGATTACCTTTTGAGGCTCATTAACAATAAACGCGCTGATTAATTTCAAATAGACCGTGTGAAAACTTCCCAGCAGCTTATCCAAGACCAAAGGAATCCCGCAACCCGGTAAGTGCGACGAATGGCACCTAATGCCATCCCTCAAAATGTAAGCATTCTCCAATCAACGCCCATAGGAACTATATCCAGGTGTACATTATCATTTACCTCTTTTTAATGCAGAAAACATTATTTGCAAAATGTTACTGCTACTGCTGCCGTTATGCCGTCTGTGATGAAGAGATAAGTGAAAGGTGCTTTTCCACCGCACAATCCTAGCAATTTCTGTTCACTTGAAAATTTTTAGGAACCATTAAGCCAAAGAGAATGTTTCATTTTAGTGAAGAGTCTTTTGGTTCTGATAAGCCTCCGTGAAGTCAGACTTTGAAAAATAGCGCACCATTAAATCAGGTAAACATGTTATCAAAAGCATACTTCGTGATGCATTCCCAAAAATGCATAAAAGAAGCGTGTGAGCTATGTCGTTCGAAATTCTTTCGTTATCAGGAATTAAGTATGAATTTTGAATTGTGCTACCAGCCTTCTGAAAGTAAAGTGATAGACTAAGACGGTGACCTTATTCATCTAACTGTTGACCTAGAGAGAATTGTTCATCGCTAACCTTCTCAACACTGACGTGGATCCAACCTCAACCTACTTATCGAAATTATGTTTCCGTGGCTTAACTCAGCCATTCCGAAACATCCGTGCACCTCCTATATTAATCTATTTACCCTTCATTCAGCCGCTGACCTATCCTCGACCCATTGTACAATAAATAATAATCCATCTGTCTTACACACGCATTTACTCATCCGCTTCAGAATTATTTATTCATTCGCCTATCTCTTGGCTACTCCATTCGGCCACCAACTCCAGATAAATCCTGTATTCATCCATCCATGCACTGACGCATACATATATCCACCATTACTTCTGGGTTTCCCATTCTCAGATGCAGTTACATGTTAAACCATATCCCATTTTTCGAATCTGGATCCATCTGACAAACTTAGATTCCCATAGCATGGAAAGCACACTTATCCTTACCCCAAAAAAACAACACCTTCCTCCCTCATCATTCAATGACGTGACGGTCTCAGTTTCGGTTGGCAGCTTTCCTAATCTCTGTCTTAAATTTATATTTTCTATGAAGACGACGCCTACTCATTTTGGACTACATCCTCAATCTCATTTGCAAAAATGCACCACAAAAAACTGCCATTCAAGCATTTGAATGTCGACAAAAGGGTATCATTTATTACAGGCTTGTCTGGAGCAACAATACATGAAATAACACACCAGCCGAAAAGGCTATGCAATGCTAAAACCACCACCATAAATCAATCACTTATTTGCAAGCAAAAAACAGGCACTATCTATTGTCAAATATACAAATTTGACCCACCAGCGCACCTTAGGTAGGCTATTGTTATGGATCTCATCACCTGAGTTCGACATTTTCATGAAAATTAAAAGCATAGAAAAGGGAAAAGGAAAAGGGACCAATTTTTGCAGAGGCAACAAGGCAAAAACTGCGCATTCAATGGGCAAAAGGGAAAAATACCTTTGCTACTGGGGCAAAAAAAGCGAATTTGTTACGCAAAGTACGACCCAATGTTCCGCTGTGATCATTCCAACATCCAACTGTGGTGTAATTTCCAATCGCAAAAATAGCTGTGTTGAAATTCGTACACATTCTTTGCCTATATTGACGCCCGCAAATTTTAATGTTTTGTGGATAAAGGTAAATGCTAACGCCTTTCCTTACTCATTTCAATCTTCTAGACTGTAAAACAAAAATGGGTTTACTGCTTAAAGAGGTGTCTCCTATGGCGCTTGAAAAACACCGATTACTTTCAATGATTATCAAATCTAAAGGGGAATTTTGGGTAATCTTGGACGCTACCACGAAATTTAGGTTGACCACAATTACTATAAAGGCAATTTACAGAATTGACCTAGTGCTCAATAAAAAAGATCTCATAAAATCGAGATACAGGATACATGCATCAATTAGGAAGCCGATAAGTCATTGCCAATCAAATCATATGAACCGAATTCAGTTCAACGGTCGGAAACACATAAACTTTCAATTAATAAGAGGTAGTCAGTATCTACCTCAAGAAAACGTACCTGGGTTTACAAAAAGAGGAAGTATTAACATAGAGGATAGACTTGATTGGTTCCTGACCGTGAAGTGAGGGAATAGACTAAAAAATTGCCTCGTGAATAAAGCTGTGAGAAGACAACTTGCAAAAAAGGCAGGGCAGTAAGGCAAGCACAAACACCTTCCCTTTGGAGAAGACTAACGGTAATTCAGCCAATACCAACCATTTGGGAATGGGTGTCAAAACGGTGACGGCTTGATATGGTCGACATATTTGCCAACCTACGCATACACTGTTAGCCAGTGAAGCGGTAGGGTTGCTGAATAAAAAAGCTAAATAATGATCTTAATGAGGAACGTGACCAAGTGAGAGACAAAGAAGTCCAATTCGCATCTCTGAACGGTTAGTCACGAAGAGAAAAAAAGGGAAATCAAGTCATAGCATGTAAAAGTCATGTTTTCGTTTTTCTCTCACAAGAGGACAAAGTAAGCTATTTTGTGAATTAAACTGCAAGGGCACCACCTCAGAATCTCAAATATTTAGCAGTAAGATGCATGTTTTAGTTTGCCGGGTGATAACTAACAAAAAGAGCCAATTTCTGAACACAAAATAATGTCAATGTTGACCTAAATCAGTTCAATAGGAGAGCTCTTAGAGGACATTTTTGAATGAAACGCTGGAGATGTAACACTAACCTAACATTGCCGTCTAATTCCTACTTCTGGCTTACCGGATAAGAATCCAATAAGTACAAAACTACATGATAACACGTGAATTCCAGTTCAGATAACATTAGTCATTTGCAAAGGAGAAAAAACATCGCCAAGGTGCGTGGGGCCAAATTATCTTATGGTCAAAACAATACTACTCATCCACATGGCAAAACGTTTGGATAGTGACGAAATTGAACGATGGGATAGCATCGAAACGCCTCTTAGGAAGTCTAATTTGCATTTTTTGGGTTGGCAAAAAACCTATTTCTTTGCACTGCCAATAGCCTCATAAAATTCCTTTTTGCAGCAACAAAACTTTCAAATCTTTTTCCCCCTCTCCCCCTTCCTTCCCACAATCCCAATGACATCAAAGAAGGCGGCTTAATTGCCCAAGCGGCACTGCTCGAGAATTATTTTTGCTTTAAACCCCTCACTAAACTGATGTCCTGAGGTGATGGAGGGAACGAAGCCTCAGTCACACAGCTACGCACGGCAAATTCTAAGCCAATTCTCCTTAGTACCCACCTCCTTTGCTATCTAAGATGTTTAAGAATTCAAAGCAAGGCAAAGAAGAAGGCGAAGTTACTTCTGCGTGAAAGCGTCGAGTTAAGGACACTACGCAAACGACCTTTGACAAACTTTTCGTCCCTTGAAACTACCGTTTCCCGTGTCAGGGTACTGAGCGACCTCGATGTTGTGCACTTTTAGAAAGTAAGGATTCAAATGGCAAACCTACTTTATTATGGGTCGATAGCTCTAGAAGGGAACGTTTGTAAATTTAAGCAAGATTTGGCTGCAATTGACCTCCGAGGAGGCGGTTCTTATGTCAATCTCTAAGACAGAGGGAAGTAAATTTGTCAAGCAGAAACCTGTTGGACCTACACTTTTCCTAATGAACAGATGTCGATGCGATAAGCCAGCAAAGCGACAAAACTGTCAATTCTCTCCAGGTTTGATAATTTCATTATCATCAGTTTCAGATGCTAAGTAAAGACATTATAGCCAGCCAAGGCTTCTATCGCTGTCGTTCTCGAATTGGTTCTATAGGGAAAATTGTTTGGAACCGACTGCACCCGAGCACCGCAGACATCCAGTTAACTAGAGCTACGATAACAAAAAGTGAAAAAAAAACGACGAATGCAACGAATTGGGAGAATGTTGGTTGAAGGGTCATTGGGAAGCTCGTGACATAGAGTAAAGTCACTTCAATTGTATAGGCATTTGATTATCCATCATAACTTTGGAATTCGTCGAAAACACACAAATGGGTAAGAAAGTAGGTAACAAGAGAAGTCGCCTTCAACGTTAATTTTTACGACCACTATTCCAAATGCTTGTTTAGAATCTCTCCTGTTGTGACGATACTTGGAATCGCCTTCTCACGATAAATGGTTTCTAAATCGTGCGTAAACGGAGAATTAGATTGTTCTCACAGTTCCCAAAAACAGCTCCAAGCGTGGTCGAAGTGCTGAGCCAAAGAGCAGTCGACGGGTAAGCTTAGTTTCAGTTCCGACGAACGTCGCAAAACATAAAAATGAGTTAAACTTGAGATATTTGTGATACAAAAACAACTACAGTGTGGGTGATCGCATCCATGTTAAGGTAACCGTAGTAACCAGTAAGCATTTGCATTAACATTCCAAAATAGTTAAACCATTTGAAACAAGCGCATGAGGAAAAAAACTGAACCGTTGCGTAGACTACCGAATTCCATGTACCAATTTGACTTAATTCTTCATTAGAGCATAAAAATGGCAGTCGGTCCACGGAGTGATTAGAGTTAAACCGCTAAACATCGCTTAAAACCGAGTATTCACCAAAAACCAGCGGTTACTTGTTTGATCGTCCAGCTTCTAGCTTACCCACTTCAGCAAGCAAGAGACTACTACAACTACACTCCAAAACGATTGTACCGAGATATACCACTGTTCGTGAAGGACAACGATCGTCGAACCACACGCCATTCAACCAAACAAAGCTGTCGCCCAATGAAGATAGATTGAAAGTTTCGCTATCGGTTAAAAATTTAGACTACATGGTTTAAAACAAACTCAAAGCGGATGCCCCACAAGATTAGCATGAATGACTAAAAGATACCTGTCGCCTTTTTGCCGTAGAATAAGGCACTGGCTCATGAAACGGTGTTTTGGGTATATGTGGTAACAATCATAAGGATTTGTCGACATGAAAATGGGCTTTTGCACAACCAACCACGATTTGGCCGCAGGTAGGGGAGAGATGTTGTCAACTGTATTCATTAACTTAAATCCATTTGTAACATCAGCTTGGTTGATGGCGCCCCTGCAACGAATGCTGAAAAATGCACAGTACCTCTAACTTTAAGCGACTTCAAATAAGGCTAGAGCAGAATGAAGCCACCTCAAATACAGCTTCGAATATCTGCCACAAAGTTGAATCGGACAGAGCACAAAACATTTATGGTCGATTTGATATCAAGACGATGCAAGCAGATAATTTGTAGGCATCTTTACTGACAAAATCATGAACTCCAGCTTAATAAAGTCGAATTACCTTTATAGCAGATTAATCAAGAAAAGGTTTTAGACAATATGCGACTGCAAAAAAACATTTCGGGGAAGCCAGCGATTTGCACGACTGGAAGATAGCAGCTCAGGTATTAATAATAGCTAAATAACTATTGAAACCTAATTATGAGAACTGCTAGCATTTAAATGGTGGCATTACTTCCTCTTAGGTTGAAAAACGCAAGGTTAAGAATGCGAAATCAAGGTTTTTCAAGAGCATAAGAATGAATTAATGAGTGGCCCCTTGTTTGACATACGTCAGAGCCTCCCGCCCCCCTCCTATCCATACAAACCTACCTTACATCCGGATTGTGGATTACGGAAGGAGCAGGGCATTTTTACGGCCCCACAAATGGTAAAAAACAAGCGCATGCATTTTACCACCATTATTGAGATCAACGTGAAAGAAAGAGACTGAAAAACTAATTTTTGTTTGCTATTGATTCAACTACTGCCGATGGTACACGATTACGAAGAGCAACTGCTATGCGCATAGAGACGCGCACAGTGATTAGCCGTCCTAGAATTTCCACGTCAAAACTTCTGTCGGGTAAGCTGATTGCACTTGTGATTTAGCTAAGACGATAATAGTTTGGTGGCCTACTTAAGGACTCACCTACATTATGGGGCTAGAGTTGCCTCAAATCAAACATTATTTACTCAAAAGCATAAAAAATTAGCATAGGGTGTCCCGAGCGTGTAAATACCTTCAAAACCTTGAAGGCTATGAAAGGGTCCATGCATGACCCGCAAAACAAGTGTCTTATCTAGTTTAGTCTTAGCTTCAGTAAGGCGAGCACTGGGTTGGTATCTATTTGACCAAAAGAGAGATATGGGAAAAATAAGCTTTTTAGTGATATATCGATAAAATTACAGAACAAATCGAAATTTATCAATGCACACAACACCATTTATGTTTCTTGATAACAGGCTGCATGAGGACAGACTTGCGTCGATCACCGAAAAGCTGACGACTGTATTGACACTTAAGTTCATTCAGACACTGATTAATGCGCTATGGTTATGCTGATGGTATTCCTGTACGTGCGAGGGAGAGGTGCGGTTGGGATCGGGACAGTTAATGATATTGATTGAAAAAAAGTGCTGCCATGGTGGCATTACACAATAAGTGGCAAAATCATGCAATTGTCAATAACCGGTCCGCATATCATAGAACAGCGAAGATCCCCCAAAAACATGTAGTCCTGGATCAATTTTATTGTCAATGAAAACGCATAACTCGAGATCGACTACCATCCACCGAAGGTCTCAATCACTGCACGATATAGCAACGCGATTCCTAATCGCTCAACGGTAAGACTATGAAAGGGCATCAATGCTGTCAATGTGCCTTCCAGTACATCTGCACATTAGAGGCGATCTCAACTATAGTGGTTTCTAACTCACAGTACAGCAGTTATTCGTGTGAACATTCAGCTAGCTCGCGGACCGCCTGCCTCATCGTGGACACACCTGATTGACGCACGGCCTGTCACGTAACGAGGTAGCATAAGTGACGAATTCTTCTGTGTGAATACTGATCTCAGTCATTCGCGGACTTTTGTGAATACAGGGTATGAAGACAACTTTCAGAGACTGTTCTACGATGTTTCGATCGCAATAACAAACCTCACTAAGCTAAAGCGCATTTGGAAGTATTATTTGAATTGTTAAGCTGCATGCATATGCCAGGGCATCGGAAGACTATACGCGGAAATTTTTGCAGTTTCCACTATTTGAGGCTGATCCAATTATTTTTGTGGATGGATGTTACTGGCATCATAATCCAGATCAAACGGCAAACTAGCAATGCGTTAAGAATCATTTGAGTTTCGGTGCATTTGTGAAGAGATTTAACGATCGTTTTGCAAAAATCGAGCGAACTTCGTAGGGCAGTAAAATTAAATCGCTTCTAAAGGAGTGACCGAAAGAAAACTGCAACTGAACGAATCTTACTTTTGACCCAAAACGCATGCTAAGAACAAAGTGCTCCAAATAACATTCTCATCAAAGTAGCATAAACTACGGGAGAAGTTTTTTTCCGTTTTGCTCAGCCGCTAAGTCGCCAAAATTTCATCCAATAGGGATTAAAATTTCTTTGGAAGTTCCTTACAAGAGGTCCTCTGGATTTATCCTATGATAAATTAAGGTGCACATTTCAGGATGCCCATTACGTAGAGAAGAGACAACAAGAGTGAATATGTGCTGGGCACAAATGAGTGCCTTGGATCATCCCCAATAGGTTATCGATGACTTTCTCCCCAAAACTGAAATCTGCCTTTCTGCATAGTCACCGCCCTGTGTAATTTATGAGTTAGAGGACTGCCATCCCGACGACAGGTCGTGTTTTAAACCGTGACAGTAGATGACTTGCCATCTGAAGCACCTTGCATCCACTGGGCAGGTGAGATCAGGTTTGAACATTTGATCTACAAGATGTGATTTTAACCTCATTCTATGCAAGGCACTGGAGCACGTAACTTGCAGTTCAAGGTAGAACCCCAGTGAGGTTAATGAAATTCACAGATCCCTAGCCTTCGATCTAACCAAACTGCAACGACGGCCGATTTAGTAGACAAACAGCAGTCATTTGAAAGGCCAAAAAACAAGCCCTCCCAAATGTTTCAAACAGAAATGTAAAACAATGGAACACTTTTAAGGATCATTCGTAGGCAATGCTAACTGCTGAAAACGCAATTTGGTCTGTAGTTGCGCATGAATATTCGGCTCCATTATGGACTTTAGGTTCAAGAGGGATACTACTTTATCAATGAACCAAAGAATATAAAATCCTGAAAACAAATTACTCAACCTCGACTATGTTCGGAAAGGGGAACATAACAATGCTTACTGTATTGCTTGGGTAATTAGAGGTCAGAAACTAGACGAACTGACGCCTATGAAACGCTGCGAAGGGTGTCCCACTGGGAGTTCACCTTTTTTGCTTATATACTTATGAGATTGTATTAAAACTAACACACAGATTTACACTTGTGACGGTATATCATTCGCATTCCATTACACAACAAAGGTAAACAGCTGCAATGAACTCATGATAGCGATTCCTTCGATGAATCAGCCTATTTTCAGACTCCTTCGAAAAGGAATCAGGTCAAACAGCAAACCCTGACCATATTTTCAAATAACCCTAACGAAAGAGTGCCTACGATAAAATCAACCACGAGGAATGCATTTTCCAGACTTGCATCCGGAAATGTGGAAGAAAGACGTACCATGACACAGCGCGTTAGTGCACAAATTGACCATGGGCGCCTTGGGATTTTCCTAACAAAAAGAAATAAAATTTCGGGTATACCCACTGGAATGAGCATACACTGAAACCGTAAAAAAGTAAGTGAGTGATTGAATAAAGAAGGAGTGAGTAATGCAACTAGGTCCAAAGTTCAACCTAGGCCAATGCTTCGGTTTTTATGACAAAAAGCGCATTCCCTTGAGTCGTCAGGTAATTGAACAATTCAGATGTGATGACAAAAATAGTGCATAATTTCGGCGTTGATATGATCGCCATAAAAATATACACTAAATTGGCTAAACTATAAACTACGCTTTCAGTTTCCTTAATGTAACCGCGATTGCTGCGCTTTAAAAGCTTGCCATCCATTATTACAAATATCTAGAAAAAAGGTGAATTCTATTCTAGTTTAAAATAATAGACATACTTATGAGAAATGAAATGAAGTGTTATGTCCAAGGCAGGAAGTGAAAAGTTGTAGAGGCTTCTCTTCCTCTAATGAAACCCTTTTCTCTTCTCGATATTGCCCAAGTAAATCTATCAATGCCCAATGATGGCAGTTTTGCCCTATTCGGTCCAATATAAGGTTTCTGCTCCGCCCCTAACGAATTCCATTGTCCATTGAAACCAATGGCTGAGATCGAAAATATCTGTCATCTAACATATCTGGCAGAGGCCTATAACGCATTCTCAGCGACCGTTCTTCGAATACAGTACCTATTATGCGAAACGGTGGGCAGCAGTTCCAATACCTCAAGGCAAATTTTCATCCAGAAGGTCCATTTTGAATCAAGTTCCAATCTGATTGCCATCTATAACTAGGATATTTTTAACCCCTCAACTACCGCTTCATTCACCCGGAGTCGAGGAATTCCCCGACTTCGCTACTCGGTTATCCTGTGCCCTCACTTGAGGAGGGAGGGAGTTGTCACTATTCAATTAAATGTTATTTTTCTTGCAAACAAGCAACCTGGCCGCTCTTCGCAAAAAAAAAAAAAAAAAACATTTGAAGAAGTGTGGGCAAAAGTTCTCACGTCCTCTAGTATGAGCTGAGGGGGGGAAAGAAGTAGTAACCACTCCTGTCTGAGCGCGTTATGCGATCAATTCTGCTGGCAACCGAGATGCCCTTGCAATTCATCAGCAGTAGGTTGCCAACTCGCAATGAAGGCAACCCTGGAAGTAGTATACAGATCACAATGAAAAGGGAAAGAACGGTGTTCCATCATTAACTGGATAATTTTAATAGTTTTGCTAACCTCAACTTGAAATACAGTTGTCCCCCTCTCGTCGTTTAAAAATGAGTCAGTCAGTTAGAGCCACGAAAATAAGAAAGTCCGAAAATAATTAACTGTAGTAGTCATGAAAACCGTCGAGAATGTTTAATTCATGATACCACTGGTTTTGACAAAAAAATGAATGAGATCGATCCTCCCCGACCACTTTACTCTGATCATGATAAAATTGGCAGTGATCGTCTTCAGGGAGAATACACCAGTTGCGCAATTTCTTAAAATCTATAGTAAAATAAGAAATCAGTCAAAGTAAGTCGCTTTTTTGCAGGACAACATCCATTCCATACGTTTGACGCTAAGGTAGTTAAAGGAATGAAATATATCACTTTTACCTTAGATGCATATCTAATTCCGCGAACTCTTCAATCTTAATCTGACCACCATGTTGGGGGCATAGTGACCTGCTCATGTCACCTAAGTCATTAATTCGCCATCCCTTCCCCAAGTTGACAGTAGATTTGCCCGCTGGAATGTCTGATTACGCATTTGGGCATAACTCAGACGCTATGGAGCACCAAAATCAGCCTAGGTTTAGAGCCGTCAGGTTTCCCAAGGAACTTGGGAAGGACTTTTCTTCATTTGATTGCCGGCAGTGTATTAATGTTCATGCGGTCAACAAATCAAAAATGCTAATTCCACCACATAGGAAGGTGCTCATGTGCAAGAAAGGAGTCGCATTGGAATTAGTTTCGTTAGACAGGTTTGACAGCAACTTGAAAAACTATAAAGTCAAAACTTCCAGCTTCCCCATAACGCTTTCTTTGGAAGCAGATAGTGACATGCTGCTAAGATTCCTGCTTAGGCAGAGGAGTGCTTTCACAGAGAACTTGATTAGCATAAAGAACGCCTTTGCAAGGAGGCAGAAGGAAGCATCGTTAGCAAACCGAAAAAGGACAGAATGTAAAGACAGACAAGTAATGATACACAGTCTGCCGAAAAAAAGACACGAACTAGCGTGCACGTATTCCAGGTGTCAGTGATAAAGCAAACAAACAAAACTCTAACTGAACTGAATGCGTGTATTACAGGCAGGTGCGAGTTTGTTTATCTAAGGACGATTGGACAAATGAAACTACAACTTACGAGTGGGTCCCGAAGCTCCTGGTGGTTTAAAAATATTCTTGCGGTTAAATAGCCAAAAAACAGAGGGAGTAGGGAGATTAAAGCGCATTCCCCAAACCAATTTGCTCGAATTTTGGTTAACTGCGGGGTCGGATTGCAACAGCTCAGTAAAAAGCGCTTGACAGGCACTGCGCATAGCTAGAAAGTGGTCGCACGGATCCACTGAAGGGACTCAAATGGATTTCAAAACTGTTAAAAGGACAACACAGACAACCATCTCCATGATTCTGTACACCTGATTTCTGACTCAAGTTAGTGCTGGACGTTTTACCATAGACTTGATAAATTCGGGAATATTTTGGCTGAGCACCTTTTGCTGACGCAAAAAACGGAAATTAAAGGCGGATTAACGCGCCTTCCTCCCCACCCCTGAGATGAGACCAACCACCTTCGGGATAAGTTAAAGCTTCTTTCTGTTTCGTAAAATATAAAGGAAATAGTGAATGAAGGAACTACAACGCACCTTAGCAAACTGGAGACATACGATGGTCTTTTTAACCAATTCAATGAGATGCTAAAATGGAAAATGAAACAAGTCTAAGCAAGTTTTCTCAACCGTTACTTGCCCTTAGTTCATACCAGCCGATTGTACTCTATCCAATAAATAGAAATTAAGATGTGACCCATTTGCTGTTTTTCACCTCACAGCCTACTGAAGCATCTTTGAAATGGTGAAACTCAGAAATGCCGTTTGGCCAAGCTTGGTCATGCTACCACTCCTTTGTGAAACAGGCGTTAATTTATGTCCACTTGGTCGCCCCAGTAACAATATTCTGACTTGGTTTACACTCTTGAGACGAAGAAACCCACCAAATGCTAGCTGCGAAGAAGCATGTGATTCTTTCCATTAGCTGAAAATTCATAAATGTTTGGCAAAAGCCAGCCTACCTGCAGTCGCCTTTTAATGGATTCACAAGAATGGCTGGGCAATTGCTCATGGTGACTCAGTTGCTGGTCGATTGCCTGAGAGAAGAAAAAGCATCCAGGTACAATCAGCCATATTAGCAAGAAAGGCCTGAAAATGGAGCCTCACCTGGTGTTGATCTATGAGGATCTGGAGATAAGCGTCCGCCTCGATTATCCGCCTATCGAACTCGGAGACGGTGACGGCTGAGTCCAATAAGCGACTAGTCTACATCAAAAAAGTTGAGAATGGTGGAAAAGTAGCCATCTTAACATTGGTACAGTTCCAATTTAGCCTCTACAAGGAGTTCTAGTCAGACTAGGCTTCCCGTTTCCCGTGCGAAAAAATCCTAGGGAGTGGAGCCCCCACTCATTTTAGAACACGATCCTAGCAAAGAAAGGCCTTCCTCGCCTCTTTATCGGTGAAAATGTTTTGGCCAGTAAAGCTACCTTGAATCTTCAAAAGCCCGCGAATGACTGAGATCAGTATTCACACAGAAGAATTCGTCACTTATGCTACCTCGTTACGTGACAGGCCGTGCGTCAATCAGGTGTGTCCACGATGAGGCAGGCGGTCCGCGAGCTAGCTGAATGTTCACACGAATAACTGCTGTACTGTGAGTTAGAAACCACTATAGCTGACATCGCCGCTAATGTGCAGATGTACTGCAAGGCACATTGACAGCATTGACGCCCTTTCATAGTCTTACTATCGAGCTATTGGAGGCCGTGATTAAGACCTTCGGTGGATGGCAGTCGATCTAGGCATTCACTACCACCATTGCCTGTATCTGAAGAGTACTGGATCAGGACATGCATCGACCACTAGTAATACTTATAGGAAGCATCGCTTACTACTGAAGGCACTAACGTCACAATAGTAGCCCTTTTCATGCACGCAAAATCGTAGTTCTCGACTCTAATTAGACGACTCTTTTGATCCTGCACAAGAAATTAAAGTTTAACCAAATAGTAACAATGAGGAAACTGGAAAACTTCAGCTCTTTAGGGAAAGCCAAGAGAAATTCGAAATGGATGTAAACTTGTCGAAAAAAAGGAACGCATAAGGACGTGGTCGGCGACAGAAATGTTTAATTTTACCGATAAGGATGCTATCGCAAAATTTCTCATTCGCTTGATTCTAATAAGCGTTCGACGGAACTTTCAAAGGCTCATCAGTGAGCATAAGTGTTTGTATTGCTCACCCAAACGTAACAATGAAAGAAACTACGCATTCAATATATAAAATTTTCGGTCGATTTAACACGACCAGCATAAAAATAAACAGAACATTGACTCTCTTATAAAAGTTTGAGTTTCAATAAAGCATACTGTAGAAGTGAGGGTGAAATAAAAAGCATCCCATAACACAGATTTCAAACACCTGTTAAGGCCGCTCCGATGGAGAAAGTCGATTTATTAAGATAGGAATTCTTTTTTCCGCCACATGAAAAAAAACAAATGATCATATTGAATGCTTCAAACCATCGTAGAATAGTGCTACAGATGAGAGGGATTCTAAATAATCCAAACCAAAATGCCCAATCCTCCCCTTTTGTTGGACAGAGAAATCAAGAGAAATTACCATCTAAAGGCACTCTAAAAGCAGAGGAAAACCCGAAATAGTCAACGGCAGCCACTAAGATCACCAAGACGTACAATAAACGTTTGGCAAGGCTAAAACCCTCCTTTTGCTAAAAAGGGGATATTATTTGGAAAAGAAATGTCAAAGACCACCGTAGACGAGAGGGTGAAGTACGAAACAATTAATAGTAGTTGCATGAGATAAAAACAGCTATTAAAGTTACTAGGATGTACAAAACAGCATTTGGAAAAAAATTGCCTTTTCTTGGCGAATTACTACTTTCAACACCCGATTCAATTAACATAAGCAGTAAAAGGTGGTCGCGAGGGATATATTTCAAAATACCCCATCCAATCTGGGTTAACTTTATGCCACTTTAGTAGAATCAGCCACGACTTAAAGGTATGCAAGTAAAAAACACCGAAACTCTTCGATGTAATCGGTAGAAACAGAGACCATTCATCTCATGAACCTTTCATCATACAGTACTAAGCAACGGATTAGTTTAAATTGAGGGTCTGAAACGTACGTGTTGGAGGAGTGCATAGTTTTCTGTGTGAAGGTCGCGCGCTTCCTGAAGGGCGTCCAACCACCGTTGCCGTTCTTCAGCATTTCGAGCTGAAAGAAATCGGTAAAGTTGAGGTATCAGACCGAATAACCAGGTAAACTGAGACAAGAACCATTTGGGTGAATGCTGCAGTGTTGCTACGCACATCCTATCGTAACCCATCGAAGAATAATTCACCCACTTAGGAGTCGAGTATAAGCAGGCGAAACTTTGATCCCAGCACTAAAGAAATGAATAGCTGGCATAATTGCTAAGGCACTACAAGCTAAGTTTTTGTTGGATTAGAAAAATCACGCATAAAACGACTACTTATGACATGGGGTTGCAATTGTCTGAAATGCTGTTTACCTTGAAAATGAAAAACTTTAGAATCCACGGTGATTGTAAAGGTACTATCATCTTCATCGTTTATGCCCATTTGAGCGTTTTTTAATTTGACACAACCACGTCTTTCCCCACGAATCATCTTATCTCGCGACTGTAAGTAAAAGAGAAACAGTTAAGACTGCACAACGTGGTTCTCACAGCTATGTTCAAAGTTCTGAAATGCAAAAAACCATCGACCTTTGCGTTAGAGCTCAGAACTTCTATTCATGTACTCGAGAGAATGCTAGGGATGCGTTAATCCGGAATAAAAATTTCCTAGGACCCAAAAAAATTACTACCTACTGTATAATAGGAGAGAACTCCCATGGCTAAATCCAGGACAAACCATCGGAACTGCCAACCTTGAACAACGTTGGTCCATTTGCTCAAAGGACCCTCCATCAATCAAAGAGGCAAGCGGGACCAAGGAGCATCTGATGTTTGACTGACCCGCCTTTTTCTGATTGGTCGCGAATTCCCACATACACAAACCTAGAATACATTGAAAATAAAGAAATAATAAAATTGCATGCTTATCTATTTAAACGTCACTGTGACGAAGCAACTAAGTTTTGCAAAATTACCGCTACTAGTTCTTCGCATGGTTCTTATCTTATTTGGTGGGACGGCACCTTAACGTTATTGCTCAATGTGTTTTGAGATTTGCAATTTTAGCATTCTAGTCTCACCTTTCGCTCACTTGCCCCATTTTTCGGTACAATAATATGTAACGGTATTCCATTATCTTGGATTAGCTGTGAGCTTTGGCCCATTTATTTTGGTAGCCCGCATTAAAATGCTTGAGGCGTTCGTGTGCTTCCACTACTTCAGTGTACTTGGTTACCAAATGCTCACACTTTGTGACTGTTTTTACCATCCCACTTTTGTAGTAGGGAATTATTACTTCCTCCATTTTATCGATTTGTTCCATTCCTATTTTGGGTATCGATTTAAATCTTTGCAGTTTTTGGATTAACTTTAGTAAATCGTTTGCAGATGAATTTTGTCCGAACGATGATGACCTATATTGTAGCGTCCCGAGGCTCCCTTTAAGGTAAAAGAAGGCGCAGTACTAGGACAGAATATAGATATTCCGAGAACAGAGTGCTTGAGGGTTGTTGGCACGGCCTGGAGGCCGATTAACCGGCTAGAAACAAGATGGCCACCCAAGTGACCGAAACCGATAGTTCGAACAAACAAAGTATTACACATATCTCTACCTACACAAGTTTGATTTCGCATTGTTGTGTTTCCCAGCGCCGAATGACGATATGCTTGTTTAGAGTAAAATGCAGAGAAATCCTCCCCTTCATTTTTTTCCCGTCCTGCTTTTAGAAGCCAGAGTGTAAATCAGTCGGACAAGAGTGGTAAATGTGTATCTACGGTGAGAATGTCTCTGACTCCTGACTCTTCCCGCCTCTCACCTACAAAGCGCATTTAAACAGAATTACTACATGACAGCTCTCATCTGTGTTTATGGCTTGATTTAGCTGCAGAAACTAGGATGCCACTTTTTCACTAATGGCCATTTGTGGCGCTGTTAAAGTTTAGTTGATTTTCGCCTAGTAGTTCTACTTGGCTCTCAAAATGTTTCTGATTACCCCTGATTTATGTTGCGTAATGTTGTCAGTAATGCTTTCAACGGGATCCGTTACTTTTCACTCTACAGTGTTCCAGTGGTTCGAGGTGGTTTTTCCGTATTTCCACGAACCGGTTCGTGGGTGTTGCAAATAGCCAAACAGGCGAAATGCCAATGGGATGAGGGAATGCAGCTATCTTGGCTAGAAGAGGAACGCTATCAACTATCGTTTTCCCAAACCTTATTCAAACTGCGTATGTTCCTATCGTACAGTAATGCCTCGTGCGCTGTCCATTTGTAGGTAATTTCGAGTGTGAAGTTGTGATGAAAATTCAGCGATTTATTCCAAGCAGATACGTGCGCAATGCAGAAAGGGCGGATGTTCGCTGAATAAGCATTCAGTTGTCGTTTACTTGAATCAGATTTGACCTGCCAAGACCAGGTGGAGTCAAAATTCACTTGTTAAGCGTGAGCATCTATGAGAAGAGAGTTGGTGAAAAGTCGCCTGACAGTGGACACATAAAAGAAGCGTCTTAGTGACATTGAGCTATGCGTTGCCGGCAGGGTGGGGCTCTGCTTATGTTACAGTTGGGAAACAAGTCCTCCAATCCTCTGGTGTGACTGTAATAAAACCACTTCCCGTATTCAATCTTGTAACTCCTGCGCGACCTGCAGAGAGGTTAATTTTGATCTTACCGTTCGCATGCTTGAGGAGAACCCATTTCCTCAAACTGCATGGACATTTTTTGCGTGTTAAAACATGACGACTCCTATTGTGTTCATGATTCCATTTTTAGTCACCAGCACAATGTTGCTCACACTGATCTGTCATGTCGTGTGATCTACAGTCCTGTACTCGCTTCCTATTCTGAGCCTTGACAGTCTTCTCTGTTTGCTAAATCAAAAAATCCCCGCGAAATCGACCTAGGCGAAATTGAGGCAACCAGATTTACTCCAAACTTCCGTCGTGATCCATCTCTCGGTAAATGATCCTTCAAACTCCCATTATTTAAATACGATTCTACCCATTGTTATAAAGTAATGCTTTTGTCAACGTCTGATCGTGTAGTGTAAAACAAAGCAGTTTGATTACTTGTTTATGCTGGAATTCATATGCATACATAGTCATTTCAAACACAATAAACTGGTTATAAATGTATTAAGACTTCTAAATTAAAAGATAAAAACAACGGTATCACATTGTGAATGAACTAGGCTTTCACCTATTCCTAAAGTTGGAATCATATTCCCTAGACTCGGCTGTTTAGTAATCGAAAAAATCGCTATCAGGGTGAAGGATGGGGCTCAAAAGTGTGAGAGTACAACCTTCCACCAGGGGAACTTATAACCTCAACAGTGCCGTTGCCATAATAACGGTCAAAACTGCCCCGTTCAAAGCGGTATTTAGTGGGTTGAGTGCTTCCTGCATCGCCATTCGTATACCTTCGGTCAGACCGTATCCTTCGAGTGGAAAATAGACGGCGCGATGGATATGGTTGCCTTGCGGCTGGCGAATGGACACAACATCCTGAGCACTTGGTACAGAGCGCCTCCTTCTTGCTATCCACAGCCAGTTTCTCGAATCGAGCTATATTGTAGTCAAAAGCTCTGGAAATTGATGACTCGTCAATTCCTTCTGGGGTCAGTAGGTGTGTTGGTGGTGATAATGACGATATTTGTGGAGGACATTCGTTTCTTGGAGATCTTCGCCACTGGCCTCGAATAGCCACTCGTTCTCTCACCTCTTTTTCTGTCTCTTCTTCAAGATCACCAGGTATCGACCGAGGTGACGAGTAGACCTGAATGGGTGACCAGCTTCCTCGTGTCATGTGGATCCTTCTACGTCCCCCTCCTATCTCTTGAGCTCGAACCTTCCAGGCTTCATCATCACCTGCAGCAGCCCGTGGAACGCTGTACCGTTTGACACGAAAGATATCAGGCTGATTCAGACTCAAACAGGAAGTCGATTTTCGAGCTCGAGAAATCCCTTTCCAATCGGAGAGATTCACCGATCGGTAAGGCTTCGTTCCATCTCTATCAATATGCTCTAAGTAGGAGTAGTTTAAGCAGGGGCTGGGCCTATCTCTCATCTGTGGACTAGGTGATCTCACCCTGTAGTAATCCGAACAATCCACAGTTAATTGATTTCGTTGATAATCCGCGCCTCGTAGTTGCTTCATGTCATCTGGGGAGGTGGGGATTATATAGGAGATACCATTATTATTTACCCGTTTGTACACATCTCCTGTCTTGGTGAATATGCCGTCTGGCCAGTCATTACTTCCCGCGGCCCGGTTCATACTCCTTGGACTAGCGTCCCTCTTAATGCCCAGGAGTTTTCGTCTAGTTGGGGAATACTCATCAGAGCGTCCAATTGGTTGAGTTGCTCCACAGCCAACCGAAGATCTTTTGCCTTCCTGTGGGGTCCGATTTTTATCCGGCTCATACTTCCTCATAAAACTGTTGCTTCTTCGCAGGGGAGAGTGTTCTTCATATAAAGGCAACGATCTTAACGAATCTGGTCTTTTAATGGGGGAGGGCATGTCATCCTCATGGTGTTCGTAGGCTGCACTTCGTGGACGACTTCTTAGGGGTTCCAGTAAACAGATTCTTTCCTCTCTTCTTGTAACTCGTGGCCTCTCCTTCAACACGGTAGGATCACGGGGCAGATACATGGTTTGGGCCTCCTCAAATTTTCTTCTCAAATCATTGACTGATACGGTTCTCTGAGTTATTACTTCCATCGCCTCATCCCTTCCATTTAGTTGATGCTCTACATCGTACTGCATTGGTACAGCCATTGAGCTTTCCTCTTTTTCCTCCTGAGCCTTAGTTACTGCTAGATCCTCTGCCGAGAGTAAGGTGAGTGAAGAGTCCAGTTGAGCAGGGAGGATGTTGCTTAATCCGGTAGAAGTGGTGCTTACTTCTGTCTCAGGTTTCTCAGTCTTCTTGTTACTCTTCTGCCCCTTCGACCAGTGTTGGTGGAAGCAAAAGAGTTCCGTGGAACGCCGAAGTTGCAGGCTTTGTAGGTCCTCAAACTCGTGTGGCCTTGAAAAGTGAGTTCTGATGCTTACGTGTGTGGTGAGGTACTTTTCTGGTGCTGCCGAAGGTGCGTAGATTTGCCCGCTAAAAATGCCTCCACTCAGTTGGTTGATAAAGAGTTGCGCGCCAAGAGGTGTGAGGAAGATAGCGCGTGAACCAGGAAGCTGAAAGGTGGAGTTGTAGACTCGGGTGGGCAGGCGGTAGGAGGGTAGGTTTGGATCCTGAGAAGGGTCTCGAGGAGTTTCACGAAGATCTGGTAGTGATTTTGAACAAGTTGGAGATAGGAGAGCTAGCAAGCTGTCCGCTTGTGAGTCAGCGATGACAGTGCCCGGCTGTTCCAGCATATAGAGTTCTAAGGGTAGCAAATTTTACGAAGTCGTTAAAAGGGTCCCGTAACAAAATTATGGATCACGCTCAAAATCACCTTAATTTGAAAAATCAAAGGGAGGAGAACATTTTGGAAAGAAATAGTAGCCTCAATTATGCTTTCCTCCATAAAAGTATGAGCAGATGAGTGGTGATTTGTTAGCCTGTAAGTGGCCAAGTAATTTGCAAAAGGACGAATTCGAAATTTCAATCTCTCCTGTACCCATTTGGCTTAATTCACCGTCCTACACAGAGGCAAGATTTGGTTGAAATCCATGCGTTTTTATATTTTATTCACTTCTGTAGGGTAAATAATTTTAGGGAGCTACTTTTCGGACCTACTTCTCTACCTGAGAACAGCCTTACCATTTGTGACATCGGGTAAAATTTGGAGTAGAGAGAAGCTCAACAATGCAACCGGTTCAGGTAAAAATCAGAAAGGGAATTCGGACAAGTGGTGTTTTAGCGCCGAAGTGTGTGGATTCTAACTGCATGAACCCATGTGTTGACTTTAATAAACAGAAGAAATAAAGTGAACAAAAGATGCTCTTTTATTTACCAACTCACCGTTCTATATCGCTGCACTTGAGAAAACATGGGTCGGATCTAGCACCGCGACTTCTATGCGTTCTTAGGGATAATATTTGCATCGAAATCACTAAAGGCGGCTAGCTGAAAGCATCGACAGGATGCCATTCCCCATAACGCCAAAAATTTGGCGATAGGATTGTCAGTGAAGTCGAAATTGCCGATGAGGTTTTAGTCCACTCTACCTACGAGCCACGGTAAAGGCAGTTCTCCTTATTTATAAATTAAAGGTCTTTTTTATTCTTAAGCAAGTGAGAAAACGAGAAATTTGGGGCAGAATTATTGGTTGGGAATGCGTGTGCGTTCGTGTGTCACCTCAGATGGTTTTGAAGTCTCCACATGCCCCCCCAATGGAATCACGAGGTACAGGGTAGAACGTACCGTTCTGGATGACCCTTGAGAGTGTGAATGTCTGTCGGCTAAACAGCTGCATTAAATTTTCAGTATGCATGCGTGTGAAGAAGCATCCACCTTAACATCTGCCGCCAGAGGAGCACGAAACCAGCCACTCTTACCCACGACCCCCTCAGCCATTGGTCGGTTAAGAGTTGGCACCTGCTCAGATTGGCTGGGGTGAGGTGAAGTCGCCGTTCGCCCATTCGCTTCTTGTGGCTATGTGGATGCGATGACTTCTTCCTACCACACCGTCGCCTTGTGCTCTTTCGCAGCGACGTAAGTGGGAGACTGACGACGTTTCTACTGCATTTTTTACTAACGGGTGGAAGATTAGAAAGCAAGATGTGGAAAGGGTGCTCTGACCACGTAGGAATTTGGATGTTTACTTTAGTGCCGAAAAAAAAAAACTCAAGTTCTCATATGCGCATGGGTGGAAAAGAGGACTTTCTAGAACCAGCCTAGAAGGTTGTTAAAAGTGAGATGCTGTTGGTTTAGCGGAGCCGACCAAAAAGCTAGTAGACAAGCCCAATCAGGCTACTGTACCCATTTAAAGCTCTGTAGAAAGGTTGAAATCACGAATCCGAATAGTTATACATATTGCAAGACATTCTAATGAAAGATTTTCTTGGAGCCCTCGGGAATATGTGCATGGGCCCTGACAATAAATACGCTATGAAACTGTGTTTTGGACCGCAACCTGATCAGCCACAGTCGTGCTGAACTGTCCTCCCTTGAGTGCTTCCATTAAAACACCTCTTTCATGACTGAACAGAATTACCTCTCCCTCTCTCCCCCAGTGATGAAAATAACTGTCCTCCACCTTTTTGCTCTCGCGTCTTTACCAATAGAAGCCGTCTACTCCACTTTCTTTTTATTTCCGCTATGTTTGATTTACCATTTTTTCTAGGAGAAACTGCCCTCTTCACGAAATCGACTTTTCCATTGCTTAAAGGGACTGGAATGCGGTTGCTTAAGCATTCACTTCTAGGCGGTGAAGCAGGTTAAATGGTTTGCTGTAAAAGTTGGAAAAACGAAGAAAGAGTTTGAAAGTCTCCATGGGGAATACATTAAATGAGCAACGTGCCTTGAAATGCTCTGCGTCATTGTCCGAGAATGATTACCACCTGTTGGGAGGGCTTCAAAAAAAGAGGACTTTTTTACTCTGAGAAGTTAAAAGTTCCATACATTTTACTGCTTTATTAGAGGGTCTCAAAGCCACACAGTTTGGGTAAGATCGTGTAATTCCGGAAGCATTGCGACTGCAATTTCTACACGCAGTCTTGAGGTGTCGTTGACAACATTTTGAAAAACTAAATCCCTTCAATATCCTAGCCGTGTGGCGAAAACGACATGAGTCGCCATGCCGCTAGCGCTTGAATAACCTTTGTTAAAATGGGCTATTTAAGTAGGTTTCGTTCACTCAATCATACACATGAAATCGCACCCCTCCAAGGAGGCTGATATAATCCCAAATGGAGCAACTACATTGTGTGTAAATGTTTGTGTGGAAAATATTGGGTTCATACAAATACAGACTAAAAAATAGTTCTTTTACAGACTTTAAATGCATTTAACAGAGCAACACAAACATGTCACTGTAAAAAACTGTCTCATTAAGCCAATGAAAGGGACAGGTTAGTTACGTGCTGTAGAATGCTGCTGAAATGCCAGTCGTGGACCGATCACCAGAACGTCGCTGAGAAGCCTTCTTATGGCACAGCAACCAAAGATAAGGAGTCCGAACTTAATGAGGAAGCGAAGGCAAAGAGCCAGAGAACGCACGACAGTCGCAATCACCTCCATTCGAAGCGGAGCAGGAGGTTTCCATCTCCCGTCAGACAGCTAAAGCCTCATTTGGTTAAAATGGAGGAGAGCCATTGCCTCCACACTGCACACCGTGGGCAGAAGATAACAATGGGCCGGATGTGTTGACGCCCTTCAGGGAGTGACATCCTCTGCCTTCTTAAAAATCGATCCCCTCCCATATCCCTCACCGCTTCGCCCAACAGCATTCCTTTTATTTAATGAGTAGTGTATTCGAATGTTAAAAATTTTTGCCTAGGAAATGCTCCAACACAGAAGTCAGAAGATTAATGTCTGTGTGCATTAACTTGGGTCACGATAACGTAACCACCGGAATGTGTAATTAAATGGTTGTGTTGGATTACTGGTACGAGTAGTGGCAGCTAAGCCAATCAAAAATTTTGTCTTCAGAGCGCTGCTACTAGTTTCGTCAGTATTTTCAAGTTGGCAGATTTGGCGCGACTTTTATTTTTTTGTTGTTAGATCAGAAAGGCAAGTTCCACTTTGTATTGTCAAGTGACGAATGCTATCAAATAACATAAGTAGTGAGATTTTGTGAGGACCTTTATGGTAGCTCACAGTAATTGAAGCAAAAAAGTACACTTTGCCTCTTTCCTTTTTACGACTTGGTTCCACCAATTCGCGTACTTAATGAGACCCTTCCCCTACCCACTGTTTCCCAGTTCTTTGTTCACGTGGTTAGGCTAAGATGTGGGCATTCTCGGTGGATGAAGGTGAAGTTAACTTTCAAATGCAAGGACTACGCAAAGATGTTGACTTCTAGCTCCGATAGAATCAAGTTATTATCGTGAGGAAGGAAAGTGGTGATTATAAGAAAACTTAGGGGTGCTCAATGTACCGAAGTAAATGTTATACAAAGGGCATGCCTAGCTCTTTGTTACATAATGGTGCCTTTTCTCAATAGCAAACTCGAAAAAAAAGGCCGAAACAAACTATTAATGCCTTCCTGCGACCGGCGTCACAAGCAGGCGGTACGCATCCTCAATCAAATTATGGAAGTGGACGGCGCCGAATCGTGTTCCTGGTCTAGAGACAGTTGCATTTTCTGGCAAAACCTAGGCTGATGGGTGATGCACTAAATCACTTTTGTAAGACATTATCAGAAGTGATAACATAACAATGGAAATAATTCACCCAAGTGCCTATTTATCACAACGGTGCTCTCGAAATAACGCTTAAAATCGAGTTGGGGATGGTATTAAGTGATGACTTTGATGTAGCATGTTTCCAATTAAGAACTGTAACAGGCAGTTTTCCAGTTTTTGCTTATGAAGGAAACTTCCAGCGTGTTGACTGGACTTGATTCCACCTAGTTCACCTTCATTTCCTGTTATTAAAGCGGCAAACGCCCCGACATTTACTGTGCCTCGTTTCCAGTTGATTCAGGGATAGGGTCTTGGCAACTGTTTCTCTTTCCGGTTTATTTGTTGAATGGTTGTCTTTCAACTGATCAGGAGCTGTGGCACGTCGTTTTTTTCTTACAGCATGTCATTAACATTGGCGTAGCCCATGAAATATCTTGCCCAACCGCCACTGCACCTTTTGATTTTGAAAAGGTGATTGAGTCAACTATCCGTACCATTTAAAAAGGATGGAATGCATGAAAGTCTACACTCTATCAAATTCATTTGATCTAGGGCTTAACTGTTTAGGCAGACCAACTTTTGAATTCTAAAGGACCTTTGAATACATTTTTGACATTATAGCAAAAAAACTAATGAAATAGAGGCGTAAAGCTATCATATTAAGCTGTGACAATGCCTCAACAGTAGACAGTGAATTCATTTTAGTTATCTTAAGGGTACTGGATTGTAGGCGAGTTCAGAGATCAGGAAGCTGCGATCGATGGAGCAAGGAAGGAAGGAAGGAAGGAAGGAAGGAAGGGAGGGAGGGAGAGAGGGAGGGAGGGAGGGAGGGAGGAAGGAAGGAAGGAAGGAAGGAAGGAAGGAAGGAAGGAAGGAAGGAAGGAAGGAAGGAAGGAAGGAAGGAAGGAAGGAAGGAAGGAAGGAAGGAAGGAAGGAAGGAATGAAGGAAGGAAAGAAAGAAGGCAGGCAGGGAGGAAGGCAGGAAGGAGGGAGGGAGGGATGGGTCGGGGGAAGAAGGGAGCGAGGAATTTGAAAGACCTGTTTCCCAAGCACTACTTGCATTTGAAGTGCTCGAACGTGCACACAAAGCTTCACCACTGCCACTGACTTCACAGCTTAGTTCAGGCAGTGATCAACTGACCAGTGATTGCACCTACTCCGCACAAAGTGCTTGTCTCGGTAACAATGTGTGCGAGGCGCAGAATAAATAACTTTGGCATGGCGCAACCTGACAAAAAAATCATGTAGCAATTGAAGAAGCACTGCCTTTCCCTCGATTTACTCCCAGGCGACATTACTCCAGCCAATTTTCAAGAGGCAAATTCATGCAATCTGCATGCTTAGATAGTGGGATGGAAGAACTTTTCCTCTCAGGCGCTCCTGCACCGCGTGATCATGGCAACCACAGTGACAAGTGATGAGCACTAATTATTTGGACCTAGGAAATGCGATGCACGTGTTCTAACAAATTAAATGAGCATTGAGACTTGTGCTGATGCCGATGTGATGGCGGTGATGGAGGAGAAAGCAATATTGATGAGGAGGTTGCCAATTCAATGAAAACCACCGGTAGTTTACGGATCATTGGAAGCAATTTTTAGGTGATTTCAAAAGAGATCAATCACTCTCGTCAATATTCCACTCACAGAAAAACATAACACGCTGACATTCAAAAAGTGGACGGGAGAAATATTCTCCTTATTTATCAATTACCTGATAGTTGCAAAGAATGGTCCACATACCACTAGTGGAACACGGTAAAGATGGAAAAGGCTACAGCAACATGCTGGTGGTAATTGCAGCATGGTCTTTGCATGCATGGAGTGTCTTGCGTGCCATCGACAGCACGCAAGGTGCTCATAAACCATTTAGGTTCACTATTTAGTACCTACTAAGACTATTGCTTATCTACTTATTGCTCCATGTCGACTAACAACGCACATACCTGAAGCAGGATCTTGCATTCCAAAGTGTCATGGTCTTTGCGTGCTGCCAATTTGATGGTCATCAGCTTAAGCACTTCACACAAAGCCTTTTACTCACCTAATTTCCTTGTTTCCCAGCCACCATCTTTCAAACTTGCGCATTCCAAAAACACTTATGCAATACAAGGCAGGAATGTACGATCTCCTCGCAACCAGAGTGGATTTGTAGCGCTGATCTACTGTGCAGGCCTCTTTGCTGAGCAAGTGTATTTTATGGAATGGAGCCACCGAATTTGAAGCCATGCCTATGCTGTATACAAATATTTAGGTCCATGAATTCATATACAGACAAATAAACAGATACCTAACCAAAAAAAATAAACAAACAATTTAGCGATGCACGAAACCTTTCAAGTAGTCAGCGTTCATCCATCAAATTGATTCGCCGCTACTGCTTGCTAAGCAGACGAGCTTTTCGAATAAAAGTGACCTCCTACAACAACACATTCACATCCAAATCACTTAAGATGTCTTCCTCCATCCGCTGTCTTTAAGAGGGCACTCCCTTGTCAGCACAAAGGAAAATGTGTTCGACCACGCCAACAAAATAAACAGAGTACCGGAACATCTCAACCAGTCGTAGCTGTCAGCGGGAAGCAGAAGAGCAAGGCATCACTGCCCCTTTACATGGAGCTACAGTTGTGCGTGTATCAGCTTCCTGCGCCCCCTGTCCACCTCACCGATGAGTATTTTCGGGCTATGCACTCAATGTTCGTGGCATGGAGGTAACAAGTCAGAAAGCACCATGAGTGAAGCGCATAAACACCGTGACACCACTGGAGAAGTTAGTAGACTCACATTTTTCTGCATTCTGGGTCGGTTGCTCAGTTCACGGGAAGGTCTTGCGTCGCGTAGAGGCGTCCCAACGGCGGAGTGAGGCGCGACGGTGAACAGAAAAGCTGCCATGGACACGACGCACTGACTCACCACCTCAGCCCAACTTAAGCCACTCACTCCACCAACCAACCCACCGGTCGACCGACCGACCGGCCAACCGACCGACCAACTGCCTTCAAGGGCGCCTTCTTAGTGGTCATTCCATTTGTTAGTTGCCTGGACAACGTTGGCTTAGCAATATGCCTATGCCTTGTCGAAATTTTGTTGTATGTACTCTTTCTGGCCTTACTGACGCTTCCTCCCATCGGTAAAGGTTTGAGAAGTGCACATTTTAAATTTGTCATCTTGTCAATACTGCTCCTTAGCGATCGCAGGCAAATTGGCCACCAAATAATTTTAAAATTTCAAACACTTGCCTCGCTGCCCTATTCAACGCGCTCAAATTAAACATGTTTTCTCTTTTGATCCGATGCGGTCTTGTCCAACCTATGAAATTTAGTTCAAAAGTGTTACCCAATAATCACAAAACTAATGTCTTGAAATGAAAATTGTGCTCTAGCTAACGAGCTAATCTTAAAGTAACTTCATTTTAGGTAGCTCTTTAAGTTGTAAAAGATTACATACGTTATAAATAACTTTTTTAGAAGAACAGCAGAGGTTAGATTAAGGGGATGTCAAGGCTGCGTTTGTCAAAGTTATAAGGCATGTAGATCAACAAATTTGTAAGCTTCTACGCTGAGACCATTTGTATGCTAACGAGTCAAGTGTCGAAACAGCGTTTTTAAGCTTCTGGGCTGATGCTCAGCTGGTAATTTCTACGACACCCAATTACCGTGGAATTTGTGGCTCTGGGTATGGGCAGATCCGAAGTTAACAGCCAGCTTTCTGCCAACCCTTCCAACCTTATTCGTTTATTCTTTGCTAACCGTTACCAATTATTTTGGTTCATTATTCGCGACAGTGATCACAGCACCATTTATTTACAAGAAAACTTCATTTACTAGCACTGTTTTCCATCCTTAGACTCTGCCTACCTACTGGCGGAGGTTGGATTTTACCTTCGGCACGCCTTTCATTGTGTTTTCCTCGAACTCGATGACTGTAACAAATTGCATTCCGCAGTTATGCTGGTCGCTACCGTTGCAGTACGGGATAGCTGAGGACAGAATAGCTTGCCATTAAGTCTCCTTATAATTTCTGAAACCGCATGGACTCGAGACGGTTCTCGTCTTGCAGAATCATTACTTGAGGTATAGAAATGCACCTTAAAATTGCAGACACAAATTTACCGCAGTGTATGGAATGCGTAAAATGAAATCTTCTGACCTTTTAATGCATCCGATGATGCCATATATTGGGTAAAAGTGCTTTTTTAATTAAAATTCTAAGAGATCTGTTAGTTTTTGAAGTAGTCACCGCTTTAACACTGATAAGCAGTTCAGCCGTCCCCAACTCCTAATGGCGGAGCCTTTCTAGTAGTACACGATGAACCAGAAAAGTCTCAACCATGCAAGGCCACACTTGAAAAAAGAAAAATAATGTCACATTTGTATTACTTATCATCAAGTAGTGAGAATTTTATCACTAGCGCGATTAGCTGCCAATGTTGGTACTTAAAGCAACGAGTAAAGTCGCCCAACCAAAGTTACATCACCTCATAACTAACTTTCATTTTTAGACGTCTTCAGCTTCATTGAGAGAAAAAACTAAAGAAAAAGTCATTTATTCACTCAAGTCGAAGAAAAAATGAGTTTTGGATAACATTGGGGTGCGCAAAGCAGTTAGACAAATAACTATGTTTCGAGCTCACCAACACAGTCACATCCACCTTGCCAAGTCTCCGATTTTCGAATAAAAGCCAATATTCGACTCATCCTCATTTGCGAGCAGCCCAATTGACGGCTCTGACCAACTAATCAAAATTTGTTACCAAAAGCCGAAAATATAAAGGTCCTTAAACTCCAACAGTAGCGGAAACTTGGGTGTTCACTTTGTGGATTTACCCTTTTTCAGAAGCCATCATCCCGTTTGTAATCGTTTTTGCAGTCTTTTTGACAAAGCGTTCTTGTTTCAAAGGAAGGAGCATACCAGAGAACAATTATTGAAATCAACCACTGTACAGGCCGGAGAAATCACTGTTAAGGCGTTTTCTGTTTAATCAGTTGTGCAGACTTTTTGAAAATGCCCTATTGATAAGCGAAGAGTGGGTTTTGTCAAATTAGAGATTGGGTTTGTAAAAGTTTTGTTAAAAAGTGGTTAAACAATGCGTTTCTTGCTGTCGATTCTCAAGAGTTTTAAAGACAGAACGAATAATTTTAAAGGAGAGCGAGAAGGGGAGAAGAGAATACGCCCTTCCGTTGTCTCTCTACTGTTTATCCCTCCCTCGTTAATCATCTTGATGTAAATGCCTACAGTCACATCCGATGCTATATCCTGGGGCTCTAACGCATCATTAAACATCTAACCGCTTTTGGTATGAAATCAATGAATTGTTTACTTACTTAAACTTCTATCAAAAAATAAAGAGTAAAGGCGGGATCGTGAAAGAGTATCCTGTTTATTTCTTTAGCGCCGCCGCACAAAAATAAAATATAATCATCATTTTTAGCAGTACTCTTCAATTTCTAGGTGGATTGTACAACAAGAGCTAACCTGAGTTAGCTTTTAGTGTCCTCACTTCCTAATAGTTTAATAAGTAATTTTAAAGGTTGAAGAGGGCGTACATTAAATAAGGCAACGTCAATACTATCGATGCGGGCGACTGTTCCATCGATGTCGGTTGTTGCGCTGACCAACATGGAATCAGAGGCATGTCGTAGCTCAAAAGCTCGACTTACCACAAACATGTCAGCTGTTGTCTGCATAGTTAAGATTCCCTCCCAATCGCCTGGTTTGTACATCGACTTCCATCCATTTCAACATTGTGATGGACAGTGGTGACTAGATTGAACACTCTCGACATCATCCCAAGCCACAGTGAGGTGGATCAACTTCAAGTCAGAGGTGTAGTTGAAAGGAGGTAACGAGCATTCAAACAGTAGAGCAGAACGAGAAGCAATGCTGACGACGTCGGTGCGATTTCAAACAGATGTTGAGGCATTCACTGACAACGGGGAGAACTTCCACTACTGTCACTCAGAGGTGTGCTACGTCACAGTCACCACTGAACACCACACCCTAGTCGACTTGCACTTTCGCTTAAGTGCGGCTCTTGCGATAGGCACATGATTTGCTGAAACACTGCCAATCTCAACCACGAGGTCCCAAGTTGATGACATTTTGCCTTCGTGGTTAACTGACACATGAACCACGAAGATGTCAGAAGAAGGATGGCACCACAGCCCAGTCTCGAGCTGTTGCTGCTGCTTCTCAAAGAGTGGAAAGTGCAATTACCCTCAGACTGAGAACACCCAAAATGAACAAGGTGAGGAGATCAGGAGATCTACAACCAATCGCAACATAGGTGATGCAGGCGAAGAAACCCAATCACCCAGTTTGCTCTTCCCACAACAAGGCTGCATTTCTTCCTATTCCAGAGAATCGTACCTGTGAGTCAATCAAGCGGATAAGGTGGCATTGAAGATGTGGGAAGAAATGCTTACATGGTGATTGCTTGCTCTGATTCTCACTTCATCCCTACAGGCGTCGCAAGGCGCAGTAGGATGGCGGCAATCGAGACCACGTAAGTGGAGAAGGGTAGGGAGAGTAGGAGGCGAGGTGCATGGCACAGGTGTCACAACCCTGGTCGAGCGTGAGATCACAATGCTCTCCATTGGAACATACCAACTGTGGATTTTGCAGCCTCATCCTCCTTTGTGTACTCATAAATAGTAAGTAGACATTGTGGTGACCGTCGTTGCATGGATGGGTTTGGAGGTTTGGCAAGTCCCAAGTGATGCCACACTCCCTCTCCCTCACATCCCATCCTACGCTTTGTTTGAACCCCCATCTACCACACAACCGTGAGCATAGAGGCGAGACGGCAATCCTTACAGCCGAACGCAGAAGTGCGTTAACGCTCTCGGTCACTCGAGGTTGCCTCCGCCTTAACACCACTGGAGGTATGTGCAATACGAGCTCCGACGCTGCGCCCACTGCATCTACTTGCCTTGTGCTTACCGACTTCCCTCCGTTGTCAAGGCGACTATTTGAGTTACTGCACTGCTGCATAGTAAATCATGCACATTGTTTTCTTGACCACACAAATTGCGTTTCTACATACTCTCAAAGAATGGCAATTCAATCACCAGTGTGTGCCATCTCCTCCTCAACATTTTGGCCCTAAATGAGGAGGAGGAGGAGGAGGAGGAGACAAGGTGACGTCAAGAGCTCAGCTACTTGCCTTGGTTAGGGCATCGCCCCTATTTACTGAGTGGGGACAAAGTGCGCAGTCCCTGTGCCTGGAGTAGGAATGGGCAAGATGTCCGGTGGTTGAAGAACGTACTTCGTTGTGGGCATGAGGTGAGAAGGAGAAGTGGCTGCAACGCAGTGCGAGAGATTGCACTGCCATGTCCCATGCAGAATGGATGTTCTTGCACAAAAGGCGCTACAAAGTGCTTTACCAACTGGGTGGGGAGCAATGCTGATGGGGTAAGGGTGATGTCAGCATTGGCAAGGTGGTTATCTCCTCCACCTCCTCAAAGTGCAAAAAGACCACTTCGTTGGTGGGAGGTGGCTAAAGTGGGTGCTATGAAGCACAATTATTAGCCTTCTTCTCACCGACTTGTGCTTCTTGTGTGGCACATCATCTCCTTCTCCCACGACTGTCTCCAAGTTGCACAGTGGCGGCAACTCGGATATGAGGCCACACATTCGCGCATCATTCCCATGCTCAAACGAAATCCGCTCGCAGTACTTGGTGCCACGATTGAGTCTGCATGGTGTTTGCATTACTGCGAGCATCATGTGGTTGGTGGTATGGACGTCCGTCTGGAAGCACCACCAACATTTGATTGCCGGTGGAGTTACGTAGAGCCTCGAGACTCCTATTTCATCCTAACACTTCTGCCACCACACTGACTTACACATCTCCAAATCTGGATGCAACAACCAACACCAGTACAACGCAATGGCATGAGAATGTGTGATTGCACAGTGGCAGTAGGTTTGGCCTCAATCCACACGTGTGTGTCCTCACCTTGTCAATCCAACCTCAAATGCAACCTTGGATAGCTGGCAGGACGACATGATGTTCGACCAAACCAACAATCTCGTCCTCCTATCTAACACTAAACATCCAATTCGGCGATTAAATGTGGTTCATGGAGAGCATCTAATGAAAATCAAATGAATGAGACACCGTGACATCTCAACTTCCGTGAATTTGCAGTTGCCTGTCTTTGCAGGTAGTGCTCGATACCAGTTGGCCACGCAGTCACTAGTCCATTGACTACAATGCTTCAAATGCTATGGTGGTTGGAATCGGTGTAAGGTGTGGTGCGAAATCTGTTGAGGAATCCGATGAATGCAGCGCAGGGAACTGTGCGTGCTTCATCCTCCCCCTATGCAAACGAGACTTTCGCTCAATCTACTGAAGCACTGAGTTCGTCTAAAGACAGAGCATTCGAAAAGAGGGTGCCAAGGTGCCGGAGCAGAGGGGCGACAACAGCCACTACACGAACGCAGGCTACACGATCATCCCTCTCGTCCGACTGCTGCAACCGTAATGCTACGCCTCCCACCAGAGCAGCCCAGTGACGACATTGAATGCTTTTAAAGCCAACCACACGTTAGCCGGCATACAATGTTGTCTGTTTGTGATTCCTACCTCCGTTCCAAACAGACCGGTTCTTCAATAGCTCTTCTCTATTCTCACATTTAGCTCAAGCATATCGCAATTCGCAGGAAAGCTTTGAGCGATAGTAGCGCAATTTAAACTTGAATGTGTGTCAGTGATAAACGTTTTCATCTCAAACGTTGTTAACTTAGGTCTGAACTCACCGCATTAACACAACAGCTGAACTCACAATCGTCAGGACTTAGGTCGCCTACTTTGTCACGCTGTCATTAAAGGGGAGGAGGGGAGGGAGGTGAGGGAAGGGGAGGGGAGGGGAGAGGAGAGGAGATGGGAGGGAAGGGAGGTGAGGGGGAGGAGAGGAAGGAGGCCGAATTCGACCCCACATCACCGCCTGAAATCGACATGAACATGCAAAGCTGGTTGGTTGACCAAAGCATTAAAAATAGCTTTAGGATGTTGTCCACGTGGTTGTGTCGTGTTGGCTGATCGAGATAAGGTCTGGCAACTACATGAAGTCCATGGTGGAAGTAGCTCTAGGCGGGGTGGTGAGCGTCGCTTTCGAGCGACCTCTCCATTGCAAGCACCAAAGTGGATTTTCTTCCCTCCGGCCAGCCTCCGTCCATTCAGCGTTTGTTCCTCTCACCCTCCTCCACGCGAGTTTCGCGCTCACTACACGAAGTGAAATGGCATTCGCAGATTCGCGTGCTCGAGAGATGAGCGTATTCGGCTGTCATGTTGTGGCACATAAGGTGACGTATTTGCCACCACTGTATCGAGAGTGTTCTTTCAATGCCTTCGGGAAGTGTGTCCACTCTCTTTACATTGAACCGAGGCACAGCATGTTGCCGGTTCGAAGGAAGCATCGAGCCTCGCCGTCTGAAGTGAACACGCGACACAACTGGCCGTCACCATCCGAAGGTCGCTCCAATTCTCTAGTTTGTGCACTGTTGTACCAGTTACGTCTGGACCAACACGTGCACAGCACCTGGGATTGGCATTGCCTCGACAGCAAGACAGGGCCTACTCTAGGCTTGTGTCTTGGTGAGACCCGTGAGAGTCCTCACTGGAGGTCACTGGTGCGCATATTTGACTTCCACCTCGAGTGTATGCATTTTCGCTCAACTTGATGTGTATTTGCGACCAGCAGTGAGAACTCTCTGTACAGCTACGTGATCGCTGCGGCAAAGTTATTGCCAAACACACAAGCGAAAATTGAACACACGTAGCTCTGCTTTGTGTATTTACCCAAACCTCGACATCGTTACGACTGCAGCAGTTGGCACAATTTCAACCAAGCCTCTCTAGCATTACAGCGAATCATTGCGACACCTGGGTGAATAAGCACACAACTCACGACATGAAGGAGACTTAAAAGTCGGGTTGTTGGTGGTAGTTTGGACAACCAACAGTAGAGACAAGACACGATCCTCCCCTTGTATCACAGCAAAAACAGCACAGCTTCATGCAGAGCAGTTTGATTGTGGCAGTGGTGAGGTGTCAGGAGAATGCTGGACCTCACCTTCGTTGCCACATTCTGCATGTAGTACGTGCACAAACCCAACAGCATCTTGTGGCGGGCTACAGAGGATGACACCACGGTTAACTCAAATCGTTCATGGTGTAGTGCCTAGGTTGCCGATCGCAGCGTTAATCTGTTTGAAAGAACTGGCGACCACCTGTGATCTCCAATGGGCAAAGTCTAGCAATCGCTGTCCCAAACATCATCTCGCCTCCCGTTACACAAATTGGAAAACCAGTGCCAAAGAAGGCAGGAGTAGAGCACCACCTCTTCCACTGTACCCCACGATTCCCTAATGCTTGTTTTAAAAGCACTCTTCTGCTTGGTGTGCAGTGCGGTTGAATGGTGTGGGGAGGAAATGGCAATGCTCCAATCTCCAGAACAACGTCGCGTCCACCCAATCGGTGTAGCCACATTCACATGACATGAAGTACGCATGCACACACGCTCATCAAAGCATGTCATTTCCCACAAGTCAATTTGCTATTCCTTATTGCTATTATTATTTCTCCCTCGTTCCTCTGAGTGCCTCACATGGTGAGTTGCTCAGTCAGGCGGAAAAGGTGACTCCAAAGTGCGTGCACGCACACACACACACACGCACGCATGCATGCACGCATGCATGCACACACACACACACACACATCGCACGTGCGGCCATACTACCAGCATGACAACCCTCAAGGCTGATTGGCTGAGACGCATCAAGCCCACCAGTATGCTGCAAGATGATAGGCTGACACATCTGCTCCCCATTGGCCCGTGGACATTATAAACCAACTGCCAGTCGAAGAACAGTAACCAATTCTTGTTCTTCGCGCGTGGTTGTTGGTCTCCTCTTCCTCTCTCCGTCTTCGTGGTTCACAGTCAAGGTTCGACCATCACCCTTTCTTAGTCGATTTTATTGTCACGGTCGTTTCGTCGACATGTGTGACGAAGTTGCATTATTGTGCATTGCACTGCATTGCATTGCAGGAAGAACGTCACAATGCATCTACCAAAGTGGTTGCAGTGGATCCTAACCTACAAGAAGCTACTCTTCACCATCCTCTTTCCCATCATTCTAAGTCCCATCCTCATCATGTACCCGACATCCGTAAGTCGTTGCATTTGTACCTGTACTATCATCAGTCCGGTTACTTGGTGCGATTGCGGCAAGTACTGGCCTAATTGTGTCTTGCTTACAGGAGGCGAAGGGAGCCTACACGCTGTTCTTGATGGCCGGCTATTGGATAACTGAGTGCATCTCCATCTACGTCACAGCCATGTTGCCGCTGCTGATGGGACCTCTGATGGGCATTGTTGCCTCCAAGGCGGCTTGTGGTGCCTATATGCGCGTGAGTGCCTCATTTTGCTAGAAGCATGTCTTCTTGTGGATGCAGCTCAATGCACTGTGTTGTTGTGGTGACCTCAGGATGCCATCATGCTCTTCATTCACGGTGCCTTTTTGGCTGTGGCTGCCGAGCATCGCAATATTCATCGTCGCATCGGTGCTGCCGTGATCAGAATTATGGGCGGTGATCCTCGACTGTGAGTTGTGCATTGTCCCTCCTCTCCCCTCTCCTCCCCTCTCCGTCCTCATGACGGAAAGTGTGCATTTGCAACCAATCACCAAACCTGGTTGTTTTAGTCTGCTCTTGGGTCTAATGCTGCCGACGTGGTTCCTGTCCATGTGGATGAGTAACGCGGCGGCAACCATCATGATGCTCACCATCGTGGAGGCTCTGATGTCACGTCTGGAGGCGTTGAAACCGAGTGAGTGATGCCTTGCTGTCCTTACCCTGTGTGTTACTGGTCACGAATTTGGACGTCTGGGAGGGGTCTAGTCTATCACACGCAGAGATTTATCGCGTTTGAGTTGTGTGAGCGAAAGAGTGTGCGGAGTCGCAGTCCCCCTACTTTCATGTCCGTTTTGGATTTACCTTTCAGAGAAACATGGTGAGTCTCTGTCTCGTTGCTGTTGATGTTGCTGTTGTTGGCGTGTGCTTCCACCTGTGTGAGTATGCTTCTGCGTAGGGAAGATCTCTGATGTTAAAGTTGTGACGAGCGAGATTTTACAGCATTGATTCGCATAACAAGGAAGCCATTGAATTGGTTGCTTTTTTTCGTGTGATTGGATGGTGAGGCGTCGCACGTCCGTAAACTAAAACAGTTAGATGAATCGGAAATCGATGTAATGCTGCATTGCGTGTTGTCCAATCACCTTGGGCCTATTTTAGATACGCCAACTAAATTTTCTTTTGATTTTTTGTTTAGATGTAGAGGAGGGCTCAGTTCTTCGCGACGATGGTGTCACAATTGAGTCCGGTAACGCAAGTGATGCAGACGACTTCCAGAAGTTGGGCTGCTGCTTCTCTCTCGGCATTGCCTTCGCCTCCAGCTGTGGTGGCATGGGCACTGTTATCGGCACACCCACTAACGTCGTCCTCTTCGGTCTTGTCAGCGAGTGAGTGTGGTACGAACTTATGTTGTGTGCTGCCTGCTTCCTAAGTGGATGTTCGCGTTTGCAGTCGCTATGGCACGGATACCGGACTCACCTTCGGTTCGTGGGCCGCCTACGGCATGCCACTGTCACTCATCCTTCTGATCTGTGTCTGGGCCATCCTCGGCATCATCTTCATCGGTCCAAAGTACGCTCATCTCTAACACTTCCTTACTTGATGCGCGCCCAGCAGTTGTTTACGTTGAATTGGTTTTGCTGCACTCACGACAGGAAGTTCTTCATGTGTCGTGGTCGTGAGAAGTCGCGCGAGGTGGCTATTCGGCAAATCCTGGAGGAGGAGAAGAGGGCTCTAGGTCCGGTTGGGTGAGTCAGGCGCTTCCAAACACGCATAGTCTTTGGTGTGTCTTTGGTGGAGCATTTGCTGTCCTGGTGCGCTTTCAGATGGGCTGATGGCTCAGCCATGGGGATACTGGCGTTGGTAATTCTACTGTGGATCTCTCGGAAGCCTGGTGTCGATGGTTGGTCGGCTATTGTTCCTTTCAAAATTGGTGCCAACGGCAAGCGGATCGAGTGAGTTATGCCGCGTGGCTTGTGCCTTGATGAGTGTTTTGCGAGGACTGACGCGATTCTCTCCCTCCTCCAGACTGACAACCGACACTCAGCCAGCTCTTCTGGGCACTATTCTCGTCTGTGTCTGGCCCGCACACAACCCCTTCCGTAGAAGACGTCCTGATGGTATGTTTGCTCATCTACTCACACATCACGTATCGCGTTTGATGGTGAGGATGGAAGGAGGTGTCGTGTTGGGTGGGACCTACTTTGTATGTGTTGGCGTGGTTTGTTACAGAGCCGCCAATTGATGCGTACGAGACTGTTCTGCCGTGGAAGGTGGCTCAATCGCGTTGTCCGTGGCAGGTTCTCTTCCTCATCGGTGGTGGCTTCTGCCTCTCCGAGATCTGCAGTGTAAGTGTCCTGCATTTATGGTTGGTGTGGTGGCGGGTTTCGTGGACGTGGATGTTAGCCGTCACTGCCGTTGTTTGTTGTAGCTGTCGGGTCTCTCGACTCTCGTAGGTCAGTATATGCTGGGTCTGAAGTCTCTGCCACTTTTTGTCCTCATTTTGGTGTTCAGCCTCCTGTCCACTGTCATGACCACGTTTGTCGCAAACGCGGCCACGGCTACAGTGCTTCTGCCCATCATGTTCCAATTGGTAGGTTTGATTTCACACGTTGTGTTGATTTGACGACCATTGCCTACATTGCTTCGCCTTTTCACCAAGTGTGAGAATCTCGAGATCCACCCGTACTACCTTGGACTGCCGGTGACAATCGCTGCTAGTATGGCATTCATACTACCGGCGGGAACTCCAGCCAACGCCATAGTCTACAGCAAGGGTCGCATCAACATCAACCAGATGGTTGGTCATTCGCAATGCTTTTGTGCCTTTGGTGTATGCTATTAGTTAGTGGCCAGATTGCTCATTTCCCTTTTGCGCACGTGCAGATCTTTGCGGGATCATTCGTGGCTGTTGCGGGCATTCTGGTCGTCACATGCTGTACCGCCACCTACGGTGTGCCAATCTTCAGTTTGAACGTGTTTCCTGATTGGGCTGTTCGTAATGTCGTTAAGGCAACTACAAGTGTGATGAACACGACCACTGTCCTCCCCTCCCCTACTCCGTAGCCTTGTCGACTACCTTTTTCTGTGTGCCCCTTCCCTGTCACGGGAGGTGTAAGGGGTCGCCCTTTTTTGATGTTCCCTTCCTGTTTTTGGTAGGTCTCCATTTCGCTACGTCCGCTACTCTGCTATACACTTTTAATGCAGCCGGCATATTCTTCTTGACATTGTGCAGTGCCAATTAAGGCAAAACGCCGAATGGAGTGGAATCGCCAAGATGGATTGTTGACGACGCAGTTAAACACCTTTTCTGTTGCACACCAATTGACGTGTTGTCGTCGTAGGTTGGTTAATTTGGTTGATGAGTGGTCTTACACCACCGGCTACACTGTCTTGGTCAGCGCACGAGATTGACCAAGAGGAGCGTCGAGAACGACGCTTGATTGAATGGAGAAGGGAAATGTGCAACACCATAGCTGTTTTTTTAACCCTTTATTTTGGTTTTGCAGACATTTGAGGTTCTGGACTTTTGTACGTCAGCAATACATTTTCTTTCTCGGTAAAGTGACTTTTTCTGTCTTTGGAGAAGCCTACATTTGCTACAGCAGTACATTACAGCCACAAGCAAGTCGAAGTTACAGGTACTTATTTAAATATTGTCTAGGTATGGTCAAGTGGGGCGAGTACGGAACGTCAACTTCAGCAGCATACACTCATGGCCCTGCCCCTTCACTTTAGCGGGGCATTCAGGCTTGATGTGACGAGGTTAGTCCTATCTGGGGGCGCGTGTGGGTAGGACACCAGGTGTGGCAAAATGTGTTGCTTTGAGGCATTCCAGTAGAGATGCTGACAGCACACCAAGTATTGACACATCACTTGGCCAGTGGTATTGGATTTGCTCGTTGCATCGTTTGCTTTGGTAAACTTGCATTCGTAATGAATCAGTGTATGCGCGATCGTGGAATGGTTTGCCTGTTTATCCCTTCAAATCAACTGCACAAATAAGCATATCCATTGTTTGTAAGAGTATTCAATGCATCCACTCTTCCATTTCTTGTTCGTTTGCACAACGAGAGCTACCCTGAATTAGCTTTTAGTTCCCTTATTTCTTTATACTTTAATAATTGATCTTTGAAGGTGTAAGAGGACATACTGGTCTAGAAAAGTTATAAACAGAAGGAAGGGCTGAACTGCCACCCCATCACACTGGTATTCGGACACTTAAGGCTAAAAAAATCTAATTTTTACTAAGCACTATAACCTCCAAGCCACACTAGGAGCCCTTCAATCCCTTCCAGACGTCGGCAAGACAATTCGTTCCTAAAAGTTTCCCTCTGCGCAAAGCGATCTCCTTAGCCTAGCCTAACATCATTCAAATATGACTCCCTTGTGATCACTGCTGGAGATAGTCGAGTGGGTGCAGAAACTCGATGTATTTGAAATCAACCTTTTGTTTGGAAACTCCACGACCTTAGTGTCCTCCTTCTGTAGCATTTGAGGGTGATATTCGCCAATTTAACGATCTCAGCCCCTCCTAACTCGATAAATGACGTACCATCACCTAAGTCGACTTGATGCGATCCACGCAAAGGAGCCCTGCAAGACTGTAACAGAGGTGACGTTATCCTGAAAATGGAGCACCGAATGCGAAGGTAAGGATTTACGTTAATAAAAAAGTCCAACTCTTTTAAACTGTTTTGCCAGCAAAGATAAGTTTGATAAAATGTATAAGCACACTACTTAGCAAAATCGCAGACATGGCATCGGCTGCAGGCGGTGGATTCGTCCCTCACTCCTGGTGGCCTGCTAGGTTCGTACAGTTGTCTACCCAAACATCAAGACATCACAAAAGCATCTCCCTTCCTGGTCCAAACCGATGGCACTTATCTCCTCCATCAGAGTGCAGACGAACTGGTGAAGTGGACTCCCATTTGGAAAAGATTTGTCTACAACCAAAAATGGTTAGTGAATGACACGAAGAACTAAAGAGTGGATCGAGCAGCGACGGTGGCAGTGCCTAGAGTGGGCAGGTCCCTCAACTCGCTCTTCTAGTGGGCATGTGATAGTTGTGGCGGTACCGACCCGATTTTCAAATCGCTTCTCTACCTCCTCAGCCTTTCCACTCACATTGTCAAGAAGGGCTTTTCAATGAAGTTGTCGCATAACAAACAGTACATAATGCTGTGGTGGAGGAGCGTCCGGCTTAAGCTCTCCTTGTTATAGGAATCAATGCTAAACACTGAAATGCACCACCGGCTTGTAGCAATGGCATTCTTCCCCTTTTCGCTTTGCCATGCACGGTTAACCTCAGCAGTAAGGGGGAAAATAAGGTGAAGGTTTGGCACAGTGCAGGTTAAAACACACACAACGTGCCCATCAGCTTCATGTGATCGACCAACCTTGCTACTTTGCAATTACTCACCTCCACTGTCGTAGGCACTTTGCGAACCTGTTGACCCTCTCAATCTATAGCTCGGAAATTGTCCAAAAAAACAGGCGCACAACATTAAATTTGTACCATATGCAAGTTGATTTAGAATTAAAAAATTAAAAAATTGAACAGATAATACTGTGCTTGGAAGTATCACAAGGCTTGGGAGTGAGTGAGTGAGTGGGTGAGTGAGTAAGTGAGCGAATTTACAAAGCATTGAGGGGTAAATTCGACCTGTGAAGAGGCTTTTAGGCTTGTCACAAGGAACGAGAATGACTGTCGAAAGGGGAATCGTTAAAGTGCTTTTGATATGGACTATGACTCCACGCAAGCTGAAGTGAATAAGACATCAGTAGAGGTGCAAATAACTGACAAGAATGAGAAGGAGGGTGTTTGGAGGACGGTAACCAAGCTCATTGCACATACCGGCTGCTATTGGACATACAAGACATCATTTTGAAAAAATCATCAACCCGGTTAAAATACAGGATAAGATAAGCTATTAGCCAATGTTAGATTTGTTCCTAAGCTAATGCCTGTTTAAAAATCTTTGGTTAGAGTAGCTCCAATGTTATCGACGCGGGCGACTGTTCCATCGATGTCGGTTGTTGCACCGACCAACATGGAATCAGAGGCGTGTCGTAGCTCAAAAGCTCGACTTACCACAAACATGTCAGCTGTTGTCTGCATAGTTAAGATTCCCTCCCAATCGCCTGGTTTGTACATCGACTTCCATCCATTTCAACATTGTGATGGACAGTGGGGACTAGATTGAACACTCTCGACATCATCCCAAGCCACAGTGAGGTGGATCAACTTCAAGTCAGAGGTGTAGTTGAAAGGAGATAATGAGCATTCAAACAGTAGAGCAGAACGAGAAGCAGTGCTGACGACGTCAGTGCGATTTCAAACAGATGTTGAGGCATTCACTGACAATGGGTTGATGGAAGCAAGAGAAGGTGGTTGAGGTGAGTAAAATACAATTCACTTCCAACTTCCAAAACGAAAAACAAAATCACCTCTCCTAATTAACTGACAACGGGGAGAACTTCCACTACTGTCACTCAGAGGTGTGCTACGTCACAGTCACCACTGAACACCACACCCTAGTCGACTTGCATTTTCGCTTAAGTGCGGCTCTTGCGATAGGCACATGATTTGCTGAAACACTGCCAATCTCAACCACGAGGTCCCAAGTTGATGACATTTTGCCTTCGTGGTTAACTGACACATGAACCACGAAGATGTCAGAAGAAGGATGGCACCACAGCCCAGTCTCGAGCTGTTGCTGCTGCTTCTCAAAGAGTGGAAAGTGCAATTACCCTCAGACTGAGAACACCCAAAATGAACAAGGTGAGGAGATCAGGAGATCTACAACCAATCGCAACATAGGTGATGCAGGCGAAGAAACCCAATCACCCAGTTTGCTCTTCCCACAACAAGGCTGCATTTCTTCCTATTCCAGAGAATCGTACCTGTGAGTCAATCAAGCGGATAAGGTGGCATTGAAGATGTGGGAAGAAATGCTTACATGGTGATTGTTTGCTCTGATTCTCACTTCATCCCTACAGGCGTCGCAAGGCGCAGTAGGGTGGCAGCAATCGAGACCACGTAAGTGGAGGAGGGTAGGAAGAGTAGGAGGCGAGGTGCATGGCACAGGTGTCACAACCCTGGTCGAGCGTGAGATCACAATGCTCTCCATTGGAACACACCAACTGTGGATTTTGCAGCCTCATCCTCCTTTGTGTACTCATAAATAGTAAGTAGACATTGTGGTGACCGTCGTTGCATGGATGGGTTTGGAGGTTTGGCAAGTCCCAAGTGATGCCACACTCCCTCTCCCTCACATCCCATCCTACGCTTTGTTTGAACCCCCATCTACCACACAACCGTGAGCATAGAGGCGAGACGGCAATCCTTACAGCCGAACGCAGAAGTGCGTTAACGCTCTCGGTCACTCGAGGTTGCCTCCGCCTTAACACCACTGGAGGTATGTGCAATACGAGCTCCGACGCTGCGCCCACTGCATCTACTTGCCTTGTGCTTACCGACTTCCCTCCGTTGTCAAGGCGACTATTTGAGTTACTGCACTGCTGCATAGTAAATCATGCACATTGTTTTCTTGACCACACAAATTGCGTTTCTACATACTCTCAAAGAATGGCAATTCAATCACCAGTGTATGCCATCTCCTCCTCAACATTTTGGCCCCAAATGAGGAGGAGGAGGAGGAGGAGAAGGAGGAGGAGGAGGAGGAGGAGGAGGAGGAGGAGGAAAAGGAAGAGGAGGAGGAGACAAGCTGACGTCAAGAGCTCAGCTACTTGCCTTGGTTAGGGCATCGCCCCTATTTACTGAGTGGGGACAAAGTGCGCAGTCCCTGTGCCTGGAGTAAGAATGGGCAAGATGTCCGGTGGTTGAAGAAGGCACTTCGTTGTGTGCACGAGGTGAGAAGGAGAAGTGGCTGCAACGCAGTGCGAGAGATTGCACTACCATGTCCCATGCAGAATGGATGTTCTTGCACAAAAGGCGCTGCAAAGTGCTTAACCAACTGGGTGGGATGCAATGCTGATGGGGTAAGGGTGATGTCAGCATTGGCAAGGTGGTTATCTCCTCCACCTCCTCAAAGTGCAAAAAGACCACTTCGTTGATGGGAGGTGGCTAAAGTGGGTGCTGTGAAACACAATTATTAGCCTTCCTCTCACCGACTTGTGCTTCTTGTGTGGCACATCATCTCCTTCCCCCACCACTGTCTCCAAGTTGCACAGTGGCGGCAACTCGGATATGAGGACACACATTCGCGCATCATTCCCATGCTCAAACGAAATCCGCTCGCAGTACTTGGTGCCACGATTGAGTCTGCATGGTGTTTGCATTACTGCGAGCATCATGTGGTTGGTAGCATGGACGTACGTCTGGAAGCACCACCAACATTTGATTGCTGGTGGAGTTACGTAAAGCTTCGAGACTCCTATTTCATCCTAACACTTCTGCCACCACACTGACTTACACATCTCCAAATCTGGATGCAACAACCAACACCAGTACAACGCAATGGCATGAGAATGTGTGATTGCACAGTGGCAGTAGGTTTGGCCTCAATCCACACGTGTGTGTCCTCACCTTGTCAATCCAACCTCAAATGCAACCTTGGATAGCTGGCAGGACGACATGATGTTCGACCAAACCAACAATCTCGTCCTCCTATCTAACACTAAACATCCAATTCGGCGATTAAATGTGGTTTATGGAGAGCATTTAATGGAAATCAAATGAATGAGACACTGTGACATCTCAACTTCCGTGAATTTGCAGATGTCCGTCTTTGCAGGTAGTGCTCGATACCAGTTGGCCACGCAGTCACTAGTTCATAGACTACAATGCTTCAAATGCTATGGTGGTTGGAATCGGTGTAAGGTGTGGTGCGAAATCTGTTGAGGAATCCGATGAATGCAGCGCAGGGAACTGTGCGTGCTTCATCCTCCCCCTATGCAAACGAGACTCTCGCTCAATCTACTGAAGCACTGAGTTCGTCTAAAGACAGGGCATTCCAAAAGAGGGTGCCAAGGTGCCGGAGCAGAGGGGCGACAACAGCCACTACACGAACGCAGGATCCACAATCATCCCTCTCGTCCGACTGCTGCAACCGTAATACCACGCCTCCCACCAGAGCAGCCCAATGACGACATTGAATGCTTTTAAAGCCAACCACACGTTAGCCGGCATACAATGTTGTCTGTTTATGATTCCCACCTCCGTTCCAAACAGACCGGTCCTTCAATAGCTCTTCTCTATTCTCACATTTAGCTCAAGCATATCGCAATTCGCAGGAAAGCTTTGAGCGATAGTAGCGCAATTTAAACTTGAATGTGTGTCAGTGATAAACGTTTTCATCTCAAACGTTGTTAACTTAGGTCTGAACTCACCGCATTAACACAACAGCTGAACTCACAATCGTCAGGACTTAGGTCGCCTACTTTGTCACGCTGTCATTAAAGGGGAGGAGGGGAGGGAGGTGAGGGAAGGGGAGGGGAGGGGAGAGGAGAGGAGATGGGAGGGAAGGGAGGTGAGGGGGAGGAGAGGAAGGAGGCCGAATTCGACCCCACATCACCGCCTGAAATCGACATGAACATGCAAAGCTGGTTGGTTGACCAAAGCATTAAAAATAGCTTTAGGATGTTGTCCACGTGGTTGTGTCGTGTTGGCTGATCGAGATAAGGTCTGGCAACTACATGAAGTCCATGGTGGAAGTAGCTCTAGGCGGGGTGGTGAGCGTCGCTTTCGAGCGACCTCTCCATTGCAAGCACCAAAGTGGATTTTCTTCCCTCCGGCCAGCCTCCGTCCATTCAGCGTTTGTTCCTCTCACCCTCCTCCACGCGAGTTTCGCGCTCACTACACGAAGTGAAATGGCATTCGCAGATTCGCGTGCTCGAGAGATGAGCGTATTCGGCTGTCATGTTGTGGCACATAAGGTGACGTATTTGCCACCACTGTATCGAGAGTGTTCTTTCAATGCCTTCGGGAAGTGTGTCCACTCTCTTTACATTGAACCGAGGCACAGCATGTTGCCGGTTTGAAGGAAGCATCGAGCCTCGCCGTCTGAAGTGAACACGCGACACAACTGGCCGTCACCATCCGAAGGTCGCTCCAATTCTCTAGTTTGTGCACTGTTGTACCAGTTACGTCTGGACCAACACGTGCACAGCACTTGGGATTGGCATTGCCTCGACAGCAAGACAGGGCCTACTCTAGGCTTGTGTCTTGGTGAGACCCGTGAGAGTCCTCACTGGAGGTCACTGGTGCGCATATTTGACTTCCACCTCGAGTGTATGCATTTTCGCTCAACTTGATGTGTATTTGCGACCAGCAGCGAGAACTCTCTGTTCAGCTACGTGATCACTGCAGCAAAGTTATTGCCAAACACACAAGCGAAAATTGAACACACGTAGCTCTGCTTTGTGTATTTACCCAAACCTCGACATCGTTACGACTGCAGCAGTTGGCACAATTTCAACCAAGCCTCTCTAGCATTACAGCGAATCATTGCGACACCTGGGTGAATAAGCACACAACTCACGACATGAAGGAGACTTAAAAGTCGGGTTGTTGGTGGTAGTTTGGACAACCAACAGTAGAGACAAGACACGATCCTCCCCTTGTATCACAGCAAAAACAGCACAGCTTCATGCAGAGCAGTTTGATTGTGGCAGTGGTGAGGTGTCAGGAGAATGCTGGACCTCACCTTCGTTGCCACATTCTGCATGTAGTACGTGCACAAACCCAACAGCATCTTGTGGCGGGCTACAGAGGATGACACCACGGTTAACTCAAATCGTTCATGGTGTAGTGCCTAGGTTGCCGATCGCAGCGTTAATCTGTTTGAAAGAACTGGCGACCACCTGTGATCTCCAATGGGCAAAGTCTAGCAATCGCTGTCCCAAACATCATCTCGCCTCCCGTTACACAAATTGGAAAACCAGTGCCAAAGAAGGCAGGAGTAGAGCACCACCTCTTCCACTGTACCCCACGATTCCCTAATGCTTGTTTTAAAAGCACTCTTCTGCTTGGTGTGCAGTGCGGTTGAATGGTGTGGGGAGGAAATGGCAATGCTCCAATCTCCAGAACAACGTCGCGTCCACCCAATCGGTGTAGCCACATTCACATGACATGAAGTACGCATGCACACACGCTCATCAAAGCATGTCATTTCCCACAAGTCAATTTGCTATTCCTTATTGCTATTATTATTTCTCCCTCGTTCCTCTGAGTGCCTCACATGGTGAGTTGCTCAGTCAGGCGGAAAAGGTGACTCCAAAGTGCGTGCACGCACACACACACACACGCACGCATGCATGCACGCATGCATGCACACACACACACACACACATCGCACGTGCGGCCATACTACCAGCATGACAACCCTCAAGGCTGATTGGCTGAGACGCATCAAGCCCATCAGTATGCTGCGAGATGATAGGCTGACACATCTGCTCCCCATTGGCCCGTGGACATTATAAACCAACTGCCAGTCGAAGAACAGTAACCAATTCTTGTTCTTCGCGCGTGGTTGTTGGTCTCCTCTTCCTCTCTCCGTCTTCGTGGTTCACAGTCAAGGTTCGACCATCACCCTTTCTTAGTCGATTTTATTGTCACGGTCGTTTCGTCGACATGTGTGACGAAGTTGCATTATTGTGCATTGCACTGCATTGCATTGCAGGAAGAACGTCACAATGCATCTACCAAAGTGGTTGCAGTGGATCCTAACCTACAAGAAGCTGCTCTTCACCATCCTCTTTCCCATCATTCTGAGTCCCATCCTCATCATGTACCCGACATCCGTAAGTCGTTGCATTTGTACCTGTACCATCATCAGTCCGGTTACTTGGTGCGATTGTGGCAAGTACTGGCCTAATTGTGTCTTGCTTACAGGAGGCGAAGGGAGCCTACACGCTGTTCTTGATGGCCGGCTATTGGATAACTGAATGCATCTCCATCTACGTCACAGCCATGTTGCCGCTGCTGATGGGACCTCTGATGGGCATTGTTGCCTCCAAGGCGGCTTGTGGTGCCTATATGCGCGTGAGTGCCTCATTTTGCTAGAAGCATGTCTTCTTGTGGATGCAGCTCAATGCACTGTGTTGTTGTGGTGACCTCAGGATGCCATCATGCTCTTCATTCACGGTGCCTTTTTGGCTGTGGCTGCCGAGCATCGCAATATTCATCGTCGCATCGGTGCTGCCGTGATCAGAATTATGGGCGGTGATCCTCGACTGTGAGTTGTGCATTGTCCCTCCTCTCCCCTCTCCTCCCCTCTCCGTCCTCATGACGGAAAGTGTGCATTTGCAACCAATCACCAAACCTGGTTGTTTTAGTCTGCTCTTGGGTCTAATGCTGCCGACGTGGTTCCTGTCCATGTGGATGAGTAACGCGGCGGCAACCATCATGATGCTCACCATCGTGGAGGCTCTGATGTCACGTCTGGAGGCGTTGAAACCGAGTGAGTGATGCCTTGCTGTCCTTACCCTGTGTGTTACTGGTCACGAATTTGGACGTCTGGGAGGGGTCTAGTCTATCACACGCAGAGATTTATCGCGTTTGAGTTGTGTGAGCGAAAGAGTGTGCGGAGTCGCAGTCCCCCTACTTTCATGTCCGTTTTGGATTTACCTTTCAGAGAAACATGGTGAGTCTCTGTCTCGTTGCTGTTGATGTTGCTGTTGTTGGCGTGTGCTTCCACCTGTGTGAGTATGCTTCTGCGTAGGGAAGATCTCTGATGTTAAAGTTGTGACGAGCGAGATTTTACAGCATTGATTCGCATAACAAGGAAGCCATTGAATTGGTTGCTTTCTTTTGTGTGATTGGATGGTGAGGCGTCGCACGTCCGTAAACTAAAACAGTTAGATGAATCGGAAATCGATGTAATGCTGCATTGCGTGTTGTCCAATCACCTTGGGCCTCATTTTTTATGCCCAAAATGTGTTTTTTACTTGTTTTTTTTTAGGTGTAGAAGAGGGGGTTGCTCTCCGAAGCGAGTAGGTGCTATTTTGAAGCCAAGTTTTTCTTTCCTAGTCAAGTTCAAGCTTGATTTTAAAATGGTTGCCTTTTAGTGAAGAGAATGGCGCAGATGGAGAGGCCTGGAACACGGGTGATAGTAATGAGAGTGTCACTGTCAAGTCCGGAGGCGCAAGTGATGCAGACGACTTCCAGAAGTTGGGCTGCTGCTTCTCTCTCGGCATTGCCTTCGCCTCCAGCTGTGGTGGCATGGGCACTGTTATCGGCACACCCACTAACGTCGTCCTCTTCGGTCTTGTCAGCGAGTGAGTGTGGTACGAACTTATGTTGTGTGCTGCCTGCTTCCTAAGTGGATGTTCGCGTTTGCAGTCGCTATGGCACGGATACCGGACTCACCTTCGGTTCGTGGGCCGCCTACGGCATGCCACTGTCACTCATCCTTCTGATCTGTGTCTGGGCCATCCTCGGCATCATCTTCATCGGTCCAAAGTACGCTCATCTCTAACACTTCCTTACTTGATGCGCGCCCAGCAGTTGTTTACGTTGAATTGGTTTTGCTGCACTCACGACAGGAAGTTCTTCATGTGTCGTGGTCGTGAGAAGTCGCGCGAGGTGGCTATTCGGCAAATCCTGGAGGAGGAGAAGAGGGCTCTAGGTCCGGTTGGGTGAGTCAGGCGCTTCCAAACACGCATAGTCTTTGGTGTGTCTTTGGTGGAGCATTTGCTGTCCTGGTGCGCTTTCAGATGGGCTGATGGCTCAGCCATGGGGATACTGGCGTTGGTAATTCTACTGTGGATCTCTCGGAAGCCTGGTGTCGATGGTTGGTCGGCTATTGTTCCTTTCAAAATTGGTGCCAACGGCAAGCGGATCGAGTGAGTTATGCCGCGTGGCTTGTGCCTTGATGAGTGTTTTGCGAGGACTGACGCGATTCTCTCCCTCCTCCAGACTGACAACCGACACTCAGCCAGCTCTTCTGGGCACTATTCTCGTCTGTGTCTGGCCCGCACACAACCCCTTCCGTAGAAGACGTCCTGATGGTATGTTTGCTCATCTACTCACACATCACGTATCGCGTTTGATGGTGAGGATGGAAGGAGGTGTCGTGTTGGGTGGGACCTACTTTGTATGTGTTGGCGTGGTTTGTTACAGAGCCGCCAATTGATGCGTACGAGACTGTTCTGCCGTGGAAGGTGGCTCAATCGCGTTGTCCGTGGCAGGTTCTCTTCCTCATCGGTGGTGGCTTCTGCCTCTCCGAGATCTGCAGTGTAAGTGTCCTGCATTTATGGTTGGTGTGGTGGCGGGTTTCGTGGACGTGGATGTTAGCCGTCACTGCCGTTGTTTGTTGTAGCTGTCGGGTCTCTCGACTCTCGTAGGTCAGTATATGCTGGGTCTGAAGTCTCTGCCACTTTTTGTCCTCATTTTGGTGTTCAGCCTCCTGTCCACTGTCATGACCACGTTTGTCGCAAACGCGGCCACGGCTACAGTGCTTCTGCCCATCATGTTCCAATTGGTAGGTTTGATTTCACATGTTGTGTTGATTTGACGACCATTGCTTACATTGCTTCGCCTTTTCACCAAGTGTGAGAATCTCGAGATCCACCCGTACTACCTTGGACTGCCGGTGACAATCGCTGCTAGTATGGCATTCATACTACCGGCGGGAACTCCAGCCAACGCCATAGTCTACAGCAAGGGTCGCATCAACATCAACCAGATGGTTGGTCATTCGCAATGCTTTTGTGCCTTTGGTGTATGCTATTAGTTAGTGGCCAGATTGCTCATTTCCCTTTTGCGCATGTGCAGATCTTTGCGGGATCGTTCGTGGCTGTTGCGGGCATTCTGGTCGTCACATGCTGTACCGTCACCTACGGTGTGCCAATCTTCAGTTTGAACGTGTTTCCTGATTGGGCTGTTCGTAATGTCGTTAAGGCAACTACAAGTGTGATGAACACGACCACCGTCCTCCCCTCCCCTACTCCGTAGCCTTGTCGACTACCTTTTTCTGTGTGCCCCTTCCCTGTCACGGGAGGTGTAAGGGGTCGCCCTTTTTTGATGTTCCCTTCCTGTTTCTGGTAGTTCTCTATTTCGTATATCAGTTGTCTCTACGCTCAGTTCCTTCCCCTACACTAGTATCCACTAAATGTAGGCCCTCATACCTTTAAAGGTGAGTGCGTGCGTGCATGTGATTGTCATTTTTTCCATTCTTATGCACGAACTCTAAAACCTGTAAACGAGGCATCTTCGTATGCCCATATTTGTTGGGCGAAGAGGACGAGGAATACATTTTTATTGGTGATATTAAAGTTTATGTCGCGATTGATGAAGAGTTCCGTGTGGTGAATACGTGCTTTTGTTTGATCGTGATAGAAGCACGAAGTCCATTGAGGCTTGGTTAAGTGGTGTTTTGGACTGCCGTGGTGTGTACTCTAGGGGATGCTGGGTTGCGTTTGTGGTGATGCAAACCTTGGGCCGATCGATAAGGAGGTTGCGGAGTAGTGTTCAAACCGGGTTTGCGTTGACTTGGCTGCGTTGTGACTCACATCGGCACTGCGCCTTTTCCTGAATAATTTGCGGACTGCTATGTACACATCAAATTTTAATAATATTGACATGTCTTTCGTTTTTTTTTTATGGTTCTAGACTGAAAACAACCGCCCACGCACTGTACTAGAATCGTTTGTACGCGCACGTGATGAATGCTTCACTTATTTGACGCCGTTGAACTATGGAACGTAGAAGCCTCTTAGTCTACTTTGTATGTAGGGTCACGCTGAAAAGGCTTAAGAGAGATCGGTGATTAATCACTACACTTTGATCTGCAAGACCCCATTTAATGACTCTCAACTTCTACAATGCCAAAAAATTTTGGTCGCAGAATACGTGTCTGTAGAAGCAAATGAAGCATTAGGTGTGGCCTACATATTCCAAGGTACATTCGCTGCATCATCCTACCGATCCCCATCAATGTGCTGATATTCCACTCACAGCTTCATCCACAAGACGCTTTACTTCCAAGACATCTTGATTGGACTTTGCGAGTATCAGTTTCAAAATTGTGCACTTTTGTCCCTTCCGGTAACTTTACGATCATTAGCATTTCTTTAAGAAGATTTATAGTCTTATTTGATCAGCTTGGGATTAAAGGGACTTTATTTAATGTTGCCATGGCAACCGGTATCACGTTTTCCTTCCCTATCTCATCTTCCTCGTTATGCACAAGCCAATCAAGGTTCGCCGCCATACCGTTTCACTCATTGTAAAAAAAAAAATAGTCGGAGTCGCAGCCATCGCCCCGAACTTCTGTTCCTATGATCAACCAACGCTTCGTCTGCAACGCTGATGCTCCAATGTAGCGCTTAGAAATCGCTAAATTCGGGTAATTTCAATGTGGATTTCCATGTAAATACACAGATGCCGGATTTGATTTGACCTAACTTGTTTTAAAAAGAAAGCAAATCGCTGCATAACAAGGTGCTTCTCCTCCCAATTCTCGTCATCGCTCCGGCCTCGCGGCTCGATTTCGGGACATCGCTGGCCCGTCAGTCCAAGCAGCTTGTGAAAGCTGAGTCAGCACCACATCAGGCGGAGCGGAAGCATGGCCACCTTCCACCATCTGCAGCATCGTTTTTACCAAAAAACAGCCTAACCCCATGTTAACAAGCTTTAACGATTAGTAGCTCCGGTTCTTTAGTCTTTCTTAAGTAGGGTGTACCTCTGATAGCGATAGTATTGAGGTTGGCTGACGCAAATTTTAGTGGATCTCAGAAATTTCGGATGTTGAATCGCTCTCGGTTTTGGGTTTTTCGTCTACTAGTGATCTTCCAGTAAACGTCTTTTGGCTTTAATTCCCTCCGTTAGCTTTGAAATAAATGGCCAAAAATTTCGAGATAAGCCCAAAACGAGGGGGTTTTCCTTGAATAGGGAGCACAATTTACCCTCCCTACATGGGCCTGCTTACACTGACCTCAGATGCAAAAAAAAACGAAAGGGAAGGGGAGCTGAATTATCAGTTTCTACATTTTTCGCACGTGAATCATCCTCTCAGTGTGTTGTAGATAAATCCCAACTGTGATCATTCCATTAAGTATTTCAACTTATTGGGGTGCGGCAATAACAAGGCTAGAATTAGCGCCAGGCCTTACCACTGTCTCACGCCATAGCCTCCCATCTACCCGATTAGTCCACTTCTGTGTTCATCGTGCGCCCTGAAGAACGACGTAGTAATCAACGTAAGTCGGCGTGCGCTTTAATCAGGCACTGAATTTATCCGATCGAAATTAACGCGTTACGGCGAATGAGTCACCAGCCTGTATCGATCGCTCCCCTGTGTGGGCGGATGACTTACCAATGGTGATCCATTCTGGCGAATCAAAAACAGAGGACTGGTCAGCCTCGGTCCTTTCACGTGTCAACCCAACTGGCAGGGTCTTTCCGTGGGCACGTCAACTTCTCCCTTCCGCTTACTTTTTTTTTAGCATTCCTCTCTGTTTGTTCACTACTATCCCTTAAAATTAGCTGCTTCAGTTACTAAATTTCGGTCTATAAAAGAAAACATTTGTCTTCGAGTTGGTCAGCCTTTGTGGTTTGCCTTTAATGTTGATACTATGCTTTTTGGAAGCTGTTCTTCCTTGGAAGGCCAGGAAATATTCCCCTTGCCTTCTGTTAATAATAGATTATGTTATTCATAAATAATAAATGTGAATTCAAAATTTTAACCCTTGATTATTTAAGTAGTTTTGGTAACACATCAATGAGCCTAGAGGACTTTTCAATTTTCAAATTAGTTTGAAGTAAAGATACGTTAGGGCAAAATAAATCTGCAAGAATCATTGATTTTCTACTTGAAAATTCTTTGAAGTTTTCGATTTTACCTTCAAGTTCGAAGCGTGGGCAATTATCTAATCTCGATTACTTCAAGACTTCTAACTTCAGCTCTCATGGTTCATGCTGTTGGTTTGTATTGAAAATCTACTCTGCCTCAAAGATCTTCAAAGAAAGCGTGGTGTGCATAAAAATTATCACCTTCAATTTTATAACATAGGTAGTTCTCTCAATCAAATCACAGGTCTGTGATATGCTCGGAATTGGTATATTTTGGTAGGATTTTTGATTCTGTGGTTTTGTTAGACAGAACCGCCGCTAGTTCGCCTTCCTGCCGCATTGCTCACCACGATCAGCACGACCACTTCTACACCCAACAGCGGTATCGCTCCTGTCGGTTCTCCCGTCGTCCCCTTATCCAGCACAGTCAACTCACCTCTGCCTGCTCGTAACCATGACAGCCAATCAGGTTTTCATCCTGTTGGCTGGACCTCCATTTAGCAGTGTGGGGTGTATTTGAGAACGGGCCAAAATGGCTAATAGCGAGTCTCTCTGCCAAATTTCCTCAAGTGCTTAGCACATTTTGTTATGCAACACTAAGTATGTCGGGCTTCGTCGTGGCTCTCGATGCTATGCTGAGTGTCACGTCTGATCCCATCATTTTCCCGAATCCACAAAAGTTACATTTCCGAATAAACTGTTTACGCGACACCTTATCCAGGGACAAAATTTCTGACAGATTGGCCGCTAATGCTACATTTTTTTGAAAATCTAATTGTCGCGACTAACTGAGCACCTATGCCATTGGATCTTTTGTATACATTTCTATATTTGTACCATAATTGTATAAGTTTCGATGGCTTTTTGAGGCAGTTGCTTGGCAACAGTTGCGCCTAGGATTTTGCCAACGGCGCCATGCACAGTGAATATTTATCCAAATTATCGCTTCAAGATGTAAACCCATCCTTGTCAATCGCTGTGATGGCTATAGCGTTTGACGGTATGCGAATTCTACAATAATAAGTGACGCTTCAGTTGAGAAGCATGACCATGCTGCTATTTGTGGATGTGGAATTGTCGAGGTGACAAGGCTGTGTGAGCGAGGTCCGTGGTAAACGCACGCTGAAACACCAGTACAATGTTATTTGCATCGACGCGCAATCTAGTCTATGCGAATGAGCTAAGCAAGACCACATAACCCTTGTTTTTTGCGTTTCGATGCAGCTTTAGCTTACCCTTCTTGCTTAACCCAACAACGCCCCAACGAAATTGCAGTGGTTCACTGCTCAGCACCAGTAGCCCCCCTTTAACATCTCCGTCAGAGGGTCATTGCCCCTATTCCTCTTGCTTCAATCCGGTGTTAAAAATGCACTATGCTTGTGTCCTCTACCACTTCACGATAACCGACGGCCCCGAACCGTCTAGTTAAGCGATTGGTTGAGGTCAAAGCAAAAGAATGAATACTGCAACGATATAACTTTTTTCCAGGGGAATCTGGCAATAGATGTGTTAGTCCTCAGGCTTCTTTTGATGCTGCGCTGAGGTAAAAGTAGAATTTACCCTTCTGTGGTCCCGCTTTGGTTTAATGTGGCTATCGATGTTAGCATTACCGACACATATAAAACATCAGCGAAACCAAAAACATTGACTCTCATGGAGTTTTTCAACTCATTTTTAATATATCTTAAGAGAAATTAATTTCCACATCGAAGAGCCAAACAGTATATGTGGTGCTTACTATGGCATTGATGAGATGGTACACATCTTTTGATTAGAGGTAGGTTTGACATAAGAAGTTATTGGCGTTTCCCTCATTCCATTTCTTCCCCCAGCAGGTTTTGCTGACACGGCATTAATTGGCAGATTAATCACTAGAATGTTCCGGAAATCAGCAGCACTATAATACCCTTTTGTTTCTAGCACAGGTACGGCTTGTATTGTTAATGGCATAGCAAGCATTTAAGGTTGGATGTTTTCCAAACTAGTTCGCAGGGTCAAAGGACTAGGTGTCCAGCGTGGTATCTGCATGCGCCTAACAAGGCCACTGCGAGGAATCATTAGTCGAAATTTGATGCAGTTGTTCCAGGGGCACATTCTAAATCTCTTTCCATTCAAGTGACCTTTAATCCAACTCGTCGTTTTTGTTCTCAACTTGAGTGATTTCATCCGTCCTCTATACGTAAATAAGCACTTCACGTATTACTGTGCTCGGTGCAAAGGTAACTCAAAGGCATTGAAGGTAATGAAACAGGTACTTTGTAATGAGGTGCCTAATTAATGTCACGCAATGATTAATGGCATTAACTTCAAATGGTTTTCAGTGAGACTGACATTTAGCAGTTGGAAATTAAGTCCTACCTGCCGTCATTTTCGCGGTGCGAATTGAGTCACTAGTCAGTACGTTTCAGTTCCTTATTGGCAATGAAAGCATATCTTATCTGATAAAGTGTATGGCATCAATCCCTAGGCTCATTGCCACGCAAAACTCATGACTAGCAACGCAGTTCCAGACGAGACGATGCTGATTGGCCAATTCAAATGACCGCCTTGCCAATTTGTAGCTTTTTATTGGAGGAAGTAAATGCAAGAATTGTAGCGACAATGAACTAGTTTCAGGTTAAGTTTTAGCCCATTGCCCAAAACCACTCATTCAGTTGGACAGTTATCTAGGAGAGATAATCTTTAATTGCCATAATTATCACTTTGTTTATCGAACAACTTTAGGTTATGCCAGCAAATAAAGTCTGGACCTGGGATGACTCTTTGTCTATCGCTACACCCTCGCTTCATATAGTGGATCTCACATGCCCATCCACCTACAACTCATCATCATTTTAGGTTTTTACATGGACCAATTGCGAATAAAGCCTTAGCTATTAAATGGCATTTTCAAAGGTTACCTACCACTAAACATTGTGTGCATTCATTGGTTGACTTCTCGCCCATCATGTTCATGACTTTGCAGAAGTGCCCCGAAATCGTAAATGTGATATTGAAAAATGCCATCAAAATAAATACCAAAGACGGGATGGAACCCCACTTGTAATACTTAAGGCGATTGAACATTGCATACATAATAGTGACAAAGTGAAACCACAAGCTAAGAGAAATCTGGCCCTGCCTAGAATAGTTCCCATCAATCCAGTCAGTTTGCTTATTGTAGCGGCATTGAAAAAGTGCTACCAACGAATGGAAGCAATTTTTTGGGAAAAATTAGAGCAGCAAATAATAGCCACACGCCTTTTGTGTCCCACTTGGGGGCTACATGAATGCCACGAAATGGGTACACGAATGTCCAGGATGTGTCAAAACACACAAGCGTTAGTGATAGCGTCCACCCAGGTGATGCAGACCCGAAACACAAATTTTAGCAGTCAAAGTGAATGCAACTAGGTCACTATGGCGACCCAATGGCGACGGTATCGATTTGCACAATCGTTAGTGCCGCCGAGCTATGCGTACACGCCGAGGCTGCGAGGCCTGCGTGAGCAGGCAGGGTGAGACCGCCCCAAAGCCGTGTTTCCAAAACAGGCGGCATGAGTCACCGCATTCCACGCCAAAGTTCGCGCATTACAGTCACGATAATCAACAAGCCTGTTTACAGTTCCCACATCCGCTTGCGTATTTCAAACTCCCCGAGTCACCAACACCTGTCTGGACCGATGTTCATTCCACTCGTGCCTACACGTCAACGGTTCCCACAATCGAATTTAAGTTTTAGTAACTCAAAACGTTTTTTAGGTCATAATTAGCTGTACCTTCTTCTTTTAGTTCCTTACATGCTTGAGGTGCCTTTAATTTTCCTTTTCCCACGAGGGAAGAGGGTTAGAGAATCAAGGAAATTGAGATTCTGCGCTTACTCCATGTCCAGCGTTGTCCAATGAGCAGCTGCTCTACTCCACTGTGCTAAAACCCACCCATGTACATTTTTTTACTCTTTTGTAAGGAAGCCAAACATATAGCGCCATTTTTGCCGTGAATGGCGCTGCCTTTAATCCTTCGCCTCCCATTTTTGGGCGTCGATTTGTTGCACCAAATTCAGTTTTCACCAAAAGTTAGCAGAATTTCGGACTGCATTTCGAGGACTCAAACTTTTGTGGTAAACAAGTTTTAAGTATCTAAAAGTGGTTTAAAATTACTCAGTGTAAAATATTTACACAAATAACCAAATAACTATTTGACTTTAGGTTTTCACCACTGATCTTGAAGCAAATCGTCTCCTTTCTTGCAAAGTCATCTCAATGGCCATAAAGTTTGTCAATAAAACATGTGTAAGGGACCTGGAGTTACGAATCTAGAAAAAGTTATGAGTTTTGCAAATACGTACTTTTGTGTTGATCTAAAGAGAGTGGGAAACGAAGAAGTGCCAATTAAACCAGGCTGCATCAGCACAGGCGTAGGGTGACACTTGTGGGGTCTGAACCTCTAGGCGAATACTCCCATCGGTGAAAACGGTCCCTCCCAGTGTTACCCTGTCACCTAACTTGAAACAGATTGATCGTCGTGACCAGTCCTAATGCAAATAGTGCAGTCTGTACAAATCTTAACATCTATCAGGCGCGAAGATTGGTTTTATCTGTGTTACGCACTTACGCATAAGTAAAACTACAGGTTTTTATAATAGCGCAACTTGTTGTTTTGAGCAACTGCCATTAGCCCAGAGTTGTTAGTCAAGCTTAAGCTAACGAGTGGTGTCACTGGAGGTGTCCGAACTCCGACGCATAAAATTTGGCCATCACTCATACTTTCAGGTGTGACGCGACCGCTTTGAGTTCCTCGTTCGCATTTGACCTGGAGTGCCTGTGATGACCGCATCCCTTGTGATCCTCCTCAGGCCGATTTCTGTCACAGCTGCCATTTATGCTATTGAACTAAGCGATAATGCGTAAGAAGTCTTAGTAAAATAAGGGAAAAATAAACATAAATATATCCTGGTATTAAGGACATCGAATGTCAATGAAGTCAAGAGACGAAAATTTGGAACAGGAAAAGGGAAGTGTACGGGTGCCCCGTATTCATTTAGAAGGTGGTAGCACTGCCACCATAACTTAATTCAACGACTACAAATTGTGTAAAATGGATGGCTTAACAAAACCGAATGGGCAAAATTCATTTCTACAAAAATAAGATGGATGCTGAGGTTACCTATGCCGCTACAAAAATATTCTACCAATATAAGGGACCAGCTGTCAATGCTATTCGACTAGTTCTATCGTATTCTAACAGACAAAGCAAACTATTCCCTCATATCACTAGTGAGGGATAAAAGTTGAACCAACGAGGAAATAACTGTTCCGCAAAATGTAATTTTTATGTAGTTAGCTTTAAACCTTCCAGTTTCCCGTTTATTAGGCCCTGATTTCTGCCATAATCAAATGGAATTGGGTCCTAATCCTGCAGAGATATGACGAAGCATGCCAATGCCGACGCTTAGGACAGGACAGACAACTCTGTGACGCATGTGTCAGTGTATGGCCCGAGACATGTGAGGAATGCGTAATGACCTTGAACGGCCAATCACAGACATGACGCGCAACCATTCCCATTTACCACCAGATTTATGTGAGTGTCTTGCTTAGAATGTGAAAAATGAATTATACAGTGAGCAACAGGATTCATAAAGCCTAGAGTTATGTTTTTTTTTCTGGCAGTTTGAACATGTCCGGACTAATGTTTCCCATCGTGCGCATTTGCGCTTCGCATCAACTTGCCATGGTAGTCGAACATAGTTTACGCCAGTAACATTGCGTTTACGCTGAGAGATAGCACGAAAATTGATCATTCGAATAATTAAAGGTATTTCATTTCTCAGACCGCATTATCTACCGCTACCTCTGATCCTTGTGCCCATTTCTGTCGACTGACTTTTAATGGACCAATGAATGTGGTAACCTACTTTTAGGCATAAAGTCATACATGCATTCAACTTCACAGGAAAAAGTGAAAACTATCTGACAGTAGTCCCTCTAATCCACAATCGAAGAAAGCTACCAAGGCAGAAACACTTCTCCCACCTCTCCACGCTGCTATAGATCTCGTCTGCCAACTTCCCCATCTGATTGGCCCACCTGCCGACCTTGACGTAGAAACAATAAACGTGTTCTGTTTGGTCGGGAAGCACGCACCTACTGAGGCTTGCATTAGACGTTCGTCCACGTGGCGCCAAAAATAGCAGCGGTATTTTGCGGTCTTTTATAGGTGTGGCACCGTGCCTGATGCTACTCGAGCAATTAGGCTGGCAGGTCTGCCTGCACTTGTCTGCTGCGTCAAATAGCCCATCTCAGACCAGGGCCTGGTGCGTTTCGAAGCGCTACACTCTGTTGCCTATTCGATTAACAACAAATGGATTGCGAAATTTCAGAGGACCAAAAGAAAGCTTGTCGTTTTGCTCCGAGTTAACCATAAATGTCGCATTTTCCTGCACATTCCAGTTTTCTCTTAGGAAGTTTGGGCTTCCTAACCCGATTTAGCAACAGCGGAAAAAGCAGGAACTGAGGTTGCGGTTTTTACGTGGCGGAAAGGCGGAACGTTTTCCCTTTTCTAACTTTAGAAGCGTTTTTCAGAGTTATTTCTGATATCAATAGGGAGGTTGGTATTCTATTTTACTTGGAATTTTTTGTGCAATGTTTTGAAAATCGACGACCCTTTTTGATAACAGCTATAGACTATCTTGAATGTACATTGAAGAGTTAATGCCATTGCATTAAAGGCCTTTTGATTTTCTACTAATGTAGATTGGCCTTCTTGGGCTTTGAAGTCGAACTAACAGGAGCCAATCGAATGCTTTTTGATGATTTTGCCGTAAGCTATTGGGATTGGACTTAATGAAATCCCTCCCTATAAGTTTTACGGAGAGAAAAATAGGGTGATCCAACATATCAGAATGCAAGAGGTCGTCGACAAGACAGCTTTTGGTGGGCTGTGTAGTGATAGCGGCATTAAGTTGAAGAATGATCTACTCAATGTGGCCGCAAATCAGTTTTAGAGGTGAAGCTAAACCCGCTAATTCCCTAAATTAGCATGGATAAAACGCAGTGTTACCGCGTATGAAAAAAAGCACATCTAAGACCAATTTTAAGCATTTTGGTTTTCAAGGCTCAGGGTGGAGATCCCACCAAGACATCCTTTTTAGGTAACAGCCACTTCGGTTTCTGCTTCACTTTTCCTTAATTAGAGTAAAGTAAAATCCCACTTGATTAAAAAATTATCGAAGGCATTTTAAAGAATCATTTTGATTAAATAGAAGACTTCTCCGTTAAAATTCTCTGTTTGAATGACTACCCAAATAGTGTCATGTTTCAGAATGGTGTTACCTACCTGCCTTTATGACTCCTCATGCACCCGTTCTCTCCATTAGCCATGTTCTCTCCCAAAATGGGAGTTCTTCTACTTACTGATTTCCAAAGCCTAGACAACATAATACTCATTGGAATCTAACAAAGGCCGACAAGAATAAGATGCCTCAACTTTTCTGTTCGTGTCAGCGTCAAAGTAAGCCTTATCTTGCGAAGTTAATTGGTAAAGAACATGTTAATCACAAAATATAAGGAGCCTTAGCATTAAGTAGTCATTTAACTTTTTAATTTATTAATGAATGCTTTGTTTCCTCCACAGGCAATGAATAGGCCTGCTACAAATTATAGCGCTTTTAAGATGTTCCTTTTTAATCAATTTACCAACCACTTCTCGTTCTAGACTTAACTGAGAATAGTTATTCAGGAGCGACACAGCAGAGTCTCGTGAGTTTGGTTATTTTAATTCCATTTGTCCTGGAGGCGCCATGCGATTGTGAGGAATAGGGATAATGCAACGAATCTCAAGTGTTAGAATGATTTCAGCAGCTTACTTCCGGATATTGGAAGAGTATTATCTGTTCAAGCATCTGTAAAGCTGTGTAGGGGCGGTCAATGTTTTGAACAAAACCTTCACACGGTTCACAAGTCAAATGGCCGTGGGACTTTGTCATTATGACCTTTATAAAATCGGAGCCCTTGATTTGGGCTTGAGGTGATGTTTGGAGCACCAGACACTCTCTCAATAATATGAAGATGACACAGGCGATGCACAAAGAGCGATGGAGAGTTTCCTTTTACATTTTAGTAAAATATCTATTTCACAATAAGAAGGAACGTTTTTTTTTTTTAAATTTTAAATCACCTGACCCGCCCTGAATGGACGACAACTGTCGCGCATTGTTCGTTGCTGCGCAAAGGAATGTCTAAAAATACGTGATCTATTTTTGCGCTTCGTTTGGCTCGCACACGTAACACAAGCAAACGCAAGCATCCACGAAAAGGAGGGGCAGGAAAGTGTGTCGTTTATTTTGCAACAACACATCCACAGTTGGGCATGGGACATTTGTCGGAGTTGCTGGGATTTCTGTTTTGCGCTCCAAAAGCAGCTGGTCACTCTCCAATCAGTTTCTTCTTCATCCTTTGCCTTTCAGGAGATATCAAGTATGGCTAGGAAGGTAATATACTAGTCCAAATGTAGTACGTTTTGATCCAGATTTCCTTTTAAGTTAAGACTTAAGATCGGGCCATACTCATCCGGTCGCCTTGAATCTCCACTGATGCATTAAATGATGGAGAGTTTCCCACAAACAGGCATTTGGATGGAATAGTGCGATTACATTGGGTTTGGTGTCAAAACTATTAACATTAAAAATTTATGTATGACCTGGCGCTTTCATTCAGAGTCAGGACGACAGCAACCTCATTGTTAATCTGTTAAATCAGTTGATGGTCAGGGGATCGACAACCAGTTAGCCAACAAAGCTACTGTACAAGGTGTAAATGACTACCTAAATAGTTTGGCTGTTGGTTCTCGAGTCTTCTCCTAAGTCGTAATGAGCCTGGCGATTTATGATTAGCGTACGGACGGATCGGAGGTCATGCATATCTCTTCGCGATCACAGGAGATCAAAGGGTTGAGTGATAAATTATAACCATCAATCTTCTTCTGAATTTGTTTAAAAAGTGGTCAAGTTCCTGCAAAATGTAAAGCATTAGACATTTCCTGCCCTAGTGGAGTGACAAAATAAATTCCGCCATTTGATAGTCAAAATTTAGCTACAAACCCGTCCATTTGATGGATTAAAAGTGTCGCTGAATTTCCGTTTGAAACGATCAAATGGTGAGGAGAAGGTACACAAATTAATTGAATTCATGCTTTGTAAAAAACTTTAGAATTAAACACAAGCCTTGAAGCTCGAGTAAAAAAAGTCGGAAATGGTACACTTTATCTAAACTACTTATGCAAATAGAGAGTGAGCTGAATTGCGTTGACGGTATCCAGTTGGTGTACTTTAAGAGTGCGCTTGTATGATGAAACGCTACCTCCAAGCCCTTTTAGTGAACGCCTTTTGACATTACAAGGTTGCTCTGCAAGCATAGCAACCACGTCAACCGGCTCGTGGCTCTAGTCCTTCCTTCTCTTTAGCAAGTACACATAAGAGTCTTTGGCCATCACTCAGTGTTTTCATTTGCATAGACTGGACCTGCGAAATACGTTTCACCAGGGCCTGCAGAGTTGTGCATGGCTAAACTGATACGTGAGCGTGTGTTAGTGAAAGGTGTTGCGAGTTGATCACCAGGTCTTGCACGCGTCTACAATTTGATCCACAGCTGAGGTTGTGGCGCTTTTTTCAAAACATAGCTGTCGATGGCTTTGTTTATCACAAATCCAGTCCACTAAATAGGCCAGCAACTGAAAGTTAGCCACCTAAATTCTGATCTTTACTCTGTGTCGTTTTAAAAGTGCAAAAGTGGAAATTGCTGATGGTTTGTTTTGTCTGGAGCGTTTAACACCTTGTCTTCTCATGTGACTTTTAGCGGTGAGGAGAACTTACCATACGTGCCGGAGTTGGATGAGTAAAACTGAATAGTGTTGGATTAAAATTTCTACCTTACTCGTTTACTTGAGCACGTTGACCATGCGATTCACTTACGACATCAGTACTCACAACTACTAACGGTTTGAGCAATGGGCAAAGAGTGCTCGCATCGGCCTTGACGGGCGTACGGGCGATGCATTGCCCAGAGTATACCCGTAGTAGTGAGCAAGATTGTAAAGTTGATCCAGCCAATCGTTTGCCACTTTATCTGCCCCTAAATCACTCAAAAATTACCTGACGCAAAAATGAAGACATTTTAAAGGCAAGGTTTTTGGACATTTTTGAAGACAAATTCATACAATGGCATTTAAAGAGGAACAATAGTAACTTTATGTTTTTGATAAAAAGGAGCCTCTTCAAGCATAGTGTAGGCTTGCAAGGCTTTTTATTACTCAATACTGCACAGCTTTTGATGGCCACAGAAGTGTCATATGAGCAATTGGAAAGAGGTAAAAATGCCATTTTAGCAGCCGCGATTCCCTGTCCTGTAGCGCGTTAGCTGCAGTGCTGAATCGAATAGCAAGCGGAGTTTGAATGCAAACTGGGGTGAGTGTTCACTTTGATGGTCCCAATGTATTAAACATCCTGTTCACTACGGCGTCCATTCATCACTCGGTCGCCAATGTGCTGGACCGCCGTTTATGGCATCTCTATCGACGTCACAAGCACATTTTGGAGACACTCAACTGCTTCACACACAGAATAGATGTACATTGCACTCGCCTTCGATTTGATCCAAATGATGCATGCAGGAATTTGAAGACTGATGCCAACCCAAAAATAGCAAACTTGCATGGGCTCATATGAATAAAAACTAGAGACAATTAAATCCGGCCTAATGAGAGATTGGCGCTACCAGCGAATTCACTTTACCAAATTACCACCGTCTTGTCCCAGGAAAAGGACTAACTTCCTTGAAATGTGCTGCTGCTGACTTGAAATTGGCATAAATGACAGTCGAACGCAATCTGTCTGCGATGCTTAAGTTGGGCTAAGAGCAACTCATTAACCTGGAGGAAAGGTGGAGTAAAAGTCTATTTTTGGGGTACATTAAGGAGTGCATAGTGGAGTGCCGTGCTCGTCAAATGCAGGCCAGAGGGGGCCCTGAGTTCCGGAGGATGAGTCACTGTCACCAGTCCACGCAGTACGTTCCTTGTTCGACATTCACCAAGCGACGTGTTTGGAGGATGACGCATCTAGCATGACGTCGTGGCCCTTAGGCGCAGCGCAGCTCACTATTCTAGCATACGACTCTATTGGCTACTTGGAAGTGGGGATTATTACCATGGCTTCAAAAGAGGGTAAGAATACGACCTTAAGAATACGGCCTTATGAGAAGAATCCCTGTACTATCTTAATCTTATGTGAAAATTGCTGAAAGCACTTTCGTCATCTATTTTTATGCACTTAAAGCCAAACTTTGCCTGCGCACTCTAGTGCAAAGCCAAAAGGTCAAAGGCAGAAGATCCAAACGAGGAGAGCTCGGAATTTAAGTGGGTGGCCTAAATCGTGCTACTTTATGGGTATTAAGTAGCACACAACGGGAATATCAAGCAATAATGGAAATTGGAAGCAATTTTTGTTAAATCGCGCACTAATTGTACATCAAGAAAGCTAGTTTCACTGTCACTTGGTGTTGCAGGATGAAGCGATTAGATTCCATCCAATCTCATTAATATGGAAGCACATTATTTTAAGAAACGATTTTCATAATCGTGAAAATACCTTAGATTGTCCCCCTTTCTGTAGCTATCGCACTCACTTTAAGAGAAATGTGCGTTCTTAGAGCAATAATCTCTAAAAATTTTAAAATGTAGCAAATTTTTATGTATTATCTTTTGTTTGAAATTTTTGGGTCAAAATCGCTTTAAATGAAGTCTTTTAATTCAAAGTAGGCTTGTATCTTATCCTCTGTTTCTTTAAAATATTTCATCTATCGATGAAAACAAAAAAATTTTGAGTGGTAGTTTGCGTTTCATAATAGTTGCAGTGCTATTCACCAGAGTGTCTTTAAATTATTTTTAAATTTGTGCGGCACGCAACACAACCTTGCTACTTCTGGTGTCCATTTGGCGCTGTTTTTGTGTACACAAGCGAAAATGTTTACGCTGTAAGGAGATTCCACAACTCAACCGGAACATTCATTTCGCTTATCACTTATTTCTGGACTCTATGAAGAATATTTAAGAGTTTGAAATACGGTCGGAAGGTGGAAGCCACCGCTTTCTGGTTTGAAACCGCTGACCCCCAAATCCCACATCCTCGAACTTGCAATGGCACTCAATGACGGGAACCCAGAACTAACCAGAATTGAGATTTGACTCGCAAAGTAACACATATTACGTTATCGCTAACAAGATAATGCATAGAAATACAAACAAAAACGAGATGGATTGATCCGTTGAAGGACGCGGTGATGCAAGGCCTAGAAATATCGACACCTTACCAAGGCACTATGGCAATTTCCGGTTAGAAAAACTTAGAGGCGCCAATAGCAGCACTAATTTTGGGACTTTGAAGGCATGTGTAGAGTAAAGTAAGCGAGTACGCATGGTTAGGTGTGGCCTTACCATCTGTGACAGACGTGACAGCTATTTGATGAGTTAAGTGATCGCGAAATTGCTAGGAGGCGCCTGCTCTCAACGCCATGTGACGGTGGGAATGTTCGGCACCATTAGTTCGCCAAACCACCCTCAATCCGTCAACAACAGTCATTCTCACAATCTGGCCCTAATCACCAAGTCATTTGCTAGTTTTTTTAAATTGTACTCTCATTTTATCAGTTCGCGAGCATCCCAATCACCACCCTGCCCTATCACCAAACACACCCATACCAACTTGCCTAAATTATTCATTCATTCATTAAGCGAAATCTAGTTGGTCAGCTCTCCTAAACTTGCATATAGTCCCAACATGTCAGCCACTTTAGCAGAACGCCCATTCCCCCAACAGAAATGCTTTTATACGTGGTGGCATTTTAGCCGCTGCATATAGAGGCGATGGGTCTGTTTCAATTCTCCCGGTGCAAAAAGTGACAATTACTTATTACATAAAAACCGTGCATTTCTGGCGATAAATTTCGTACACAATCGTGGGTGCGGCAATTGTCTAGAAGCGAGAGATTTATTCTCCCTTCCTCTCTTGTTGCCAGATAAACTGATAATGCTTCTTGAGTGCAACTGATGAGATCTGTGGTAGCTACTGAAGCCATAATTTAAAACCGAATCGAGAATCGCATCATAGTCATGCCGAATACGCTACCTTAGATTTCTGGATCGAATAGCCTTGGTCAGTGTTGATGCTTAATTCCAACAATCCAATAACCGCGCTTGGAAGATCCAGTATATTCATGGGTATCTTAAAAAAATAGTATTTTTTTGCCTTCTATGAAGTTGTTAGTACGAATAAGCCCACTTGTGGCATCGTGGCAGGGAGAAGTTGAGATGGTGTTGCGAGAGTGGAGCGCAGACGCAAAGTGGACGTGGAAGATGCCACAAACTTCGCATTTAAAATGGTCGGATATAACTGATGCTTCTTTGAATGGATAAGTAACAAACCTAAAATTAAAGCATATAAACGCTTTCCTGTTGATCATGTTGATTGTTTGAAATTAAACTTGTCTTTTTTTTCATTCACCATGTAACGGGTAACACGCAACCATCCAATACTTCATAGGCTACTTAGCTCAGTTCTAGAACTCATTCCAGTATAGATCGAGTGAAGTTCGCAAGACAAGCTGAGGTTTAACTTTTGGGTTTGGTAAAGAGATCACTCAGGTCCTCCGCCATTGCGCATACGCCAGATAGGCATAAATGCATTTTCTGTCTGGGTATTTACCTTCTTCGTCTTTTGGATATTCTCAGAGTGCTACAAATCTTTATGTTCCGGTGGATTACCAGAAAACACACTTTACTTTTAACATGAAAAACAAAACTTTTCCTTTCGGTTGAAGGACATTAAGTTATGCGTCTTCAAACCTAACCCTCAGATGAAAGCAATATTTTGATTGGAGAATGAATGCAAAAGTAGAAATTTTCATGCATTAGTTTAATTATTGTACTTAGCCAAGTGCAATGTTTTTCAAAGGGTTTTCCTTTCAAAAAAAGGAGTCAATAAAATAAAGCAGACTGATTTAGACCACTGAAGAGGCATTCTGATAAACGATGTTTTCACAATAGTTAATGCTTTTTGTAATTTTGAAACCACCTCCACAAGGCCTGCTGACGACGCTGGACATGGCTTGAAATATCGATTCGCGTTGGCCCGCATCAAGTGGAATTCCAGCGTTCCTTTGAATCACCTGATGGGATGGTGCAAAGGTTCAGAAAGTGTAGCGATGCTTAGAGATGAGAGATGTAGGAAGTGCAATCCATGTGAACCAATTTGCCCTGCCTATCCAAGGTAGTAAAAATAAAGGCATTTTTGTCGTTGCATAAGTTGATGGACTTTCGCCTAGAATCCTACCAAGGCGTTTGCATCATAAGCAAGAAAATCTGAATGAGCATTATTTCTCTCACCTTTCTCATTGAAGGAGGTAATTTTTAACCCTTATTTGCTGGCACACTCAAAGCCAGTGATGTCTGCACCAAGGTTGACGACAAAACTCCGTTGTCAATGCCTCTCGAAGGGCAGGAAGGTACAATGTTGATTATTGTGCACACACTTTGCTAGAAAATTAGGACGCCTAAAGCGGTCATTCTAAGTGGTGTGAAGGAAAACAAATTTAATGTTGGGGAGCTTTGCGACGTCAATCGTGACTAAATCCGGATTAGGAATGACAATCGAATTACGCCACCTAAGTCCACAGAGTGTATTGACGAGTGTGTTTGCTGGCATCTTTAAATTCCACAGTTGATTATATTAAAAAATCGTAAGCAAATGATGACATAATGGGACTCTATCTAGGTTTTATAACGACACATTTGCTACTTAGGTAAAGACCCTTGCTTCCCCTGGACTATGAAGCTTCAATTTGGTGTTTGCTTAAAAAAAGTAACTTTCACTTTTTCGTCATTGAGACATTGCATCTGCACCGACTTTATCGATGCTATCAAGTCCTCTTTAGAATGCTTTTCTGTTACAAATCATGAATTTTGCAGATTGCGATTGCTTCTCAACACGTCCTAATCCTTAAACTAAGTCGCCAACTGCTCAAAGTCTTGGCAAATTAGGTGAGGCTGTGACCAATGAATGAATCCTGTGAGCAAAAAGGTCTATTTTAAATGACTATTTTGAGCCAAAATTGCCCATACGGAAGACCCGAATGGCAAATGGCGATCGCCAGTAAAAAGTCAGTTAGACTGTTTCAATCATCACGCTAAATACGTGTAGCTACGATCATTTTCCACCAAGTATTGCGATCCTCTACACTTGTAGAGGCATTTCTCCATGCTGCATTTCATCATTTAAATATCGTCCAATGTCAGGATATGAAGGCCTGAAAGTTGTTTGGCCACACGTGCCCGTGCGATTGGCCTTTGGTAAGGAGAGTCGGTCCAGTCAGAGAGCCACGTAGTGAGGGCGTGTCAGCTCGCTGTGTGACCTTCAAATAGCAGTGTGTTATGTGTTTGTGGAACATTGTCTTTTCCATCTACCAAAGTGCAAACGTCCCTAAACAGATTTATTATAGGGTCCAGTTTCCTTGTTTTTAATTATTAAGATGCGCTGATGACTTCCTTTCGCCATCTACTGCGAACGTTAAAAGCTTCTCATTGATTGTGAATAATACCTAAAGGAAATAGAATCACCTTTTGGAAAGTAAAAAAAGAAAAGGAAGTCTTGGCCACATTTGAAGACAAGAAATTTTATTTGGACGAGCAAATATACTTCGAGTCAGATTTCGTTCTGCAATGGAGTAAATTTTTGTTATCAGTAAAGCTCTTCACCGACTACAAGGTCTGCTAATTGAATGGGGTTGGAAGGGTGGCAGTAAATCAGCATGGGTAAAAGCTTCATTTCCATTCAATTTACATGTACTGCTGCTCGCAAATGTAGAGTGGAGGAGGAAGCTAAAAGTTTTATTAAAGTGGAGCACACAAATTTATATGACAGCTAAAGTTGTTTCTGGTGTTATCTCTCGAATAATCAAGAAGTCGAGGGTTTATGTGAGGCTGAATGAACTACCAGTTCAGGTTTTTTATAATAAATAACTAGAATGAAAGACAGGTGAATAAAGTTGTGAGTCAGCAGAAGAAACGAATACACACAGCAGATGGACGGATGGATGAATGACCCACCAAATGCAGACGCGTATGGTAATTGGTAGGAAGTTCAGCGAAAGATGAATAGAAAAGCAGGTAAATTAATGAGAACATGATAAACGGATGAATTATAAGTCTTGGTGGATGGGAGGTTATCGGACGGAGTTAATGTGAGCGTATGCCTTGTCGATCGTCATCTAATCGCCTATAAGTAGTACCCACTCTCTGCGCAGAATTACTGAAGTCAGGAAGTAAGGTGTTACACTCACCTTTGTTTGCTCACGCCAGCACGACCTCCGGCACACAAAGCCCCATGATCATGTTCAAAGGACTTATTAAGGTAACTGTTCCTCAATGTGGGTACACTAACGGTCCTTCTTATGGCTTGAAATTGGTCTTCGCATAGCTCAGAAATAATCATTCCATGTGACGAATCCCAGTGCATGCAGTTGTTGCGACTGAAAATACTTAGATTAAAGAAATTTGCAATTTCCCGCAAATGCACCGTTATTACTCAGCATTCTTAATTTTGCGCTTGATGGTATTAATGTATGTTCCCATTACATCGAGATACTATGGGTGGTCTGGTTTACAACACTCAGAAAAGTGTGGGAGCTCTCGATGGTAGGAACTACTTATTCACTTTCCCCATTTCACCTGAATTGCAATTTGATAAGTGATATACGGTGACATAAGGCACGCAGTTAAATTTAGAGCTCACAACTCAACACTGATACATAAAGCTCTATTATTTCTTGATCACTTGATACTCATTAAGCTCTGACACTCATAACCATCCATCAGAGACATTAATGCAAAGTATGCAAATCAATCCGTTATTTGAGTTATCGGGGACAGGTGTTCCCTAAAGTCTTTGTTTGTATACATTTTAAGGCGACTCTATCAAGGCACTCAACGGAATACCTTACATGTCTTGATGGAGACCGAAGTTCACCCACTGGCACGATATGCTGGTAATCAAGACGTGGCTAAAGTGAATGTCATTTTCCACGAAAAGTTCTACGCGGTGCTTGCCCAACTCTTGAACTCGCAGAGACTCAGGATACCTCGTGGTCAAACGCAGTTTAATAAACTACAAAAGCATTGTATTTATCTTTACTGGGAATTGAAAAATGTTTACAAAGTTTAAAAAACTTGCAGTAAGTCCCGGAGCAGGAAAGACCAGAAAAATTAGTTTTGATATAATTATACTTCAAAATGCTGACACGAAGGCACTTTCCTGTATGAATCGTGCCACTTAAGCATATTCTTCACCAGTCTCAAGGAGCTAGGAGGTTATTCCTGCTCCGCCTAGAGTTGTGATAGGGCCATCAGAATCACGACTCCCAGTTTACTTCTAGGGGACGCATGAGTAATAGAGAGGTCGTGCACCTAACCCGTTGCATGCACCATGGTGTGCCGTCATTAGCATGGGTTCCAAATGTTCCCATCACACTGGTTCATTTACATATTTATGTGTTTAAATTAACTAGATCTCCCACAGTTTGAGTCTTACACACTTACCTACAGCAAAGAGTGTTATAGCCATTTGTGCAAGGGGAAATAAGATGAACTTCAACTACTTTCCTTCCTCAGCAAATACGTTGCAGTGATTAAAGTCGCTGAAAGACTTGGTTTTTGGAGTGATAAAGGAATACGTCTGAAGCAATAAACACTTAGGAAGCATTCACTAAACTTTGAATATTTGGTAATACGCTTTTTTAGAGCTAATAGTTTGATAGTTAGTGCAAAGTCCCAACTACCTGGTGGAATTTGGAGCGATTCGTCTTTCTCCAATGAAGTGCAATGCGGTTCAGTGTTTGAGCTTCCTAAAGAACAATAAATTTTTCCTTATTGCTGGCTTATCTGTTATATGGAAATGTAACATTATGCTTGATGCAGGCCATCGAGCACAAAAGCTATTGTTAAGATGGACTCCATTTTTGAAATCGAAAAGTCTTGATTAATTTGTTTGTAGTTGCAGCAATTAGCTAGCATTATTTAACAAAATGAGCTTAATTCCCACGTTCCAAATGCGTATTAATAAATTTGTAGGCCATGGATTGATCCAAATATGCAGCGTAACTGGCCTACTTATATTTTATCAATAGCATCCGTAGGTATTCATTTAATCTTCACAAAACTGTTGCGGAAAAATGACGACTGCAAAGTGTGATAAAATTAGAAGTCCAGTTTTTTGATGCATAAATGGCGATGCAAAATGGCCTTTTCTGCATTCCTTATCAAGTTGTTTGAGCATTAGGAGTCAAAGCACTTAAACTAAGAGGAAATGCAAACATTTTTTCATAACCGCTTAAAGTACGCATTAAGCGTTGGATGCCGAACACCACTGGGCAAAAGGATTTCGACAGTGAAATTGATGGTGCACTGCCTAGCAAGCTATCGTACTCCTTCATGGTTCGTGAAGTCAGCGAACAGGACATTCTACTTGAAGGCATAACCGACTAGCGCTTCTTGGCGGCTACCCTAGCATTTGCTGATTCCAAATAACTCTAAGTGTAAGCAAGTGTTGCATCCCTGACCACACGGACATTTTTGGCCTTTCAACAACAAATAAAACTGTTTCCGTACTCGCTTGCCTCATTTGTGCCTCAGAGAAAACGAGCGCCGCATCCTCACTACTCTATAGGGCTTAAAAGCGAGTTGTAAACACAACAAACACTCGTATGAGTAGCTTTATATTTCATTCGTTAGTAAAAAAATGCAAAAAAACACAAATGCAGTAGGTGATCAAGAAGTACCCGCACAACAGACAAGTCAGCACCCATTAGTCGATCCTGTCAAAACGTACAACCAAACCGTTGTCGCCCACGGCAACAAGGATACGTCCATCCCCGGTGAAACGGGTCTGTCGAATAGCCCCAAAGTTGTTCAAGCTGCCGGCGCCCGTTGCGGTGATGTGAAGAACCTGGGAACCAGGAATTGCGAACAGACGTCAATGTGAGGTACAAATGGTTATGTGAATGCTCTGTTACCATGACACTTGGCTTTTTAAGCTTATGCTCATCGGCCATTCTTTTCCTGTACGCAAACGAAATAATTACCTACATTCCCTAGAGGAAGGTGCTTTGTTTGAAATTACCGCCAAAACGGTTTCTTATAGCCTTAACTTTTAAGCAATGAACTCATTCGATCATGGGCAGATTAAAAATTCCAGTCAGTTATATACAAAACCCCGGGATTTCTACCAGTCTTTCGAGATTCAACTTCCATAACACTGATATGGAAGCTTGTTCATAGCATAATTATAACTCCGTCCATAATTGTCACAGACCAGGCTAAATCCTATCGAATCCTTCAACCAGGTAGGCAGTAGATGCCTTTATTAACGGACGTAATGGATACGCGGAGGTATGATCAGCATGTACGACCTTGGTAGCTATGGAAGAGATTGGGGGGGGGGGGGGGAGAGACTCCCGGAAAGTCGAATAAGCATTCCAGCACTACTGATGTCAACGACAAAGGGACTTCAAAACTGGACTCCCTTTAGAGATACCTTGGACGGCACAATACAAAGTGAGAAAATTCTAAGCAATCTGCGAGACGCCAAAGCAGCAGATATATCAAAAGAGACGTTCAAGCAAATGGAATGAAACTGATACCTAGTAGCGAAGTGCTTACCGACTAACATTAGGGCCTCCTATCAACCAACAAGGCAAGGATAGTAAGGGAGTATAACCTATTATTCTGTGGTGAAAAAATCCACCACTGATGGTGACTAACCTTGAAAATGCTATACCTAATGGACTAATAAGTTTGGCCAAATTGAAACCTATTGGCAGGGTTCATAGCCAAGCAACATACTTTCCTATGAAGGGGAGAAAGCGAGGAAACACATACAAGCAACCTATGGTAAGAACAAGAGGCACCTTGGGTACAAGGGAGAGAGTCGACCCAAGGTCGGATAGATCCCACAGAAATATCCTTGGCAGTCCCACCCCCGTCCCTAGGGCAAGGAGGCGTTGTTGCAGGTGGAGATCGAAGCGCACATACCACAAGTCGCAGTCAGGTAGACGCAACTGGTGTAAAAGACTGCAGTGCGTCTCCAGCGGTACACCCGTCATGTGCCGTGCTCTGACACCACTGCCACGGCCACTGCCTTTGTCAATAGCGACAAGCCGTGGGGGCAGGAGATCGTGGAGGTCAAGGGAGGCAGGTGCGGTAGCGGACTCGATATCTCCAGGCATCCACACAACAACAGCATTTTCACAAGACTTGGAGATTATAAGACTACCAAACCACCGAGCACAATCCACGTAGTTGCCGTGTGCGTCACGAGTACTGAAGTCGGGAAAGTGCTGCAACAGGGTGTGGAAGGGCTTGCTACAAAAAAATGGAACGTAGAATAGTGTGATAAAAACATCGCAAATATATAGAAAACAACTCGCGAAGAATTCCTGTTCTCAGTACTGAAAGGGAAGAGCTCCCCTTTGCAATAGGAAAGCATCGAGTTGTGAAAAGCAGAAGGGAAAAATTGAGAAGTTATTAAAAGAAGAAATTTTTGGTGGTTGGAACCAGTGAACACTACATAAAGCACATTAATAATGCACGTAAGTAATAGTAGTAGTTAGCACAGCAGAGAAAACTGCAAAATCCATTGATAGCCCCGGTTTCCGAACCTCTGTTGCCTTAATAACCAAGTTTAACAGGAGAGGAGACGGGAATAAATGTACCGTTTGTCTGTGTACTCAAAAGAGGCTCTGATTGCGGAGCGCATCTCGGGAATGTCAAGCCGCCAGATTTTGATGGTGTGGTCCATGGAGGCGGTAAGGAGAAAATCACCGGTTAACGAGATGTCACCATGAAGCACTTCGGCGCGGTGACCCTCCACGCCACCGAAAATGCACACAATGACATGTGTGGCAATGTTCCACAGGCGAACCGTGAAGTCTGCATACCAAGGTAAAGCGAGCATAGAACAGTCCAGGGTAGACAACAATTCCGGCGGCCCACAAGCGTCGCATACATCTAGGAACGTCTATTAAGGCAATCTAAAATCTGCAATGTGCGAACAGCTATGTAGATTCCAGTAAAACTCCTGTCACTTCCGTACATAGTACTGGACATCATTGAGACAGTTAAGGAGTTCTAATGTGGGAAGCATTCGACATCTGGGAGCTACTTACAAAGAATTTGAAACTACCCCGAATGACTACACTCTCCCGTGTTTCCACAACCGTAAAGGTCTGCATCAAGGTGAACCAAATGACCATAGCGGCAATTATTTGGACATCATTCACCCCTGGATATTCGTGTGTGACTTTGAATAAACAATTTCGTTCATGGATACCTTATGGGAATAAGAGAAAATGCAATGGATTGCTTGACGCTATGAACGGTTGATTACGACACCACTAACAACAATCGAACAAGAAGAAGCTTACCATTCAATGTCAAAACACTGACCGTGCCTTCTGGCTAGTAACGAAACAAGAAACAGGTTGAACAGCTCGATTTTACCGTCTTAATACAATCTGTTAATGTTGTGAATGAATATGGTATCCAATACTTTTGTGGTGATATTACGCTTACATCGGGGCAAAACAAACGGTCGTTACAGAGGAGGCAGGCCAAAATGCAAAAAACCGCAACAGAGGTGTCAAGTAAAAAGTGCAACGATACCCACTTCACAGAGCCTATGTCACTACGTAAAATAACAAAATTTAGTTTAAACAAGCTTAGTTCAACTTATCGAAATAGATCTCCACAATATAGATCTTGATAACGTCATAAGTGAGCGTAGTATCCAATATTTCCTGGGAGAACAACACTTGGATGTGCAATTGAAGCTTATATCGAATCAAAACAGACAGTGACTGAGAAGGAAAGGAACTGAACTTGCAGAAAGGAGCAAACGATAACTGTCACTCTGTACTCCATTGGATAACACATAATTTTGTGTTACAATGCAGTCTTTTAGGCGTCTACCACAATTCAGCCACTCTTAGCTAAAAATAAGAGTTGACTCAAGATATCTTGAATGAGATCCTATTTGATGTGAGGCGATCAAGCTGGATGAAACTGATAACGGTTTGCGCATAGACGGGTATAGTAACAGTTCCTAAATCAGTAAATCAAGTGACCTCTTCAAAGCGCCTGGATTCACTTCAAAAAATTCCACAACATTCAAATGCTCACAAGCGATAAGCTTACACCAGCACTATATACTGAGAGTCAAAGGTCATGCTTTGAGAATGAACTCAACAGAATATAAACGGCATTATAACTCGATGATACATATAAGTGCAATTACGTAGACTTTTCCTATCTCCTCCGTTCGACCTCAAAGGCGATGGTAGGAGGATCTACTCACATCATCCTCCCACTAATAGTTTTAAACTTCGTGCGCAATTACATTCCCCATGTTTTCACGAACAACTCTAATGCTACAGTACTAATTATAAGTAATGGAACGAGACCCATCTCTAGCAGACTAGGTGGGTCTCTCGAGTTCCATGGAGGTTTCATTGGGTCAAAATTAAAAACGGGTGCTAAAAATTACTGAAAGAAGCTGGAGTGTCGCACGCAAAAAAAAACTATCCAGTCAATTAACACATTTAAAGCACAAGAACACAATAGTTGTAAGGCATTATTAGGCACCTGGTTCCAATTCTTAAAGTTGCTTTGATTAGGTGGATTGAATGACCTCAACGAAATTTACAAAAAAACATCACAAGTGACAAAATCGTAAACTTTCTCAATAATAGGGAAAGTTACACCATTTTTGACCAAATTTTGCATACAGTTTTAGCTCTAACGACCAAAATTTGACTTCGACAGCTGGGGAGTCTGGCATCGATAAAACGTTAAACCTAAGCATGACACCTCGAGGTTAGCTCGGTCTATCAGTTGACCTTGTTGCTTCACTAATAACCACAGTTAAGCCATTTAATAACAATGTTTCCTAAAATCCAGCATCACGGACACAATACGATACAGCTACCTTAAAACAGGAAAGCTAACATACCCTTGCTGAATGAGAAGAGAAGCGAGGGGTGACTAGGATGAAACTTCAGTTCATTCACTGCTTGTCCATGGCCAATAAGACTGTCCAAACACTTTGAGAGTGAGGGACAAAGGATACGAATGACGCCACGCTTGCCGGCCACTGCAAGGATCTGCTGGCGGCTTGATGCCTTAGCTACACCACGACGTGCATCGAGATTGCAAGACCATGCGCAGCAGTAGAACTCCTCGTCGTTAGCAGCGTCTGAGAAAGACTGAAGGAGGTGGATGGGTGGGTCGCTTGTGGCGTCCTGTCCCTCTGAGGGTGAGGGTAGTTCCCTGCATTGATAGATAGTCACCTAAAATGGGAATAAATTATTCGAACGTCGGCATCTAACAATGATCTCGACAGATATTTTGCACGAAATCAACTTCAAAAATACTTTTAAAGTGTGAAGGGGAAAGAAGCAGAAGGCTTACATGGTTAGCACCGACGGTGGCGAAAAGAAGGGGGTCGTTAGAAGAGCTGCGATTGTCACAGTTGAAGGCGACGCCGAAAATGGGCCGACCATGATTCTCCCGAATAAATGCAGTTTGGGTAAAGTTGAAGTGGTTGGGAGGTTTGCCAACCTCTTCAACCAAGAGGCAGTCATAGTCTTCCTCCACGATTTTGACGGAGTCACTGGTGTCCGAGGAGATTCTGGAACGGAGAAATAAAGTACCGAGCGTGTTGGACAAAGAAGTGGGAGCAGATGACAGAAAAAATAAGACGAACACTTCAGCTGGGATATCAGAGTCATTTGAAGGTTTGCGAGTAGTGGTAGGCATCTATGAGTAGAGAAAAAAAATTATTAGAATAGCTAAAGGAACCAAAATAGGCGTAAAGAGTTTTAAGAAAACCACACTTTAGAAGCAAAACTATGGCAAAAGTTCAGATTTATTTAAAGCCAGAATAACAGGCGCATAAAACACATTATGGGGTTCAGGCAATTTCAACACTCATTTTGAAAGACGGAGTCCACATTAAGCATTCAAACTAGATAAAGTGAGTTTCAAGAGCTAAAACTTTCAGTCACGAGGTACACTAGGCAAATACTCAACAACTGTGAGGAATCGGGGGATCGTAGCGCTGGTAATAGTTAACGGCAGCTAAACAAGGTCTTAAATGTAAAAGATAGGACATTTTAATAAAAAATAGAGAGCCGATAAGGCATGAAACGAAAGCTAGTGGAGGCAGCTACCCCGACCTAGTTATTCGCAGTTTGCAGTACAGTGCCAAAATATTTAAAACTCACGTTATGGCAAATCAGTGCAACAGTTTACACCAAAAAGCATATAATACAAAGGAACAGTGCTCAAAAAATTACTTGTTTAATGCTGCTTTTAGAATACAAAAGGAGAAATTGAATTTTTGAATATTGATGATGATGATGCGTGGCCTACAAGCAAATGCTTCGGCTTTTGGTGCCAGTAGCTCAATTACCACAAACGTATCGGTTCTGCAGAAGGATGGCTTCCGAAGTAGAAAAGGCTCAGACCGCTTGTCCCTCAGAGGGAGACACTATTTTTGGCAAAATCGTTCGCAAGGAAATTCCAACAAAGTTCCTTTATGAGGACGATCAATGCGTGGCTTTTGACGACATTTCACCTCAAGCCCCTACGCACTTTCTGGTTCTGCCTAAAAAACCCATTCAAAAGCTGGATTCCGCCACCGAGGATGACGAAGCGGTAGGTGTAGCCCAAATTGACACGCGTATTTTCTCTTAGCTCCTGGGTCATTTGCTCATAGTGGCAAAGAAAGTTGCTGCACAGAAGAATCTAGCAAAAGGCTATCGGGTTGTGATTAATAACGGGCGTGAAGGTTGCCAATCGGTCTACCATCTGCATCTCCACGTTGTTGGCGGGAAACAGCTGGGGTGGCCACCGTGTTAGACCGGTTAATTAATAAACGCTTGAATTAGTGCTGCTCTACATACCTGTATGGAGATTGGACCAAAGCACTCAGAAAAACAGTTTTGTTTGTAGTCAGAAAAGTTGTGGAATTTTAACTTTGATGCGTGATCGTAAGTACTAGAATATCGCCAAGAACAGCATGGGGTAGTAGATCTCTTTTACAGCATAACCCTGTCATTATGAGGTGGGAAGGCATTTGCTTCTCACTGTAAAAGGCTGCCTTGCTTTTGCAGCGGGGATGGGATCGCACGTGTCTCAGCATAGTTACAGGTATGTAGGTGTTATTCTATTGGGCCAAATAGAAAGGGGAATTATCAGATTGCTGATGAGGTTTGTTGTTAAAACTTCAACGTACAATTTGAGACGTTTGAGGGGTCTAAGGTATTTTATACCTTTACTAGGGACAAAATATGGGCTCTGGAGGCGGGGTTTCCCACTCACAGACGGAAATCGAAATGGACTTGTGCTCATGCAACACTTGGGTTGACCAGTATCTGAAGCAAAGGATAGCTGTGCAATCTAGAGAGCTGCGTGGTTTCAGAGTGGGGAAATTCACTATATTAGTAACCCAAGGGACCGAAGACGTCAGTTTCCGAGTTTTATTGTAGCATCGAAAAGTGCTTCCCAAATAACGCGTGATCGCTGCAGGGTTCTACTAAAATGCAATTAGTACAATGTTCTTCCGATTGATCACTAGGATTCAGGATTAGCCTGGCAACTATCGACGATGCCTAGGTGGCATATATCAGTGGGGTGGTAAGGAGGGCTACAAATCGCATTTTTTAAGCAAAGGCTGAAAATGAATATCATAATTAGGCAATGTTGGGCATCTACTGAGAAATGAAAGTACGGGAAGGACTTGGATGAAGAAGATCCAGCTTTTCACTTGGGCTAACTAGCATTGTACCCATGGATTTCACCCTGCTTATGAGAAGATTTGGAAGAAGCCCAAGAATGCATTAAGTAACTAGTGAAGAAAGCAAGATCTGTTCGCACCGGAAGAGTAAAATAGGTGACAATTAATTATAGCCCGCAAAAAATCGGATCAATTTATTAAAACAATACAGATGATGAAAGAATTATTTTTTGTAGTAAATTTGGGAGGAATGAGCTACTAGGCGAAGAAAGTTGACTGATTCTAAAACAAATTAATGAAAAATAAATGCTGCATTTCCGATTATGAAAGAATTAGTGCTGCTTTGTACAGGTGGCCAGATCTTGATTCACACAAGTTTAAAAGTTTATTGCTGCTGTAATGATTTGGGGGCTTGTTTATCTCTGCAGTCGTTTGCGCGGGGCACTTACGTTGCCGCAGATCGTACCTTCGCCTGGCTACGTGGCCTCCGAGGCAGACTGGTGGCATAGGCTCTGTCATCCTGCTATGACTTCCCATCACTTCAAGGAAATCTCAGAGCGCTACACTTAATGTCCGTGGCGACTAATTTAGGCAGAAATAACACATAGAATAAAAATGGATTTTGTCTCAACCGCATTTGATCTAGAAGCAAATTACGTTGTTGATATTCATTGATTTCATTCCTGGACGTCAAAAAGGCAACAAACAAAATGGACTCAAAAGTTGAACGAATAAATGGTGCATCAATGGGCAAAGCACAAGAAGTATGCATATGAACCCCAGCCATAGTCAATTTAACAACCAAATATTCAAGGCAATTTTAAAAATTCACTAATATCGTACATTTAAGCGTTCCCGCTATTTTTGGCGTCTCTGGTATTCACTTCGAAATGTTCCCTCCTCTGTTAGGGAGCGTTTCTTTCAAAAACGCCACAAAGTTACGTCTAGGCTGGCAAGGTAAAACAGCTGTTGGGAGAACATAAATGTCTAAATCAGAAGGCAATTTAAATGGCCGATCAGTACACTGTTATGTGCAAATGTTTTTCAAAACAAAACAAACTTGAATAATGGTGTTTGGAGAATAAAGGATAGACTATTTTGGTAAACAGTTCAAAGCACGACTTGGCTCAAGCCGTTATGTTTTGAATTGGGTGCCCTTAGCCAAACAATTTGTTGGGTTGTGATTCTGATGTTCTCACTCAGAGGTAAGCGATCACAAGAGGTTCATGGAAGCGGAAATAATAAAAACTCTGACTGATAAATAGGAAAAGCTCATCCTTTTACCTTAGTGGTGTCGTGATTGGATGACAGGAGCCGTTCGCAACCCACACCAGTCGGCGAAGGGCAAGAAGAGGAAACGCTGTTAGTTCCATTTATACGCTTAATTCAATCCGATGCACGCATTCATCAGGAAAAACTGGTATGCGGGATGAAGGCATATTTCTCCAGCCCAGAATACCCCTGGTGTGCCCACAAGTGGGGCGGCTTTTACTAAGCTTAGAGGTCTTTTTCTTAACATTTGAACACGAATACGAGGTTGCAGGCTAGTTTAAAGGCCAACATGCATTGCGCCCAAGTTGGTGAAATGCATTTTAGCGAATCAGAGGTTTTGCCATGAGGAATCGACATCATGACATAGGTGTCACGACCCTTATTACCTAGGCGATTAATGTATGCGCTCGTGTACATGACCTTAACTTAGCGCCAATTTGTCACTTTGATAAAATTATGCACAAACTAGAAATGGTTTTGGCAGTGTTGTGGATCAAGGCAGGATTAAGTGGAATGGGTTTGTTGCCTATGAAGTTATTAGCGTACATATTTTCAAAACCTATAGTAATCGTTTTTGCATTTGAAGTATACGTAGTTGGGACACATTGGCTGCTGGTGCCACTCAAGTTGGACATTGGTTAGCAATTGACGTGCATACAGGGAACTCAGCTACCACAGCCTCTGTAACGATCTACAGATCTGAATAAGTAACTGCTTCTAAGACCAAATTCTTGTAAAAAAAGGCAGTGCATTTTTGCCCAGTTAAAAGTTTGGAAGCCAAATTTTATTATAAGGTTAGGACGAGGGACGAGACAACAAGTGGGCGCAAGGTAAAGATCCTAGGGTCAATTCGATGAACAAACAAAAAATTATAATTGTGGTTGGATCCCGAGTACATTACCGACGAGAGTGTGCTAACCATAAATTTCTGAAGTTTCCGTAAGAATTCTACTCCTTTATTTGGTATTTTCTTGCCTCTGACCGCGACGCATCTGGAAAACATCTCACCATCTGATTCCTTGAGGTTATAACCCGTTGCAAAAGCCGTTCAAGGCCAGCCGGATAAAGGTATTTTTTTGCCATAGCTCCCTGTTCCACTATTTTTTCCATCATTTGGACTCTGCGTTGATGTGTAATAGCTTGTTGTTTTGGCTAAGCTGTCTTAGAGGAGGCTATTTCACTTTGATGTTGATAGCGTTGTATCAGCTACTGAGGCACACTTTCAGAGATTCACGGTTTACCATGGACATAAATGAGACCTGAGGAATCTTGGCCTTCTTTGCCAAGCTGTTTCTTCACTTCATTGAAGTATTAAACCCTTTAGCGCCAGTCGAAACTACAGAAGATTTGGCTGACTATGGAAAAAAATTGTCGCAGGTGATTCTGTGATAATCAAGGATGCAAGACTGTGCACGCAGAAAGTTGGCTGGATGCCTGCCTAAATAGATGCCGGGGTTGTTGGTTGAGAACCATCGAGGTTTGGATTTTTCATTAAGCCGAAAAGTGTAGTGTTAGGAGACTTAGCGTCCCATCAGAGCATCACACCCAAGTGTGATTATCCTGAGTTGCTGATTTTTGTTTACGTTGACAACAATCTAGATCCTCACTACTCATTTTTGCATATCATCTATTTTTACAAGTTGAAAAACAACTTTTACTGTCTTCACAGCAAAATCGCTTTTCATATCAGTAAGCTTGAGAGTCCTGGTTTAACTTGAATGCCTCCTATGCTAAGGCGCCTAAGATCAAGAAAGGTTTATAAGCAACCGTTAATGTCTTTGTTTCAAACTGTCCAAAGTTTTTGGGCTTGTACACACTAAGCCCTTACTTTGTGCGACTAAAATGGAGATCGTGTTCAACTACCAACTCATGGGAGGATTCAAGATCAAAGCAGGTGTCTGCGTTCTGTCGGTGGAGACGGTCGTCAAGCTCTAAGCTGAGGTACTCGAACGGGGCTGGCCTTACATTTTGCTGCAGGCTTTTACACATTCTTTTACAGTTTATACGATCCAAAAGTAAGTAGGTAACAGTTTGCACGACCATTTGAGCCCTGAGTTGCCCTTGAGGTAAGCTGTCACGAGAGCTGCTAGCATGTGCCCGCAAGTTGTCAGGCGCTTGCTGGTACCTGCTCGTGAGGATGTCACAGCCCATATAAAAATCATTGCCATCCGGGAAGAAAAATGTGGCTTTCCTTTAAAATGGCTGTTTGAGTGCGCATAGAACGAACTGTATGCTCAGCTCAGCAACTGATTTCTCGGGGCAAAATCCAACTTCCAAATTGGCAAAACGCTCAGGGCGTTAATAAATCGGCTACTCCGAGAAGGGAGGCTTGAACCACTCCAAGAGGAACAATGTAAACACTCCAAACTTTGATTTTTTCACCTTAAAGTAAAGTAGATCCGCTCTATCGTAATTCCAATTCAAAAAAGGAACACTGAGACGAATGTGAGGGTTTTTAAATGATTTAAATGTACTAGTATTAGACAGTAAATAAGTCTTGGCTATAGTGAACATGATAATTTTGGCTCAGCTTTTAAGAAGCTATGCATTGGGTGCTAAATGGAGCTGTAACACTCCAAGTTTCTCCAGAATTCGTAGTACCATGGCAGAAGGGATCACTGATATACAGAAGAGCTGCGACTTCCAGCACGGCATCAGGTCCATGCCGCCGGGTGGAAGACGCAGGAGTCTGAAATCACCTGCAGAGTTAATCAACCTATTTGAATGCTACAGAACACTAGGAAATTATTTTTTCTCTACTAAATGGTACATTAAAGTACTTTAAACGAAACTAGTCTTTTTCACTCAAGTCAACATGACTATCGAATTTGATGTGCAGATGGAACGACGATGATGAGATGATTTGAAGCAAACGGGCCGTCTTACAATTCCATGACATGACAAGTTTTTGATGACTTCAAGGATTTAATAATGGAGGCAAACAATCAGCCCTAAGAACTGCCTGCGAAATGAAAATAACTAAGCAATTATACAAAATGAGGGCCATATCTCGCTTTAACTTGTCAAAAAGCAGGCTTCGAAAACAACAATACACTATTTGCTATGCTAATTAGTGTCTTTGAAGTCAAGAGCAATCTTTCAGGTAGCTCCTACGGAATTACTGGTCTCCTAGAATACACAAACGAGAGGGTGGGAATGAAGTGAGATTTAATAAAGTGAATCATTATCATAACCCATCAATGCTGCATTCCGGCTTAGACACGGTATGCATGGAACCAAGCTAACTAGAAAGCGTAACACATGCTCGAACGGATAATGGAAAACGGTCAACCGAAAACCATCTTCATGAAATAAGCTTGACAAGCAGGCTATAAACTGAGTTAATGGCCATGTCGGTCAGCCCTAGATAAGAAGATCACATGGTTGGCTGTTGAAGTCCGCAATTGCCTTTGACCGCCATTGGCTACATCTAGGAACGCTGATGTTCCTCATCGAGTGACGATGATCCAGGATGCCTAAGGCAAACACACGGGTTTCTGCGGGTAAACACCACTTTAAATAATCAATTATGAGTAAATAATCAGGAGGAGTTCACGTCTTCTCCTATGTTTCCAGAGGAGGTCACCGGCGCAATTAAGTCTCATTGAAATTTTACCAAAAATAAGAATTAAAACACCAAAATGACAAAGCAGATCAATCTAATAATAATAGAACAAGACTTTGCTCTATCAAAGTTTGGGTAAAACTACGAATAAAGGTGCGTAACATATGAAGTTAACTATTCAGGTTAAAGTGTTACACACCTATGATTCGTTTAACACCCACTTTTGATAGCGGACCCGTGAGGCACCACACAGTCGTTCCTGCGCCGGAGATACCGGCCTCTGGGTCATGCCAGTAGCCCCTTTCCAGCTCTCCCGCACGTCGAAATTCCACATTCTGCCCAAGTGCTACTTTGCCTTTCGTCTTCCGGGAAGTCTTAGGTAACTACAGATGAATACGAATTGAATTCTGGTGTTTTGCCATAGGAGAACTCTCAATATCTTCCACTATTGACTATTTAATTAGCAACAAATTTCAGGCAAAATTTTCTTGTGAAAATTACTTAACATTAATAAATCCGCTTTTAAAATCTACTATCCCGAACCACGACGATTTTATTAATTGCGTAGTTGATGTCAGCTACACAAACAAATAATAAAATCGGTCCATGTCTAATGGCGAAATTGGATTCGATTCCACCCTGGACATCAACAGAGCTCCCTCAGCCAAATTCGTCCGTCTCCTGCCCAACAGGTGCTTTCAAACGGACGTGCATTACTAGGCCTCGGTGTTGGAAATACGACCATGACAGTCGTGCAAATTTTTTGAAGTCAAGAGAGTTGACTGCCTTCTTCATGAGTTTTTTCTTTTTTTTGTGACAATGTGGCTGCCTTTTGGATGCGATGTGCACAAAAGGTGGAATGAAAATGCAAGGGACCCTATTTATAGCATGCCTATATATATTAATAATACGTCCTATACAAAACGACGAGACTATTTGACCAAAATAGTGCTTTCAGGGGACTACAATTACTTCATTAAACACAATGAATTTCTGACAATCTCTGCATTTACCGAAACATTCCCATCACATTTTGGATCCAGCTAGGCAAAAATGGCTTCATTTTGATTTATGCAGGGCAGCAAATCGCCCAAGCAAATGTCGTGAGGGAACAGTCGTGCGCAGTCATCTCACAGGTCATGTGGAGTGGGCTAGACCAGGCGGACGGACGCACAGTTTGTGCGCTATTTTTGTGCGCCAATCGCAAATTAAATGATTCTCTTTTTCTTTTGAAAGGATTATAAAAAGGGAGGAACACTGACCATTGGCTACAGCTGGCGCATACAGCAACTGTCTGCCTCTAATCATTAATTTATTTGAAGCACAAGACCAACTTTGTGAACAAAATAGATTAAGGCGCAGCCTCACTTCATCCCTTCATCTCTTTCGCCTTCAGCTTCACATCGAAGTGACGCACAAGTCTTCTTACTCTAGTGTCACAAGAAGGTGCATTTACGCTTTAACGATTGATACTAGCCTATTGCAACAGATTGTTTGGGTCGCGAGTTAAAAAGTGGATGTGAGGTGTCCCTGTTCCGAGAATAACTGCACTTTTCTTCCTTTGGGTAGCAGTTTAACCAGTACTGATACCTATTGCCTTACAAGAATAGCATCGCATCTAGCTTGTTTTGTGGATTTGTCTTCATTGGGATTTCAGTGAAAAGTAGATAAAATAAAGTATTTTTCCACCGTGACAAATAACCCCTATCCTTCAAACTTAATGGGCTGTCAGGTTCCAAAATGCATAAAACATTGGGAATTTGTGCATGGCAATCGGTGGGTAGAGAGGTGAACGACTCGTTGTGACTCCAAGATTTCCCCATGACAACGTGACAGCTCGTATCCTAAACAAGCACCCAAACGACCTTCGTCCACCAGCTTCAACCAATGAGTGTGCATCCTAGATGGGAATCGATGTACGCGGGAAGCTGTCATGGGATTGGTTATCTCTAGCACGCGCGTAATCACAGATCCTCGGCTTTATAATATCGCTTGCGAACTGACTTGGGGTGAAGCTTTAGAGAGTAAAGATTCGTTCTTTCCATCTCCGTCTCACTTTCAGTCCACCTCTTCCGACCGTCCGTCCCTAACAAGACCTCACTTGTTGATTGGAGCAAGCGTCCGTTTCGTCAAATAGAAGAAGGATTAAATTTACTTTTCTCGAGTAAGTACATCCAACTTTGACATTTTTTGGAATTTAAGTCATTACTGAGTTACGCTATTTCATAATCCTTAATAAAACCATAAGAAGAGTCAAAGAAAAAGGTAGTTAACTTTGTCGTTTTTGAACGGATCAGTTGCATAAATGGACCAAATTCCAGCCAATCAAAACGTGAGAAAATCGGACCAAACCATATTTAGCTTAATGAAGAATGGGTACAAGTAATCCTTTTAAGGGTGTGTAAATCTCTTTCCATAATCACGATTTGACATGTTCCATTGCTATTACTTAAGTAAAAGTGTCAACATAGCGAATCACTCAGTAAACAAATGACCTCAAGTGCTACACAACTTGGCCTTTAAACAATTTTAGTCTAGCAACGCGAAAAAAAGTTGCTTAGAGAGCTTCTACCTTTTTTTACAATAAAATCGCATTATCAATAATGATGGTGATATCGAAGTGATTAAATATCCAGAAAAAATTAAGTGGCAGCGCACTTTTCATGACTTGTCTGATTTCTCCAAAACACATTTTAGCACGACTTTTTCGTATTGAACATCAGTCGATTTATTTATACAACCGATAAAAATAAATCACACTTATTTTTTAGAAGACTTTACTGAAAATTTTTCAATTTTATTACTTGACAGCCTGTAATTGTGCGTTCGGGGAAGAAGTCCTCAAAAGTCACATCGCAGATCGTTACCACTGCAACAGAGTAAAAGCCTTTCCAAAAAAGTTGCAAAATTTGATAATAAGTTTAATGAACTTCAACTTAAGCAGCAGAAACCACAATTTTAGAGGCATTCTTCTGTCATTTTTTAAAGTGTTTGCACCGGACTGACCTGTTGAGCCACGCAGGTCACCACAGCATACCATCCTAAACTGTTTGTATTACATAAAAAACATGGTCATTTTCTCGACCTATCTTATGGTGATATTTGGAGGAAATTAGTTAAATTATCTTATTTTAAAATATTTTATCAATGACCATCCTCATATATGAGCAGTGTGGAGGTCGACCATTACGCCAAGCACAAAATAATCCTGGCAATTGCATAAAAGTCCACTCTCCCCACTATCAGTGCCGGTTTATTCGATTGGGATCAGCCCTTTTCAGTGGGCACCTCACCGAACCCATCCGCTAACCCCGGATGGGCTGCGACCTCAATTAATTGCTCGAGTAGACCTCGGCTATCTAATCACAAGACTAGGCGACAAATAATAACAAATCAAGAGCTTTTGCTGCTTTTAATTGCCTCTACAAGTCAGTCGGTGTCGAAGCCTAGGCATAGGTTGGCAGGTGCCATTAATATTTCTAATCACTGCAATTTTAGCTTTCCAATGCAAAGCAAATTTCACTCCCTTTGTTGGTAAACGTGGAGACCAATTTCAGTTCCAACATCACTGGCTTAAGACCTGAACTTTTGGCTAATTTCATAATTTCCATAAATTTAAGCAACACATTTAATAGAAGTAATCCGTTTTTAAGGTTAAACCGATTCCTTTAGAGAGTGATCAAGGGTAGGGATCTCTAAATACTGCCAATTTGATTTATAGCTTGTTTGTATTATTTACTCTTCCACTAAAGTCATATCTTATGCTCTAACAAATTTATTTATTTAGCACAGGTCTAAAATAACTGTGGCAATATCCTATTTATTGACTATGGATAGTTAAAGATTTCATTGTCACTTTGACATTCAGGCATTTCTTTAATCTAAGGGCTGTGGTCACTGGCGGTGCAGTGGCAATGCCTACCTGCTCCCCTTTTAAATCTCCTTTAATGGCATCAGACTGAAAGTCTCAAGTTTGGTTACTAAGGTTATTGAGAAATGTGGTGGAGTTCAAGCTGTCTTTTGTGCTGAGACACCATGGTTGTGGCTGTCGTTGTTGTTGGGTGCTCAAAAGGATCAGGCAGAACATGCTTAATGACCCAAAGAAATTTTTCAATGAAATGAACATAGGATTCGAGATTACTTACTTCAGCTACATGAAACTTTCTGTCAACAGACATCGCTTTTATAGTTCGGTATAACTTTACAGCATTAACCGCCCAGTAGAAAGGTCATTTCTAGACACTGAACTAGTCAATGCGATTGCTCTGGTAGGGACCGGATTGGTGAGATCGACCTCATCCAGGTACCTGCCAAACCTCTACTGACAGGATTAGTGAATCCGTCCTCCACACAAGTCTAGTAACTGCGAGCTCCTATCCAGCAAAAAATATTATTGGCCATTATATCAGGAAAAAAGCGAGGACAAAAAAAGACTCATTGGTCCGCGCTTCCGCCTAATTTGTGAAAGTTTAACTGAAAACTGCTTGACTGGAGTAAAAAAGAAGGCAATTAATGAACCAATGGGAAACTTTTGAATGTACAGATTAAAGGTCAGTAGCACCACAAGGATAGCAAAGGGAAGGGAGTAGAGGAGTGAATGGATAGCTGGTCCGTTCATAACTAACAAAAGCTTTACATTTCTGAAAGAATGTTAGGCGATTTGCGGTTCAGTACAATAATTAAGCACGATTGCAGGGGCTGGAAGCGAATCACCAGTCCTGGATAAAGAAATATCTTTTAATCGCTTCAAATCTTTGTAAAATAAACCATTGAACTAACAGATGATTTGCAAAATATAAAAATGAACAGGAATTTAGGTGAGTATCCACTTCCATAGTGGAATCGTTCTTAAGAGAAGTCTATATTCATTAGGCGATCGGAAAAAGACGAAAAATAGGTGTGACTTTCCAGAAATGGGACTCACATTAACCGACAAAGGAAAATACAAAATGGGCTGAGATCTTCTGAGGAAGATCATGAGCATTTTAGAAATCCATTGGAGAGAGTTCAAGGGGGTATATTAATTGGGCAACCTAACCTTATTAGGCTTAGTGTGTGCGTTTCTCACTTTTCCGCCTGCCTTTTGCCTAAAATCCTGGTACAACTAGTACCTGATGAACCAGTGAATTTAGCTGCAAAGAAAACAGTAGCACTACACCATCAAAAAATACTTAAAACTTGACGAATGGAAGTCATAAAAACTGTAATGCTTTAGCGCTGTGGTGAGGTATGTATGCCCTTCATGCGATATAAGCGACGAAACTAAAGCAGAAACTTAAAAAAGGTTAGTTACTAGTAATTTTGCCCGGACTGCTAAAAGTATTGCCGATTTTATTTAAAATGGCTAATTTCGATTGATGGTGAGGAATACACCTTAGGTTTCGACCATCGTCTTGAAATGGGTTTTACTGAATTTATTTCAGTAGAAAGTCAAATTGTTGAGTCAAAGGCTCCCTTCTCCATCTTTTTTTGATTTGCCAACCTATCTACCATTCAAAGATATAAATTCATGCATTTAAAGGACATACCAAACCTCAACGAGACTTAAAGTTCCCTTCAGTTATGTGAAACAACACAAAATATGGAAGTGAGTTATAAAATCTCGAATAAAAATTATTGCATTACGGGAGAAAAACCCTTTCCTTGTGCCAGTTTTGAACTTTAAAAAGGGCTTACCGTGAGACACAGGAGATGTCTTAAATGTCTGCTTACCGGTAGGGGTTCGAGAGCACCTCATTTTAAGCAGGTAAACTACTTTATAAAGGCCTATTCGATCAGAAATATCCACGAAGAGGCGTTTAGTGCCATCAAGGTCACCGAAACAAATTGACCACTACCACAATCAAATCACAAAAGACGGAATTAAGATGCAACTGGTTCTAAACTATTAACATTAGATACATTGGTATGAACTTTTAAACCTCACTAATCCATTTGTAAAACGATTTGGAACAAAGAATGGAGCATCTACTTCACCTATATTTGGTGTTTGTTGTGGATGCGCTGGACGTCAACGAGACGGCATTGGTTTGATGGAAAAAACAGCTGATCCATGTACCGTAGTTTTTGAAGGCATGCACTTTTTAGGCCAACAGCAGTTGCTACAAAATCGTCTTGTAGTTCTGGCGCTAAGTTGGACATTTTTAGTCACCTTTACGCATAATTTTACGCCTTCAAATTCAAGTATTCAAATGTTTGCGTACGTGCTGCAGTGCACTCGCCCTATGTCCAAAAACGATCGTCAGAACAGTTAGCACCCTCAACCGCATTGCGCATTTTAGAATCCTTATTCACTTTGTGTACCTACGAAGCAGAGTGATGATTGTTTTGCACGCCACCTAAAGATTAGAGTTTATACAGTAGTCGCAAAGTAACAAAGACTTTGTTTCTGAGTTCCATGAAAGTTGATAGATGCTACTTATTCTTTAGGGATGATTTTAATCAGTTTAGACAAAAGTGAAGCTGAGTGGTAAAATTAGGACTTAGAATGACGGTCCTGAGAAAGAGTTCGTTGTAGGAGGATTAACTTGCTTAGAATTGTGAATATCGTAAATTCAATGGGCTTTCTGATCTCCGTATTCCACCCCCCAAGACTGCAGCATTCAGGCGACTAGATGAGCATGCTTTATCAACACCACTTATACATCAGCTCAACACACAACAAATGCATGTCTACAATGACAGCAAAAGCGTTTGTTAAAATTTAAGTGAGAAAACATGCATAAATGTCACGTTTTTTAAAACAGGGATTCTGAGACTAATTCTATCAAAATACATAATGGAAATCCGCACCTGTAGAGCACCACTTTAAGGCAAAAAAAATATTCGATTTTGCCATGCTCTAAGCAGATAGAGGTCACCATTTTCGTAATTCCATTTGCAGCATATGGAACCACAAACTGTCTACTACCCTGGAACTCCAATGTCTGCGCCTCAAGGAGTACAAATGGTGAAAGCCGGTGGCCAATTTGTGCAGCCATCTGGTGGTGGTGTTACTCAACCTGTCTACTATGCTTCAGGAGGCCAGACACAGCATCAGCCACAACAGCAGATACCAACCATGGCAACAACGACGTCTACCACGACGTACTACCCATCACAGCCACAGCAAAACTTCTACACCGCACAACCAACTCAATACACCTCTTCCGCGGTCCCAAATAGTCCCCAGATCTACACAGTGGGTGCCTCGTATCAGCAACAACAGGCTCAACCGCAGTACCAAAATGTACCACAGAGCCAGCCACAATCGCAACAGCTATTCTACTCACCATCGCAGCAATCGCCCTCGCGTCTGGTCTACGCCAGCTCTGCTCAGGCTCAACCCGCAGCGACCCAGTATCAACCACAAACCAGCCAGGTGCAGTACCAGTCACCTCCTGCCCAGGCTCAATACTACCCACCTCAGCCGGCATCACCCACACGTATGGTGCAGTACACGCCACAGACTTCCTATCAAGTGCAGCCAACTCAGGCTCAACCTGCCTACAGTAGTCCACCACAACAACAGATTCGTGTAGCCTCGCGCCAAGTCTCACAGCCACAGGTCCAACCAGTGCCGTACCAACCTCAGCAAACTGTCTACCAATCCACGCAGATCCCCACAACTGCCTCGCAGGCCCAGGTGGTAAGACTAAGCCAGCCATCGCCACAACATCAAATGCAAACGCAGCAGCAGATACAACCACAACAACGCCAATACATGCAGAACGCGGGGAAACCTATCGACCGGGCCGCTTATCCGATGGGAACAGAAACCAATCAGCAGCCTTCGGCGTATCAGCCAATGGGGAGGACTGCGCCAGTTGGTGTGGCCACGCCCCCGCAGCAGCAGCAGCAGCCACAACAGTACCAGCCACCACAACAGCGGAGCCCCTTCCAGTTGGCGACAGCGCAGCAACCCAGGCCCGTGCCTCAGTCGCCATCACAGAGACCGCCTACGAGTCCTTTGGGTGCTACCCCAAAACTTCGTCAACTTGTACGCCTTTTTAAAAGCTTGCTTTTTTGCATCATTTTTATACTGCGCAAGGCTGACCTTTATACTCTTTTATTCAACACGTAAATGAAACACTTTAGCTCCCAAATGTTGTTTTTGTCTAAAATTAGGCTAACCGAAATTGGAAAACAGTCATCCTAGATTGAAGGCTTAATTTATTGTTCTCAAATTAGCCAGTCTATTTTAGTCACACAATCCCATTCAACTGGTCAGCACAACCTGATAATGAACGTATGTGACGCTTTAATCCCCCCTTAGTTGAAAATGTCTTAACATATTTTTTTTACTTAAGATTATGTACATGCGGTACATGTGTGTGTGTACACATAAATGCGGAACACTTTTACAGCACACAATGGGCTAGACTGAGGTGTCTAAGTAGAATGCAAGCATCATGCAGAATTTCGCAGCGCTACCACTTTATAACTGTTTTAAGGAGTAAAACCATGAAACTACAAGAGAAAATATTGTTTCAATTATTCTTCTGTTTGATTTTGTATGAGTATAAAGTGTGAGTTAAACCAAAAAAGGTCATCGGTTTGAGTTTTGAATCCACTCCTCCATGTCTTCTAGCGTGGGGATATCGCATACCACGACAACACGTTTACTCCAGTTTGCAAGGGGCGACCACTTCGGCATGGAGAGCCCCGGTGTGCCCCAAATGCAGTAGCACGTATTATTTGCACAATCGTTCGTCTCCTGCATCCATCCCTTCACCTCACCATTAAGTAATTCAACGATGAAAGGGTTCCACTAACCTGGGTAATGGGCATTGCAATGCTACTACCTCAAATAAATGGGAAAACTAATTCCACTTCTTGTGCGTTGTGGCGCTTATGCTTTGCGGTTAATAGGATCCGACTCCTTTTTTTGTCCAGATCAGAACATTACCTTGATAAATGTTTATCGCAAGAGCGTGAGCTTGCATTTTTGAAGAAGTGTAAGGGAATGGATTGAGTGATGGCACAAGTACGATTCTTCTCTCCTAAAAATATTCTAAGCAGGTTTCATAAAACACACGTTTTTTCCTTCGTCCTCGAATAGTCGCAATAAATCCTTATTACTATTGCTGTTTTTCGGTCATACTGGCTGAATCACTTGGAGAAGATGTCTTAGAAACTTGCTTATTCCAGAAATTCGGCTTCCCAGTTTACACATTTTGGCTTTCTCTAGTTGAAAAAAATAAATCATCATAACATGTTAAACTCGGCGATGTTATTTCCTGTAATAAAACTGCCAACCCTCCAGCCTTGCGTTAAGAAGGGCACCATGTGTTGCAAGAAAATGATGACTTAGGAAACACCGCATGCGAGGAGAGATAAGAAAGTTTGTTATTAGGCGATGGACTTACCAGTTACTTCAAGTGCTCTCGGTTATATCCCATTATTCAGTTATTGTCTGTAAAATTTAAGCGAACTCGCGAGGACTACGTCAATCACCAGTGCCAGTCCCCATGGCGCGCACAACGCCATTATTGTCACTTTCTGGACAAGCTGATAGCAAATGAAACGAAGAAAAACAACCCATCTTCACCCTTTCCCACCAAGTTAGCTATAATTAGTGGCAATAATTAGGCTGAAGATGTTATTACAAGAGGGCAACAGTAACTGTTGCTCGGAGATTAGTGCGGCATGTTTGACAAAGCGCAAGGATTGTTATTCTTGCAAAAATTTGGGAAAAAAAATAATTTCTCTAAAATAAAATCTCCACTCCGGGATGCTTTAGCAGAAGAGTAAAAGCATCATCACCTTGGTTGTTTTGACGTACCCAGCTCCTCCCGGCTGAAGGGGAAACTAAAACACTCTTGACATTTACACTTCTGGGTAGAACTGGCGGACAGATGAGCGGCACTAAACACAACACCTCTCTTTTGCCACCTCCTTCCATCAACTGGTCATTTTATGCACAAAACTTGGGCAAAACCTGGAATCGCTCAGCTTTGGGAGAATTCCTACTAACAAACTGCAACTAGCTATGTTTCATACTTGATTAACTTCTATCACTTCCCACTGATTGGAGACTGGAATAACTCTCCTTAGATGGGATAGATAGTTGTCGGATATAGTAAGAGTTTTCCCTCATTTTTATTCTTCGATGTTCGCGGATTTTTTGGCCACAGATCCCTCATTAAATGACATTGTAAAATGTCCATGATGACGTCCTTTTTTGAAAGAGTTGTTAATTAAGACGGGAGTGTCAACGTGCACCAATGCAGACTTCAGGGCAGCAGTCTCCTAGGTGCACAGAAATGGCATTCCTAGAAACATAAAAAATTAAGTTTGCCATTACTTCTAATACAAATGCACCAGCCTGGTCACAACGATGCTTGACATGCGTGACTCTGGCCTTTTCATAATGCGTCTCAGAAATCCCGGCCATGGGCCATACAAACTAACATCAACCGTTTGTGCGATCCTTTGGCTGGTAGCATAGGTGGTCTAGTCATTGACGAAAAAGAAGCTTAGTCGTTTGTCAGGTAAAAAAGACAAAATGACTAACAAAAATAATTACAGTTTAAAGGACTCCTAAGTGGCTGTTAAGGCCTTTGTGTAAAGTTTAAATTAGAGATCTGAAACCCTCTTCTATTCAGTGCTGCTGTCAACGGGTAAGTAGCCTTCAGCACAGTAATCAGGTAGCTAAATGCAATACTATGAAGGTCTGATGCCCCAGATGGTCAGTTAGAGCTCATCTTAGTTAAATAAAACAGCTTATGTCGAAACAGCTAATTTCTTTGGCCACTTTGTGCTAGGTGGATGACCATACCAACTATTGGCCACCGCATTGCCCTTATTATCTAAATGAAGAAAGATGTTATGAGATACACAGTAAAATTTACCGCAGGTTTTGTTGAAAAACACTTTGAGAGATATTCCTCTAAAGCAAAAAAGACCAGATTATCTTAAAAAAAACTGGCATTTCCTAGCGCTGCTTGTTTGCCTTATTACCTTGTGATAATTAATGGACATTCGACTGTTCCATTTCCTTTAAGCGCTGCAAAAGGTTAATGGACTGTTGAAAGGCAACCCTCAACTAAGCATCACTTTTTGTTCTGATCGAAATGAGGGCCATGCGGTTCCACTAATGATGTGAATGCCTCATTTTATTCAAGCAACTTCACTTAATTTTACCGCATTCTAGAGCCTTTTGCCATGGTAAATTAAGGAACCACTTATTGGAGGTCGGAGGTGGTGCGTGGCGCACACCCTTCTCATCTGGTTTCTAGATTTTCCACTAAATTAGGTCTATAGGTTACCTCATAACTATCGCCTTACTTTCAATTGCCCGAACTCCTCCTCGGTCCAGATGTTATGACAGGCTCAAATCCATATGCCTCGGGCTTTGAGTTGACACATTATGCATGACTTCTTGTTTAAAAGTGCTAAAATGAAATTTTGCCTGAGGATTTTTCAAACGCTTGACAAGCAGGAAAATAATGAGCTAACGTCCTCTTCCAGCAGCCTTAGGAACTTATTTTTCCAGGTTCTGGGCAAGGCACATTCTCTTGAACTAATCAAATGTTGAAGGTAGCACCCTAGGATTGTGCTTCGTCAGTTGTAAAGAGGTAAGGATATGATCGTGACCCATTCACTACCCTCACTCTCGTCGTCTTGCGGGCACGTCATTTGGGGCCGAGAGAAAGTGTCACAGGTGTTGACAAACAAGTAAACTGTTTCAGATGACGGAGTGGATTGGACCATTAAGGATGAAGGGTCCTATTTTCTGCTCTTAAATTCGATTCCGTCGAAGAATAAGATTTTCGAGCACTTTTTTAAATTTACGCAAGACCAAACATCTCAATCAGAATTGAATGGATCAAGCTGAATTGAAAGGGTTGGGATGCATCGCTCTCAACCTATGCATTAGTTGAGAATAAGATATGGCACGACCATCACTTAGGCCAAAGCGGACCGTTTAAAAACGTCGGACGGCTAAATAAGTGGGCTGGCTTTACTTGAAAAAATTCATGGATGCACGTCAAGAAATATTGCCCTCAGCAAACTAGAACGATTTCTTTTCTCGCGATCTGGAATGGGTAAAACAACTTCAGGACTGTATGGCTGCGTGGGTGATAATAAGACCCATCAATTTCAAAATGTTCATGCGGTTTGGGACTGGCCATGAATGTGAGCATTGTCTACTCCAGCTACTCGAAGGAACACGGAATCGGATAAGCGAGGCATACCGGGACTTTTGAAATAGTTGACTTCCAAAAAAATTCATCTATCTAATAATTACCCTACTAACAAACGAAGTAACTTAGTCTTGTGCTTGTACTTTGCCCTTTTTGACCAAAGACACCTCTGGTGTACATTGATAGGTACGCACATCTGTTAGCACAACTAATCAAATACGTGATTTTAGAGAGATATCTGACAACAAAAGGTAGGGAAAAGTCTGACATTTTGTAAATAGAGAGATGGATAGTGTGCTATTTGGTTGTCAATGGCGTTAGCAGGGAATGCTTGACAAACATTGCAAACTAGGAGTTAACTTCATGGTTCTGTAAGTATTCGGTGTAATGTCACGTATTTGCACCTTTATGATTGTTAAGCCATTCCAGAAGAGACCAATACTGACGCTAAATAGGACTGAGAGCATGGTGATAAGCCTCTACGTCACCAGCGTGGGCTTTGATTGGCAGGAAAAACAGATGAAATACCATCCTTCTGTTCTGCTGTCCCTCACTTATAACATCTGCAGTGAAGGCATAACGGCGGATAGATAAAGCCCATTTATCCAATCCCACACATTCACCTTACACACTTATAAAATGGACACAATGTCTTGGTTGTAGCAGCCGCGCAGGAGTATGGACCGAGGGGACGTGGAGGGACCCCCGCAATTCGTTCAGCATCCTGTGCCCCAGGCGATGGTGAACGAGGGCGATAGTATCACTCTCAAGGCCATCGTCAGACCCGCCGGAGACCCCACACTTGAGGTTCAGTGGCTCAAAAATGGTGTCGTCCTCTCCGCCTGTAAGTCAATTGCCTTTTAATTTTACGATACTCTCTTATAAGGCTTCTGCTCTAGCTAGCTCTAGATTATGGTGATTTGAGAGTATTCGCGGAAGAAAGGCAAGCAAAATTGGTAATGATGTCATGGCGAATTGTACAGAAGCTACCCATGGAAAATATGATGTGTAGCCTGAAATTGAAAGTGGCACAAATTTCCGGACTCTGCAATCTATTTTATCTCCATAATCTTCCTAATGCAATAAGCGAATTTGCACTAAAAAACTTGAAGTAAATCATTTCACCACTTCCAGAAAGGTAGATGTTTGGGAATTTTTAAAAGAGAGGAGGGCAATGCTAGTTGTGTGGAGGAGGATTATCTGTCCGGGCGCCCTCCTCTAGTTTGCTAGGCTTGGAGAAATGGCGATTATAAGCTCCAGTTGCACCAACTTTCCTTCTCACGCACTGAAATTGTTGATTTGTGAGCATTTAAATGGCATTACGTTTTCTACGCTTCGACGTGTCCTTTTAGAGAATAAAATAATGTTGGGTGGATAAAATACCGCTAAGTAGATTAAAATTGCTCGAAAAGTTGACAGTGTGAAGGTTTCGGAAAGGCTTTTTTAAACAAACTTTGGGTGGTAGGCATGACTAATTGTGAATGAGTAGGTAAATTCGGAGCTAATGTTGCGATTTTTTCCCTTTTTAAAGGGAAAATTAATTTCTTATGGACCACCATGGAGCATAGAATGGTCAAATAAGGTAGAGGCTTCAAACGACCTTCAAACATTTATTGAACTCATGTATTTTTGAAAAGAAATTAACTAACACTTCAACCAGTCCGACTGCTTCCGTTGCATTCCAACAATTTTAGTGGCTTTGATTGAATTGCTGTTCATTTAATGTACGACTGCTAATACTTCCACGAATTACAAGAGGGAACCTTGCCTCAAAACACTTTGCCTCATGTTGTAGAAAAATTATTTTGATTTAACGCCAACGCCTTATGAATGTAAGGCTCGTCCACGTTTATTAATCACCTTCGCCTGGAGGTATGACATCTCCCATTGCCGGATCGAGAAGTTAAAAGGCTCACCAAGCGGGAGAAGCCATAAAATGCGCTTCAACAGCAACACTTCTTGCCTCTTCGACAGGCAATACGAGGATAGGCAACGCCTTAGACAGCCCTGCCAAGGCAATCATATCCGTCCATTTTTTGCAGTGTTCCAACTCTTGAAATGTAGGCAACATAAATCACCAGTAGCGAGGTTGCAAAACTCGAAACATGCAAAGCAAAGCAACAGTGATACTATAATAGTTAAGGTCTGAGAATCGGTAAGACAGCATTACATTGTTTTTAGTTTATATAGACTTAAATTAGCTAGTAAAAATACATCACATTTGTAGAAAAAATAGATGTTTCTTAAAAACATTGAATGGCAATTGAATAGGATGCCACGACGGCATAATTTAAGTAAGTTTTATTAATGACTCATTTAAACTTTTGGAAAAAATTCTTTCAAATTAGTAGGCATTGAGGGAAATCGGTTAGTTTAGTAGGCACAAACAATGCACAACAAGTGACTTGGGCTGTGAGGCGACAATTTCTGTCACTGAAAATCGGTTTTTTACTAAAAGAAGCTCGAAGGAGAAGTGCAAGTTCAATAGATAGCAAACCTTTTAGGTATAGACCTGACGGGGACTGTAGGTAAAAAGAATAAGGATGAAGCTATTAAAGACCTCCGATTAAAGACCCTACCTTTCATATTTTTACAAGAGCTTCTTAATGACCACCACTTAGATAAAACTAAAGGTGAAGGCCTTCTTTTCAAACTGCAACACCCAAGCTACCCTTAAAGATCTAGGAAAGTGTAATGGTCTTGAAATGGCTGAAGAACTGAAGTGCTTGCTGTGCGAGTGGTAGAAGCTGAGGTGCCTGTCATCAGTGGAATTGTGATAGTGAAGGTCTATATTTAAAACAAAACTTCCTGTGGAACATTGTCATTTTCTAAGCCAGGTAATCATTCAGATGATAAAAGTATCCCCTGACACTTAATGTGTGGTTCTCTGCTTCCAGCATCCCGTCATAATGCGGTTCTGGATCGTGGCTACGCTGAATTCCAATTCCTCTACACCAACACCACTGACAGTGGTGAGTACTTCTGCGTCGCCAAGACCGCGAACGGCTCTGCCCAATCCACCAGCTGCAACTTGACGTGAGTTCCTCGCCTCACCGCTGCCTAGTAAATGCACCAGTGATACGAGCACTACGAAACACATGCATTACTAACGGTTTGCAGATAAATAATATACCAGGAATTTTTTGGTGTCCAAAATACTTTCATTTCCGCAGCATTCTAGCTACTTATTAGCTTCAAATAATTAACTAAAACTTGCTCATGATTCTACCTCAGGGTCCTGACTTGTAACAAGTGCACCACAAATGGACACAAAAATTGACCAGAGCTACCAAGGTACTGCTTGTGCTAAGCTGTTATTAGGTGGTTCACTTCTTCAAATATAATACAGCCTATAGAGTGTATGATAATCTGAATGGTCTTAGTGCTTCCCATCAAAACTAGAGATGAAGCAAAACTACAGCAAACAAATAAGTGTCTGTGGATGAGCACAGTTTTTTGTTTCTTTTCGGTTAATTTAAGATTTAGCATTGTAAAATAACTCGCTTGATCCTACAGGAAAGATTTTTTAGCAAATGAAACAAATGTCTAGAAGATTAATGGTCCCCTATTCATACGTCAGCTTCCAATGCCTTCTACTCCAGTCCTGTCTTTAACAATGCAAAAGTGGGATAAGGCTTCAAACAATTGTGCCTCTCAAATCCATCTGTCAAACTGCCAGCTTGTCAACATCGTGATAAAGTGAAGGAAAGCCTTGGCCACATCGAGGCCTCTGAATGTTCAATAAACGCAATTTGGTTAATCTTAAAATTACTACTCTTGAAAGAACATGCGGTAATTCGAGTGATCTGAGGCATTTGGAAGGTGCCTTCAATTTTCATTTTCACTCTCCAAATCAAGCTGTCAGTCAGTGACAAGTAAATTAAGCCCTAGTTAAGTGTGAGAAATAACCTTTAAATGTGCGTTAAATTAAAGGGGGTATCGCAGACTTTATTGTGATGCCTATGCATAGTCCTCTCCCCTTCTTTTCGCACGTTATGAGACACTCTGAGATGGATCAACGCATTTTATGAACTGTAGGGTCGGCTAATAAGGACCCATAAACGGGCATCAGTTTTATTGACACTTACCATCAGAAGAAGGCAAAACTGCATTAATTAAAGGAACTGTCGTACCCGAATTCATCCCATGAAACAGAGGTCCTCACTCAGTGCCCGCCGCATTTGCATTAGTTGGACTGAATATCTCTGACATTGAAAGCGACAATGCAGCTTCTGATTCCCAAATCGCATTTAGGATTGTGTCAGAGGACAATGTGGTTACAGACTCGCAGCTGCCAGAGGAGTCGATGATCATGAACCTAGCGGCTATGGAGAACCAATTAGCTATGAATGGAACGCCTAGGCGTGAAGAGGAGGCAAAGTTTACCTCACCTCCTCAATTCCTCCGCCCACTACTGCCGCAAATTGGTCTGAAGGAGAATGAACGCGCCAAGTTCGAGACCTTTGTGCAACCCGCCAATGACCCCAGCCTCACTGTTGACTGGTTCAAAGATGGGGAACCTCTCAAAACAGGTATGCCTTGGGTGGCATTGTGCTTTGTTGATGCATGTCATCTACTCCTGCCAGCAATACTGTAGTGGCCGCAAGACAGGAAACCCAGGCCGCCCAATCAGTTGATCAAAATCTACAATTATTAACAGGAGTTAAAATATGCTTTCATGGCAGTGGATTCATGGGGGACGAAAAGGGTTCACATTGTAACATACCAATCTGTTGCAATTCGGCATCCTTTTATGTTCCCAACAATTACCCAACAGATGTGGTGCGACTTTAAAGGCTACTAAGAGTGACCAGGTAACTTGAATCAAGGCTGCATAACATAAACAAGTTGTTCCCGCACAAAAATTGCCATTCAAAGAAGTTGTATTTTCTTCAAAAGCCTTCCATAGTGATGTTACATAAAAAAGGAGGTTAATAAATTCAAAAAGATGCGGATGAAAGGTTTCCTAATGGGCGTATGACTTACTTCGAGTTTGATTATTTTATACTTAGAAAGATATGTAATGGAGCTTAATCGCATTTACACTTACTGATGACACCAACTACTTAACTGTTTGTTGCCTTTCTAGCGACTTATCTTACTTGCAAAATTTGAGAATAATTTGGGTGACAGTACTCCATCAGAATTAAGATACCTTTTGGGAGACTATGCCTATTATAGGGCGAGAATGAGCCATGAAAATTTGTTTGCTGCATACTTCAACTAACACGCAAGACATAAACCAGTGTAAATGAAGGCAACCTTTAGGTTGAATTCAAAGGCGATGAAGATTTGCAGCGGATGAGTTCTCGAGTCCTGCAATAAAAAAGCCGTGTTTTGAAGGTCAAGTTTCCCAACAAAAAAAAGGCTTTTGCACCCACAAATGTCTCCTTTGCCGAACGAAAAAAGGCGACATTACCCCGATTCCCTTTTTCAAGCCTGTTTTGTTGAGGACCTATTTTTAGATCAGTGGTGTGTGTAAACTGATAGAGAAAAGCAAATTACCACTTTCTATTCACAATTCGACCCGGACAATATTTATGTCTCACACACACACACACACACTAAAACTTTCTCTAGTAGACGCATTCCTGACCGCTAATTTTTAACCTGGGATTGTTGAACACGGGAAAATGTTGAGGGTCAGGCCCAGTACTAGGCTGTAGGTTGCACTCATTGGCACATGGAGGCGCTGATGCTGGACATAAGGGCCTCTGCAATGGCTGCATCACCCTTCGGTCTTCTATCAAAGTTTTCACATATAATTGTCGTAAAGGCTTGTAGCAGGTTGCAAGATGCTGTGTTTTAGGGTGTCGATTTACGGAGACAATGGATCGAGGCTATGTGATTTTGGATATTCACTACACCTACCCAGAAGACAGTGGCCAGTATCATTGTGTTGCAAAGAATAATGCCGGTGCGACGCCTAGCAACGTTGTTGAATTGAGGCAAGTATGCTTTAAAACATTCTGTCGTATAAAGACATTTAACCTGTAATTATTTTATCCTTCAAACAGTTTGAGGGAGGGAACAGGGACGCAAAGTAGAGTTGATGCCATTGTTTTTAGGTATTTTTCCCAAAAGTAACGGAGTTTTAAATCTTTTTAGCTGCAAAGGTGGCACTAGAATCGTAACGGACTCAGTTCTCTCGGCTGAATCTGTACACTACCTTCAAAGCCTTGACGCTCTTGAGATTTCAACATCGTAAGTTGGGGCAAAGTTTCCTCCACCCACCCCTTCCCCATTCTAATTAATGCCATTCAGCCCGAGAGCCAATCATTTCATTTCAAACCATACGCTAAATCCGATTTGCCAGTGAAGAATATCTGAGGAAACAAGGACAGAAGAGTAAGATAATTTCTCCTTAGAATGCTCCATCTCAAATTAATTTTTAGCTCATGAAAAGATTTCAATTGTCATCAACTGTTGATGCTCGTTTTGTTGATCATCGGTTTGTTTAAGCTTTTTGTCACTTAAAACACGGACTCACTAGTGTTTTGGAATGCAATTGCAAAAGAATCATAGGCTTAAAATGGAAAAGAAAATGATATTCATAAAATCGTGAATATGAGACTTGTTAGACAGGATCATTCGTGAGTATGACTTTTTAGACTAGCGTGCCAAGAACAATTCTTCGACCGAACAGCGTTAGCAGATCCGTAAAGCAGTCTTTTCCGTGCTATTGGGAGTCACGAGGTCTTCCACAGTCTAGATTAAACTAAACGCTGATTTGAGACTAAAATCACCTTTTAAGGATGCAGGACAAGATCAGTAATAACATAAATCTAAACACTGTTTTTTTGCAAACTACCTGTGCTGGGAATAGTTCCTGCTGGAGCAATGGAGCTGTCCTTAAATACGAATGATGAATCATTCTAGTCAAGCGGAGTTACGACATCAACGACTCGTGTATCGGCGACCCGTACCTTGCATCACCTTCCCAGAGGTCAAAGCAATCACATAGTTGCCTTGCTGTTGCCCCATCCTGGACATATACACTAAAGGCAGCGGGGTCAGCTACGTCTGATGATGATGTGGCCATAGCTGCCAATGAAATGTTGATTGACAAAAAAACTGGTCACTTCTTTGCAGCAATTAAAACCGCTTTTTGTGGTACTGGAGTCGACTTTTCTGACATTCTTATCAACTCAATCTCTCAAATGACTAATTGTCCCTAAGTTTGGAAATTAAGTTCTGTTTTCCATTAAGTCCTACTCGGTTACCCATCTTGATCATGGACACAAGGGTATTTTGATGTGCAGATTTCACTTCAAATAGAGTAGCATCCTTAAAACTACCATGTTTACTAGTAATATGGATTTGTATTACCATAGTTTATGTAGTGAGATTATTAAAATTGGGCTTATTAAATTTTGTGGGTTCAGTATCAATTCCTGCCACAAATCCACCTGCTTTTGTCATCTCAACAAAAGTTGCGATGATCCTCAGAAGCTAAGAGGAATTTCTTTTTGTACAAAAACTTTAAGGTTTTCTTCAAGAAGAAATTGTGTGAGTGTTGAGTTCAAATGAGCTGTGTGAAGAACCCTAGAATGTGAAAAAGACAATGACTACTAAAGGGTCTATTTGGTAAGATACGCGGGGGAAGGAGAGAATTCACTTACCCTAATCCTGCTTTCATTTGAGGTCTGTATCGAGTAAAATATAAAAATGTGGCAGTAACTTTCTATATATTGTAATATATTTAATTTTCATGCACAGAATTCCGATAGGATTTTCAAAAAGAGGCATTAGATTTACCCACATTAGACTGGCTCAATGTCGGCAACAATTGACATCATTATTTGAGACTAAAATGAGCCTTTCTCTTTGCTACAATCAAATCACAAATCGGAAAGCCGTAGGGGTGTTGGGGACACTTAATGTTTAACAACCAATCGGAGCAACGCCCATTTACTGCCCTCCGATTGGTTGAATTGTGCGCAGCTGAGACGACAGGGGAGGGTGCAACCGATTTAAAACAAAAAAAGGTTTTCTCTTTGTTACATTCATAATATCTGGTTGGACAACTGCCATTAAAGGACTGTCTTCAACTATTTTAGCGCCTCTAGGGAAATCATCTTGATGTTATAAAATTGAGGTAGGTATGTTGCTTGAAGAAGCCAGATATCTCTCATGCAATGACCCACAGAGTTTTCTACCCAGTTTAAATAATTGCTTCCATTGTAGGCATTCGAGTAAACGAGCACTCTTATTTACTAAAGAGAGTTCAAACCAGCTGATCAGAGCAGTTTTTTTCATAATGGTGAAGGGCTAGAAACTTCTCTTCCCAATGCTATCCAGCAAAGTCGGCTATTCCGCACTTGGCGGCTAATCAGCTAGGCAGCGCCAACCATATATTCTATTTGCGATCTATCAATTGTGCCTTGTAGGCAAGACCAGCGCTACACGGAGGCTGAGCAGCGCCCAGCACAACCAAGCTTTGAATTGGCGCTGAAGAACACAACTGCTATTGAGGGCTCTCCAGTGCGTCTCCTCGTCAAGGCCGGTGGGTACCCACACCCCCGTGTCCAGTGGCTCATCAACGGCGATGTTCTGCCCACAGTGAGCCTGCCTATATTTGCATTATGCTTTCTACAAATAGCGATTCGCATTTAAAACACGCTAGTCTGAACTCGCCGCCTATTTTGGAGGTTGGTCACCTGTATAATTTTTTAATCAAGTCAAGTCGTGACTCGTAACACCTCTTTCCTTTTCCTCGGTGAAGTACATACTTCTGTGTTGTGAACCATCGCACAACACACATCTTAACGATTTTTAGTGTTTTTATGTGGCCAGCTGGGATTACAACGGCGCCATGTTTTAATTTTTATCTCAATGGCTCAGAATAAGTGATGGTGAATGCTTTGCTTGGTCACAAAACTCCATACAAAAAGAAGAGACTATCTAGGACTTTATAAAAGCATAAAAATGTCATTCACATCGCCCCTTTTACGATTAATAGACTCTACCAACTCTTCTTCTGAGGTCCAGACTTGATCTTGAAAGCGGCGAAATCGATGTAAAGTTAGTTGATTCCAAGGAGGATGCTTGTAACAAATTTCTTAGGCCGCTAAATTATTTTTCAATTTTACCAAGTCTTTTTCGCATATGCGAGCCATTCACTAAAGGGTAGGTCGACAAATCTGTTCAACATCCTTTCCCAAGTCATCCCATGTTTTTATTTTGTAAATATCGCGGATGAAAAATTTCCCACTGGAAAACGGCAACCAGTTAAACGGGTACACTTGATTATGGTTTCTCCCAGTGGACAAGTTCCCACAGGACATATGTAAAAATATTGTTTTCACAGTGTACAAGACCCAGGAAAGAGAAAATAGAAGCCAAACTTAACTTCTGACAATAAAAAACGCAAAAATAACAGTTTCCTGCGAAAGTTTTTGCGCAAAGTTGCAAAAGTGTAGCAATGGAACCACTCGAAAATTCATTGCTACAAGAAGTAGGCAGAAAAAGGTTTTAATAGGTCCAATCTCTTGTAAGCTAATAATGAAATTCATTCAGCATTTCCTCTAATTATAGCCGACACTAGGTGTTTGAGTTGGCAAATGTGGATGTGGATTAAGTTGCCGCTGACCGCTCACAACTAATGCAGAACAGGTTGACACTCACAACCTCATTTTTTCAGGCTAACTACTGACGTCTACCCCGACAGGTTCTTGTACCAACTTTTAGCTTCAATTTTACAGCTGTCTTTAGCACAGGAAAGTTAATATTAATTAGCAGCACTAGTTTCACAAATGTGGCAAAGCAAAAAATTACTTCAAAGGCAGAAAGATTGGTTGACACTGCTTATTCATGGAAAGAACGGTACATGTGCCACGCAGTTGTTTGCAAACACAACCTTGAATCACTTCTGATCGCGGTGTTTAATCGATGGAATAGAGTGAGGGTGATAAATGATCCGAAAATGAAGCCTCCTTTCGGTGTTCCTGTGTCCAGATACATACAGAAAATTGAATCAAAGTTGCCTTTATATAACACCTTAATTGAGCTCCAATTATCCGGTCAATTGCTTGTCATAGAGTTCCATCGACAAACTAAGAAGTTTTCTCATGATGTTCCCACACTGTTTAAATGCAATATTCAGTTCGTAATTCCGCATCTAGATGAGAGTAAACAATGGTATCGAAGCCGATGCTAAGCATCACACGTTTGTACAGTTCGCAGTATGTGTGAGAGATTTACGTCGGGTAAATAGCTAAAGATGTGCTGCAGAAAGAGAGAAATATGAGGAAATGCCAACTGATAGGTTAAACCTACTGTCAAAGGTCAAAACAATCCTTTCGGCACCTTTTTTATAGCCCCAACTTTTACGTTCTCCACGAGAGTCTCAGAGACACACCGACGGTCTACGCGTTCTGTAGTTCTTGGACTAAGAGTAGCCTCAATTTATTGCGCTATTTTAAACTCAACCAACCTCTTGTACACAATTTGTTTAGAGCGTCACAAGCATATGGTGATGGAAGTATGAATGCCTATTTTTAAACTAGGGGAAATCTTCATTTCTTTGCACTAATAGAGCGGTGGCAGCGGCGCTTGGCGCATCTACAATGACGGTGGGATCAGCCATCTGGAATTTAATCGCTGCGGACCGCCTGGAGAGTATACGGTGACTGCGGTGGCGAAGAACAACTTGGGCGAGGCCGCATCAGAGTGCTCTCTCGTCATCGACCCACAACCCGACTACCGACCCGACCTCAAACACGTCGCGCCTGGTGAGTCGCCCTCTCTCCCCTTTTCAATTAAAAATAAACACATTCGCCTCACCCAATGCTCTTGAGTTACCCTTCACTGTTGACTTGCAGAAGAGTCGAGAAACTAGTAACATAAAAATTGTAAGGAGAGAACCCCTAGCCGATTTCGAGTGCTCCTTGTGTGGTTGAAAAGACGTGAAGGCAACCAGGCCAACTTGTCGACGGGTTTATTGTGATTTCGGCTGATCAATCTCCATTTTATATCGATGAATAGCACTTGTGAAAGTTCATTTTTTTTAGCATTGGTAAACATTGGACATCATAAAGTGACGTCTCTAAGCCGCATTGCGTTGTCAGTTATTTTTTCGCATCCGAACCATTTAACCGTTGCTAAACCTAAGTCGTGTGAGGCTTCTTTTGACCCAAAGAGATAGTAAACCACTAGCTTTTAATAACGATTCAGCAGAGGACTAAGTGCTGTAGCATAAAAAGTAGAAAAAGATGGAACTTCACATTTCCTGCACAGAATTATTTTTCGTAGATTTTGATCACAAAAATTTAACCCAATGTGGCGATGCCACTACCTCAATTTCTAATCATTGTTGTCTCTCTTCTTCTTTCCACTTAGAAAATCCGTTTAGACGCATGGCAAGCCTTAAGCGTGTGGAACGCAGTGAGGAGTTGAGGAATGCATTCGAGAAGGCCAAGCCAAAGGTTCTTGAATTGCGCAAACTAGAAAGAAGTGAGTTCGCCAATACTTCTTGTTTGGGAATCTTAATTAGACTCCTTTTTAGTCGAAATTTTCTTCAGGCTGAGGTAGTAAAACTTTGAACTTATGTCGGCAAAGATAAATTTTACTATTTATTTTGCTAAAGAATTGAAATTTTTTACGATAGTAGGAGAACCTAAATCGGCCATTGAGTAGTTGGAAAAGTATTTCGGACGAAACCTGATTATCAAGATGACTTTAAAGGGAAAAGTGATGTGAGTCTAAGACAAATTTTCTCTTAGAGAGGAGGTAAATAGCGTTCAGCATTGACATGGGTGGCATGAATGATGATTGTGGTAAATTCCTCGTTAAAGATCTCTAAATCTCCTCGGAGCAGTAGAAGGTCAAAATCTGCATGATAATGCTGTTTTTCTCGCCACAAGGAATTAGTCAAACGGAGGGCCTGAACGACACGGAACTGATGTATGCTCAGGTGCAAGCATCACTGCGCTCGAACCGTCGCTCGTTCCAGGGCGACCCGATACGAGCGAGCCAGCCAATCTCGGCTCCAGCCCCGGTGGCGCCACGACCACAACCGCAAGTGCAGTATCAGCAGCAGGCACCGATATCGAAACCACAACCACCACCGCAGCCGCAGCAACCGCCAATGCAACCAATTCAGCAAGCTATGGTTCGGGTAGGTCACGTTACTAACATTTTCCTGACAATTCAAATGGACCGAAAATGCGTGGTGAATGAATTAATGAATTGCGGTACAATTTAGATAAGGTTCTTTGATAGTAAAAGCCATTCAAACGATGTAGGAGGTAGCGATTATGAAAAGGCACACCATCTACAGGTAAAGATACGGTCACAATCACTACGAATTGAGGCGCAGCGAGAGTCAGTATTTCAAACATAGGCACAGAAAATCCAAACGATATTTCGAGATTCGGTAGATAAGAACTTCGTGGCGCAGAAGGTTCTCACTTCGTTTCGTCCTCATTCTCTTGCATTTGATGTCAGAGGGCAATTTGGCTTCAGTAAACTTGGTAGGTCAAATCATTAAATGGTCAAAAATTATGAAAACGAACCCACATTCACGGACTAAGATTTAGCAGTTAGACTAAACAAGAATCTTGACTGCTTAATAGGCGCAGCTTTTCATGCCATCAATAAAAGTCAGTTGATTTAAAAAATGCTCTTAGCACAAGCTTGAATAACCGTTTCGATCCCAATTGAGCGGATCCAGTTTTGCCTGCATGATTGAGCATAAGCATGGAAGCTTAACGCTTCATCAAGGTGCTTGAATTTTCTTTTTGCTAAAAGCAACCGTCAGCACCACAGACGCATGCGCAGGCACCGCCAACGCCCCCGCCCCCGCCCCCGCCCCCGCCCCCACCACCCCCACCACCGCAGCAGCAACAGGCACCAGCGACACCTGAACCTGTGAAGCCGCAATACGGGCTTGGGGTAAGGCTTATTGGATGATGTGAAATGCACCTTCGCCCCCGATGCGCAAGAGGCAAGACTACTGAAACCCGCCTTCAGCCACGGCTTGAAGCATGCTTATATCTACGCTTTAGCTCCTGCTTTTCATTTGACTATAATTGATGTTAATAAGTTAATGGAATGGAAGAGATTACAAGAAACCTTATTTATAGTTGATATTCCAGCAATTATTTGACCTTGAAGGAGTTTCAATAGTAAGAAGGTCCAGAAACACGAATTTAATAATCTTCCGCATCCCATAGAATGCGGAGATTGCTCAGCCAAACGGGCAGTATAGCGTGACGGAGACAAGTGCTGAATTCCAGATCGAGTTGTGAGCAGTGAGAACAAAGCTATGAAGCCAGGATCTATGCCCGCTAAGCACCCTGATTCTCTCAAAACCTTTTCCAGTCAGTGCCCTTTCATTAACTACCTCCTCCTTCATCTGCGTGAAACCCGCTGTTAAGGTAGACACTGTTCCTTCTTCCGCTCCACCTCCTCCGCCGCTCTAGAAAAATGGACTTTTCGCCTATGCACTTAAGGAACTTAGTTTCATTTCGCTTTGCCTGATGCTCATTACGTGTCGGCTGTCATGAGACCAAGAAGAAGAGGGAAATTTCTGGCGAAAAATGCAAATCGCTGATAGAAAGTGATCCGATTACTCCTGGCAGATGACAATGACGCCACACCTCTGACCGATACTTCTTCCTTTCTTCAATGCCTTATTTATTTATCTCCCCCACTCGTGCTGCTGATAGAATAAATTTTCTCTTAATGGCAATGCGGTTGTGTTTCGAGCTACCTTGAATAAAGGTTTGTGACAAGTTAACGGACTTCAGTTCAAATAATACATGTGATGCTTGGCACGAAACGATACCAATACTTATTCTCTATGGGTGAAAAATATCTTGGTTTTAGAGGGCTGTGTAAAACTAACAAATTCCGTCCTTCTTCGAGTAAATGAATGCGACGAAAATAAGCATTCAAAGGATGCTCTGATTCAATCGGAAAATGGGATGTACAAACGCCATTTAACATGATTTCGTGGTTATCAGTATGAATTTAGCTAAATTAATCAACGATGCCGAATGTTTGGACAAAGGTTTTAAAGTTGAAAAATGGGCAAAACTAATTTAAAACCGGGAAATCAATTGGATGTTTTCGCATACGACAAGTCACCATAAAAACGTTTCAAATACAATACCTGCAATTAAAATGCAAGGATCAATAATTATGCTGGTCTTAGCTTAATTTCAAGGACTATGGGGCCTCAATATGTACAAAACCCAAACATGTGTGCAGCGTCCCGAGACTTCCTTTAAGGTAGAAGAAGGCTTACTACTTGGGCGGAATATATGTAGTGGCCCGAGAATTCCTTTAAGGTAAAAGGAGGTATAGCGCCAGGGCAGAATACATATGTTCCGGAAACAGAGGGATTGAGGGCTGCTAGCATAGCCCAGAGGCCAGCCAACTGGCTAGTACAACATGGCCACCCAAGTGACAGAAACCGGCAGTCCAAACAGACGAAGTATTGCAGCATATATTCTAAAAACAGAGGGCTTGGGGGATGTTGGCACGGCCCAGAGAACAGCCAACGGGCTACAATATGGCCACCCAAGTGACCAAAATTGGCAGTCCAAATAAACAAAGTATTACAATGCAAGCGAATGCACATTACTTTATTTGTTTATTAAATCTCGGTTTAGTAACGAACCACGTAAGAACCCGCTAGTGAGTGCCCGTTAGGCGGCTTGGCCTCTAAGTTATGTCAGCAGCTCTCATATACTTCCGCAGGTTGACAGTGCACATTCTGCCCGGGGAATGTGTTATCTTTCGACCTCGGGAAAGTCTCCGGACTCTACAAATATATTAACAAAAAGGCCTAGTGCAATGTGAGAAATCACTTAATTAACAGATGTCAGATGTGCTTAGAAAAATCATAAATTGTATTAGCCTGAATACGGCCGAAAATAACCGTTTGTATCTTAAAAAACCCAAAATAGTCATCTTTGAAAACTAAAATCCTAGTTTCTTTTTAGAAAATTTAGTGAGACTAATCATTTGGCTTATAGATACTTAAATATATGGGTTCAGCTTTAAGCGAGTAAGCTTCACAAGCCATAATTTGTTTTAACTTATCGTATATCGGTGCGGGTCGTTCGGAGTAGAACTGCATCTATTGGTCTCTAATTGGAATTAATCTGTGTTCTTCCAGAGGATGGCGCTTTTTCGTTGTCTAAACCTTTCGCTAAGACAGGAGATTATGTTGCCTGTTAGATTCATCGTTTCAAAGACGCCTCCTGCTAAAATGACTCTGGAACTTCGTAGCGCCCTACTCGATGAGGCCGACTCTCAATTTAGAACCAGGATTCACGATTCAAAATACGAGGTCTGTTCCACTTTTATCATCTGTTCTACTCTTTCCTTGGGAGAAATTTGGTTTTATAAACTCCTTTAAGAGGTGGTTTTTATTACCAATGTTTGTTTGCCTGCCATTATGTACCACTTAAGTGCACATTTACGGGACATACAGATTTAAGTTTTGGTACTTTGCGTAGTACATGTTTGGTTAGCTCAGCTGTCTTCTGTTTAGGCCCAAGCAATTATGAAAAAGGCACCGGATTTCTCAATGACAGACACCGTAGTTGTTCCAAAAGACACTGATATTACGCCCCTAGAGAACATACCCATTGAACAACTGGAAACCCGGACCATTCGCATCTATATGCCAAGCAAATCGGCTACGCAGTCTGGAACATTTGGCTGTAACAAGTGGCGTATTGAGGTGGATAATCTGGAGCGCTGGGAGAACCCCCTAATGGGCTGGGCTAGCACCGGTGATCCTCTTTCAAACTTTTCAATGGATTTTTACGATGTCGAATCTGCTATAGCCTACTGCAAAAGTCAGGGCTGGAATTACTTCATTGAGAATCCAAAAAAGACTACCGTGAAACCGAAGAGCTATGCAGCCAATTTCTCGTGGGACAAACGCACTCGTCGTTCCTGCAAGTAGATGGCCTGCTCCATCCTTGAAGTCTAGTATCATTTTGTTAACAGTTGCTTAGCTTTACTTGCATTCGTTTTATTTGTAAATAAAGTAGCTGGTGTAAATCTACTTTCCATCTCTTCTCTTTCTAAATATTGAATCTCTTGAGCCTGTTATGTGAAGTTTCTTACCTTTCATAGAGGTACTAAGTATGCTGAATTCGGTGACAATGATGAGGAGCCGTCGGCCTAACGCGGGTTCTCGAATGGCTCGGTTACTGAATGAGGAAGAGGAGGACGATTTTTACACCAGTGCCTATGGTGGTTTTGCGGAGGTTTGCAGATTTTGCTTCCTTTTAACCACCTCTTCCTCCTCCTGATAGGAGGAAAATGATAATGACTACGAATCAGAGAGCTCGGGTCACGACTCTATTGACACAGACTTTGCCGACACTGAAGAAGAGGAGGATGAAGACGATGGAAGTGGCGGTGAGGCGCTAGATGATGAGAGAAGGAAGCGACGTGTGCGGAGAGTCGTCACGAAAAGCTATAAAGTGAGTGTATATGCAGTGGCTTCGTTTTTGTGTCCTTTATAGGCCGAATTATGCACTGATATCTGGTAGGAGCCAAAGGTCAAGAAGGAGGCGAACGAGAAAATCAAGTCTGAGTCGAGATCACGTATCAAGACGATCGTAGCAGGTGAAGAAAGTCTGACTGAAGCCACTGCAGGTGAGTATTGTGCCTATCAGAACTGAGAATTGTCATGCCTTTAATTCGTATCACCGATTCTTTGAAATTGGTGAGACCGAATTATCCTTTTGTTGCTTTGTTCATGGCACAATAGTTGATCCATCTGTACTTTTTGTACCTTTATGGTATTGATAAAATTTTGTCTACGCAGCTACTGTGAGAATGCACTACGTTTCATTCAAGTTTCATCAACTCTATAGAACTGCTGGCTGTGGCCAGCCTGCTGTGTTCGCAGAACTATTAAAATGAACCGTATGGGTATGATGTTTTCTAATACACAATGACAATTTCCAATCTCATTTCCTTATTTTTCGGTCGTTAGCTAGCCATAACCCATCTTTTTTGACGCAACTCCCAACTATTGTTTAAGTTACGATTTTATTCCCTAAACACTGCCACAATTTTCAATGGCTCTGCTAGTTTTTTTTGGAACTAGTGGTGATCGTGTCTCATCCAGCTTGATTACAAACTGTCTTTTGCTCTAAATGCTACTAGTATTGGAATAGCTACTGCAATCTTGTTACCGTTTCATCAAATCGTGCCGTTTCTAGTGTTAAGGGAGTTGTAGCATTCCCCCATTTCCTTAAATTTGTCATTGCAAGCGAGGAGATTAAATATTTGTCTTGTTTGATGGGTTCCTGCGACGGCCACATAGAAGTTCCATCACTGCATCACATTACTACTTTAGTACTAATGTTACCTTCTGTATTTGCAGAAAGCCGCAAGCTGCGAGCGAGCACCGTACGGGCTACGGAGACGGCGATACAACGACGGCAGGCATCGAATGTGAACGCGGAGGTGACAGCAGTGAAGCGGAAGGCCCTGATGGCAGAGATTGCTCAGCGCAAGAACCTCCCAGAGGTACGCCGTCTCACCCAGGAGGAGCTCCTTGCAGAGGCCAAGATCACTGAGGAGATCAACAAGCGCTCCCTTGGTAAGTGACTCACTTTCTCTCCAGGCTGGTGCTTCTGCATCTTTTGATAAAGCTATTTCCTTACAGAAGCTACTAGGTTTTCATCGTGTTTGTAGATGGACAACCCTAAATTGCTTGGAATGAAATTGCTGATTGTTGGGTCAGGAAAAATTTTCGCGGGATTTCGTTATGTGACCTTTAGATGAAGTTGAAAACTATCTTGGTCAAGCGGTGGGCAAGCGAATGTCGTTCGACTCATTTCTCTCAAAAAGTTCGGTTGTTCAGTATATTAATGTGAATTGAGAATTCTTGTATCAAAAGTTTTGCCAAGTAATGAGCCGATTTGTCGCGCATGCATAATGGACTCATTTGGAATTATAGCCCAACCTTTTCAAATCAAGTTTTTGTCTGGTTTACATGTTGGTATTTTATGTCGAATATTCGAATATTCTGCGATTTCATTTACCTAGGTGTTCCACAGGGATTAAAAGGGGAAATTTGTTGTACTGCTTACCGTTCTCACTATTTTCATTTCTAAGGGTGCTTTCCCTGCGGCAAACTCAATCCGTTACAAGAAATTTTGTTCGCACATTGCCTGGATTGCTATCATCTTGCTGTTCAATCTTTAAATGGCCTTGAGAATCTTGAGAATTTAGGTCTTAATTTCAAGATAAGATCATCCATTTATCTTCAGGATTGTCTAAACGTAGAAGTCAAGCACTCTTTGGACCATATTTTAACAGCGATTGCTCAAGTACACCAATTACCACCACTTCATTCTGTTCCAAACTACCATTTTTGTGTGCCATCCCGTTCAGTCTATCCTGCAAAGCTACTCAAAAAATCCAAATGTCTGAACTCTAAACGGTGGGTTTAAAGTACCACGTTTCACAAAATCAACGCAATCTCTTCCCCTCTTGTAGCCCGTTATCAGCGCATGGAGGTGGAGCGAAAGAAAATTCGCGTCCAAAAGACTGTCTCGCAGCAGCCCATGATCCGTACTCACAGCTTCACTGTTCCTTCTCTGGCCGATCAGCCGGAGGTCTACGACGTCTCTGTTAATGCAGACAAGTCAGTTGTTTCTTATCTTCTCTTTTCGGTCTTCAATTACGAAATTGAATACATAGATGACCCATTTGTCTAGAAGGTCGTTGCAATTGTGAGTAACAGAGTAGCGGAAATGCTTGGTGTTATGTGGCCATTTGTATTGTGGAATGTCATTATCCTACTTTTCTCTTTAACCTCATTTCCTAAGCACTCTGCATTTGTTTGTAGAGACCTCAAATAGGTTGCCGCTGTTTTTTTGAAAATTGTGTCAGGACGCTCACGTGTTATTGGTAGAATATCAAAATTTAAATCTGCACTCTAAATTGATGAACTCAGTTGTCGATTCCGGTCTTATTGAGTGGTTCCAGATGAAAAAGGAATAAGATTTTCACTTTTGATGGCTAGAATACAAACTTTAGAAGATATCAGAATAGCAAGAGCTTCACTGGAAAATGCTGTTTAGAAAAGTTTGGGCGACATGTGGGTAGTGAAGTCTCTGCACCTTCAATCCCCAAAGGTGAAAGGGAGCGCATGATACTACAATTAATTTTCCTTACCAAGTGTCGAAAATCGGAAAAAAAGGTTGTAGTGCGTATCACTTTCTGGTGGAAATTTGCGTCAGGATGCCGATCCGATTCCGTAGCTACTTTCATCCCACAATGATAACTTATTGCTAAGCTGCAAGGGTAACGAGTATGCCGAAAGCCAACGAAGTACGTTAAGGTATTGTGAGTTATCACCAGTCTTTCAGTCTTCATCTAATATAAAGCAAACGTGAATGTTTGAAGGTGCTTATACACCCGTCGTAGTCACTGACGCTACGTCCTCTTGCTCCAGGGAAGTGGAGATGCGTCGGATGCTGGTGGAGCGCGATGCGCGCTGCGCCCGCACTCTCGTCTCCTTTACTGACGAAGCCTCCTTTGCATCCGCCTTTCCCTCCTACACCGCTGCCACAACATCAGGGAAGCAGACGAGCTCCACTTCCTCTCCGTCGCGAAAGAGACCGATGCGCCACTGTCCACTGACGGGGCGAATAGCGCGATACCTCGATCCCCTCACTCGTACACCCTACGCTGATCTGGCGGCTTTTCGCGCCCTTCGCCACCTCTATCGCCTTCATCTGGAGACGGGTGCATCAGCGGTTGATCTGCTCCGACGGTTCCGCAATGGGGAGATCAAGCTGGGTTCCGACGACAACTGAAGCATTTACTTTCCATCTGTTTGTATTCTTTTGTACATCCTTTGGGCTTGTGAATAGTAAATCAGTGGCGGTGAATTGAATAAGCAAGACCCTTTTTCTGATTTGACTGCTGTGGCAATTATTTTTCATTGGTTTGTCGGTCCTTTTGAGAGAAGGCTCTCACCATTTAGGTGGCGTATTTTTCTAGGAGTTGGGGGCAAGCACTTCACCTTGGCAGGCTTCAATTGAGCATTCGGTACCTTTTGTTTTGAAGACAATACTTTCCCTTTACCTATTCTGGTTGTTTCCTAATGAATGTATTTGCACGTTTATTTGGTATGTGATGTCGCAGGATGTATAATTTATTGGTCCGGTCAGTTTTTATCGCTTCGGCGCGTGGTCAAGAGACAGAGAGGGCACCGAGAATGACTGCAGCACTTATTATTTCTTTTTTTCTTTCCCACTCCTCTGGCTTGTGAATAGCTGACAAAGAATAGATGGAATTGAGGTTTTTGTTTTGCGTCGTATGTAGCAGTGTTGAGGCTTTTCTTCTGAACAGGAGCTAAAGTATTCGGCTTATAGCTTAGATTCGAATATGGTTTACCTCAGGCCTTCTGAAGTGGCCGTAGAAAGTGTAATTAGATTACAGGGTACAAATGGGGTGAACTCTCGAGGTCCAAGTCTTCCATGCTGGATGACGTTGGGAAGAGTGCGTTGCAAAGAGGATAGATCAAATTTGTCTTGCAATAGAGTTAAAATGGAGTAAAATTTTATGACGGCTTCCCCGTGTTAGCCCAAACGATGTTCATCATTACGTGAATGACCACCATAACGGCAACGATGGGTCTGTACTCCTTCTGCTGACAATTTGTGTGTAAACTCTGTTTTTTCAGTGATCGGCCATCATGGTGCGACAAGTTTGTTCATCTAATTGCTTTAAACTAGTTGATGTGCCAGATCTTTTTGCAAATTCACCTGATCACACACTTAAAACGAATCTCCGTTAAAGCCTCCTATGAATGTTAAGTGGTGAAGTTATCACAGTTTCCATGGGGAAGTGCGCCTGGTGTTTAAAATCCTGGTTTTGGTGTTATGTAACTCACTTTGAACTAGCTGCCTTTTTGCAGTAGATGGGACACTTTGACGGCTATGCCAACATCGGTCACGTCGTTTTCCACACCAGAAGATGTTGGGTGAGGCAATAGTTGGATTTCTTGTAAGCATCTTCGGCGATGTAATCTTATTTCCCGACAAAGCAGTTAAGAATTGCCATTTTGTGAGTTTTCAACTAAAACGCAAATCTTTGAATGACTGAAGGGTTTGTTTCGGTATTCATGTAAAAATGCACTTCTTCAATGAGTCCTGACATGTAGAACTCAAAAGTTGATGTAAACGGCTTCATTGTAAAGTGATGTCGTAAAATGCATGGTGTATACTAAAGTTTTTTTCTCGCGTTGATGGAGTTATTCGAAGAATAAGAAGTATTACAACCAACTCACACAGCTGGGTAGTCGGGAATGTGGTGATTTGCTCACATGTAACCTTTAATTTGCAGAAAATGACGTCAGCCAGCGAGCTGTATGAGCTCGTTCAGTCCGGTCTACACGTTGAGTACCCATCAGTTTTTGTCGACTGCGCCCTTCACCACCTTTGTTCCACATGTACCCCCGCCTTTGGAGAACTCAAGTCTGACTATCCAAGCGTACCCAGCATGGATCCCTTCGATCATGCAGTTTGCATGCTTTCTGACCATTTGCCGGCTTTCGTCCGTCTCTTCCAATGGTTCCATCTCGTCCAAGTAAATACTCAGTCGCTCTACCGTCTAATCGCTCACCACCTTCCCTCCTCCCCCCATCTCTCGCATTTCGAAGTCGCCGTGGTGGGTGGTCTCTTTACTCCTGACGTCTATCGCACTCTCGAACCCTACCTCTATGCATACCTATTGCTGGAACTTAACGCTGCAGAGCAGGTGACCCCACAACACAACTGTTTTGAGGACTCACCAGCTACTGTCCGTCTCCTAGCTCGACTCTCGACTGCTGCAACGGATCTAATAGAGCAGTGTCGTGGCGTCTTTGCTGCAGAAGAATTTTCGCTCCGTTTCCTCCTAGAGGATCTTGTCAGTCCGTTTGCTGAATCGGCTTTTCTGCATAAAACGAGAGAGTTGGTGGAGGGACGTTACACCATGTCCTTTTTGGAGCCGCTTCAGGCGTACGTGAAGCATGTAATGTTCGAAACCTGGCTACCACGTGTTTTTCTCTGTGCAAGTTGTCCGTGGAGCAGTCAGCTGGTGTATACCACTTTTTACACCGTACGACGTTCGGAGCTTTTCAGTATTATGATGGACTATCCTGACTCACATCCGACGGTGATGGACCTTAAGGCGTATCTCGTGGAGACTCGGGCACTGCAGGATCTTATTGATACTCTGAGCAAAGAGGTGCGTTTGTTGATTGTTTTGCCAAAACTGTGCGTCATTTGTCACGTCCACTTAGCCCACAAATATGAGCACCCATTTTATTTAAATTAGTTATTTCAAAAGAATTAGCACAGTTCCTTTTTGGTTGAAAGCAGAAAACGTTTTAGAATAGCTGTCAATCCATTGAAAAGTTTGAGCAGTAAGATTGTCCCCTATGTCCCTTAAATTTCCTGCCGTAGTTCAGTTTTCTCGTCTTTTTTGACATATCCCATCCTAATGCCTGCGTATTCATTTTCCAAGAGTTGTCAAATTTGGGACGACAAGCGTTTGGCTCGGTAGCAATTTACCAAGCATTATCAACCATGTAGATGAGAATGGATGCCATCAAAAGCCTATCACTTTCTAGCAGAGGAGATGCCATAGCATGACTTTGACAAGTCCGTTTTTCTATCTAATTGGGAATGAAATCCAGTGAGCTGATTTATTGGAAAAGGAGCCAGTCCATTTGTGCGTTTCGTTTTCAGGTTGGCTCTCGTCTGCTGCAGCCAGGCGTGCACACCGATGAGGTGCTGCTAGCGTATGGATGCTTGGTGCGCGGGCTGCGCGAGATCGATCCCTCTTCAGTGGCACAGGACATAGTCTGTCGCCCTGTTGCTTCGTGTCTGCGCGAACGAGACGATGCAGTACGCTGCATTGTTGATCGCCTCATCGCTCCACCCCAGCTCTCCGCCACTACTAACACCACCACCGATACGGATATTAACGTTGCAGATGTGGCCGCAGCCGACCAAATTGCGGGTCTCCAGCGCGAACTGTTGTTACCAACGCCGCTGGAGGTTGAGCCCACAGATGAAATGAGAGACTGTGACGCACACCTCGTTGCACATGGTGGGTCTATCTGCTCATCTTGGAATTGGTTAGTGTCATTAGTATTCGTCAAACCAAAGTTATATTATCTGTAGCACCGCGAGGTGTACAATTTTGAGGTCGTTAAATCATTTCTTCTATCGGAGAAGTCTTTACAGCCACTTACACATTTGATTTTGTCTTAAGATTTGATTTTGTGTACTCTGTGAACCCTCCTATCTGATCGTGGTGTTACAATTATAATGAAGTAAAAGGACGGCGTCAATCCTTCACAAATATAGTAATCTCCAGTCCTCCTTTCGATAATTGCATTATTACCTGACCAACCCATAGGAAATGTAGACCTGAAAACTTCTTAGTCTAATTTTTCCCACTTGAAGTGTTTTAGGTTCGAAATCTGATTCAAGGAATTCTGTGGAATTCAAAGAGCATGTTGTATCACTCCCTACCACATGTACCCAAACAAACGAAGCGGATTATATCTCTTTGAGAAAATTTATTTTGTATATAGAAAGGAGGTGGTGGAATAATCAGTTCTGCAGGTTCGAAACCACTACTTTTTACCCAAGACAGAAGAGCATTGGCATTTTAACACAATCATCAGTAAATGTAACGTCATCGAATGTAAGACCACACATTGGTGCCCTGTCAATACATCATTGATTCACTTTCTCCTAGACAAGAGATCTTAGCACCTACACATATTTGCTGGTCTTCAAAATTGAATTGGAGTTTGTGCTAGTCAGTTCCATGGAAGTTACAAAGGTTATGGATAATCTGTGAAGATAATTATCGTCTCATCAGTTCTAGCTCCTTAAATTCGTCTTATTTCTTTCCTGTAGGGACTGCTATTTAATCTAATCTGCTTATGGGGCCTCACTTGGTCAACTTGGTCACTTCTTCCCAACTGATGGGCCTTAACTTGCACCCTTATTTTAATTTCCGTTCTCCTTCCTGAATCCATAAGCTTGGTAGGACTCTGCTGTGGATTTAAATCGGGAGGTGAGATAGCAATCACAGCTCGTTAGCATAGACTGGTACCCCTTCTCTGCAGGAAACGGGATGTGATTTTATAAATTCTGGGCCACTGAAGTCACTCCCTTCCGTTTAGTAAAGAAGTTGGTTAGAAATATCACAGGACAAGTTTGACTCGCTTTTCCATCCCTGCCTCCTTTCTTCCCCAGATCCTGATGAGTGCTTCTCGGCCGAAGTTGTGGCGAGTGAGGAGGAGGTGAACGAAGAGAAGTTGGTGGTGAACGAGGACTGGGACCAGTGGATGCCCGATCCCCTGGAAGCCCTCCATCATACCGGACCACCGTGGAAGCGGCGTATCGACCTGCTCAGTCTCCTCGTGGGCATTTATGGCAGCAAAAAGTCCTTCCTGGTGGAATACCGCAACCTTTTGGGCCAACGTCTTCTGCGACAACTTACCTTTGATACTGCCGCTCAGATGAGGCACCTGGAGCTGCTGAAACTCCGTTTTGGAGAGGCTGATTTGCAAGAGTGTGAGGTGAGCTGCCTTTTTGAGTTTTATTTACGGGTTGCCGCTTATAGGCTTGATCGAAATCCCCATAAGTGCCAGCGTGATTGTGCCTCATTCAAGTGCTTTCTGGCTTCTTATTATCGTTCAAATCATATTCTCTTAATGAACATTGGCGTTACATTCAATAATACAACTTCCCTAGCGGACCTTCTTCCAAGTTGTTGCCATTTTATGTTCAAAGAAATCACTTAAAATGTCGATTTTGATTGGAAGCGTCGATCTTAGATGCAAGTAAGGATTGGTACCAATTGTCACTGAAGTCACTCAGAAAGTCCTGGAAGTAGGTTTCTTGAATAAATAAACTATCAATAGCTGTTCCTAAACGCACAATAACAACAACTATAAATGGGGTGTACAATCTGGCTTTAAAAGTGGAAACTTCAAAGTGAATGCTGAGGAGGTATTTTACGTTGCCTTCACATCTCTATTGTGATTGCCCATTTCGGTACCGCGAAGCTGAACTAACCGCACAAAATCTTCAAGCTAGCGAATACTACTCTTGGTACCAGTACTGCACGAAAACAAACCAATATAAGGAAAAGGTGAAACGAGAGGCCTTTGAGACAGTCCTTCTCTGCTTCAACCTTATCACTGATCTATTTTGGACTTGAAACAGGCAGCCTAGCGATTTGTAAACATAAATGAAGACAAAAGACTTATCGAAGTTTTGGAAAATCGAATCCATTTCTCATTTAGGATCATAAAGGGATTTTATATACCACAGCCTAGGTGTTTTTTTCGCTTTGATTTGACACAAATTGTGTTTGTTTTACCGATTATTTCCGGCCTAATTTGTTATTTTCTGATTGAACTCTTTCCGTAGGCGTAGCATACGAGGCCAAACATAAAGAATGGGGCGTCACACATACGTGACGTTGGTAGTGGAAGTGTTATTTACGTAAAAGAGCTGTTACTCAGGAGGTCCAAACCGAGACCTTAGTAGGCGATGGTAAATTGAAAGTGGATTTGGCTAGTGTTGAGTTTACCACCTGAAAATAAAACTTTCTGGAGGTTGCGCTCGCTGCAATTTCATCAGCCGACATCTAGTGGCAACCAAATTTCCTATTTATTTTTCTCTTCATGCATTTAATTTTCATACATTCAACTTTCACGCCTTTTGCTTGCTCCGCAGGTGATGCTGAAGGACATTCGGGACTCGCGTCGAGTCAGTGCCCTCATTGTCGACACGGCGAAAGCGGAGGATGCGAATGGGGCAGAGGACCATGGCTTCTCGTACTTTCCCTTGCAGGCCTACATCCTCTCGGGTGAGTACTGGCCTGAATTCCACAATGAGCAATTCAAACTCCCCGAGGGACTCACACCGTCCTTCTCTCAGTTCACTTCGTGAGTTAGTTTTGATTCTGTTTCTTTGTTATAGTTCATCCTTACTCCTTGTCACTCTGTCTAGCTCATGTAAAACGGGCAGCATGAAATTCTCATCAAGGCCAAGTATATCAAATATTTCGGGGTCATTGTCACAGAATTCGTTCTGATATGCAAATGTATTTGTTCTAGCTATATGAGTTAATCTCATATGCTTTTTTCTGAAATGAACAAAAGCAGTATCATTCAAGTGACGTTTGTAAATCAGCATATTCGAAACTCTCGTTTAGGCGCAACTCACAATTTGTCATCTTTCATTTTTGCTGCAGACATTTTGAGAGGATGAAAGGCAACCGAACCCTCGACTGGATGACTAAGTTGGGGTTGGTGAATATTACTCTCGAACTTGGCGGACAAAGTGTCACGATGGACGTTAGTCCTCTCCAAGCCTCCATTCTTCACCTCTTCACCCTTAAGCCACGTTGGAATCTCTGCGACATCGGCCAGGTATAAATTCTTTTCTCTCTCAAACGTACCTTTATTGTGAGCTTTATAGCGATTGGAAACAACTACGTCAGCAGTACGACGAAGCATGCAGCCCTTTGTACAACGAAGCCTGATAAAGCGGACCTCTGGGGATATTGAAACCTACTACGTGTGCGATGATGCGATTAAGGCAGTAGCTGAGGGCGCTGAGGAGCATAATGAGAGCATCAATGTCAGTGTGGCAGAGCAGGAGGGCCCACAGGACATGGAAACATCGCCAGTCCGCGAAACAGTCGGCACGGATCCACAGGTGTGTGGTGATCTCTTCTACTTAAATTTAAATTAGTAGCGGCGCTTGATTGATTTGTGGCTTTTATTCTGCAGGTGTTCTGGTCTTATATTCTGGGCATGCTAACCAACCTGGGTGGAATGACGATGGATAGAATTCATTCGACTCTGCGGCTGTTTGCTCTTGGATCTAACGACGGTGTAGAGTGCACAAGACAGCATTTGCGGCAGTTCTTGGAAAGGAAAGTTAGAAATGGGGAATTGGTGTACGAGGACAATGTGTACAAATTGGCCTGAGCGGTCTTTCCTCGACTGCTGCCTAGCTCTAATACCACGATTATGTATTCTGTGAAACAGTCGTGTTCTGACTGGGCTTAGGCAGTTTGATTGCAAGAGGTGCGCCGTTCCCTTTTGTATTTTAACAAAGATCTACACTTGTCAAGAATTCTATCCTAGAAATCGCAATAAAAAATTGGGGTGGGATGAGCTTAGCTGTTAGCTACTTTGTGGTTGTCATAAATAAGGAATGTCTATCAATGCACTGCTCTTGCGCTACATTTTAAGATCAAAAACATTAAGAACTTGCAATACACAAATTATGTAAACATTTACGTGCCTAAATACATGTATTTGGAACTGAAACAACGATTCGCTGGTTTGACCTTAAAAATGATATAAACAAAAATAGGGCGCAGACTTTTAAAAGGCGTCAATGTGGAAATGAGAAATCGTGTGCTTTTAAATTCAATATGCCTTTCTTTTCAAAAAAGCCAAAAACGGTACAAAAGTGTTACAAAATTACTTTTTAAGATCAACGTGTGTGTTTCTACACTTGAAGCAGAACTGGATTTTGCGGTGAAGTCGACTACTAATGGAAAGCGCCTACTCGATAATGTAAATTATTTAGCATTGGAGTTACCAGGTGATAACTAGGTTGCACGGACTATAGGCCTTCGAGAAGTTTGGTACTTTGGCTTACTCTATCGAACAAATGATGGTGAAGAAGCCTGGCTCAATCTTGACAAGAAAGTATGCCAATGTAAAAACCACTACTCCTTTGCTTTTTAAATGCAGATATCATCAGTTGATATTAAGAAGACATATCCCCTTGAGTTTTACTTTCGTGCGAAGTTTTTTCCGGAAGATGCATCCCAGGAGCTGATACAGGAAATTACCCAGCGTCTTTTCTTCCTTCAGGTAAACTTCCGCTAGCTTATTAACTAACAATCACTTTTGAGGTCTTTAATCCTTATTTTTTTAACTTTTGCATTTTGAAGAAATTTAAATTTTAGTTGCTGCTGTAGTATTATTCAGATTGGAGATATGCATTTACTAGCGAATGCAATATAGCGTCAATTCTAGTACTCAATTTGGTTTGAAGTCAGTTGGTGCCTTCGAAACTCTAGTAAAGCAAATAAATTATTGCCAGCAAAACTATGGTATTTTTAAGCACCTTTGAATTGCTAGATGCTTTAATGAATCGTGCCACTATTTTTAGTGATTATTTGATTATGTTTTGAAGAATGAGCGTCAACATGACAATTTTTAAAGAATTTTACTCTTACTAGGCAATTTTAGCCTTGTAATTTTAAAAAAGTTGCATTTTTGTTCAAAACATTGTGGTTGTTTATTATTTTACTCACCTGCGCACTTATCGATTAGATCCAATTATTCAGAGGATTTGTCACAAGAAAAACATTTGTCGAAGTCTCCATATATGTCTTAGTAATTGATGGATTAAATAGCTCCAAACTTACCAAAGCAGCAAAATTATCAATTTTAGCATGTATCTTGACCTTGAAATGCACATATTAGCGTCGCAAATCGTACCTTTCTTCTAAAATAAAGTTTAAGATGTGGATACAATTTAACTTTTCAGCGATTGAGCCACCTGTCCGTGCCGCTGTACTTAAATTGTCTTATAGGATAAAAGGAAACAAGCATATATATATGCGGTTTATATTCGTCGATATGTTTATGAATCAATGAGATATTTTTGACTAAACAAACCTCGATTCCTCAAATGAGTTTAGGTATATTGCATTCTGACATGTATGCATTCGATTACTGGCAGGTTCTACCGGCCTGCTATCAACGCAGGAAATGTGTTTCTTTGATTACTATGACAGGGAGTAACTAAAACGTGATTGCCATCTTTCGCTCAAACCTTAACTGTTTTAGGTATATTCGATTAATGTATGCAAAAAAGTACTTGTAAGATTTATTTCACCGAATTAGATGCTTATCTTAAGTATCTGACAAGTTCAGAACCTTTTATAGTGCTATAAAACAAATAAAACTGTAGTACTCGCAGCTAATTTGAAGTAGTTTGCCAGAATCATACGTGTAAATGTAAGTGGAGGGGATCACTCTCAGTTAATGACATTCACAATTCTCTCCCAATCGCTTACACCTTTATCCTTATCGAAGGACTTTTGTTGCACTCAATAGCCTCAACTGAGAGGTATTCGCATCGCTTTTGGTGAAAATTGTCTCAAGATTATGTATTCCATGTGCAGCTTTCTTGTAAAAAATATCTATTTGGCTTAATTTATGTGGCTAGTAGTTTCTTTAACATCCTTTATAAATGTAAAGGCCGGTTCTGTTTTCTGCACCCGTAAGCACTTAGGGGTTTTAGGTTTAAATAAATCCACTTTCACTGACCAACCTTCCAAATGATTGTGATAATTAAATTCATAAGAAGCTCTAGCCTTACTTAGTTGCAGCTCTTACCTCTCTGAATTTCTAAGTGCGTAGTTGGTATAGCTGTTTGATGTTGATTATGTTTTCTGTAGTTTAAACGATTACTCTAAAACACAAGAGACACAAGACCGCTCTTTTTCTTTATAATAAGCAAAAACCAGGGATTCATTAGCGTAAAGGTGCACCCATTGATGTAGCCTCCCTTATAGGTCGAGTACTGTGTCTGCCAGAGGAAGTGGATGATCATACATGCATATACAAACGTATGCTCTCTTTTTCGTTTAAAGTAAAAATTCCAGTGCTCATCTTACTGAGCGCATATTTTTAAGATTTAAATATTCTTTTCTAAGTACATTTCACATATCGCTGCTTAACCCCTCTGGCAACATATTTGTTTGAGGAATGATGTTGAAACAAGGCAACCTACACTACGAGGCCTTTTGTAGTCCTAAGTTTTTTTATCTTGTGGACTAATCATTTGGGCTTTTAAGATGATTGACATTCATTTCCTCCCGTTCATCTTGTGCATACTGCAATTTGTACACAGTAGTAATTTTAAAATATTTAGAAGAAGCCATTCAATTTCATCGAAACTGATTACGACAAATATTAATGGATTCCTTGCTGAATCAAACCAGGTGAAGGAGGCCATTCTGAAGGATAAGTTGCCTTGTCCCCCGGAGACCGCCGTGCTCCTCGCCTCCTACGCCTGTCAGGCGAAGTATGGAGATTACGATGTAGCCCGCTTCGCCAAACGCCCCATCCCCATTGATCGACTCCTCTCACCCAAGTGCGTTCCCCTCTCTCTCCCTCTATCAAATCGCAAATTGGCATAATATTGGGTTGGCAAGTGCCGATTCTATTTAGCGTTGGAGAGTCATTTATTGAAATGAAACCAAATTTGTCATGAAAATTGCTGTCGGAGATTTTTGCATTTTCATTGAGAAACGTTTATTTGGCGGCTGAATATCTGATAAATAAATGTCAGTGTTAGCCCACAAAGCTCAGCAATGCGCTCTTCTTTTCCCTTTATGTCTTAGAATGCATACTCATGAACATAAAACCACTATTTTTTTGGCAGTTCATACATATATTTTGCATAATGAATGTGTTTGTTGGATTTATCCCAGTATAGTGCGACAGCGATGAGTAACGATCTGAAATGAAGGGAAGATAGGAGCTTAGCAGCAAGTTTTTTGCTTCCAGAAAGCTAGACAATCCTAATTAATGCTCACCTTTGCTTTTGCAGCACTTTCACTGCAAATGAGTTTCATTTCAGTAGCTTCTATTTAGCACACACGCTTGAGAAATTGTCTTGTGGCATTTTGTGCATCCATTTTGTGCAAACAGTGCATTCATTGAAATAATCCACCACGAGTCAAAAGTGATCGGCGTAATTACCAATAACGCATAACCACCTTAATCTACTGAGTAAGTGAACAATGCATGCAAGCATGGGTGCGTATTAAGAGTCCATGACACGTTGTCCCTTTTGGAGTGCTGATTCGTGCAATTTAATGCATTTTTACCTGCTTTACGTCTACCTTTCTTGCACTTTCCACTTCAGCAACTTTTCACCAGAATGCATGCTTGCCAACACAAATTGCCGTTTCTATGTTACTGAATTTTCTCTTACTCCACGCAAATAGTGCATCTACTGGAGTTACTCCTGGACGGTTCCAAAGCTGTCAACGTTACTTTCAATAAAAGTTTATGATTGGAGAATTTCTGGCACTTGAAATTTGGAAGCTTAGTGTGCGCTACTTTTTCCAGGTTATTGGTTAATGCCAGTTGCGTGATTTTACTTCCGCAGCACCGCTTAGCCAGGCACGTTGGGATCGGCGATCCTTACACCCGATGGAATCCAGAATCAGTAGACGTAATTAAAAATGGTCATTTCTGTGATATTCGGCGCGGCTGTTTTGCATAACCACCACTTGCACCGAAACTATCCCTAATTATTGCAGGAGCGAGTAGTGTGGATCTCGTATAAATTTTATGAGTTGCATGTACCATGGAGAAAAATAGGTGCGCATTCCAGTCAAAATTATGGCCCACCTTTGCTTCTTCAACGTTCCCTGTCTAAGTATATCCCAATTTAATGAGTCCCCTCAAAAGCTCATGGTTTTATCTTATTTATTTACCCTCTTCTTCTATGTCCTACAAATTATGCATTTGTTAAAGAAAATTTTGTGGCGGATCAAGATTTACAACCTAAAAACTCGGTCCACTTCAATAAGTAATATCACTGGAAATGTCTGCTCTCATGGCACCTGTTGCTAAGTGTCCCCCACTACCGATTTCTTGTTCCACTTTTCTCCATTAATGCGATTCGCCATTATAATAGCAAATGCCGCATTTCTTTCGTGCCAAAGTCACATTCCTGGAAGCTGCCAAATGACCGCCATAAATACTGACAGACTGTGTCGCACTCAATCTAAACATGATGGGCTAATGCGATACTGTCAGAACCCCCTTATTTGTGAACAGTTAAGGTACCTACGCGCAGTCAAACAGAGTGGAAAACACTATTCTTATGGTTTCCTTTAAGATACCTGTATTTTCAGCTCAATGCGACAAATTTAAATTCCAGGGAATGCAGGTTCAGTCTAGAAAACATATTAATCATTCTAGCTGAGGGGTGAATTCCACCTCCTGCCAAAAGGTCAGTAATTTTTTACCTTTGTTGCCTTTTCTCCGCTCACTCTCTGTTTGGTTTTTGCCTGCATATTCTCTGTGCAATGCAAGTACAAGCATTTGCGGAGTGTAAAGGCCCACTAGGGAAAATTTAATACCGATCAATGCTTCACTTTTACCCTTACAGCACCTACTGAAAGCCATATTCGATGGCATCGTCTCTTACGCTTCCAGCATTGGTAACGAAGGTAATAGACGTGGCGATGATTAGCAAGTCCTAATGCATTAGGGATGAGATTATTTCCATCAACATGGGATTTCATTGAAAATAGTTACTGAATACCCATTTTCTGCTTAGCAAATCATCATCGCTAAAAGCTGCCTTGATTTGCATCATTGCGGCCATTACGTGTAGATGGTGTGGAAAATGCAAGTGATTGTATATGGCCGGTTGCATATTAGTATGCAAATATCATGCAAGTTGGGTTGCTGACAGTGCGCACAGTGGTCGAATTGCGAATCGATGATCCCCTTCTTCCTCTTCAAGGTTCTTTCGGATGTTTATGCACACTAACACTGGCTTATCTTGTCAAAAATTACACTAAACATCGATTCTTGTCGTATTTTACAGGCCACTAAGTGGTTCTGCATTTTTTTAAAGAATGTATTTGCTGTTCCTAGTACTGAATAAAGGAAAAGTGCATGCTCTTACGGGTGGAAAAGGGAGCAATTCATCTAGTAAGCATAAGAGATACAGTGGAAGTCACGATCTGTCCCATTGCAGAATGAAGGCAACACTTTGATGGCAGTCAAAATGTTAGGGCAAGAGCTGAAGCCTTGGAAGTTGGCTTGGCCATTAATCAAACCTCCGGATCGAAAGAACCATTGTCCCTGTAATCATGACAAATTTCAGCATATTTGGTTCCTTGGGGAAAAAAACTGAGCATAATTCGCCTCCTTAAATGCGCAATTGCTTAAGAAAAAATTGCTGCAATTGACTTTAGCTGATAACAAGTTCGTGTGTTGCGTATCTTTACAATCGTTAGTTGTACGTAGAAGTAGTTATTTTATAAGTGATCTCATTTCTTGTCTTCGTACCAATATGTTCGCTGAACTAGTATTTCTACTAAAAAGGCTGATTCGATGAATTTAATTCAACAAAATTTCTAATTAAATAAGCATACGCAAGTATCGTGGATCCTATTACGATAAACTTAAAGGGAAATAGCACCTGGTAACGATCAGCCGCCAATATATGCCTCGGTTTAAACAGATAAAACCTTTAGCATTACATTTTAAAAGACTTTTTCTTCTAAAAGTCAATCGACAGCATTGGCAATTATGACGCATCTTGGGAACAACTCCTTATTTGAGCTGTAAAACGCAAAATTCCTGCAAACTGGGAGAAATTGGTGAAAATTTGCTCTTATTGACTCGTTGTTTCGAATATAACCGCATTCAGTATCGAGTTTTTAAGTTTAAAGCATGTCAGAACACATAAGCACATTGACATCACATGCCAACCAAACACTTCAACCACCTCTTTCGGAATACTTGCGGCACTGTACTGTTTCCAAGGAAGCAGTGAGTGGAAAATTATGCAAACACTAATTGATGCCTCCGTGTTTTTTCAAAAAAGGGGCAACTAAATAAATGTCAGCGCTTCGAAATTAGGCTACTTTTTCGAAAAAAATACCAGTGCCTCATCATATGCATTGCAAACCAACAAAATTCTAACTTGAAATACAAAGAACAGATCAGTTCACAAATTGATGATAATGAGATCCAAATTTTGCACAATGGTGATCTCATAACAAGGGAACATCTAGTTACCTGATAAGATTAAAATCCGTTTGTCACATCGACAGCTAGACGCTTCGTTCGTTGATGTGAGTGATTTTAAGACAGGACTCCTCTAACTATATCATCATAAAAGATCATTGGCTCCAATAAAGTGCATTTCGGTACGAATGGTACCCAGGATTTCAGAAATAACGATTCTCCAGCTATTATGGACTACCATTGATGCTGATATATGGATTGTAAAATTGTTTATTCTCAGCATCCTTATGGGATGAACTATTGCATTTCCTCAACCTATTAAGAATCATTAAAGTGGAACTGGTTTTGATTGCTCATGGGTACAAAGCGAATGAGGTGTTCGGAAAAGGGATGATGCAACAGTGACCATTACCATCCTTCATACTCTTTACGCATTTGCCACCAATGAATCTTGGAGAAAAGTTAATTACTGCAGAGCCGATGTATTTTAATAATCCAACGTAGGACCAGTTTCTTTCCGTCTTTTTCCGTTCCATCCCTGGTTTACAAATTTGTGAAGTGCTGAAGCAGGTAATAACTTTGAGGTGCCACACGCATGTAACTCCGGTACCAGACGCGTCACCTAAGAAAAGTGAAACTTCGAAGTTATAATTCTCTGTTATGCTTGGCTAAAAGAAAGGCTTTTTGTGTGAAGTACCCTGGTGAACCACGACCTCCAGTCACAGGATTGGATCAGCATGGTGGTTCGGTGGTATAAGGAACATCAAGGCATGTATCCGCAGACTGCGATGCTTCATTACCTCGAAATTGCTGAGGGACTGGGAACCTACGGCGTGGAGTTCTTCGAGATCTGCAACCGACGTGGCACGGACCTCCTCCTCGGCATTGATGCTATGGGTTTGGCCGTCTACAAACCTCCGGATAAGTATGTTTATGCATCGAGAGACTTAAGATTATTAGTCCATTCCTTAAGTTATCTATTTTATTGTCATCTGAGTTCCGATGAAGCTATTTTTCTGGCAAGCATCTATACATTTCTTCGAAGCCGGTTTTAGAAAGTCGCGATCATTGCTTTGTAATACACTTCAATCAAATTTCAGGTCGCAAAACGAGATTAGACATTTAGTTGAATTCTAGCCGTTGTTGAGATCACCTGGTGATTAGCGATTTGCAAGGCTCTCAATTATGCCAGCGCTAGGACGAAGTTAGGTCGTGGAGTCATAACCAGTCACAACTTCTGGAATTTCGCATCCCTCTACAGTAGGCTCAAGCATTTCAATTTTTTCGTTTATTTTTCTCCATTTTTCATTTTATTTTGTTCTTGATGACTGGGCCACCGAACCGTTTTTTAACGGCTTTGTCAATCATCTGACGATGCTGATCCCTAAGTCTTTACTGGAATTGATTCGAGATACACAATATAGGAGAATAGTTTGATATAAGTCCACATGAGTGATGGTCGACTGTTGCTAAGACGGAAGCGCAGCCCATGAAGACTGGAGAGTTCTCGCAATTACTCCTAAAATTGCAACAATAATTTGTAAGTTTTGTTTAGCAAAGATCCATAATTTGTGGAGCCTTCTTTGTAATATCCATCTATTATAGCTTAAAGATTTGCAGAACAGTAAGGTGACCGTTCTGCCTCATTTGCTAAAATGGCCTCACTTTTTCGTGGTGAAGCCATGCCTACGCATTATTATCATGCTGTCGTGTGAATTAATTTAAATGCGTCCACGTGCTTTAAATCCGACTTTCCTCCATGGCTATAATTTTTGGATTGTATTCTCAAACTTATAAACCATTAAAAATACTAATTTAGTTTAGTGTAATTTCACCTTGGCATCACTCCCGCTTGATGACATCTGTATGTCACCTCGGGTAAACCGTCGCTTAGCATGGATTTTGTGGTGCCTTCTGAAAAGCTCTTGAGTTGTTCTTGCCTTTCGACTGTGGCAGCATTTGTCGGCCTTGGCAGTTATTCGCATCCGAGGCATTCGCAGTTTGTCCGCAAACGGCGCAATTAGTCCTCGAACATTTGACTGTGGATGTGAGTATGCGTGTGCAAGGACGAGACCGTCTCACTTTTAACTCACAGTGCCTAAACTACCCCCTTAGGACTTTTTAAAAAGACGTACTTTTAAATAACAGGAGTGGCTACTTTGCCACCTTCCTCTCACAATATTCACCTTCACTATTTCAAATGGGGCGAAAATCGGCAGCATTATTACTCACTTTCAATCAGCATTAACTTTGACAAGGTATTTGTCAAAGCGTCAGTAGCGATAAGCCGAATGGCCAAAAAAGTGCAACTCGTAAGCTATTTCACCGCTCAAAATTGACAGCTCATCATTTACACAAGTGGACCCAAAACGCTCATCTTACCTCATTCGATTCAAGTTAAAGTGCCGCAGCTTTTGTTTGACTCTAAAAAACTTGGCTTCTGTAGTGTTATATAACTGCGCATGTTGGAGGTTTTCAAATACAAGGATGCTTTTAAAAATGTCTTCAAAATCCCCGCCTGAAATTGACGTATAAACCAATCAATCAACTCATCATTGCTAGACTCTCCTCCAAGAGTTTAATTTATGCATGATATCTTTCGCCTGATTAACCTCCATCCAGTCTCACAGCCTCGTAACAGTAATTTATATGCATCTTTGAAATGCTGCATCGATTCTCCTATTTCCATTCGTCTTATGAAACTTACACTTTGAGTCCGAAAAAAATGCTCAAAAAGTTGTTGCCTACAATGGCTAAGGAGCCTCAGTTCTAATATACATTGTAGTAGACATTAAAATTGAAATGGTATCCAGTCGGAGCACCTAACTCTTAAGCATTAAATTTGTTGATAGGTATGGTCGGGCTGTGATAGATTTTGCAGAAATATTTAGTAAAAATTTAAACAAGAATGGGAGATCTTTGTCGGAGTGCTTAGCAAAAAGATGAGGCAGACTCTTTCACCCACTTTTCGCTAAAAAATCATCATAATATTCTAAATTTCTCAATCATGGCATTAAGTATGATTGTGTGCCATTGCGGCCATGCCTGGTACAAGGCTAAGTCTTCCAAAGGCAATAAGAGAAGTTGAAGTTGTACTAGTCTATGAATAAACACTTGGCCTGCAGAACGAAGTTAACTATTCGGTGTTAGTTTTCATCCATAGCGTTAGGCAATGAAATCGTCTTGCTACCGAAGAAGTTCAATCAAAACTTATGTAGACATGATAAGATTTCAACATTCTCTGGGCTTGGGAAAAGAAAGCGGTCAATTACCCTTTATTTGCGTAGGGCTAGAATTCTCCCTGAAGCTGTCCAGCGATATGCGAGGCAGAAAGCAACCTTTGTATAAATGCATAGAAGGAGCAAAACACCACTATGGCAAGGAGATGGCAGCAGAAAATGTAGAGACTAAAGAATCTAGATGGGTAAGCCTAATACTTTTGTTACTACCTTTTGGTAAACAAATTTTGTTTAAAAATCTGTGAGTTTTAGGGAGAGAAAAACACTCGTACCTTCGGGATGTTCTTGTCAACTCCTCATGATGGAATGAATTTTTTGACTGATCTTAGTTAAAGCAAAATGAAAGCTGCCCAAAGTTTACCTTGACTCAATTAAAGGGAGAAAAACCCCGCAAAAGGACACTTTAATCTCATTTTTTCATTCTACAACTAATCATTTTAAGAGGGTATTTTAAGTGTAGCAGTACAAAACTCCAGTTTAATAGAAAGCTTAAAAGAAGAAGTTTTCATGAAACCCGTGATGATTGAATTTGTAGGGAAATGGTTAAAATTTCCTGTTTTTTCCTCCTGAGGATGTCAATTTTGAATCCCTGAAGACGGCGACTGCGTTCAATACAATTTCAAGTCTTCGGACTATTTGCCTTGTGCAATCACAATTAGCCGTTTAGGTAGCGCTGACTCGATGAGCACGCATAGTAGTTGAAATTGTATTCAAGTTTAAATGAGTTGCTAGCCCTTTCGTGAAGTCGGAAGAAACTTCCTTCTTGATGGGAATGCTTAGGACAACATCCTCTCTACCTTTTTAGTAAACCAAAAAAGCTAACAAAATTCTTTTTTTTTCGAGAATATAACATTTCATACCATTAAATCACGATGCGGTTGCTGATCAAAGGTGTTATTTTTCGGCCTGATTGATTTACTGGTTCCCTTTGTTTCATTGCTATTTACCTTATTCTCTTGTAGATTGGGAGAATTTTTCTAATAAAAACCCATTTGGCACTTTTAGAATAACTCCAAAGGTGGGATTTCCCTGGTCAGAGATCCGTAATATCGCCTTTAATGACCGCAAATTTACAATCAAACCAATCGACAGAAAGAGCTCTGTATGTTCCCTTTTTTCTACCTCGTATGCTCCCTTAAACGAGGGTAAGCGTATGGATTCCATGACTTCCAATAGGACCTCGTCTTCTTGACCAAGAATCTTAGAGTGAACAAGAAGATTCTAGCACTATGCATAGGCAACAACGAGCTATACGTGCGACGCCGCCAACCCGTTCCCATTGAGGTCCAACAGATGCGTTCCCAGGCTCTCGAGGAGAATGCTTTTCGCGAGTTGGAACGGTGAGTTCATCAGATTGGGCCGTAAAGTAGCTGAGTTAGATAAACGGACTCATGCAATCGCTCCTTTATTCGATGCAGGCAGACTGATTCAGAATTTAATGTTGTCTGCCCATATCTCTGATATAAACACCTTCATCGAATCATAGCATAAATTTTGTTTTGGCTTTGATGTGTTCACGCGTTTCGGTTGCTATGATGCTCAAAAGACAAAAACAGAGCAGTAGAATGGGACGAAAATTTTATGTTTTTGCCGAAAATGCTTCACTTTATGAAGTAGTAGACTTGACTGTCATTAGGTGCAAATTTGACGAATATAATGCCACTAATGCCACCAATGTTAAGTGTTACATAGTTATTCAGAACTTCAATGTGTAACTTTACTGAAATATTGTTCCTCAAATTTCTATTGCTCCCAACACCGGAATTTTAGCATTTAATGATCATATATTTTACGTGCGAATGGATTCTGCGCTAAAAAGAACCTCCAAATTCTTCAAGATGCAATCTTTCTATTTAAAATGTCTGGCAATAAATTATGATTCACCTTCTGTCCATAAATACCGTGCCAATTTGGGGTAACCAAGGCATTATAATGATCAACTAACAGTTAGCTAATGGTATCTTTCGCAAAATAATCTTAGAGATTCGGGATTTCTGAAATAGTCAATGAAAGCGACGGGGAGCTTAAATACACAAGGAAACGAGGTTAAAAGGAATTAATTTTGGACGAGACTGACTTGTACATCAGAGTAGAAAAAATGTATTGAAGGCGTTCCATCGATCTTATTATTTATAGTGTTAATCATTTCCATCCTTAACTGTGAAATGGGGCTTAGATCAGCATTGAAAGTGCACTCACACCGCCCCCATTTCAGCAAAAGGCACCTGGATAGTTGATAAATAAGCTACACTCATAGTCTTCCAAAGCTGCTCTGATGCAACAAAAAACCTTTCTTACGGGTCCTGACTGTAACACTGAATGGGTGGCATGACAAAAGTTGTGAACTTTGGATCATAAGTGCACGTAGATCAGCTGCAACCTTTTTGACAATAAAAAAGATAGCTGTAGCACGAAACCGGAACATATTGCTATGAAAAATGGAACAAGCAATTCACAAGCTAATCGTCTAGGAATCAGATGGAACAATGCGACTCAATCACAAATAGACAGGCTTTTGTGGCACAGCCAATTAAATAAAGAGACTTCTACTCATTCAACTCTCAATTAGCATAGTGAAGCTAAGACAAATGTTTCACAATAATTTGACCGTATGTGTGGTGAAGATAGAATTAGGCATCGTCAATGGTAAGAATGTCTTACAAGTCAGAGGTGTGTCTACAAATGGGGGAAAAGCTCAAGGTGGCAGGTGGCCATGCACCCAGACACTGGCCATTCGAATTAATCTTTCATTATTGTATTGTTGACCTGGCCTTTCAAGTTCATTATTCAACGCAAAGCTAATAGGTAATGTTATTTTATTCCAGCAACTGGAGGAAAAAGCATAGTTTCAACAAAGAGGGCCTTGATTTCAATGCATTGCAAACTAACTATTGTTTGTAGTGAATTAGCATGAAGTCTTAAGGAGTATATTTAAAGGAAGTCCATTTCTTCTCAATAAAATATAGCTGATCATACCACAGTAGCAATAGAAACAAAAACTTAAATATTATCAAAGTGTAGGCATTTCATACACTACTCAGAAGTAGACAACTAGTATTTTGATCTTTCTAAATTAACGACAGCAGAATTTACTTGCTCATGTGCAGGTTGAATCCATCCGAGGAGAAGAGAAGCAATCATCAAAAGGCAGGCACGTGAAGGCGGAAGAAGACTCTTTTTTATGCTCATTTGATGGGCGTGTTATGGGTGGTGGCCCAATGTGGACTTTGGCTAAGGAAATATAATTCTTATTAGGCATAAACTGAAGCCGTAAAGCATTTAAACCTTTGCTCGGCAAAATACATTTACAGTCAAAGCAGAATCGCGAACTCTTGCCGTTTAATCAAATTTAACAACCGATGTCTTCATTAGCCCACTGGAGAGTTAACACTTACTCCCCCATCACTTGCACAAACAACACCTACCATTTTACAGAAAAGAGCTAGGCTGAAATCTCATCCTTAGCATTTGGTTGCGATCCACTCTCAGGTTTCTATACAGTCAGATAGCATGGTAAAATCACTGTTAAAATACTTAACGATTTAAAATTAACCACCAGGGACCAAGTTGGCCACGCCAACATAGGCAGAACAAGTAAAGTGGATCAGCTTTTTCTGCCTCTCGCTTCCTTCCTTGTAAAGTATGCCCAGCAGAAATTACGCTGACGCATATTGCATTAAAAAGTGGCCGGTGCTCTGCCAGGCCGTGATGTACGTGCAACAACTTTTATAACCCCGGCTATGCGATGCAAAGCGTTGATGCTTTAGTTCCGTAATGGGAAAGGACTAATCTCTAGGCCCAAAAACAGCCTCGCTATCGTTCGGATGCGGACGGATTCTTCCAATTTTCCATGAACTGTTGACTGCTTTGCATTTCTAATTCGTCCAAAAAATGCTTTAAGAAAAAAGAAACTCAAATCTTAAGTCATTTTAGATAAAAGGAGCATTATGGCTTTAAAAAATGGATAATGAAAATTAATGGAGTCTAGCATCCGTAATAAAAACCAACAAAACATTCTTAAGATATGTGAGGCGAAGAGCAGTTTATCTTTTTGTATGTATAATCTGCATACGTGTTTGTCGTTATTTTGAGTAATACAGATCTAGACGAGTAATTTCAGATCAGGCAAGTGGCTCGGGACGGAGGTCATCAAACGCAATACGAACTGTGGTGCGTGATGCGGAGTAGGCATTGCGCTCAGCAGCGATCAGCGTTTCCACGGCCCACACGAAAAATTATGCTGCTGGGATTACTGCTCCCATAGTGCCATGTAAAGCAAATGCCAAACTTATTAATTTCGAGATTAGTAGAGCTGTTGCGCTTAAACTTCCATTGGCGTTATCACGAGGGATGTAAGGAAGTAACCTTATTATCAACTGGCGGCGGGATGGGTTAAGCTGAACTACTGACCAAATCCGGACAGTTACATTATGCTACGATTATAATTTGAAAGTATTTTTATAAGGTGCCGACTTTGGCTGTAGATGAAGTCTATTTACAACATCCTTTAAAATGCACATTAATTGAGTAACATATTGCGTTGCGTATCCACTTGCGCAAATAAAGCAGTTGCTGTTTCATTGCAACAGTGCCCACTCAACTAATTTTCGCAGCCAGTAGAGCAACTGTAGCCGATTTTGTGGGTATCGAGGAATCTACAGTGCTTTCCAGACAAGTGCCATCATGCCCGTCTTCTCTTCCGGCCGAGGGCTAGTAGTGCATGTTTGTTCTGGCTTGCGTATAAGGAGAGTAAATAAACAAATTTTATGGTGGAGTGGTAGTTTATGAATGCCCTCCATATCCCCTTGTCACTGTGGATTCGGGAATAAATCGTAATTTAAGAAAATGGATGTGTTATTTGAAGGTAAGTGTAAGAATAGACCACAAAAAATATTATTTCCTCAACTACATAGTGCTCTTAAAAGCAGGCAGGAGAAGTCTAATGGCGTGTGAAACATTCAAAACTCCGGAATAGGTGCCAGGCTGACGAGAATGCCGCACCTCTTATAGTTTGTATTACATTCTGGACTTTAATCCAGGGCTGGACAAAAGATGAGATTTGTTCTGTGTTAGGGGCCTCCATGCTTGTTTTGATCTTTTTGCTCTCACCACTACTCGCAATTTAAAACTCCTTGTTTTGATGACAGAGAGCGTCTGGCGAAGGAAAGAGCAGCCCGGCTAGAGGCCGAACGTCGGGTGCGCGAGTTGGAGGCGCAGTTGCAGGAGGCGGAGAGGCGCTTGCAGAGGACCTCTTGGACCTCCTACTCACAGCACTCCTCTGAGAAGAAGTCAGCCAGTCCACCTTCTGAAACCAAAAGTTGGGTAGGTTTAGCGCCTTTGATCTCTTTGTCACTCTAAAGCGACCTCTGTTCGACTGCTTGTCCATTCATGGGATTAGAGGAGACAGCTTTATATCGATACTTGCATCACAAAGGCATCTCTGGTGCACGTGATGCATTCGCATTTGGCACGTAACCGTGTGGGTTAAATGTCACTACAATGAGATTTCCTTTGCTCACTTTCCCTATCTAGGACAAAAGAATTGAGAATGCAAACTTTGGAGTTGAAAGTCTGCTTTTTTTCCATCCAGAAGTAGTACAGTATTCGATTAGTTGGTGTAAACTCTGCTGAAATCAAGTAGCAAAACAGCATGATTGAAAACTTGCTAAGGTGGGTTGATCGGTATCTGCAACTTGCAAGAAGTGCTTCTAATTCATTAGCTACTAAGGCATTCCTTTTTAAATCGCAAATATTTGCCCTTTTATGTGCGTAAACATTTTTGACATTTTAAATCCCAACAAGGAAATTTTTTCTGCTGTTTGGTGTTTGATAAATTGACTGAATTCATATTTGCCTCTTCTTTAACCTCCATGAACTTTGCTGAAAAAGAATGGTATGCAGTTATTACTTGTCCTTAATGCTTTTAAGAGTTGTGCACAGAATTTTATGAAATGCCAAATTTACTCATTAATGCTACCCAGTTGAAACGTTAACAGCGGTGACGGCCCCGGGCGAAGCACTACTTATTCGTAAATGAACGATTCAATCAGGTTGAGCCTAGTATTAGTCATCTGGAATTCTTCCCTTTACCGTCACCATTGAAGCTTTTACCTCAGTCGAAATACAAAGACGGAGAATTAAGAAGAAAAAACGTTTAATGCTTAACTAGCTGATTTTGTTTTATGTGACAAGCGACTAAGTTGATTTTATCTAAACTCTTACCATCGTCGCTATTGACACTGCTGTAAAGACGTTCATTAGTTAAGATTGTTGAAAATTAGCACGGTAGGATACCTTTTTTTTCCACACATTCCAAAAAGCAGTGGTTTGATAATTAATTAAGTTGTGCGCTATCTTATTGGTCACTAATTTACTCTAGACTACAATGACTAGTCCGGAAATCTGGAGGAAGCAGTGGAATCATGAAAGGTTTCCTAGCAGCAGCTTTCAAAGCTTAAAAAACAGTTTGAGATTCATCTGCTTCTGTTACACTGGTCTTTGTTAGGATTTATAAGGTTCACACTCCTGTATCATCTATTCCTCCATTAATCCTAGCCTCACCGAACACTTTGCTAATGGTTTGAACTGCGTGCATTCCCCAAGTTGACAAATGCAAGCCTACTGGGGTTGAGCATTTCTTTGCGTATGATTGCGTAAGACAGATTGCATCCTTTGATGCTCTTACTAGGTGGTCAGATCTCATTGCTTTTATTGCTCCTATTAGAACCGTGCAGACTGCCTCCATTAATTTATTCCATTCAAAATCACAACTACGTAAAGATTCTCAGTTTCTCTTTACATCGATGGAGAAATGACTGCACAAATAATTAATAAGTATGTGTGACAACGGGGAAGCTTACGGCCTTCACTGCAGTTGCATTCTACGCACCACTGCCTACCACTTCCTCGAGTTGTTGATTCACCCTAGAAATTTAATTCTTCTAGTTGAAAACGCTTGTGCTACATGCGATCCATGAATTGAGGCACTTGTTATCAGTGAATTCTTTTGTGCTTTGACCTACATGCGCTGCCTTTATTGGCTTCACAACTAAAGGCATGGTGCGACTGATAAAATGCACATTACGCATGCTTGGTGCTGTGGACAAAATACCAGGTCTGATATTCACTAAGGTCGTGAATTTTATAATAACTTGGTAGTTTTGTCACTGCATCAGTAGATCAAGGGTGGACTCGATGGATACATTATTTGATAATCTATTTTGACTATTAATCATGATATTATCAGCACTGGGACTTCTACGCATGATATCTACCAATTGACTTTGTTCAAAAACAAGGGTTCTCCTTTTAAATTCCAACACCTTTCCCACCAGAATGTTGATGAGGTGACTTCCAATTGCGCAAAGGCAGCCTCTCCACCCACCCCTCCGAACGATCTTCCTCTGGGATTTGATGAGATTTCCCGGCGCCCCAGTTTACATTCCTTCACACCTATCGCGACCTCCACAATCACTCCTACCAGCCTCTCTTCTCCCGCTTCCTCCTTCCCCCGCTCACCCTCTAGTCAGAGGAACAAGTACAATCAACGTCGACGCTCCTCACCTGGAGCTACTGGAGAGCCTTCCAAACGGTGGCCCGGGGCAAGGTGCCGACTGCCGCGTCAGCGACTGGAGGCTATGGGTTCTGCAGAAGCGGTGGAACTGCTAGAGTCCACGTGGAAGGAGACTAATCCCCTCACTGCCACTACTTCTGGTGGCAACCGTAACATTGGAGACGAAGACGTTGATAGTGAAACTCGTATCCCCTCACCGTTGAACAAAGGTAGGTGAACAGCCAGGGCTGAATGGACAAACAAGATCGCCGCATAAGGCGAAGGGAAATAAGAGCTAAGAATAATCCTACCCAACAAATTGACATTGCGCGCCATTTTCCGCCCAATTTTCATTTAATCTCCGCCTTCATTAAAAATGCCCTAGTTAATACTTTTAATAATTTGTATTTTTTATTTTCAATCAACGCGAGTAAAAGACTAATGCTAAGCAATCATTTGTTTCTGCTCCCACGAAAGGAAAATGTAAAAATGTACCTATAGATCATCGACTCACCATTGTGCATAGAATGATAAATTACATGCAGTGCATTTGGAATGTGTTAGAACATTTGAATTTATCTTTAGCACATTTTTAAAGTTTTGATAACGGGGGTTCTTGGTCTTTTTCCTCACATTGGGGAGGAGTTCGTGACATGCTTGGAAAATCACTTGCATTATATCGCTCATTTTGACTACTTCAAACTTTTTGGAAATGATTTTTATTTATTGCACGTACTTCAGAACTTTATTAATCACAAAATGAGCGAGTTGTTTTGCTACCTCCTGCCACTTTTCGATGGTCTTATAGGTGCCTTTTTTATTTATGTAAGCGCCGAATTTGGGCAGAAAGTGGACGAAACGTGATAGTACCAATTAGGGCATGCAAAATAAAATGTTAGCATGCGAAAACAGTTTTGACTCTCCCACAACAAACTTCCTTATCCCCTTGCCAAACAGGCAATGATTTCTTGCCACCTGGTGCAGTAAAAGGATATGATAGGGGGAATTTAAATTAAGTATATCTCCTTCGCTGAAACTACGCGATCATCCCTCACACTAATCTTACCTTCACTGCGTATTCGAAGCAGTAAGTAGTGCCACTGCTAACACAAGTTACCAACAGAGTTCAGTACAATCTAATTTTATATTGACTCCACGAATAGGAAAGGGTACTAAACATCACTGCATCCGAATCGAGCTTGGAAATGAGCATCATATACACATGCATTTTTCACAAAACAATGTCTTCAGGCTCTGCTTCGATCTCAACTTCCATTTTCTGTTTATGCTCCGAAACTCACCAATGCGACTGAAAAAGCTGCCACACTATGTGACCGGTAAATTGTCTGATTTTCCAATATTTCGGGCACATTAGGCTATTTCGCCAACCTTGGACTGCACAAAGTACTTCTTTAGTTCGTGCAATTCTTCCGTCATAAGTCTAATTTGCCTACAAAACTGGTTTCTAAATCAGCCTAATCGCTGAAATTCACAAATAGCAAAGTGTGCATTTAAATTCTGAGTGTGCACTAAAGCGGATATTAACGTTGATCGAGCTGTATAGGAGATAATGCAGTCCCATAAAAACTCTTTTCATCCACTACCAAGTGTTTGACCAAGACTTATCCGATAGACTGGTTTAAGCAAAATGCGCGTCTACTTGTTACCTTCTTTGTTGCTTACCTACGTTATGGTTATCTCAGCATTCACAAGTAAATTACTTCTCCACTGCCAAGTTCATTTCCATCAGCACTAATTTTGACAGCCAATATTGAGGTAATTTTTTTTCTGACTCCGTCAAGAGGACATTTTACGATATTATTTGTGATATTATTTGAACTAACGCTTTGCACCCGATAAGCCATTCAAGTGAAGTAACTCATTCCCGTCAAGCGCTAAAAAGGTCTGACCATGTTCTTCTTGGCGCGAATGCTTTTTTGCATTTCACTTTAGTTTTTTGAACAGAACATTAATACACCTCCTGATTTCTCAATTCGTCGTTAAAAGCGCAAGACGTGCAGGGATTCCTTCATTCGATAACCCTTTAATAAACCCTTGAACCACTGGATTGTATTCCTTCTCACATTTCAAACGCATTGAAGAATTTGAGTGGGGCTAGGCAAGTAGAATTGCCTTGTTACCCTCTGCCGCCTTTCTGTCACCAATTCGGCCGGCTTTTTCATTTTATTTTGGAACTAGTCCTCCAAGCCTTTTATGCGAATAATACTATGCAGAAAGCGATCCGACTGTAAAAAATTACTTTAACGGTCCCATCTTTTTGCCCACTGAGGGTAAGATTATTAGTCCGTGTTACATGACTAAGGAATCAAGGGAGGTCTAAGGGATTCCTTCCCTGATAAGTTCAAAATCACTACGCGTGATGTGTTGGAAAGAGCAGTCATCTTTCCCCTTAGAAAGTATGTCAGCTACTATTACTGATAGCCATCGAAACGAAATTTCTTCAACCCTTCTCAGGTAGTTTTCCATTCATTAAAATCGCAACTTTTTAAATGAAGCATTAAGGTGTACTCATCACTTTCCAGTGAACTTAGCGACAGAAGTTTTTTATGGGACTAAATGTTAAATCCATAACTTTTAAGCCATGTTTAAATGCCTCGTCATGACATCTGCTCAATTGTTACAACCTTTTCTACTTTCAAGTGAGGTTTAAAATTCATTTAGAAGATTCTTTATACCCTGTTGTTTGTGATACCTGGTTTCAAAGTACTAAAAATGTAATTTTTGCCTCAAAGATTCCTAGCATATCAAAGCATTCGACAGGGTCTAGACCAAGCCAACCGCTTCATTAGCATCTAATGCTTTCCCCTCACAACTTAATGACTGACTTTTGCGTCTGATTTTTGGGATATCCAAATCATATGCACGCCTACTTTGTAATGTGGCGCAATAACAAGCGAGGACGTATACAAATCAAGATTGCTCTAGACAGAGTGCAACCGAACCCACAAAACGCCTGTCTCGACTTGTATTTTTAAATTAATTTCGCATTTTCTGACCGAAAAAAACAGCAGGTTTGTAAGAGCGCAATGAATCTTGAAGAATGCTATCGAGAATTAGGGTCAGAGGGTGCATATTTATGTCACGTCAATGTTCCAGTTGTTGCAAGCTAAAAATTGATACACATGCATTTTTTATGATCACCTTTCTTAAGTCTGCTACACTAAATTCTTCATGACCATCATTGCCCAAGTTATTAATCTGGAACTATGGTTCTGCCTTAAAAGTGATTCCCGACAGAAAAGTCCTCTTGCCCACAGTTAATAATGTTTGAACAATACAATAGTGAATTTTGTTGCTGAGTTAAGTTCCTTTTTGCATTTTTCTGACCGGAACTCATTGGTTGCGTTGCCGTGGGAACGTGAACACTGAATACAAGGGATTTTGTAGATAAGTGAATTTCAGAAACTGGAGTCGTTGGGCTTCGGCTGGCGTCGTTTGATAGGAGAGTCAAATAAACTAACGAGTAGCTTTTTTGAAGCAGCTGATGCATACTTTCAGAGTTAAGACACATTTGCAACTTGGGTGGAATACAAAATAATTTGAAATACTTGCAACAGTTAAGCTCAAGTGAATCCGAAGCTGTTACTTATATAAAACAAGTAAGCACGAAAGTGAATAAATTAATGCCAGTGGCACAATCATTTCAACTCGCCTGAATATGCATTTGTCCTTTTGGGGATAATACACTTAAACAGCGAACTGAATAGATTTCTCCATTAAAGCAATTTACAAGTGTGAAAAGCTTGTAGGACCATGGATAATGTGGGTGGTTCCTGTGATTGGTGGAGGAAAACAGACCACAAAATGTCGCATGATTTGCGGTTCGAATGTAACACCGAATTAGCCAATGTAACTGTCTTTCGGGGATTAATGGACAGGATTTAGCACAATCAGCTGTCATAAAATGATGGGGAACATATGGCATGGGCTTGCAACATCAGGCTCAAATTGAGGAGTCGCGGAACCGTATACGTGAAATGCTTATGTCAAACGTGTCCCCACGCTCTATGGCTCAATGGCAAAACAGCCTTCATTGGTTAGGCTATAAAAAGGAATGCGGAGGGGAGTCAAAATCACATGTGACTCTTCTGGTCCTGGGAACTACAAATTACTAGTACTTGGAGTACTATGTTCAACCGTTTTGAGTCCGCCTACCTAGGCACTTTTATGCAGAAGGGATGCACTGAAAGGCCATCTGCTAAAAGAAATTCGGCGAAAAGTTGATGGTAATTTTCACGTTCAGGACGTGTGACGTCTCTGAGTAAAACTACTACTTGTCAAGATTGGGATTGGGAGCAGTTGCTTCTCAGTAAATGTGCAGAACCAACCCAGCGTAGATAATTTCAAGCGGTGAGTTCCTAGTCTTTTGCTCCAGCTTCATGTTTCCACTAAATATTTTCGACGGAAACAATTATTTTTTTACATAAAGACTCGTTTTTTAGGACTTTCTATTAGACTGCAAACGACTCGACTTTAACAATGGTTACAATGTCACGAATGAGATCTACCGGTTCGTCAAAATGTACCATTGGCTGCATTGACAAGGTTATGCACTAATCATACCCTGTTACTGTTATAAGTTCACAAAGAATCAGCACTAATTCTTGAATTCGAAATTCAACAATCGGTATTAACAGTGGACTTTTCCGCTGGATGGTTCAGAGCTGCAGTTCTTGCATTTCAGAGCTTAAGACACCTCTAAGAATGATAGTCATTAGATGCGGCATTCATTTCGAAATTGGATAAATTGTTTGGACATAAAGGCTATCAAGGCACGAGTTACCGGTCGCTTTACCGATTACAACGTAGCAAGAGTAGTGCCTCTCAGTCAGGCAAATCAAACACAACCAGAAATCAATGTTTTGAATGCCAAAAATCGCAGAGATTGCCTGTGAATAAAATTGCCCAAATAGCTATATTTTTTATGTACTTTCTGCACCCCAGTCTCTAAATCTTCTGTGCCAATTTTGTTTGCCTATTTTTGATGCAGCACTCCGATTCTGCCGTCTTTTTACAGTTGGCTAGGACCAGATTCATTGAGTAGCAGTTCAATTTACAACTAAGGTGTACGCTCCATTTAGGCATCGATATGGGCTTCTACGGAACTTTTTAAAGCTCTGATTTTACATCTAAATGCGCTGAAAGTGGTTACCACCTTCAATCAAGGAGTTTTTTTCCTTTTGAAGGAACGAAATTCTCTCCACCATAGTGTCAATATTAATTTATGCATTCATTGGTGATTTTTTTACCTTCACCGACCCTTGATCCGTCATTACCTATTCACCACCAAAAATTAAGATCCTATGGTATTGCGACAGAGTGTCCTTTCAAAAAGAAGTTTTTTGGGTACTTATGCGAACTAACATGACTAGAGTCGAATGTGAACTCAAGGTACAGTGTCTAACAGTTAATTATAAGTTAAACAAATCATCACTACAGAGAACTCGATTATTAGTCTCTCATTTGTTTAGCGGAACAAATGATTTCTTCTTCTAGTTGGCGAACAACCAAGGCAAATTTATGAGGAGGTAGTTAGTCTACGAATGCAAATAAACCAAATCCACGATTTGTTGGTAAAACCTAATGCCTGGTTTCGCTAAATAAGTGTACCAATTCATTAAGCAGTACTAACTTAAATTCCTAAAGATAAATGCTAAGAAAAGTTCATTACTTGCACTGTAACGGGAACTTCCTGTTCCTCCTCTTCCTTCTTTCCCACCCTGCTATTAGAAGGCAGAATATTGCAAGACATTCCGTTATTATAAGGTAAAGGGCGATTGTGGTAGGCCTGTCTACAATGATGGAGTCCCCGACTCTGTTGATGAAGCACGCCCGTTCGCGACCAGATTGAAATGGTCTTCCCGCCTCTCACCTACAAAGCACATTTAAACACCACAATCATTACATACACTCTCTTCAAGATACTGAATGTGCAGCCGTTCTCCAAGTTCAATCATTAGTAGATATAACAACTAGAACTTTTACGCGGTCGTTCGTTTTGTGTCGGGAAAATCAATCAATCCAACAGTATCAAGAAAATAGATAGCAATCCAATGGATCATGCACATGGATTGCCATTTGACAGTAGTCACACCAATTCATTTCACGCCACAAAACTCCTTCCTTCTAGAGGTTGAATTCCCTCCAGCTGTGGTTGAGAACCTGCGTTCTGAGGAGCTTCGGCAGTCGGCTATAAGTCGAGATCCCAAACTACAAGCGAAATTGCGGAGGCTACATCGAGAACTGCGACCCAAGCAGCAGTTGCAAAAGCCACAACAACACCATCAACATTGTAGAGAGAGGAGAAACGGCCACACTGTCAGCACCCCTACTGCCGCTGACACTGACTCCAGCGTTGGAGCGGGAGAAGAGATACTCACAGTGCCCGCGGATAAGTTCGACACCATCCGCAAGATCCGGCGTGGCAACACAAAGCGTCGAGTTGACGTTTTCGAAGCTCTTTAATTGGAAATTATTCTCTCCTCCCCTGTCAAATTTGACTTTCGTATGATTGATTAACTGCATACATTACTTCTTTTGATCTGGATGATGAAGACGGTGCAACGATTTGTGATCCCCTGCCTCCGTGTGAAAGATGGAGGGAGTGCAGACTACGCGACCTCCCACAAATCATTGGATTGTGACCCATGTAATCATTACCTATGCCAATAAAAGTGTTGATTGTAATCGCTAGTAATACTTATTGTTAATATCAGTAGGACTCCAGCGTACAGTTCGTGCTGATTGCATCTGAGCAACGGACGTGGTGCAGTCCATCATTGACACAGAGCCCGATAAGTATGCGTGCAGGTCGATCTCTGTAAAGTGATTAGTAGGCAATGTTAACTAAAATCTCGTAATCAGTTGCCCAGTCAATTGGCGAGTAGATTTACAGTTCACTTTCTAAGATAAACGAAAAGACAAACAGCAAATTCACTACCAATTGCCGGATCACATCTTTATCGAAACTCCAGTCGCAGTAACGGCAGCAAAGAAAGGTCACCATAGCTCCGTCCAGTGGAGCCATACATCTGCGTTCACTTGGTCGGCTACACCTTGATGCAGGGCTTCGTTAAGAGCACCATTGGCATGTAAAAATGTGACAGGAACGCAATTGCAAATAGGAATTCGAGCAATCTGCAGAGATATTCCCCCCCCCCCCCCCAGTTTATCAAAACCAATGCTACCAGCGTATTGCTCTATCGTTTCCTCAACCGAGCTTAGCTGCACATTCATCGCACAAACTCCAAACCTTGTAAACGGCACTCCAATTCCGGTGGCTCCACAAGGCGTCCCAAAAAGGCCATGGCTTCTATCGGCACCATTCTTGTTAACATCAATCACGAAACAGTGGTGGAAATGGAGTGCGACTGGGGAAGCAGCCAAGAGGAGGAGTACGAAAGGGAGAGCCGGGAATAGCAGACAAAGGAGCCGAGTTGAAAAGAGAGGAAAATCGAGCAATCAACCTCTCCACTCTGCTCCTTCCCCGAACCTTCTCATCTCCCCACTTCCCGAGTACGCTGAAAGCAGAATGAAATTTACAGCCCTCGTTTAGTCTGCTTCGTTTTATAAATAGACGTACAGAGGCAGTCGCGTCATCAGCCGGGAAGTGAAGGTGAAAGAGGGAGATCGAGAGAAGACAAAGAGGAAGGGGCGTGGAACGCACATATTTTACTCTGTAAAAAATCCAAGAGGGGGAGAGGGAAAAGGGGGTGGAAGCAGAGACGTCCGAAATGTGCACGGGATACACGCCTTAGCTCAGACACAAGTGTATAAATATTCAAGCAACAGACGAAGAGGAAGATGTGAAAGAGGTGTAGCTGTGCTTATGTGTGCGTATGCGCTGACGGATCTGATAAAAATGGGAGAATCGATGATGACGGCAGCAGCATAGGGAGGAGAGGTGGGGTGACAGGATCGACAATCTGCGGAAAAAAGAGTGCGGCGACGGTGGTGGTAACAGGAGCCAATCATCGCGCAGTGACAGCTAGTGATTCATAAGCCTCCTTGGCGTAGAAGATGACGTCTGCGTCAGAATCGGCACCCAACTTCTCCAGTGTCGGTTTCACGTAGTTCTGCATCGCGCTGTTGTCCAGATAGGGTGCCAGCTTGCCCAACACTTGAGCAACCTAGCGAAAGACGGCAGCAAGGCGAGTGTACACAGAATGGGCAGAGTTAGCATCAGAGAGTAGGTCTTTGGCTAGCTCTCTAAGTAGGTGATAATGATTGAGCAATCGAATTTTCAGCTAATACCGTTAGTAGAATCGGCGTGCAGAACAGTATTAAAGCCTAGACCGTGCACACAATGCCGAGTCATGTTGGTTAGGCCCCGTGTAAGTCACTAATGGCATCCAAAAACCATAATACGCTATACGATGCGGAAGAAACGCAAATTACTTGCGGAATGCCAGCATACTCGACTTATAGCGAAAAGTTCAAATACCCGTGTCAATAAAGTGCAGATTGAGCTCTGGAAAATGCAGACGAAAATCAACTGCCACAGTGTTAAAATTATCAAAAAGCAGTACTATCAAGGTTATTTTCCCTCTAAAATTAGCTGCAAGTGTGTGGTGGCTGAACAGACTGGCGCGGATGAGTCACTAAAGGGGGATGATTCAGCTGTTGCCAAGAGCGCGGAGGAGACACTCACTTTGAACCGGACATTGGGAACGGCGTCAGTACTAAGTTGTGTTATAGTCGGTAAGAGGCTCTTCGGCAACATCTCTGAATGGCAAATTTCCGCCTCTCCTAGCTCGCGCAGCGCCGCCAGGCAGATCATTCGATGCAAGTAGTTTGGGTCGTTCGCCAACTGGACCAGCTGCAAGGTAAAACAATACAAATATAATATTCAACGGTTACCGTGCAGTTTTTAGTAAATTTAAAAAGGAAAAAACCTATACAATCTCCTTGATGAAGTTGCGATACTGGCTGTTCCCTAACCACTGATTTAAAGTGGTGGCTACTAATGCATATCGTTGATTCCATTGAACGCCTCTGGATCCTTTCCTTGAAGCCATATCCTAACGACTGTTTCCAACGTCGAAGTTTGAGACAAAGACTGTTAATAAGTTTTGACTAGGCACTGTGCTTGGATATTTTTGAAAGAAATATCACTATTTAAGGATTTGATGCTGAATGAATGCAGAAGAAATAATGACTGGATGGATAATGCAACTGAGAGATTGAGTCGCCGTTGGATAAATAAGTGAGCGGATGAACCGAGGCGAACAAATGAATTAAAAGCAAACGATTCTGGAATAATTGAGAAGGCAACTCAGTATTTATTAATAGCCATCTAGGACCTCCAGAAGGCCTCCTCATCAAAATTGTCCGCCACAAACGAGGGAGGAAATTAAATTGCGCAATCGTAAGCAGGAGGCAAACTGAGATCATAAATGTTGGAACCTAACAGAAGAGTGTCTGAAGGCAAAAAATCGCAGCTAACGAGAGGAGGCAATCCTACCTTCGGAACAACCTGTGAGCTAGCCCACTCAATACCAAATTTGTTCATGAGGTTGCGCAGATTGGAAACAGCAGCCTCGCGCACTGCGTAGACATGGTCGACAAGCCAGTTAAGGGAGAGGTTGGTAAGTTGTTCGTTGAAACACTGGATACCCAGCTGGCTAGCAAGCAGGGGCATGTACTCAATGATGGCGAGACGCACGCGCCACTTGGAGTCTTCCGCCAACTCCATAATGGCGGGAAGCAGGGACTGACTCAGTTGGGTGATGCCCATCACCTGGTTAACGCATTCCAAGTTGGATATTATGTTCAGACGCACCTAAAATAACGCCCACACTCGCAGGTTGGCACCAATTAGTTGTATGGAACAGTTAAAAGCATCAGTTCCATGAAGAGAATTATTTCAACAAATTGCAACAAAAAAACGGAATGGATCATTAATTTGTACATCGAAAACACATCACTTGCCGGTGAAAGATAAATAAATGCATAAAAAATGGCGACGCAAATATACTGACTTTAGATCCTTGAAAGCCACTCGGTATTGCATATCGGACTTGACTAGAACACACCCAGAGCACACTGACTTCTAGTCGATATCAGTTAATCACAAAACCGGTTCTAGAAAGCACGTTGCCTTGACAGGCAACAAAAGAAGCAAAAGTCACCTTTACATCCTCATCAAGTTGTAGTAATTGCACATTAGAGAACACATTCTGACATAAATTTAAGTAATTGAACGATAAAAAACGATGAGGATGGGGAACGGCTAGCAGCCTTTGCAATGAAGTCTAGCGCCTCCCTTCCCCCCTCCCCTCTTTGTCCCCACAAAAGGCATCATTGTAAAATCAACAAATGGTAGTTTAAAATGACATCCAAGACAATTAAACTAATCAGTTTGGACGGCCAACGTGAGTCATGGAGACCAATTCACGTTTTTATGTTTAGTAATCCCCTTTGGGACAATGAAGGTCACGCCCAGAGGTAATAATGATGAAATTGACGTTGACATTACCCAGATTAAGGACATCGATTGGAACCTTTCCGTCGCCTTGTGAAACAAAGCATGATCTTCCACAGTGACCTTCCCAAAAATGGAGTGATTGTAGGACATCATTAGCGAATCCGGCCAAGTATTAAAGTGTTCTGAAGTGAGTGTCAAATAAAAGAAAAGAAAGCTTCCTGTACACCAGAAAATGAGATTTGGACACTTAAAAGTAGGTGGCACCCCATCAAGCCGAGAAATTTCAAAACGACCTTTTGAACAGAATAAAGCTAGGACGTGAAAGAACGCACGGGCGAAAAATTATATAACATCTCAACAACACTGCGGCAGGCTCCAATGAAGCACAGATTTTCGGCATGATTAGCAAAGGATATAGACTGCCTAGCGAAAAATTAATGCCCACCTAATTCAGCTAGGTGTTTCTTTCGGAGATGTAAATAAATACTTCCACCTTTTGCAGCATTCAAATGAGTCAACTGCTGCTAACTCGAGAACGCAATAGCAGAACTGTTTAGTAGAAATGCCACATGGGATTCGCTACTTTTCCATGATTGGAAGTTGAGTGTAAGCGTCGATACCAAACCGGAGCCAATTACGACTACGTAACTTTCACTTCCGACAAGCAATGGTTTCCCCCAAGTCCAAAATTTCAAGGCCGGTGAAAGCAAAAGCACAGAAAGTGTTTGCATCGTATGGCCTAGATAATTTCCACACGGCGTGACAAAATCACGCAAGTTATAAGCATTACCCGCACAAACTCTGACATCACTAATGCCAAGTATCAAGTTATCCCCAGGATGTGCAATACCACGAATCAAAAGTGGGAAGAAGTTGGTGGATGTTTCGTGTTCTACCTGACAATAGTCATCCTGTTCTGAGGGCGGTTCTCTGGCTTATCGCACTAAAGTTTTGCACATTATCATCCAAACCGAAATTGTTCATGCATTGGAAAAGGCATTTTATAATTACTCTCTGGAAAAAAGCGCATTTCATAAATTCACAGTTTGTGTTCACAAGCGACTATTGGCCACGCAAATAGGAATAGTAAAAGTGGATGGCTAAGGGTGGGTCACAATGAAGTCTTTTCAGGGTTGATTAATGTCAAAAAACCTCAAGCTTAGAATCTTATCAATTTCACTTCTGTATTCAACCTTTCCTCAAGAACTCGTAATAAAGTGCAATTTGACCCATTGTTAAGCGCCTGCCCCTTCTAACTTTCACACAAATAGGTTAAACCATTGGGCAACTTCCTAGGCTTATTTGAAAGGGTCTACAGCATTAACGCATCCTTCATTTGCTTACCTTCCCACAAAAAATTGCTGTCAACCATTTAGAAAATATGTCCATTGGTAACACCGACCTGGATTTTGCACGCGTAGACACCTCGTCACTCATACTACACTTAGAAATTATGGTAGTTAATGCGTGAAGTGAGCATGCTTCCTTCAACCTCAGGAGCCGACATCGCCCCAGAGAGGATTGTCACTATCCCCAAGAGTCCGTTTAAGCACGTCTCACTAGCCCTTTGAAAAGAAAACTGGACGGGACAAGATTTAAACTTGTAACAGAATTTTTTACTGGATCGGCTCAACTAAGTTACTTACTTAAGCCATGAGATTAGCATAAACGAAGATGGGGTGAGTGCATTAAAAACGGACCCGATGGTTACCTAGCGTATATGGATTAAAGGTTTATTTCAAAACTCACATCCGGATTTTCGTCCTTAAGTTGGACCAGGAACATGGGCAAGAGGTGTTCGATAGTGTTCTCCTTGCCAAGGAGAGGCGCCAGCGCCATAATGACACCGGCCAGAGCGGTCTTCACCTGCATATTCGTCTCGCTTACCATCTCGCGCACTATGGGCAGCAGCGTCTTCATGATGACGGACTCGCGCGCCTCCGCAGGCGCCAGTGCCGTTGCAAAGACCTTCAGCTTGCTCGCTGCCGCTGCGCGTACTTCGCCTTCGGCGTCCTTGAGAAGAATCTGGCAATGAAATAAAAAGATGGTAGATGCAGCGAATGCTAACGCTCGTGCACAGATTCACGTGAGCACACGGATGCACGTCACACACGACAATGTACCCGCTTTGCTTTGACTTGAGCGGAGGAGAGGTTACACTGATTCACACGATTCGGGTCATAGACAAATAAACCGAGGTACTGCAAGTATTTTTATTGATCATTCTAGTCACATTAAGGTGAATAAGGAAAAAGGCACAACAAAAAGGAGATCACAAGTTGAAATAAAAATTAAAATTCCGCACGAGGTACTGTATCAGTTACAATCTGAGGAAACAGCAGCAAGAGGTTGCAGCATTAAATGCGAACAACCATACGCGCCCATCCTTTTGAGTTTTTTTAACTTATTTCAGGTTTAGAAATGCATGAATAGATGAAACCCGATCACAGGTTCACGAAAGCGAGAACCTCTGATAAGAAGCCCAATTTACAGAAAATGAATGTAAAGGATCCTCCCACGCAAACTGGGATAAAAACTGACGACAGGTGGAACCTAACCCAAAATGGGAAGCTTCTAAAGTGCACAGTGATCCAAGCATGGTGACGATAGTGGAGATCAGATTTAAGCACACGCAATCAGATGTGCACAAATGGAAGGCTTCGGAGGAATACTTTGCATTGTCGAATTATTTACTTATTTTAGCATTGGATAAAAGGCAACAAACGTAACGGCAAAGGCAATCGTAGATGCGCGAACAAGGCTCCTAATAGAGAAACTTGAATGCGCAGGAGTGCATTTCATACGAAATAGGTTGCAGACTCTATGAAGAAAGCAAAATTCGTGCGGTCTACGTTGGGCAAGACATCACCCAACTCCATTAGTGCACATTTAGCAAAATGCTAGAGGAACGAGGAATTTAGGGTGGGTTCTGAGTAAATGCAACCGCACACAGGTACATATCCACTCATGCCAGTGGGTCAGACTTTGAAAAGACAACCCACGCTACTAGATCACCTTGACCTAGCGTTGCAGATCTAAAAAGTCTAGATCATGGATATGCTAAACGCTAAACTAAATAGGGTCAGATATGAAGTAGTTCAACAAATTACCACACTCGGAAATACAGAGGAAGGAATAAGAATAGTACAGCAGATAGCCGATCTAAATCCACCATGGATTTTGCGGTCGATCTGCCACTCAATAAGAAAGCTGGTTTAACAAGGTGGAATGACGAAACGTAAGAAGAGTGGAGCTACGGCCGTGTAATGGCACCAAAGTTTTGTGCCACTGAGAGTGTAGTCATCCACGTGTGGTGCATGTGTGCATGTACGCAAATCAGCGAGTGGACAGCTGATACGATAGCCGAGATTGTTGCTGCCGCACCTATGCTGTGTTGGATATCTACGACCGTTTCAGCATTCCAGTGACCCACTTTTCTTGCAAAGTAAACAAAAACATCACAAGGATCACAAAAACCAACCCCTTCATATTCATTCGCCATTCATACCTCGTGTCACGAGTGCTTGACGTGAGTACAAATCTGCCCGCCCTTGTTGTTGACTTCACTCAACAGGAAAGTACTCTTTAAGCAAGAAAATGGACACTTCGCTTACTCTCGCCCACCCAAAAACAATTGGGGACGAGCAGAAAAGATAGATAAGCAAAAAGACAAACCAAAATTTGTACTCGACAGTGCCCAAAAGAGCGAAATAGGGCACTGGTAATACAGTTCTGTAAGAAAACATGGAAATGAACTCAACAGTTGTGCTAATTCACTAGGAGAAGTTTAAATAAGAATACCAAAACATTTTACATGGAATTATTACAAGAAATAGAGTTCGCAACTACAATGTGCTACAATTAAGCCGGGGAGCATTCGTTTCACTTACAATGACCCTAATTCGTGTGTAATGTGACGAAACAAACGTATTGAATGGAGATTCTCAATCCAATAAGGCTTATATGAAATGCGCATAAAATACGCACCTGATAAACATCCACGAGGAATTCATTGGTGACAGCAGGTCCAACAGCAGCCTGCAAATCAGTAAGACGATCGGCAAGTTGATAGCGCACACGCCAGGACTTGTCCTGCGCTGCATCGCGCACTAAAGGCATCAGAGACTTCTGCGCGTCTTCCGTGGGCAACGCCTCGGCAAAAGCTACACATGCGTTGATCGCCAGCAGGCGCACTGAGTCCTGGTCATCCTTCTACACGAAAGGAAGCAAACGGACAATCATTTATCAAAGCCATCGACAACAGGCCAAGTGGATGAGAGGCATGCCTGAATAATGTTGGCCAGGACGGGGAGGAACTCGGAGCGTAGGGTGTCCAAATCCAGACAGGCGGCCATTTCACCAAGATTGATGGCGGCAGAACGACGCACCATGGGCGTATCGTCGTTGCAGAGCTGACGAAATTGATTCCGCAGCTCCGTCGCGGTCTGGGATGAGACACGCTTGTAGACGGCTGAATATAGACCACAGGCGGAAATGCGGCTGGTGAACCATTCGGCAGTCGCTAGACGCTCGATCATCGGGATGAAATGGGTCTCCAAAGCCTAAAAAGGATTCGAAGTGTCCTTTTATGAACTGTGCATACTTCGATCCATACATCTTTGACTAGGTGATAGCTCAAGTTCAAGAACTCAGGACAAAACTGACGTAAAACCTTTAAAAATAAAGCGACTGTCCTTGGCAGAAGCCATGCTCAAATAGATGCACAATAAAAAAACACCAAGCGTTTAATCGAACACTGAATACAGATGACGACCAAATACTCGATTCAGATCGACACTGAAAATCCTGATGCCAAAGACATAAAAAAAGATTACAGTCCCAGTAACAACTGACAGTAATGATACAGATAACCTAAATAGAATGCATGAAAAAATACCCATCAGAAATCTTCGAGTCGAGGCAACGCCAAACATTCGAACGCATAGATCACAGAACACGAAAGTTTATTACCAAAAAATGGTAAATAACTTCAGGCATGTTTAGGAAGGACATGAACATTTTTTGCCAATAAAACACTTTCCATAATGCAACTTTACTCAAATTATGAAATAAAATATTCGATACTTGCATTCACTAGAGGAAAGACGTGATTGTACGTTTAAAAGAGCGAAAAGACGGTTGAACCAACAATGAAGGTCAAAATCATCTTAAGCGATAAAACAGTCAAGGATTAATCTGCACAAAAAACATCCCAAATTTCGAAAATGCCTAAAGGCATAAGAACGAGACATTCAATGGGTAATAATGATACACCAAGAACCAAATAGAGTTAAGTAGGCCACTGATAGAGATAGACGTATCGCGTGTACCTGTGCTGAGAAGCTTCCAGCAAGGTTGCGAAGGGTATCCACGGCCTTCTGCCTAACGACAGTCTCCTCGGTTGAGGCTAGACCCTCAAGCGGAGGCAAGAGACAGGGAACGTACTCAGGTCCACCGACCAGGGGAACAAATTTCCCCAACTGATCTGCAAGTTCACAGAGAATTTCGTCCTCATCATAGATGGACTCCGTCAGAAAAGGAATGAATTCATTACGAGTGCGCTCAGGCTCCAAAGCCAGAGCGATGGTTGAGAGCTTCTTAAAACTGGCCAGACGAGTGGACACGTCCTCATTTTTTAGCTCGTCAATGAGGATTGCAATAGGAAAGAGGTTCTCCTCCTCCTGCTGCTGCTCAGCCATCTCTTGATCTAATGCAGGGAAAATGCAGAACAAATCATCAACAGAAGTAGAACAAGAGAATTAGAAGCAATCACAACAGACTAAGTAATACAACTTAAAAACATAGGAAAGGCTGAACTTAACCGAAAACGGGTGAATTGATAAAAATCTTAAAATGCAATTACAAAAGGAACAATGCTTGACGAAAGGAACGCAGTGAGAAAACTGTTAGAATCTAGAGCTCAAAAGAGGGAACGAAAGCCTGCGATGAATCTACCGTGAGAAGATCTAGACAGATCGTCTGTAAAATAACAAAAAATAACCCATCATCTGCTAAATGTAGACGTTTACCTTCAATATTCAGGCCGTTAATTTTTAGAAAATCCGCGACTGAGCGCTTTCAAATGAGTGTATCCCGGCCACACCAGCGCATATAAACAAGGAAGGCTCAATAGCTATTTCTTGCTGGCGTCACAAACAAAAAATTTATAACAAGCAATCCAGTTTTGCATTAAGAGCAAATCCTAAAATATAATTAGAGTATTGTGCTATAACCCATGCTATTTTCCTTTCTGCTTACAAGGAATGACAACTGGACTGTGTTCATTGCCAATATTTTATAAGTAAGCTTAAAAAGATTATAGCATTGTCAATGCATTGACATTAACTTTGCTCAATCATGGAAAGTATCACATCATTGTTTTAAAAAGGCCATGAAATATGCTTGCTTGAAGTCTGAAATTAAAATGTTAATTTTTCTACAATGTGCAATCTGTAAATAGAGACCTTTTTAAGGATAAAAAACACAAAACTGGAAGAAATTGTGTTAAAGCAGAAAGGAGGAACAGGGCTGCTGGCATAGCCCAGAGGCCAGCCAACAGGTTTGATTCATTAAAATGAAAACCAGCATTTAGCGTCCCGAGACTTCCTTTAAGGTAAAAGAAAGCGTAGTACTAGGGCAGAACACATATTTAAAAAAAAAATTGAAAGCTGTTGGCACGACCTGGAGGCCGGCCCACCGGCTAGCACAATATGGCCACCCAAGTCACCGAAACCGGTGGCCCAAACAAGCAAAGTATTACACTGTAGCGTCCCGAGGCTCCCCTTAAGGTAAAAGAAGGCGCAATACTAGGGCAGAATACATATATTCCGGGAACAGAGGGCTTGGGGGCTGTTGGCACGGCCCAGACGCCGACCAACCGGCTAGAACAAGATGGCCACCCAAGTGACCTAAACCGGTAGTTCGAACAAACAAAGTACTACAATATATGTTCTGCCCCAGTACCATGCCTTCTTTTGCCTTGAAGGAAATCTCGGGACGCTACATTGGTGGCAGTGGAAAGTGGACCCGACTTCGATGGATTTCCATCCTGCTCCATACCACCTCTGGCAAACTTTGGCGGTGTGGAAGAGATGCATGCGCTACAGATGGGAGAATCTCTTACATCCCATAACAGAAGGACTGAGATCAACGTTCATCTTCGGCACCTCCCTCGCCCTCGCGTTGCGCAAGGAAGCTATTGACAACTATAGCGACACTAGCCGTGAACTCCAAGTCCAGTGGAACTGCCGAAAGTGATCAGCAACATTGTGGTCAAGCATCCTCTGTAAGCTCTCTCTCCTGTTATTTGGCTACTCGCCTCCCTTCGCCAAAATGTGTATCAACAGATGTAGAATGTGCAGGACGCCGTTCGATAGCATCGTTTTGCGCTTTGTACACTTAAATCGCATGAATCCCGTTCCTATGAGACCCGATCGCCCCATTTGTTCGGGATTCCACGATACCATCGCGTTTCTGCTACGGCTCAAAAAAGCCTGGGATCACAACATATGTTGTGTGTCTCGATCCATTCAAAAACCTGGTTTCGTGCTTTCATCTTTCATTGAGACACATTATCGTGGGAGAGGGGGACTAAGAAATACGTATTTGCTGCACCGAGTGCTACGCGGAATTGATGGCACTACAAGAACACATGCGCTCAAATCTAGATGACTAGGACGGTTAGCTCGTGGGTGCATATTACAGCACTGATTACGTTGTGATGGCTGCCATGGGAGGCTGACCAATAAAAGCGGCTGTGTTGTAATACTTTGTTTGTTCGAACTACCGGTTTGGGTCACTTGGGTGGCCATCTTGTTCTAGCCGGTTGGTCGGCCTCCGGGCCGTGCCAACAGCCCCCAAGTCCTCTGTTCCTGGAATATATATATATTCTGCCCTAGTACTGCGCCTTCTTTTACCTTAAGGAGAGCCTCGGACGCTACATTGGTGGCAGCGGAAAGCGGACCCGACTTTGATGGATTTTATCCTGCTCCATGCCGTTTCTGGCAAACGTCGGCGTTGTGAAAGAAGTGCATGTGCTACGGAGGGGAGAGCCTCTGGTATCTCGTAACAGAAGGGTCGAGATCGACGTTCATCTTCGACATCTCCCTCGCCCTCGTGTTCGACAGGGAAGCTATTAACAACTGAAGCGACACTAGCCGTGGACTCCAAGCCCAGAGGAGGGCCAAGAGGCGCGCACTTGCTGCACTGAGTGCTACGCGGAATTGATGGCACTACAGGAACACATGCGTTCGAACCTCGACGACTGGGACGGTTAGCTCGTGAGTGCTTCTCGCAGCACTGATTACGTTGTGATGGCTGACACGGGAGGCGGACGAAGGGGAGCGTCGGGGACGACGCTCGAAAGAAGAGAGGGGCTGTGTAGTACTTTATTTGTTTGAACTGCCGGTTTCGGTCACTTGGGTGGCCATATTGTACTGAGCCGGTTGGTCGGCCTTTGGGCCGTGCCAACAGCCCCCAAGCCCTCTGTTTCCCGAATACAGGTATTCTACCCCCAGTACTATGCCTTCTTTTACCTTAAGGGGAGCCCCGGGACGCTACACATATATTCTGGTAACAGGAGGATTGGTGGCTGTTGGCACGGCCTGGAGGCTGGCCAACCGGCTAGTACAACATAGCCACCCAAGTAGCCAAAGTCGGCAGTTTGAAAAAAACAAAGTATTGCACAGCATTTCGACAAACAAAATATTGCTCGCTTACTCCAATTTGTTGGTTGCAGGGGTTTGCAATTGGGCTGGTCTTTTATGTAACACAAGTAACAATCAACATACTAATGCAAAGTCCGCTTCTTACAACTTTCTGGCTGATCAAAACTTGATACAGGAGCGAAAAGCTGAGCCTTTATATTAGCATGTTGCCTTCACCAATCTTATAGAAATTTTATCTTACCTACCATGTGCTTCTATCACCACCCTTTAGATTAAGCTTTTTTCTTGGGCAGTTGTTTTGGCCTAATGTTTGAGTTTAATTCCTTTTTACTCTATTAAATTTCGTGTTTCTTCGAGTCACATAGTGTTTAAAAGGTTGTCGGCGGCGAATTTACTTCTTGTAATCACTTCATCTGGTCGTTGGATGCTTTTTCGGTTGCAATTTCTAACTACTTATGAGGATCCATGGGCAATCGTTCAAGCATCAAGTCTAGCACTGATATGATAGTTCCGCGTTCATTTGCCATACCTAGACGTCCGAAGATGGGAAGTGGTGTTCCTCAACTTCCTAATTCCCACTGGAAGCCTCCAAAAAATGTAGGATTTGGCTTTACTGTTTGTGTTTTGGCCCAATTTGCATTTTTCGTCTTTTCTTTGACATGCGCTGCACTCTTTCTTGCGGCCGTGAAGTTAAGGCGATTATGTCTCCAATCTTTCAAGAAGATTCATGATCTTTTTTGCACGACGCGCATCTTTTTTCCCTTGCGTAAGGGGATGATGTAATACTTGGGTTATCTGTTTCTTGACTATGGTAAAGGTTCGCCTGTTTTCTTATCCATTGTACCTTTGCCGCGTGGGCTGGCTTCTAGGCTCTATTAGTAGCCTCTGCCCCTACTGCGGTATTTTCCGCCGACCGCTGCCAAGCATGTAACCTTTTGGGACCCTTACTAACTAACTAAGGCATACTACTTGGGTGGAATATGCATGTATGTATGTATCTATCATGTGCATACAGTTGTCAGGACATAAACTGGCTCTATACCGTAACCGAGAATTAAGCAACAGCTATAACACACTAGATAGCCCTATTTTAAGATATTTTCTGCAATGAAGTGTATTTTTGGACCGCTTTTAGCCATAGCATTCTTTGGAATTTGATGTCAAAGGTTTGGGGTTATGAAGTTATTGGACTTGCTATTATGTCGTTTCTATAATTTTTTTTAATTTTAAACCTGGGATCAGATTTATTCTTAGGCTCTGCATGCTTTAATGGAAAATATGTCTGTACATTGTCGTAACCTTTAAGCCGGAAAGTCCTCAGTCAACTGGAGTGATATAGAGTCCGAATTATTTTCGCGTGTTTTAATTCTGCCGATGGTAGAATTTTGTTATTTTCATACCATTTACTGGTGTGTTTGCAGCCATCCCTTTTCGATAATCCTAATCTCTAGAAGCAAAAGACCTTTGTCACATATGGAAATAAGTCTGAGACCTCACCCCACAAATTGGCCTACGGGACCTCCACCTACACGGAGCGACAAAATCGGGCGCACACCGTTCCTTACACCGCCAATCCCCTTCCTCAGTCGTCCAACACAATGACAACGACAGTCACACAGACAACAGCAGTGATGGCGCCTGTAGGAGGATGTCAGGCCACTCCCACCAATCGCCTCATTCCCCTACCTCGACCCTCCGATGCCTCGACGGTGGGAGCGTTGGCGGTAGCGCCCCCTGTTGCCCCTCGACACGCCACTGGAGACACATACCGTCGATGGAGCCAGAAGTACGTAGCGCTGCACGACTATGCGGCACGAGTGGAGGACGACCTCTCAATGTTGAAGGGTCAGCACTTCTACATCATGGACCGGTCGCAGGGTTACTGGTGGTATGCCAAATGCACCGACACTGGGAAAATGGGCTACGTGCCTTTCAATTACCTCGCTCCCATCGCCAGTCTCGAGTCCAACGAGTATGTTTTCCCTCCTTTCCCCTCCCTCTCCCTCTATACTGGCATGTTTGTGAATGCTATTTGTAAGGCTGTTTTTACGCTTAATTGTATTCGTTTTTCTCCTCGACGGGCTGTGTATGATCGAAGTGAATTAGTGTAAGACGTCAGAAGGATCTAATTGGTTCCTTCCTGTGACCTTGAGTTATCTATGAATAGCTTAAAGATGCTTCTAGCATTTCTGAGAGCATGTAGGTTGTGTCCGCACCATTATTGTTTTTGCCAATGGGACAGAAATGTATGGCATAACGAAGACTCAGCGATGACGCCTTTAAATGTGCTAATACAGCATGCTAAACCCGTGTTTTTTGATACCTTTCTGCAGGTGGCATTTCGGCGATATGCGACGATTAGAAGCGGAGAATTGTTTGATGATGCCAGGGAATAATCACGGCTCCTTTCTTGTTCGGGTTAGCGAATCCAGAAGCGGGGAATATTCACTCTCAGGTAGGACAAATGTCGAACAAATTTCTTTCAACTACGCAAACCATTATTTGTGTTCATCGACTCAGTTGCCTGAATGTGTCGAAGTAGATCTCCTTACAGCCACACAAATAGCTGGCATTTTTATTGTTTCTGCACATTGGTACAAAAATCTGCTGCGTCCATTTTCTCCAATTTTGGCATTCTCAATGACGGATTGGAGTTTCATCTCTGGTCGGTTGCCTATGTTTTTTGGTCTTTGTCACATACTCGCCACCATAACCTAATAGTTATGCAACAATTAGGTTATCACTTGACTTGATTTTATGGAAAGAAACTAAATCTTACCCACGTATTGAAAAAAGTTGGTTTTTTATTTTTGGAAAATTTATCAGGGTTCTTTCAGATTGTCAATGGGTGAGCGATCCTTTGCAATTTAATTGTAATTGTTACCACTCTCCCTAATGGATAATCCTGTATATTATGATCTTTACACTGAATCTTCTCTCTTTTAGTTACTCAGCTTTGGTTTTTTACTGACTTAGTTCATGCAACGACTCCTCAAGTAATAAAATAGTAATTTCCCAATGATGAAAGTAGTACCTCAATGTGTGCGCCCGCCTCGGCACAAAGCACCGGCATTAAACCCGCATTAAGGATGAATTAATAAGATTTATGTACTTTTCCTCTTTTACCATCACTCCTTCCCTCAAGCACACTCGAAGGTCATCTTCACACCACTTCGACCAATAGTCGCCTCCCTCCACGTTCGACTACCAGGTCGACCAATAGGCAACCTGAACGATGAGCTACTTCTATTTACCAGCTGATCTTTCCTTTTCGTGGTCAAGGTTTGCATGTTTAGGATCACGACTCCTCTGTGAATGGTCATAAATCCACCTAAATTGTTGGGGAAACGCCTTTGCGTGATTGCACACCTGCACGTTCTAGAAATTCAAGACAAATAACTTAAAAAAGTCATGCTCTCCACCTCTTTGTGGAAGAGCTTCTGCGATCGGTGGGGAGTCATCAGCAAGGTAGTACAATTTAAATCTAACCAAAATTTAAGTGGGGACGTAAATGGTCCAGTGCTTCGGCGAAACCGTTTGTGCGCTGTTTGATGAGGGTTTCCTCTAGATTACAAGACAGTTCTATTTCTAAATTCGGGTGCCAATTTTAGGAGAATTTGCGTGTTTTGAGCGGTTGAATTGATCTGCTTGCATAAAAATAATTCGCTATTGGAATAATTTTTTTTGTAGACTTCCTTTATGGTTGGCTGGTCACTGTTGCAATTATTTTGCACCCAGGCCCTGGTCACATCGTTTCCGTCCACACGCAAAACGTGTGTGATTGGTTTTTTCCATTTCTCCGAGTTGTTTAGTAGTAAAGATCGTTTCCGATGTGCGCGCTTTTTTTCCTCCTGACTAGTGGAGTTGTAAAGATGGAAATGCAGGAAAAAAAGTTATGCATAGTAGTTGAAGCACTGTGGCATCCAAAAATGCTATCAGGCATGGGCTTGAAGGCAAATGACTACCATCTGCAAAAGCGATAGCAGAGATGGTAAGAGACGAGTAGAGTCGCAAGGGCCTGGAATGACTGCTGTAGCAAAATACAATTAGAATAATTACCGCTCTGCCACAGTACCGCAACTAATGCATACGTTCTGAAAAGCAGTGCAATGTTACTTGGTGCTTCAATGCATTGCTTCTGCATGCTTCCATGACCCTTCACAGCACTGTGGCATCTTTAAAACTACTGAAAAGTGTCCCACGTCCCCACAAAGGCCACGGTTTTATGTGATGATTACGAAGCTTCATTATGCCTTCATTTGCTAAACAGAAAATCAGCTTTCGCTGTAATATCCAAAAGCTTCTTACTAGACCAGTTTCCTCATAATAATGTTAACTTAGTCTAGAACCAATGCACTTTCAAATTTTTGCTGCGCGGGACCCAGTTTTGGTTACCTTCACATCTGTTACGTTCATGTTTGTTTACCATGAGATCTCTTTTCAAGTTAAGCTCGACAACTTATATCATCTCAAAAACTTCTAACCTACCTGGGAGCCTTTTCTCATTCCTTTACATTGCAGCCAAGCCTTATTGATGCCACTCTTTGCTAAACTCGCTTTAACAGTTTGCCTAATTCTACCACTTACTTGAATGATTTCATTTGATCTCCACCTTAGGTGAGAATACAACCTCAGTTCAGAAAGTGATGCGATCGACTATAGAACTGTAGCGCTCGAGGTCTCCCTAAGCATACCATAGACCATGCAAGTCCAGAGTAGATTTTATGGCAACGTTGGGAGGGGCCTAGTGCCGCTAACATGGCGAAAAACTCACGACAGATTGGAAAAACTCAAATAACCACATGTCCAGTTAAAGCGATTATGATTTTGCGTTGCTTCCCTTTGAAGTGCGGGACGGTGATGTGGTCAAGCACTACCGAATTCGATCACGGCCCTCAAGAACAAATCCCGATGTGCGACGCTATTTCATCTCACGCCAACTTCCCTTCTCCAGCATCCAACAACTTGTAGAACACTATATGAAAAACCAATCCGGTCTCTGTTGCGAACTCATTGCCCCCTGCATCAAGGTATGACCTTTCTTGCAACTCTCCTGGTCAAATTTAATATGCTGTAATTAAGATTAAGGAGAACGTTTTTCAATTAGTTTTCTTCCATTAAAAGAATAGAGTAGTTCGATAGTATCATAGTTAGTCCCATCTTCCGGGCAAATCGTTCCTGACCATTCTCTCGTAGTCAATTAGTCGTAAGCAACTCTTCTCATGTGACCTAATAACCCATAGATGGAGATCAGCTACATGAACAATTTGATGCATCATGCAAGCAGAAGCTACTGCTGCGCGGGTCTCTCTCCTTCCCCCCTCCTCCCCTCTTTGCTACAAGATGGGAACGTAAAGACGCTAAAAAGGGGTCCCGTCCCCCCGTAGATGTCACGACAAGAAAGATAACGTTACTCAGTCATGACGTTGCCCAAGTGACTCAGGTTGATTCCACTGCATTACTTGACTACTCTTGACTCATCTCCGACTCGTTTTGCCACAAGACATCACTTCGTTTTTTGATTTTTTTTTCGTATTTCTTTTATGAGGTACGACTTAACGGCAGTGAAGTTGTTGTGCAATATTTGCGTCGGCTTTGATGAATCCTTTACAAGGCATTAGGTGGAATCTTTTCAAATTTGAAGATAGGAAAGCTAGACAATTTTGAAGTCTTCGGTGATGTCAAAATCTTTTATGCCTCCTCTATCAGCAGCATTTGGTAGTCACTTCTTAAAGTGTTTTGTACTAAGTACCACATCGCATATTAAACAGCTTAAAGAAACTACTTTGTAGTGAAAACCAAAGTAACCTCTTGCATTCTTTTTTGCTAAAACAGCTTTTCCAAGTAAAATTGAGAGGACGAAAACAACTCAAATAGGCAAATGAAACAATTGAGTGCTAAAAGGCGAAAAGACAAATGCGTTGCTGTGGATACTAAGTCCGCTAACTGATAGCCTTCAGATTTTGATTAAGACATGATTGATGGCACAAAGTACCCACAGAAAGGGTTCCACCAAAGCGGCCACCAACCAGTCCAGTTTGAAATCTCATGGTAGTTAAACATTGGATCGGAAGAGAATAGATCTTCTATGGGAAGCAAATGACTAAGTTTTGTCACATCACTAAAGTCCACACAAAATATTCCATAACTGTCAATGAAGCAGACATACCATGAGCGGTTATTAAAGGAACGAGGTTCGAGCGATGTGCCTGTGAATCGTTGCATGATTTAGATTCAGACGCATGGTAAACTCTCATTTCCTCTGAAATCACAATCAGAGAATCAATTTACTCTCAAGTACTGAGTTTGTTTCTGCACGTACTTTGTGGAATTCGCATCACGAATGATGTTCTAGAAAGCATTCTAAACTTCCGCATAGCTGTCACTGTTGTTGTTATCATCCTAAAATTGTCGAATTGCTCTCTTTGTCACTTGACATCACCATTGCGCTTAGGACAAAAAAAGCGCCTTTTATTTTTCCGTTTGACCAAGTAGTTCAAAAGGAACAGGAGTTTTATTTTTATTGAAGAGGAAACTCATAAATCCGTCTTTTTGTCGTCATCCTCCTCCTCCTCCTTCCCAAGAATGATAAAAAAATACTCAATTCCCACTATATGGTATGCTAAACAGTCTGCCATGTTTACGAGCCCTTGTGAAAACTTCTCACAACGGCTCTGATATTGCATCCACGGATTGAGTAGGCTCATATTGATAAGGAGGTTTGGCCGGAAAATGCAAATTCATTTCTGGTTGGTATTTATTTTGTGGAAAAGCAAATTCCCTTTTATCGTGAGACGCTTGTCTATTAGCATGAACTTGAAAAAGAATCTTACATTCGCAGGTTCTATCTACAAGCCGCCAACAAGGCTGACTAACATGCGTTTTTTATGGAGAGAGTTAGTTATGTGTAAGTGCTAAACACCGTTTCAATATCCTAGATCTCTTTCGAGACCACTGTCATTTGATACTCTTCCTAGCCGTGATCGATGCGGCAGCTAGTGCTTCTCTGCGTGGGCTTTCCACGGGATGGTGTGTGGCCCTCGAGTCGCCCATGCTGCTGCGACTGCCGCTGCCAGCGCTGTATTTGCATAGTATTTGCATTCGCTGCGCAGTAGGCGAGGCAATGCATTCACATACACATAAACTCTTTGATGATTACTTTGGTACCTCAAATAATATCCTGACATTTATATGCCGTGTCAAATGTCCGATCAATTCATCACGGTTTTAGTCCTATAGGATGTGTTAAATTTGCGTGCTACTGGTTTGAAGTGGCGGGTACCTTTCGCAATGCTTAGCATTGGTTAGAGGTTTCTTTGTTTTGTCAAGTTTTGAGCATTCGACATTCAATTTTGATAAATATTTCCTGTTAAGCTAAGGTTAAGGTCATCATTATAACTTCCTGAAGACGAAAGAAGACATCATACGAGGGGAAGGTTGTAGTGCCGACTTGCAGAAGAATTGAGAGGCTCAGACATGGCTCGAAGCTCATATCGCTTAGTGGAAATACGAAGGCGGAGGAGCTGGATAAAAAATTAAGCTTTTGTGGATTACATTATAACTAGCTATAAAAGTGTTTTTTATCTGTGGTGTTTTGTACGCTAGCCTGGAACCCGAAGGCAATGTTTTAGCTAGCCCGTATGTTGCAGTTTCTACCACGAAGTGTAAGGCTTCGGTGCTCTGTGTGAAGTTTTTTTCGTTCGACCATACACTTGCGTGATGTCTCTTAAGCCAATGCATTTTGAAACATGCCTCACTGGTTTCTTTTCAAGTTAATGGCAACGAGCTAAATATCATTTCGACTGAATAATCTACAAAACTTTCTTCAATCTAAATAGATTTATAAATTTTGCGGACGTTTAGTGGTTCACTGCTACTTTATTTCGGCACATTGGTCGTAAAGGTTCGTATTTGACTATTTCTACAGGGTTTATGGGAGTCCATTAAAACAGAAACTCGTAGAGACGGCGTAGATTGCAATCTGACAAGTAACTCTGTAAGGCTTCGCTGAGGAAAAAATAAGTCACAGTATTTTGGCAGAATGTAGTACCAACGCACAGAAGGACCGGAGAATTTCGGGTATGACCCAGAGGCCATGCCGCCCGGTGCAAGCGCAGAAGCAGAATCTTAAGTGCCTTTAAAACCGAAACAAAGAGTTAACTAACCATAGTATTACAGTAACGCAGTGTTTGGTCGTTGAAGGCCACTTCTGTGTTACTTTGTCTGAGACTTTTTAGTCCTTCGGTACATCAATGCTTTGATAAAACACAAAAGATACTGATTATGATTTTCCATAGCTTAACTAATTTTTTTACGATTAATTGCGTGGTATTTAGCTACTTGGAAGACAAATTTGCAGGCATTTATTTAACGATTTAGAAACGCTACTTTGACCTTCATGTTTCCCGACAAACTGGAGTCAGCAGCATGCCTAGGATATGTGGAAGTGACTCTTCCTCCAGACCGAGGAACCTCTTAAAATCGCTTAATCATGTATTAATGAATTTTGGCCTGAAGCACGTTCTCCAAAAGACATGATGAATGTGAACGCGAAGAAAGTCGTAAACTCATCTTGCGGTGGTCAACATCCAACACATCCTAGTGTTTTGACCATGCACACTTTTGCAATCTGGATGATATGTTTGCGAGTGAATAGTGGCAGTTTAATCCAACGAATTCGTTTTTGAGGGTAGCAGTGTATTCTTCTGCACGTTTTAATAAAATAGCATTTCAATCACCAAATGCATGTTCCGAGGTATTCCACTCCCCCGGTTGTTTGAAATACCTCTCGCATTAGAAACTGTGCACTCATCCTCTGGTAGTCGCAGATATCGCAATGATGGCTTAATTAAGCATAAGTTCTTAGTCTGATACTGCCTTTTTGCGTTTGCATTCGACTTCATCGACTGTAGCCCGTTCAGCCTGTCCCAGTTGGTCTTTCACACAACACGGTAGACAAGTGGGAGATCCCAAAGTCCTCCGTCGTCCTCAAAGAGCGTATTGGAAAGGGGCAATTCGGTGAGGTCTATAAGGCGGTCTGGAATGGCACCACTCTGGTCGCCGTCAAAACGCTTCGTGCAAGTAAGTTGCAAACCCTTTTCAGTTTTCTATATAGCGTCAAGGCCATAACAGTTTAATAATGGTTTTTCTTAATCAAATCGAAGAAGTTGTTGTCTTTAGTTAGTATTACGTTTACAATGATGGTAAGGAGGGGATTTTAGACGCTAAAATTTAAAGCCCCAGGATTTTGTTGCGGCTTCAGCTCGTCTCTATGACTTGTGTCCCGCTATTTTGCCTGGTTGACTGCAGCTGACCCTCTGGCTTTAATAGTGTATCCAGTCTTCAAGTAGGCTTCACTAATGTCGTTAGCTGGAATCCAGCTTTGATGCTTATTCCTTATTCACCATTTTGTTACTTCCGTGGCTCAGTATTGTTTTTTTAACCGAAATTCATAAGACAATGAAAATCGACTAGCTGATTAACGTTGGCGCTGTAATTAATCAGGGCACGGACTGACCCAGTCCCCACATTCAGATTCCTTGTGACCTCTCCAAATGCTGCTCTTCTGATTTTATGAGTCAGTGTTGACGTTCTTTGGTTTTTTGTAGATGCAGCTGCAATTGGCTCTGCATCTGCTACCTCTCAAAGGCTTTTTTGCTCAACTCGTCTTTTGGTGCCTCTGCATCTGACAGTCTGTGTATTAAGGTCTTTTGACTGTGCTCTGGCCAGCTTAGCTGTCGAGTGCATTTTTGCTAGCACTTTTACCTCTCTGAGGGTGTGTTGATGGCGAAATTCAATCCACTGCGTGTACCAACAGTTGAGGTGCGTTCGTAACGGGTGTGTAACGCAGCCCAGTTAGGCCCAGTGAGTCACTCGGAGTGTGCACGTACAAATTCGCCTGCTATTTTTAGTAGGAGGGAGGCTTCTTTCCTCGCCCTCGCTGTCTACCCACCTCCTGTCCCTCCATCCCTTGTAGATGGCGGGAGTGGCAAGAGCAATACAGTAGAAGTTGACTGGAAGTCCCACCCTCACCCATCTTTTTTTGACTGACGCTGAGATAAGGCGGACAGGGTAGTGTGTAGACATTCCCCAAATTATTAAACGACTGGGAAATTCAGTGTATTAAGCAGTAGCCACCCTAATGACTGAGCTTTGCAATGAACTTGCCCTATCCCCGCCCTAGTTATGCAGGAGCTGTCAATGCTAGTGTGAGCCTACAGCTTACAAGTAGTATCTTTGCTCTCCCTCTCCATCATGAAGCTTAATGTTTCCATTGGTGACCTTCTTACTGCTCAGTTCTTGCTGCCATCTTGGGTGCTTATCTATGAGAACAGAGCCTCTTCCGATACTGCTTTTCGAGCGTCGTGCTTTTTACCTGACTCGTCTTCCAACGCCTTGAGGTCAACTAGGCAATTGATAAATGATGATAAGAAGCATTTCCTGGTTAGCTAAAGTAGTTTTTTACCCTTAAAAGTGCAGAGTGAAACGTTGATCCTCCTCTATATCGCTATGATGTTAGCCTCTTCACTGTTTTAAATTCTTCCAGTCAAAATTTTCTCCTTTTCACAGCTTGCGATACAGTTGAATCCATTTTCATCCAAAAATACACAAATTTTGCCTCCTTTGAATCCGCTTATTCTAACTTTCCCTCGATTTATTTTGAAAGAGAGTACGATTCATTTTAAACTCATTGAAATAGCAGAGAACATCTAAAAAATTCACACAGCACCACCACTTAAGAGATGCGAGTGTTAGGTCACTTTGCCCCGCTATGCCTTCTTGTGGTTTGTAAATTGGAAATTCATTTTTCTTTTTTACTATATACCTAGCTCTGGAATGCCTTCTCATGACCAGGATAATTAGTATCCCCACTCACTTGTTATTGCCTCAATTCACGGAGGAGCATTTCTGAAGTCAGGCATACACTTTGCTTCGTGACCCTTGGATGTGGTGGAAAGAAAGCAAAAAAAATTGAACGAGTGCCAACACTTCTAGGAGGAGGATCGACTATTATCATCATCGTTGCCATTATTTTACGTTCGAAGTCGATACTCCACCCGTATGAAAAATTTCGCACTCCTACTTTTTTGCTTTTTACTTTGTCATCTTGCTTGTAGCACGATGTGGTGAAGGCAGTCTCAATGAGCTAATGAATAGTGTGTGTCACATATATGTGACACTCCGGGCTGGTTGGAGAAAACTCAGAATTGAAACAAAGATGGGCCAAAAGTGTGATTTTGAGCAATTAACTAATGAGATTTTGTTCCTACTTCTTAAGGCCTTGGTGATATCGGAGCAACCGGTTGCTTCTCCTTCCGAAAGGCATCTGGCCGTGAGTCATCCCGAGCATGTTAGGGAACGCTACCCTCCCCCTGCCCCTTCCCTCACGAAGTAAATAGAACCCATAACGGTGGCATAAAGAACACTTGGCTAGGCTAGCGATTACCATCACCTCTCTGTACGATAAAACTCACACATTTGCTGGTAGGGTATGTGTGTATATGCAAGGCGACTGGTTGTTTGGACCTCCTACCTTGTGAATATGAAGCATTTGTTTGCTTTTCGTGGGATGCTGTGCAGTGAAATTGTCATGTCAAAAATAGATGACACCTATCGATAGTCTTTACCGTGGGTACGGAGGAAAATTCGCATCATTCTTTGTGTTTGGGTTTCTACAAGGCAAAGAGTGTCCGGTAATCGCTGGATGGTGTGGAATTCGATTAATCTGTTAACCGCGATCAAATGGTATTCATGGCTAATGTTAGTGAAGACACACCTAGTTGCGTTCCGCCTGGATTTTTTACCTATAAGATGGCTAGATAACTAACTACACCTCGTTGTTGACCGCATGCTTTTATTTTTAAGAAGGAGTGAAGTGTTTCCGATTTGATGGGCTCTTCCTAGCTTTGCCCGTGTTTTTTAACAAGTGCAGGCTTTTTCAAAATTTCTTACCAATAACTTACTTATTCTTTTTATACCTCCAGATACTTATTTAGGAGCCTAGAGATAAAAGGCGATTCCACCTTTATTTTTATCTCTCGAAAAGGTGTCGATTTTGCGAGCAATTCCTCTGCAGGGTATACCACAGCCTTTGGGTAGTCGCAGAAGACGTCTACGAGGTGTGATTCTGGAAGTAGCTTTAGTACAAGCACAGAGAGAGGATGGAGGACTATTGATAGAGGTCTCAATTGCTGTGGAAACCGAATCACGTGAGATTTAGGAGCCTCTTTTGCAATTGTTTCACTACAGCATCTTGGTAGACCATTGTTCCCATCGTGAATCATTAATGGGAAAGGGTGCTGGGTAACTTCTTTCTGTGAATAAATGCTAGCGACAGTATGACTTTTTTCATCTGAGAAAACGATTCTTCAAGTCTCTAAGACAAGGAAAAACCACACACTATAGAATCATGGATCATTTTACTTCTGGTAACCTTTTTCCTTCTTTTGGATCTTTTTGCCGGGATTGCCTTTAAGTAGAGTGGCCACCATCGATTGCGCAAGTGAAAGATAAATAGATTTAGTTTTTGCTGTAATCTAGTGTGCCTTATTAAAAGAACCTCGCCCGTTTCGTCATTTAAACTCAGCGGTCAGTTTTGGTATCGCTCTTACACCTTGAAAGTGTTTGTCTTTCTTATGTTCAATGTGTTCGTGTTCTCACTGCCCATGAATGGGGAAGTCACCAGCTAGTGCTGCTTGCGTCCAATTTCATTCCTGGAACGCTCAAAGCCGTTTTTCAGTGGTTGATGGAACGGAAATTAGTTCTCTTTACTTCCCCTCTTGATTGGTCACAAAATTTGTGCTTTTCTCAAAGGGTGAGTGTAAGCAATGCCGCCTTGGTCCATATATTTATCCAGGTTATGGTGTTGCTGGCTTACTGGAGGTGTGTGAAGGTGCGCAATTATTCTTGACGCCTTTTCAAGGTGTCTTTTGGGTGAATTTGTAGTATTACGGCTGGAAACCAGCAGGTACTTGCCCTCTGACGCTCAAATCATGGTGATTTATTTGGTCCTAAGCTACAGTGATTCTCTAACTTCCGGACTACGGGTTCGCTATTTTTTCCTTGCCATGGATTCACATACGCTGGATCCACTCAGTTAGGCATTTAGGTAAGAGTTGCATATCAGGAAGTGCTAAGAGGAGGCTACGAATGCATAGATTCTCTTACTTCTCATCTTGAACATGCCCTTGACGAATTGCATCCCCATGCTTTGCCGCATATGAGTAACCGCTAGCTTTTTTCCCATGAAGACAAATATTACGCTTTTCTATAAAAAGTTTTCGTATTTTTTCCCTTATTCTGCTGTATTTTTTGCGTCATTTTGGGGAGCCATGAGTTCTTTTCTACACTTTGGTGAGGACAGTGTAACTAGAAAATCACACATTATTACGTCCTTCACTTTGCGCTGTGTTCCCACGGTTCCTACGTCTTGAAATAGACTTGAACCCGATTTGGTGGTGTCAACAAAACTGATGTTCTTCAAAGACGAATAGCTAGAATTTGTAATTGGCTGACCTGGATGCCTGTCAGTATTGTCCGAACAGCAGAAAGTTTCCCGTTACTTCCCATGCACAGTCCACCCTCTAGGCTGAGAAAGGGTTAGCATCCACCTTACATACATCCACCCCTTTCTATGTAGTGTCTATGCTCCAATTACCATCAAGAGTGGACTTTGTCCATGCTCTTTGCAAACGCTGAGGCCTGGAGTGGTGATAATGTGCAACTGTGAGGGCAAAGGTTTTTCACCTCTTGACTGCACCTCCTCCAAACCAGTGAAGCCGCGTCAAGTCGCCCTCGTCATTTGCATTTGGCAAGCAGCACTCTATTTAATGATTCAAAACCTCAAGAAAGTCAACCCTATTTGTTTTTGGCTTCCTAAAAACTGCATGCATTGCAGTGGGATACATAGTCTGCCTAGGATGAGGATCTACTCCTTCCTGCTTTTATTTCAGAATCGAGGCGTCTATTTTTTCTGACCCAGTTCGTTTGTTTATTTGCACGTGGGAAGAAAACGATGTTTTTAAAATGATTTCTAGCTATGTTAAAATGCTTACCGTACCCATCTCCCATTGCGTGCCTTTTGCAACTGCTTAAGTACCGGAAGACTGGCGAGCTCGCGGGTTCTGCAATTCGACGATGTTATTTAGCGTTGTGGTTTATGGTGGTGGTAATTGGATCCGGACAAAGCCAAGCTGAGCCAAAACAAGCCTTGTTCTTTCACACAACCCTCCCCATGGCAACAGTTGCGCTGGTGTCCATTAACCTACTCCCACACACCATGCGCACCTAGGGCTCTTAACGACTCTTTGACAGAGGTTTGAGAAAATGCTTTCGGAATGGTTCTTGAATAGGGTCCAGCCCAACAAGGAATCGCTTTTTGTCTGGTAAAACAGTTGAAATTAGACGATTTGCGGAGAAGCACTTTGTGTTTTCGATATCGAAACGTCGTCTGTATCAATACTAGCCATAGAATGTTTTTGCTATCAGGAGTTCTAGCAGCCTTTTCCTCCATCAATCGCCTTTGTGAAATGTGTTAGCTTCAAACAAAGTCCACGATAACAATTCCGTGTAATTAAAGTAAGTTTTGACGGCCCTCTGACTTGATTTGTACGCATCATTAAACCAAACTCGGTGAACCATTCCACTAAGCATGATCATAGCCTGGTAAATGTAGAAACTTAAAAAGCACGTGGCTTTAAAAGTTGTCATGACTTAAATGATTACGCATTATCCTGATGAGTCACCTTTTATATCCAACGCTCCCAACTGTTTGTCAAACATTCCTACAAATCTGACTGGGTTTTGTGCTTTTCGCGTCACCAAATGCTTTGCAAGAGCTCTGAGAAACATTTGCCTTAATCCAACTTGATAGTCGTTGTTTGTTCTTGACATTGACAAATATCAGTTCACTGTGTAACAGTTTGATCCAGAACTGTTCTGCATAAATTGATCTAGTCTTTGCACGATTCTTACACCATTTTCCGGCTCTGCAGGACGCGCACCCTCCAATGGTATAGTTTGTGGAGTTTACACTGAGGCATTTCCATTTTTAACAAATCTATGTCCCTCTTCAACTAGCCTATCTCGCTGTTCTTGTTTGAAGTTTGTTTTGAAAGCCTTTTTTAAAAGTCGTTTCTACGTGTCGAGGCGTTATCATCCAAGTGGCAGTTTTCCACCCTGCACGGCATTTAGGGCATAGTTTCAAGAACAGAACTCCCAAACACTTTGTTTACTTTTTCCTTTTTGGCATAAAAGTTGCACTATTTTTTTCAAAAAAATGTACCGTTGAACTCTTCTTTGTGTTTTGGCATTTAGGTTCTCCTGATGGTATTTTGCTTGGTTCCTTTGGCATTTCGCTGATTACTTTTGCATTCAATGTCTCCCCTTTTCGTTCGATACTTACCTCCGACGTGTTCTATTCGTTATACACTCAAAGTACGGCGTTTTCCACCTCAATTTCTTGCCTGCAATTGTTTGCTGCTTTTTGTGATCATATAGTATCTGAAAAGGCATACCATGGTCTGGCAGAAGATACACTTGGAATAATTCTCGCTGTTAAAACACATGGATGACTCCCTTTCTCTCTCTTGTTCACTTGATTCCACTGCCCATATTCTCTCTGCTTCACTCATCTGCACAAAGCCATTCAATTGTTAACTTTTCCAACAAGAAGCGGCTATTATGACTTTCTTCTTTTGCAAGTAGACGCGCTAGCGCTTACCTTCTTCTTCCACCTTCTTTTCAAGTTTGGGACTGTCATGAGGTAGTAAAGAAACCTTGTTACTACGTACTGGTATTTTTGTTAAGCATTTACCAACGCATCCAACTCTGAGCATCCACTACATTCTTTCGTTTTTGTCCTATGAAAATAAACGCTCATGAATTATTGCCTTTTTGACTTCAGAAAATTGGGTTTTATACTCCAGGAGTGTTATTTTCGACCGCCCTTCACATTGTTGAATTGCCAAAGTGGTGACGATGCTTTTGAAGACACGCTTTGCTGCCACCTATGTCCTTCGTAGGTTAAAATGTCAAGGCTCCTCCTGTCAGCATATTATTTCGGTCATATCCCCTTGCACGTCCACTTTTTCAAGTTTGGGATCTCTATACGAGGGCGAATCTTGTTCAGTCATTCTTTTGCATTCACTGTTCTACAGGCAGGTTCGTATTTTGCCCCGTTTCATTGCAGGGCAGATTATGCGCCTAGTGGATGTCTACGTAACTGAGGGTGGTGGGCTAGCAATCACCACGACCTGCACCACTACTGACTTACTCACCTCACTGACTCAGTAAAGTGTGGCTGTCATTGAAACGCTTACATCGTTCAAATGCCTTCATTTTGAGTTGCTCACGCCTCTAGATGTGGGTCGACAACAGCAAATTGTGGTGTTACCCCTTCTTTGGAAGGAAACTTTGTCCGTCATGCCCCTTTATCTGCCATCTTGACGAACGGTGTTTGGAGCGGTTTACAAGCTTTGTGCTGGCTGTCACAAGCAATAGTGGAGCGCATCTACCACTTACTAATTCGCGTAGTACCATTGCGACAGAATGCCTTTTATTACACAGAGCAGTAAAACTCTTTTTACTAGTCTGGGTTAAAAGCTTCTCCTAGGTTCAGTCTAATGAGTAGCTAACGGTTTTTTCCCCGCTTAGTAATTGATTTTGCTTTTGCGCCCTCTTCCCCTCCTAGACTTGTGCAATGCAGAGGACTTTCTGATGGAGGCACAGACAATGAAGCGATTGCACCATCCGCACCTCATCCAGCTGTACGCGGTGTGTACGCAGTCGGCACCGTTCTACCTCATCACGGAACTCATGTCAAAGGGCTCCCTGCTTGTCTTCCTCCAGTCCCCAGAGGGGCGAGCGTTGGGTGTGGCGGGTCTTGCACTGCTCGCGGTGCAGGTAGCCTCTGGCATGGCCTACCTTGAGTCCCAACGCTACGTGCACCGCGATCTCGCCGCGCGAAATTGCCTTGTTGGGGAGGGCAATGTCGTCAAGATAGGCGACTTTGGTCTTGCTCGCATGATCCACGTGAGTTACTGTGTTTTCGCTGTGCGGTCCACACCACCGCTTCCTCTTCTGTGAGAACTTGCTTTAGCAAGTTTCCGACTATGGAGATGTGAGCTTATCGCCTTACATTGGCTTAATGGGGTCTTCTTGTTTTTCACTCTGTTCTATCATTGTCTTCAGATAAACCTCTTGGGATACTTAAGATGCTTTACGCTGTCAATTTTTTAGTAGCTGGGGTATCGGAACCGACTCTATTCCAACTACTTTTTTTTTCTCATTTTGTTAACCTTTAAGCTCTCAGCTGCTTTACTCGTTTTCTATGTCTTCGCTAAAGCTTCTTATTTTATTGGGATAAGTTCCTATGATCCGTTGTTTTATCTCGCGTTCAGCAGTGGTTCATGCTCCAGATAATTAAGGTTAAAATCTCCGAAAAGTAGGTAGCTGGAATGCTGAAATCAATTAATTTTAGTTTTCCTACACATTCTCACTTGGCGTAAAGCTCCTTTTAAGTATTCCCTGTTTTCCCTTATAAAAAGTTCGTGCTAATTGATAGAATGCGAAATCTGCCTTTTAACTCAGAATAGATCTATCCATAAAACCAGCCGTACAGTTGCTATTTCCTCATCAAAGGTGTCAAAGGCCTTTTTCCAAACAGTCACTTATCTAGCTCATTTGTTTCTCAATCTACTAAAAATATTACCTTCCCATGGTCGCTTCGGGTGAGATTTCACTGTCATTAAACAGATGATCGGATTTGAGATTCAACTGGCACAATGCCTCAGACTTTTTACCTTCGTTGTCATTCGGAAACTGTGAATTTTTGTCTTTTTCTCCTTTTTTGATTGCCTACCGCTTCTTTAACTGTTCAGCTGAAATGACTGTAATAACTTCCCAGCGAGTCCTGAAACTTAATTTTATTTGGAGGTTATAAATTTTTTGACTTTGAAATCTACTCTTTCTCATGACTCAAAAGGTAAGGTGGCGAGGCGTTGGTGATATCAGCCCACCGATAATTTAAGTGCATCCGGAAGAAAAAACTGAGTGTTTTTTTTCCAAAATAGGCCATCATGTGGTGGCATTTAACTATTTTTTTGTTTCTTCGGTGCATTTGAATCGACTAGGTGTTGGCAAATTTCATACCTCATTTAAAATGCTGTTCTTTCGATTGGTCTTTAAATATTTGCCACGTGTTGTTGTAACTTCTGGATGCGTTTGAATACTTCTAATTCAGCTCAGGTGAATTGTGTACGTGATTTGGTTTAACTATCTTCCACTCTCAAATTGCATAAATTATGTATGAGAAGGAGCAAGTTCCTCTCCACTTGCCAGTCGAAGACTGCACCGCTGCTCTAGTCTAACAAGGCGATAATGGGCGATAAATTTTTGCGCAAATTTTGTTGGGCAGGACCGTGATTCGCTTACACCACATTCCGAGGTACGTTTCATGACTTCTGCTGGTGTGTTAACTTCTCCTACCTTTGAAATGTTTATTGCTCCCATTTATTCGCAATCATTTTTCGCTTCTTTATCAACTATGCATGAAATCACTCGCGATTGTCCTGAGTTTTTTATGCCAGTGAGCACTTTTAGCGCCTCGAAACTTCCTTTACGATGAAAGAAGACGTTGTACTACGGTGGGTTGCGTATTATCGACATAGAGAGGGTCTAAGGGACCACTAGCTTGACTTCTAGGCCATGCCTTTCAACGGAAGTGCAAAGGCCGGGACTTCACTGCTCGCGAAACCAAAACACAAAGTCACATAAGCAATCGAAGTATCACATAACTCATCTTTCTTTCCAAACGTCGCCTTGGCGCTTCTCTTAGCCAGCCACCAGCGTCAGCCACCGCAATGTAGTAAGCGCTGAAAACAAAAACATCCACGAGTCAACCGTGCCAATCATCAAATTTGCGTACAAATGAGCATAGATCTGACTGCAATGTCACTGATCCCTCTCGTCAACTCCACTCGAGCAGTTGTAAGAACACTGGCCTAAAAGCAGAGTTATTTTAAAAAGGATGGGATTCGAAGTAGTTCCGTGGGTATAAGTTTTCACGTCATTACTCTTTGCTGCCCAGCCATATCTATATGAATCCCATTCAACTAGTGGAGAGATGAAAGAGATATCCCTTTTTAACTTCTCTGACACCTTCATACAGGAACCGTAGGTGGTGCCGTAGTTAGCTGTTCTAGATGGTTTACGGCCAGTGTTGCTTCATTTGTTAATAGCATTCCTACAGACCACGGGATTGGGGTAGTTGCTGGATGTAGACAGCGTTTGCAACCCATCCGCGGCATGTGCGCTTCTTCCGCCTTACTAAGAAGCAGTAGAATTCAGGATAGTTGTCCTTTAAGACAGAGCTTGCTTTTCGCTACCATAAACGCAGTGTGTCAAGACTTCTCTGAAGACGAAAGAAGGTGTTCCTAGGACGGAATGTAGGTTGTAAGCGTACGGAAGGACAGGAGTGGGGGCTACCGGCATGTGCCGGTGGTCATGCCATTGGGTAGAGACAATAACGAAGAGTTGAACTAGCTATTCCACACCGATTGTTGTGTAGGGGAGGCGATATCTACATTTCGTTACGATTATTGATGTCATTTGATCATTTTGACCTTCAATACTTCTCAGCTGCGATAAAATGTTTAAAATGCCTTTTCAAACTTGAAAATAATTTAATTTAAAATCACTTGTTAGCTAAAAAACCGAAGAAATCGTGCTAACTTTATTGAGAGAGAAGCCTAAAATGCTTGTCAAACATATAGGATTTGTTGTCAATAATTCTACAGTGATGTAGATTATCAGCTTTTTGTATGCTCTCTTTGCTTCCTCCCTCGCATCTCGAAGGATACCATATAATAATGCTATGCAGTGCTTTAGCCTTCTAAAGTAGCATTTTTTAGCTTTCGGGACTCAAGAAGCTGAAGGTTGACTTTCAGTTGCCATATTATTAAATTTGAGTCGTGTTTAGAATTAAGTATTGGTGTGCAAATTACGGCATCAAAATGGACTGTGCGATCATTCAGCTTATTCACTGGAACTGGACCTGAAGCACGAGTAGGTCTCTACCATAGCAGTGCAAAATCTGTTTTACCACTTCTCCTCCCTCCATCGTTATCCATTCATAAATTTTTTTTCATTACAAAGGCAAATGCGAAACAATTTCACTGAATCATATTTGATTACGATTTAAGAATTAACTCGATGTAGCTCCAAGCCCCAGGTGATGGTCATGACTTTGTGGCTTGACTTTATTTTCACATTGCTGCTTCTCGTATGATCACCACGGGTTCTATTCACTCGAACTACTTTACTGCCTTCACGTACTTTGATCGTGCTTTTCTTTGTACTTCATGAAGATGAGATGTTTTATAAATGCACCCTTTTCCTTCCATTAGTACCGTTCCATTGGTAGTCGATGTAGTTTATCTCTGAGTTTCTTAAGGGTTTTATTTATGCACATTCTCATTACATGGATGATCTCATCCTTTTGATAATCCGCCATTCCTAGTGTGAAGCCTTCTAGATGCGAGATAACGCCTTTTTGATGCCACAAACGCATTGCTCCCGATCCTGGTTATTATTTGATAGCCTCCTTAAACAAATTTAAGTTACAAATTCTTCGGTCTTGGCAACAGCTCTTGCATTAATCTAGTTGCGAGTCAAGTAGGACGTTTTCCTCTTAAGTATTCTCACCCCTTGCGTAGTAATTTTGAGTGGTCGCACAGAAGTTTTGGGTAGAGCAGGAATATCGGATAGGTAACTGAGGTACGTGATTGATTACTATCCACTGGGTCACCTCGGTAATGACCAAAAACATTTTTTAAATTATACCAACAATTTACAATTCAAAGGCAGATTAGACCCTCGGTGGCTTCTCGTTATAAGCGTCCAGAAAGAGCGCACCCTTATTGTCTTAGTGTAGTGGTACTGATAGCTCCCACGGACCCGGATATCTGAATTTACAATGACGCGGTGGTCGTAGCCGCAGAAATCATGCGGGTCCTCAGTAAAATCGAATAGTTTAGGGCATAATGCAATTTAGTACCTATGGTGCGGTGTTGCCGTTTAAATATGCTGTGTTTATAAGGCAACAACTATTACTTACCGCTTTTAATTGGGTTTGGTGACGTTAGGAAGATCAGCAAATGTCTTCCGGGTACTGTAGTCACTTTTTCATACATGTCTCGCAATGACACCGAACGATTTAAACCGAAAAGCTTTAACGGCTTGATCAGAGTTGCGATCAAGTCTGATTTGGCAAAAATCTCCTTATTAGTAGCGCATCAGAAAGTCAGTACTGCACGACTCTGTTTCATGACGAAACGGTTGTAGCGTCCGAGTTGTGCGCTAGAGGATTTACAAGGTTAGTGCAAGAGAACTGACAGGCTAGGAAACAGCCTCATTGTGGCATTGAAAGTAGAGGCGGAGAGTAGGCTCGGGCTATCCGTTATCAAAAGCTGATTTGATCCGATTTGGCGGCGACTTTTCTTATAGAAAATATACTAGGCTTGTTTTAGAGAGGTTGATATACTGCTAGACACGCCATATGGGATGATCAGAAGCCAAATTCATGTATAAAGTCGGACTTTCGACATGTGACCTTTATTTTAGTGGTACTCGATTGCTTTGTAGAATCAAGAATACGTGGCGCACGCAGGCGCGCGTTTTCCAATCAAATGGACAGCACCAGAGGCTGCAAATTACTCCCGTTTTACCACTGCTTCTGACGTCTGGTCCTTCGGCATTCTCTTGACGGAGATAGTAACTTACGGGAGGGTCCCCTATCCCGGAATGCATAATGCAGAGGTATTGCGCCAAGTAGAAGCTGGCTACCGAATGCCGGCCCCCCCGGGGTGCCCCGCGGAGCTCTATGATCTCATGCTCGAGTGTTGGGCTGCTGACGAGGCTGCGCGTCCCTCCTTTGCCAGCATCCATGGCCGTCTGCAAGTCTTTTGCGAAGAGTGGGATCGCCCCGCTTACCGCGATCCCGCTACCGCTGCTGGAGTGAGTACCACCTCCGAGCGGTGTGAAAGTCCACCGCCTCCCCTTCCTCTCTACCGTCGCCACATCACGGCACGCCAAAACTGAGTCCTTACCCCTTACTCTCCCCACATCCCACACTCTCTGTTGTACATATTTATGCCTACTTATTTTAATCTTGCCTTGATTCCTATTAGAATATTGCTGATATCATGTTTGAAGATTTGCTTGACCAATGGACTTGTAAGATTCTAGGAATTTACTTCTTTTCACTTTGATCACGGTTGATAAAGGGAATCTAGGGTTAAATAAAAATGAATAATGGGTCTACGCATGAGTAGATCGTCGAATTTGAGATGCATGAAATGGACTATGAAGTGACAGACCAACTCAATTTAAATACCGATCACAAGAAGAGAGGCTGAGCAGCTCAGGGTTTGATATGATTGCACGAGAGTTTTGTTGTCTGTTGGGCGAGTGGAAATCTGTACTTGTTAGCCTACGCCGTAGTCAGCAGCGCCGCGCCATTTTCCATAGTACTAAATTTAATAAAGTTTCTATCTCATCTGACGGATAAATTTAAAATGATTGTTAAATGAGTAATTATGTGTCAATTCAGCAGGTGGTATTCAAGCGTTGAGCACACCTCAAAGGAATGTTGAAAAACAACTGGTCGAAATGTGCAAATAGATTTATAACCGATAGATGGAATGATAGATTCAGAATGGATGGATAAATTGCACACAGATATAAATTTGGACTGAATTAATGTTCTGGGGATAGATAAGTGGGTTTCTTGGGTTAGGAATCAGTTGATGGATCAGAGGTTGGTGGATGTATATGAGGTGATGTGTGGAAGAGATGAATGCTTACAAGAAGGATGAGAGTCAAATAAACTATTTAGTGGAAAAGAGTAAAGTTAGAAATGATGGAAGAGCATAAGTGATTGAATGGATTAATGAGGATAAGCTTGATAAATGGTTTGATGCATACTTTTGGTGTAAATGAATAGCTTAGAAGAGGGCAGTTAATCGAAGAATCAGATGTTGGTGAGTGGAGGATTCGATTGATATAGCTAGGAAGCATTGAGAGAGAAAGCAAGTTTCATGAAGATCGCATTCATTAATGCCATGAGCTGAATGTTTACTGCAGACCTGACTGTATATAACTCAAGTTGTTTACAAGTCCCGAATTTGAAAACTAGCCTTAATGCAAATTAATGCAGTCGTTTGAGGGAAAACTTGTGCGTATCATTTCTTTCACAAGACAGTCACCTCAGAGCAAATCCAATTGTGACAAGCAAATTTAGTCATTGGAATGGGAAATTGAACCGGTGTAGAAATGGAGAACGTAACATTGATGTGCCACATGCAACCTAGACCATACTTAAAGTAACAGGGATGAAGATTGCTCTCTTCACTAAATTCAAAGACATTTGGCTCCTAAAACTGATCCAGAGTTGCATGTATGGTAGTGTCCCTGGTTTATGTGACAGATGCTGGGTTTCCGGCTAACCAGTCCATAGCGGTTTAATCTTCATGAAGGCGTCATGGATTTCGGTCCTCTTTCCAGCCTATGTCGATATTGCTTCGGGATCAGTGCCTTACAGCTTATTTGACGCTTATTGGGGCTAGCTGACATCCTGTGTTCAAAAAACAAAATAAAAGTAAATCAAAATTTTTTAGTTCGAAGCATTATTCTTAGTTTAATGAGCTGTAGCATGCAGTTTTGGCATAGAATTCGCTTAAAGGATGACATTATAACATTGTGCCCAATTCTTGAATAGTTGCATTTTGGACGTGGAAGGCTAATGGGTCAGACCTTGGGATTAGTACCAGAAATCAGTCTTAAGGATCAGTGTAATGCTTTAGCACCGCTGTCGAGCCTAATTTTTAGGCCTCGCCATAAGTTGTTGTAACTTAAAAGGTCATGATGCGTCCATAGGTACTGGAAGTACTTATCTAGGCTTGTTGTAACAGTGACGATTTCTCATCCTCTTTTGGTAACAAAATCAAAAGTATTTGAAAGGGTTTTTAGAAATAATCAAGGTGGCAGCATTTTGTAATATTCAGGTTATTTATGTAGCCCTTTGGTGTCATCTTTGTGCAATGCACTAAGGTCTCATTCCCTCACACAGCACCTTCCTACGGATCCAGTTGAACAAATCACTCTCGTTTCTGGTTTTAGCATATTGACCCTTTTCTTGCAAGCTACACCCACTCACCTGCGTTTGTATGACATGTTACTTGCTTCGGTGAAGACCCGTTGTAATGTTGTGTTTGTTGGATTGCCGGTTTCAATTACGGTGACTTGGGTGGTCACATTCCCCTGGCCGGGTGGGCCGGCCTCCGGGCCATGCCAGTAGCCCGGTCCCTTTCTGTTTGCTGAATATATATTTGTATATATTTACCTATGGTGCTATCTGACGGTGTTTACCTAACGTTCCACTGTTCCTGTATACCATTTTATTCACCAAAAATAGCCAAGATCCTTGAGAAAATCTTACACTTTTCAAGCCTTTAACTTAGTTCGTTTTATTTTTATCAGCAAATGGAAATCAAGCAGGTAGCTGGGTTGGAAAAATGATCTAATTTAGGGTAGATGGCACTGACAAAGTTCCCATAATGTCAGTTCCCATTATCCGTGCTTCCCTTTTTATCAGCCTTTCATTTGAAATTCTACTATACTGATGACATTTATTTTACTTCTCTGTAAGCTGCTGAAGTTTTCATGCTTGGATTAAATAAAATCTTCAAAGCTGCATTCATGAGACGGTTGTACAACTTCATCCACGTGGCTTGTTTTTATGCATCAAATAGTGAAGAGACTGTGCGAAGCTTCTTGGCTTGGGTGCTGGCACGTGTTTCCAGTAGGAGGAGGAAGATTCCTTTGAATAAACACACGGCAAATATTTTTGCTTCAGTAGTTTTTTAACCAATCTTATCAAGAGGGTGACCAAAATACTGCCAAAGTTTGTTTTTAAAAAAAATTAAAGGGAAGCCTAAACGAAATTCATCCGGAAATGGTAACGACTGCTTTATTTTGAGAGTCACGAAAGGATTTTAAGTGGATGAAATAAATTATTGCGACCTTTTTGTTTTAATCAAGAAGTCACAAGAAAACGTAGGTACAGTTCCAGTTGCTATGCTAGTAGCTATTTAACATCATACCTGAAGGTGCCTTTACCCACGCCTATTCCTTACACTCTGTAAGCTTTCCTCCGCCTTCTGACCCTTCTGTACTTCAATGAAGAATCGTTTCCGAGACTATATTAAGTTATCACCGCCTCAGAGAGGGCTTGGGACACTGCAAAATGCCTCAACAAGCTAATCTCAATCAGATCGGACATACACACAATCAGCATTTTGAGCAAGCCAACCAAGGGATGTTGCAAAGTTAATTTTACTTTGAACCAAAATAATGAGTTATGTTTTTGATTAGGTGCACTCAAGGGACCAAAACAACACGAGTTTCCGCAAGTAAGATTAAATCCTTCATGTTAATAAGACAATCCGATTTGTCCTCTCCTGCTTCAAGCTTCATTTCTAAAGTATGCTCCCTACCCAGAAGGCAAGTAGACAAAAGGGACGAATTTCCCCTTCGTTTCCTTGTGACAAATTAAGCCACTTGAATGATGATGAAGGTGCGATCAACCTTAGATTGGTGCAAAATTTGTGTATCGCTGACCACGAAGAGGATCGCTAAGTTTAAGTAGCCTTGGACTGAGCCACAAATCCGTATATTGTAGTTGCTCTTTAGATGCGTTTGTTAGACACCTTAAGTACTTGACTAATTTTGGATGATTGGTTTAAAACTTCTAGACATTTTCCAATTAGATAAGTCGCAAACTGATGCGGATGTCTACTGTAATACTTTGTTTGAACTGCTGGTTTCGGTCACTTGGGTGGCCATCTTGTTCTAGCCGGTTGGTCAGCGTCCGGGCCGTGCCAACAGCCCCCAAACCCTCTGTTTCCAGAATATATATATTCTGCCCTAGTACCGCGCCTTCTTTTACCGTAAAGGGAGCCTCGGGACGCTACACTACAATCCCTGAAGACGCTCCCGTTTCGATCCCCTTAAAATGTCCATTTCCGTGCCCAGCACTGCAATATTCCATAGCTTATTGCATCTCTAAATTTTGTCCAGTTTTTTAATTGGAAATTCGCACATGTAGTTACCCAAATTATCCATATTGATTCTTAACCCACTAAATCACCTTTTGACAACTTTGCGGTCTACCGTTTTCAACACTGTAGTCTTTAAGGAGAGCACATCGGAGCTTATGAACTAAGGTAGAACTTCTTTGAATTAGTTATTTCATTTTGGCAAAGATTAAAATTCCTGGCTATGGTAGTGTGGGATACGTAGCTTACCAGCACACTTTCGTTGATTAAGGATGCCACTTCTCTAAAGTCATAACGTAGTACTTTGTTTGTTCAAACTACCGGTTTAGGTCACTTGGGTGGTCATCTTATTCTAGCCGGTTGGTCGGCCTCCGGGCCGTGCCAACAGCCTCCAAGTCCTCTGTTTCCAAAATATATGTATTCTGCCCTAGTACTGCGCCTTCTTTTACCTTAAGGGGAGCCTCGGGACGCTACATTGGTGGCAGCGGAAAGCGGACCCGACTTTGATGGATTTTATCCTGCTCCATGCCGTTTCTGGCAAACGTCGGCATTGTGAAAGAAGTACATGTGCTACGGAGGGGAGAACTTTTGGGGTCTCGTAACAGAAGGGTTGAGATCGACGTTCATCTTCGACATCCCCCTCGCCCTCGTGTTCGACAGCGAAGCTATTAACAACTGAAGCGACACTAGCCGTGGACTCCAAGCCCAGTGGAACTGCCAAGAGAGACCTATGACGTTGTGGTCAAGCATCTTCTGTAAGCTCTCTCTTTTCCTTGGGCGACTCGTCGTTCTTCGTCAAAGTGCGCATCCACAGATGTAGAATGTGCAGCACGCCATTCGACGGCATGGTTTTATGCTTTGCACACTTGGATCGCACGCATTGTGTTCCTATGAGGCCCGACCGCCACATTTGCTCAGGGTTCTACGATGCCCTGGCGTTCCTTCTATGGCATCTTCTCCTGGAATCGCAACATGTGTTGTGTATGTCTCGACCCATTCGAAAACTTGGATTCGTACCTCCATCTTTCATTCGACCACATTGTCGTGGAAGAGGAGGGCCAAGAAGCGCGCACTTGCTGCACTGAGTGCTACGCGGAATGGATGGCACTAGAGGAACACATGCGTTAGAATCTCGACGACTTGGACGGTTAGCTCGTGGGTGCTTCTCGCAGCACTGATTACGTTGTGATGGCTAACACGGGAGGCTGACCAAGGGGGGCGTCGGGGACGACGCTCGAAAGAAGAGAGGGGCTGTGTAGTACTTTGTTTGTTCGAACTACCGGTTTAGGTCACTTGGGTGGCCATCTTGTTCTAGCCGGTTGGTCGGCGTCCGGGCCGTGCCAACAGCCCCCAAACCCTCTGTTTCCAGAATATATATATTCTGCCCTAGTACCGCGCCTTCTTTTACCGTAAAGGGAGCCTCGGGATGCTACACATAATTTATAGTAGTTTTTTGACTACTCAAGAAAGCAAGGTCATATGTTTGAGAGTGATTTGATGTACCCTTAATACCCTGCCACGCACCCACATCCAGCACAAATTTTATTGCTTTGGCATCTCGACATGTAAACATTACCAGATCACTCTGCTTTTTGGATGTTTTTAAAATTAAATGAGGGTAAATTAAAAAAATTTCCACACATGAGTTTCAAGAAGAATGCGAATTGGTCGAAGATGTTGTTAAAGATTCATACCGTTGTAAAACTAATATAAATTGTTGTGTTTCATTTGATGTTTGCTACATAAGATTAACATTTATGCCACTCTGTGTTTACTCGTGCCCTTATTGTGTGAGCGCTTCTTAAAATACTGGCTGCTGTGTACTTGGCCTTGGAGGATGTCGGCTGACAAACTGGATGATGCTATCATCGAAATGCAAAAGCAGCTCTATAAGGAAGAGTATATGAAAGAATTGCGCATGAGACGAGGGGGGAAATTCTATCCATTTAACATCGAACCGATGCCAACCGAACGCGAACGTCTAATTAAACCAATGACTGATTCCGAAAGAGCCCTTCGTAAACAATGGCTTGATGATCAAAAACTTTCTCCACGTGAACCGGTGGATGTACCTGAATTTACTCGCAAGAACATTTTTCGAAGATCTTACAGTAAATTCTTCGATGGCTTGGCTGGTATCTTCAGACCGCTTCTGGTAAGGAAACCATGCTTGATTTCACTATTATAGGGTCAAAAATACACCCCCGTCCTGCGAAAGGCTCTTCCGCTGGTTCTCATTCCCTATCTTGGCATCTGCACCTTTTGGTATCAAATAAAGTATTCGCCGAGAGTATGCATTACTTTCCTCTTAATAGCCTTTTCCTGTAGACCTGGGAAACTGGTTTCAGGGGATTTCGCGTCGAACGACTTAGACGTCCAGTTACCCATCCAGTAAGATTCTTCATATTCACACTTCCTCCTTGTCTAGGGTCAGCCCGACTTCCCCAACTCGCCGAAATTGGAACATCACTTCGCTGATGAGGGCTTCAGCGACAGAAAAATTTTCCTTGGTGACAAGTTGGTCACAAGCGGCCGTTGAGTTTATTCAGAAGTTGTGAATTTGGATTGTTTGGCTTAGCCAGCTATCTAGACAATAGAGTTCACTAACTCATCTGTTGTGGTTCGCTTCAATATCGAGAGGATAATTCGCGTGTCGGTTAGCTCAAAATTTACCTACACTCATGCTTTATAATCGTTTCTCATCTATGTGCATTGGTTGTGTTGAAATGTATGGCTAGTGTACATCAAAAGTTTTTATCACGTAGATGTATTTCGGTTCACATCGAAGATCGGCGGCTTTCAAGTTATGCGCCTAGTATTTTCGAATAGGGTTAGCTACGAAACCCAGTTCACACCGTGGTCCCTGCTATCATCCAGCGAATTGCAATTCATTTGAGATCGAAAATGATGGCCAGGACTGATTCTCCAACACCGTAGTTGTTTATTGCCGGGTCATCCCTATCTCTTAATAGTGGTGCCCGGCACTTGCAGTCACTCGTCACGATTTATCTCTAATTGGTTCTTCTTGGACAAGAACGCGAATGTGCAATGTAACGAGTTTATCTGTGAGGTGTACGTGAACTATGCAAAGGCTGTGGTGTAGGACAAGAGTGTCTGGCAGCTTTCGTTGTGTACAATGAAAAACACCCCGCTGAGGACATTTTGAGTCGTCTTGCCATGGCTTTTGGGTCGTCGCATTCGGGCCATGGTACTTGTTCTTTGTTTTAGCTTTCAGAGCTTTGAGCTTTTTAATCCAGAGTGTTTGCTGAATAATTGTACTTTCCTTGGGGCTGAAGTACACAGTTGTGACCGGATTGAATTTCGGATTAAGCGAATAGGTTATAGATCTGCAGATAGCGGAGTATGGGAGGCGATTTTTTGATGCAAACTAGCCAAATTTTTTGACTGGGAGGTGTTGGGTTCCCCCTGATTAGTTAGTCCTGACTTCGTGCATCGTTACTCATAAATTTAAGTAGCATAGTTATTTAATTCTGGAAAGGCCAAGGATTACGGGGCGTGCCGATTTCGTCGATCCCACTTGCCACACTAGGGGTGTCTGTACGCACAAATTTAAGTAGCACAGTAAATTTTCAAAGACATCTGTCAGTACCCTATGAAGCTACCAAACTCGAATGAATGTGAACAGTATAGGTGGCATCGTGTCATATTTACTCGCTGTGTTAATTAAGGAGCCATCAATCCAATTTTGAGAACCCTTTGGAGAAGGAGATGTTTATCTATGGGTGATCAACTTTGATAGTTCTTATTTGTTTAAAAAAAGATTAGCTATGGGCACTGCCTTGCAAAACTCAACCAATTTATTTATTTAGCACTTAAAACGAATTTTCTCTTCCTTTCCATAAGGTAACGATTAAATTCGTTTTAAAGTTTGCATTTCAAGCAAATTTGAGTTTATTTTCTCATCTACTAAATGAAAGTGTTTAGCGTTGTAATTTGACCACTTCTATTTTCTCCGTCTGGCGTGGCACGCGTCGCATGTAAATCATAGTTAAGACGGATGAGATTTTGAAATTCCTCCATCGTCGGATTTCTTTGGTTAAGCATCACCCTTGGCAGAGGATTAAGAAAAATCCTAATTCAAAATCAAGTAATTATCATCCTTACTGCTAATTATGTCGCTCCCTCCTATTAAAGCCTCTAAGAAAGAAGAAGAAGAAGAAGAAGAAGAAGAAGAAGAAGAGATTCTAAGTGGGATTACTGCTATAGCCTACCAAAACATACAGCAGCATCTGTCATTTCGCGAACACAACTTATTCCCCCAATTTCCTGACTTGATTATCAGTAGCATTTGTTCTTTATTCTAAAGACAAAACTACGGTAAAGGTTCAGTTATTTGTGTAATACATTGATATTTTTTTAATCTTTTTTTTTGGTTTCGAGGACACTTAAGGCTCCGTCTTTGTGCTTCTGTTGGGCGACAGAGCTTCCAAATCATGCCAATATCCTTCCTCCTCCCCGCAACGACTCTGTACGTCGGCAATCCATACTCTGTGCTACTATTATGTCCTCAGAAAACGCTCAGAATGTCGGTCAAATGAAGTACAAAACGAATTTTTTTACTTTGTATATTGAGCTTTTGTTTCTAATCATGCAAGGCCACCTCAATACAACATTGTACTCTATGCTAACGGGTAACACTGGAGAAATTTCCATCATGTCGAGCTCTTCGGGCGATGTAACTATTTGATCCACCAATAAGTTGGTCTCATTCAAGGCCGATTTTCAATTTAGCGTACTGATAAAACTTTAACGAAAAATCAAGCAATCGGAAGGATTCTATTTTTGTAGAAGTCCCGGCAATTCTAGTTGAAATATCATATCAGCATTCTGTATTAACAACGACAGTGGCAAATCTAACTTAGATACCAATGACATTCATAAAAGCTCGCTTTGAAAGGGGCAACTCTATCTTTAATCACGCCATTTGAAATGCACTTGATTTATTAAAGCTTGCTTTGGTTTGAACTACTACCGTTAAAGGAACTTTTTCCTGGGCGTACAGCCTGTCTAGGAACAGGAGCTGAAGCCCACAAATGTGGCTTGTTATTGCCTCGATTATTTCCCAGACCCAAAAAAACTACAAGCATCCACCCACCCACCCGCACAAGCAGTATATGACCGTCCTTCATGCTCGCACCCGCGCTATCTTTGAAATTTGATGCGTTTTTTCTCTCCCTCTTGCGCTCCTGCTCCCAGCTGTTTTCATCTGCTCCATGGAACACTTTCGGGATACGATAGTTGTGGCTCCAGTGCCCAAGTTTGATGCTCTCCTATTTCATATTTTCCCCCTGTCCTGCTATAGAGAACGCCTTTTAGCATGGAAGATATCTGTGACCCACCATTCGGTTAGTGGGGAATTTCCTTTAAACTTGGCTGAAACCGACCACTTACGCGAACCTTTAGTCGTCAAAGCAGTCTTGCACGTGGTATGTGTAATTATTCTAGAACAGTTAGCTTTCTGTTTCACCCCTATGGATGATTAATCTTTTATTGCATCAACTGTCAACCTTTGACATTGCTTAAGGTAATAAATAAAACTCAGACCAAAGTCTCCCCAACATGTTGGTTATAATGGACAATTCATTTGATTACCTTCATGAATTGTGGAGGTTCCAGAATTGAAATGGCCTCGTGATGTCCCAAATCAAATTATGAAATCTGTGGTTTTTTTCAAAAACCTGTCAGATTTGCTCCAAATAAAACAGGGCACATTTTCTGTTGCACTGGTTCTTTACCCCAGGTTCACCCATGAACATGTGGAGTACACTCACGTTGTAAGTCAATCCATTAGAGCGGTATCACTAGATCCAACTGAGGTAGAGTATTACGTTTTGTTGCAGAGTTAAATCTATTGGCAGTATTATATGCAGGGAAGATCTGGCACTGGCAGAATGAGAAGGAAAAGAGAAGAAAATATAAAGGTATCAGCCATATATGGTCAGCAAGGAGAAATTTCAAAGTCGGGACTAAGATTTTTTTTTGTCATCTACTCGAAAATGTGCTGTTTCCTTAAGGCAAGTGAAGCGAAAACCCAGTTTTCGGGATCGAAAGTGGTATTTCCTTTTGACTTATCAAAATGATGCGGTGACACTGATGACATAATTGTGTGCGTTATCATGAGATGTGATAAAGAAATCCTTAACGAGATACGGGGAATCTGTTAGGCGTCACGTGAGCTCACTGACTCGACAGATAAGCGAAGCACTTCAGAAAATGGTGCATTGACAAGCCTGACCGATCTCTAAAAACTTTGTAAGTTGTGAGAACATGCACCTGTGACATTTGTTTTGAAAGACATTTGACATGGTCCGTGATTGGTGGTGGAGTTTTCGCAAGCAACAAATTTCTTTTACAAGTCCTATTTGGACATTATAAATTAATGCGAAAGAATGCTCCCAACTTAGAACAGTTACCGCAAGCTTAGTGCCAGATAACTAGATTTGCTGTGTGGGGTACAATCAACCACGTAATAGATACAATGGTAAGCAATCTGATGAGATTGGCCACAAAATGCGTCTCTGAAGCTCGAGATGTGAAAAGGGTAATTAAAATGACCTGATGAATATTGTGTGTTGGCATTTTATCGCATCATTGCATTCAATACTGATGGGATCAGAGTTGAGCATTCTGATGCTGGAAATTGTCCCTCCACAGTCAGCGTTAGCTAAAATTTACAAAAAAGTGTAGAGATTTCGAATACCCAGGGACGTGAAAGGGAAGTTTTGACTTCTTTGAGTTGGGCCAAGAGGCAAGAAGATCATGGATGTAGTTGGAGCAAAATCTTTGAATCCCTACTAGAACAGCCCCAGCTAGACCTCAGTGCTGATAAGTTTTAAGACACAAGAGAAAGAGGATTATGTCCTGTAACCATAAATGAGGGTGAGGCAACCACACGGGTGGTTTATGGATAAAAAGCTCCATCAACCATCTAACTTAATGTTGATGGGCTTGAAATTCAGTTGTTCCTAATGACTGCAGCATTAAATATGTGCAAAGCGGTCTATTATAAATGTAAATTACCACAGCGTTGATTCAGCGAAGATTATTTAGAGCGTATTGCTAAGCTGTGTTTGAGGCGATCAAGGTTAAATTGCTTATTTTGGAACCACAATAAGCCTTAGAGGAATGGGACTGAGCTGTCTTATCACCACACGTTTTTATGTGGATTTTCTGCCCCATCTTTTCATAAAAACACCAAGGCTGCAATTACTATTTACGTAGTATGCACATACGCCAAGCGAAGGAACGGACGAATGTGATTATTAAAACGGTTCTGCCCCCTCAAGGAAACTTGCAAGCCTATGCTACTCTTCCCATCAGGTGAAAAATGCAGTACATTCCCACTACAACTCGGGCCTGTCTTGATGTGATTTTAATCTCCATGGCACCGTAAGACACTACCTCTGGGTTACCAAATGGGTAACACCATGCTAAATCTTTTGACCCCAAGGCTTTTAAGCTACAAGTCCAGTAAGTATATTGATGCAGCAGTGGCTACATAAAAAAAAACAAATTCACATTGTAATCCCTAATATTATTATTTTTTTTTACAGAGGTCCGAACCCTATCATTGCCCAACCATACACAAACTCCAACTGACATTGAGTGGAAGTTGAAATTTATGTTACTGATTTCCTGGCTTACTTTGCGAGTGGTAAAGTGAGTCGATAAATGGGTTAAAGGCACAAAGAAGTCCTCCTCGACTTTTCAATGCCAACTTTAAATATGCAGTGTGGGTATGGTTTTTACTAGAAACCAATAAGCCAAGTCAAACACCCTGTCAAGGGGACTCCTTGAAGCACAGCGACTTGAGGCAACTGTTTATACGGTGACAAAAGGATGCCTTGTTTATGAGACGAAAGTGATTTCGTATTTAGGATCTATAATGCGCTGCAAGTCGCTTAATGCCATTGAGGAAAATTTTGGTATTCAGAAGGGCTTAGAATTGTAAAGTGCTTCGATTACTTCTAGTAAATTTTGATTAAATTGATTTGGAGTCGAGAGGAAGCGATTAGGACCGGAAGTGCCCCTCCTACTCCCCAAATTGATTTTTCTAAAAGGGACTGTGGCCATGTCTGCACCATTTTAAGCTAAACTTCAGAATATTAAAGCCAAATCCGTAAACCAGCAATTTTATTCAATAAATTTCAGCACATTTTCGTTCTTCGTCAGTCCATCCAAGTTTTTACCTGCCTCTACTAAACCTCTCAAGGTGGCTGCCTAGCTGTCACCGCTATTTATGCACCTATGTTTATGACACAGATAAACGTAAAAGCAATTGTAAAATATCCATAGGACGTGATGCATAGTAACCTAAAAGTATACTCCTCTGTGCCTGTTATTTCAAAGCCGCAATAATGTATTGTAGCATTGCATTGTGTTGGAGTATTCAGCAGTACCTTGCCGATGGGATCGGTACGACGGATGTCCAATGCCTGAAACTGGGAAACGCGAGAACAAGAAACGAGCGTAGAGTAAGGAGTCCATTACCTGCGCCACCTTAATGCATCTGAAGTGACAGACTAGAATTTGATGAAGAAATAAAGAAAGCTCGGGTAGCGTTTTTAATTATATTGGGTCTAAAAATGAGTTACAATGTGCCTCAACGACGGCGAGAATTCGGGATATATCAAAAGCGCATAAACGGAGGAGCCTTCAAATAAAATGAAAGAATGTTAATCTAGTAGTAGACATTTTTTAGGACCCCTTATTCAAGGGTATCAACGGATCCATCGGCTGTGTCAAGAAAAACAGTAAGAAAGGTTAAGCACGTGATTTCTTTGGAATGATATCCCATAGGCATGAGATGAAACATAGGCAATCGTACTGAATCAGACTCTCATTATCAGGTTTTTATGCATGATTTTCTAGCAAATCTGTTAGCCTTGTTGACGCATACAGGGCGAGAGTACTAAAAAAAATTCCAGGTCATGGTCACATATGGATACGCTTTCTTTAAAAAAGTTGTACAGTGATCATTTTCCAGAACTCCTTTGATTTTGATGCCTTGGAAACGATGAATCGATAGACCGCTGTTCTTGGGGATGAAAAAAGTTTCCTTAAATATATATTTAGTACAATGGACATCACTGAAATCCACAGTCCTCTTCCAAAGAGGCACAAGCTTGCCAACTCCACTTTAGGAAAGAAGTTTGCCTCCAGAATAAAAATAACTAGCTCCTAGCTGTACCCTTTTATCAACAATTTAATTCCGTTCCCTAGCTAACTAATTTACTTTTGACTGTTTAACATGACACTAGGAAAATGTTGCACGCATAATTTGCATGAATAATGTTAGAGCGGTGCACAGGATGGAATTGAGGCAATGCCTATTTTCATCTCAGGCGAAGCATTAATTTCTCGCAAGTATTGTGGCAGCATGTAGGAGGCCTTGCGTTAGCCCCCAATATTACACAGTAATAAGAATGAGTTCTTCTACCAACTGATTGTCTGGCCCTGACTATTTCTTAGAAAGGCATTGTTCCTTCCCTTCTCACCTCTAAAATTGATTTGAGAATAGTCTCTTTACCATAGAGGAGGTGGAGTACACTTAACAATCCCTCCATCGACAATAAAGTTTATGGCTGTGCAATCAATTTAGGCGAACCAGCTCCAGGTTTGACGTAACAGTAGTTAAGCCAAATGTGTGGCGATACGTGTTAAAAGAGAATGCACTTGGTAACTTTGTAAGTCTATTTTCAGATTTGGCAGCGTAGTGCCACACCAATCACTAAAGTAATGCCCAAATATGTAGAGGAACTATTGCAGATGTGATCCCAATTTTCGAGGCACTTTGAGCCACACCTCATTTTTTGGAAAGCTCTCGTTTTCATAATCATGGCTGCTTTTAAATGACTCTTTTCTTGTAAATCTAAGCCAAAGTGAAGGAACATTCATGTAATTTTTCCCTGATTGTGATCCAGCCACAGCTTTCTCGTTCCTTTGCCAAAAAATGGGATCGTCTCACAATCCGGCAAGCTACGACTAGCAAAAGATAACTTTAGACCTATTCGCTTAAAATCGACTTAGGATTAAAACCTAGTAAGCGATTTTCTGCAAATATGTATAACTGTTTGGGATTTTTAGAAATTCCCTTTCCCTCTGATCAGGGCAGTAAAATTACCGTGGCATGTATTACCGTCCTATTCTGAACCTCAGCAATACCTCTGGACAACTTACGAGGTCTTTTTTCACACCTTGTCCACAGCGCCAACGACGATAGAAATGATTTTATGAATTCACTGATAAAACTTTCTCTCGGCAATATTTCTAACTAGGAAGAACAAGTACTGTGAAGCACACAATTAGCATCGGTGAGGCTAGACCAGTGTGGTATCCACCCAGAAGCGTGCCACCTCCTTTACTAATAAAAGGCGAACCTTCTATTCGGCTGGATGCTCAAAGGCGGAGGCACAAATATCTCAGATTTCCCATTGACCTTGCCGAATGCTCTGGTAAAATAAAAAGGATGGAAGCCCTCATCGATGCATTCATTCTAGAAAAAAATACTTAAGTAACAATGGATGCTGTTTTTAACTCTCTTAAATAGCTTGATTTAGTGGTTCCTCACAGTAACGTTAGAGGTCTTAGTAAGTGGAGAAGACTGAGATAGTTTAGCGAATGACGGTCTGGGTTTTATTTTATGGGCTCTACTGAAATATAAACCATCATTTTCAGACTACAATGCAGCGACCACCTAAAAGTTTAATGAAAACACCTAAAACGAGACGAATTTCCAATCACTGCATAATAAACTAAGAAGACCTGTTTATTTTCAGCTGAAACATTTAAAAATACAATGGTGATTTGAAACTAACCTCCGATCGCTTGCGGGTAACAGACATGGTACTGGATTCAATGAAAGGCCAGCTTCTACTACACTCACTCGCATTTTTAGAACGCACTGACTGCAGACCTGTAGCTGGTTTTCCTTTATCTTCTTTAACCGGTGGATCTATCGATATGGAATTCGCGGATTGTGTACATCATTCAAGGTGCTATCCTCGGAAGGATACTTTCCTCAGAACTATGGGGAACATTCAAAACCTTAATGGCATCCACAGCGCCTGGTCATGGCACTGCTGAAGGCTTTGAGATTTGCGCGTAGAGCTGCAGTCCATGCATTTACTGGAATTACGCTGCTTAAAGCAAAGGTACCTGCCAATGTTTTTCAACAAATTCGCAAGTATCAATCCACTGGGCTCCAAAGTACATACTACGGCAGAAAAAGGGGAGAGACAAATTTTCAACTTAGCGCTTGAATACGTATGCACATCGTATGCTAGACAAAAGACGTGTTACAATGAACACATCCAATCTAATTTCCATAAAGCAGAGGTTTTTAGTGCAGCTCTATAGGCTTCTTCCACCCAGCTCCCCAAAATACAACATGAACTCCATCAGCCTCCAAGCAAAGATGTATTTCGATTGATGAGGATCACTTTACCAGCACCTTACTTTGTCCAAAATATACACCCAGGTACACAACCAATCACATCCATCATCGAAAAACGCGTCTTTATAAAGGTATCCAGCCGAATGAGAAAAAAATGACGAACCCCATCAAAACTGGTATACGAAGAAAAAACCTAAGAAGTAAAGCAAAGTAACGGTGGCGCAATGCAATGTATATTTGTTTGAATGCATCTTTTGGGTGGCAAGAGGCCAGATTGGTCCAACCTCTTGTCAAAGAAGGCACCGTCAATCTCGGAGGAGATTAATAAATTCGATTTTCCGTGAAGCATTAAACCCTCTTAAAACTTTAACTATTGCAGTGCATGGTCTTTGTTCGGCTCATCGTCTTAATCTAGAGGTCTAATGCCAAAGGTGAAAGGGAAAATCGACAGTCTTCCATTTATTTTAGTTGTTTGTGACAAAAATGAATTAACCTGGGTGCCAATGATGTGTGAATGGTTCATGTATTTTGTTTAATTTATCATGTTACTTCCGAGCTGTCTCAAAACAGAAGTGCTATCAAATGGTTTCTGGCCCTGTCGAGGCAACAGTTATACCATTAATGTATATAAGACCTATTTTAAAAGGACCGCCTTTGCCTTACGAACACATGGGACCAGGAACAAGTAATCCAGTGAAAAGCAAAATAATTTATTCTAGCATTTTCAGAAAAACACGAAAACTGTCCTATTTTAATGAGGATTTAGACGGTCCCAATTTTCTCATTAATATGTTGTCAAAAGGGCGGAAAACTTACTAACAACTAATTTTTAAATTCCCATTTTTTAAAACGTCGGAAAATTTTCTATAACACTGCAAAGAAATTTTGGATTATGCTCCATACAATCTGGTCGAAAATGAGGCTTGATATAATCACGTATGGAGGCTAGATGCTGGTTGATTTTAGCTTGCCAAGAAAACATTTAAATGAGCAGTGATTCAATTCCAGAGTTGTAAAGAACTTGCGCAAAGTAAGGATAATGAGGTACTAATAAAGTCACGGTAATTGCGGTCGTGATGACCATTTGTCGGATCCACTTCAAATGCCTCATTGGTAGCAGAGGGAATTGTTACAATGACTGTCCTTCCCATTCTTTTGCAACTAAATTTAATGCCTAACTATAACTGCGAAACGCTGCAAGGAGTATCTACTGAGTTTCCACCGCTTCCAAGATGAATTTTTGGAAAGTGTACTACCAGTTGAAAGTTAATCGACCTCCATTAGAGGACCAACAATGTGAACCATAACCAAGGGAATCTACTTTCATCTACCGAAAATCTGTTATTGATATAGCGCTATTAAGTCATTTAGGACTATAGGAATCTTCTAGCGGATGCAAATTTTTCCGAAAACGCCAATAGTTTGATTTATTTTAGCTGAATCACTAATACGGAAACCCGCACCCACGGTTTCGACTTTAATGTGGTTCAAAAATCATCTGCGTAGTAAATGAAATTTAAATCGCATTTTTCCAGGCTCCTTTAAAATCCAGTTGCAAGCTCGTGAGCTTGTGTTTGATAGATGATTAACTGGATATGGCACAGTTCGTCTTCTTCCTGCAAGCCCATCTGTTGGAAGGATAATGAATGAAACGACACAACACAAACTCCTTATTTTTTCCACTTTTCTGTAAACTTCTCATCCAAAAAAGGAAACTTCCAAATACCAACCAGCTTATACGCCCCAGATGAATGAATAAGTTGCCATTTTGTGCACAGAAAGTTCAGTGGATTTCAATGAGTTCGGTCAGTTGCGTATCTCAGAGCAAAATTTTACCACAAAAGTTCATCTAAATTAATTATTGAAGGTGGCATTAAATACTTTTAAAAATTTGGATGAACTTCATCAAGCATCCTGATGTGCGTATTAGAATGGATCCGTTTTCGCGGAGGCATTTTAATTGGCCACCAAACTGGGTCGGTGTGTCCTCTTCTCTCTCTCTCCGTTGTGTGTGTGAGAAAAATTTCAACTCAAGTTTGAAATTCCACTCCTAATGTGCTTCTTCAAATAGGGACTTTTTGCGGTTCCTTCGCTGCAAATGGAATCAAGTTTCTCCTCTCACTTGCGCAAATTTCATGCTTGATACCAGACCAAAAATATCCGCTTATTTGTGATTTAAAATTTCACATCGTGTGTAGCATTAAAATCTGCATGTGCAGTTTAAAAATAAGAAAAATCAGCTGAGTGAAAGTGTTTTGAAGCCAATGTATGATTTTTCCAATATTCTGATTATCATGCGTTATTTATAAATTTCCTCTGTTAATCTGTGTAAACTCATCTCACGATTTGCTTAAACCTGGAATGATTTCTTTTTTTCACTGATACCACTTCTTACTACTTACCTCCAAGCTAACACCGGTGAAGAAAGAAACTTGTCCTACGAAAAGTCAGCAACAGATAAAAATAGTCATAATCTACCTATTGTCGGTAATTCTATCAGAAGTCAGGTAGTTAAATTAATTTTTTATTGTTAATGAACACATTCAGCCAATTTTCTATGAAGCCGATTTGAAAATCCCAACAGCTCCCAGGGGAAATTGACGACTAAGATATCGCAGTTAGCAACACTTCGAGCAGGTCAAACAACTCTCCAAATATCTAATTAATAAACTCGCATGGGTCTTAGTGACCATTTTAATTGGAACTTGGGGTCATATTCGTCCTGAAGATAAGTTTTTTTATTGAGCCCCTGGGATCCTAGTTCATAAAATTGGATAGTGGGAATGAAACATCCTGTGGTGTATTGCAGCGGACATAGAAAGGACATTTAGTAGGCTGCGCTGTGTCCATGAATACGTCCACCGTAGAGGAATTCACCTCCTAACCACCATCTGCCACCCTTACAGCACACCCCCAATCTTGTGGTTCCACGGTAGTCAAAAGTCCTAGTTGCAGGTGCTCGAAAAATGCTGTCACAAGCACGTCTTCACATCTTGCGATTAATCAATTTGTGTACTGGGCTATGGTTGCTGTTTGGTCACTATAACACCCCCATCCTCCCGTGCAGAGGGAAAGGGAAGGGAAGGGGTCGTGGAAGTCAACCTCCTCCCACCTGCCGGCATCGTAACTGCATGCGTTGTATTTTATGTCATGAAGTATATCCTGAAACTCGACAAATTTATGTCTGATAACAGGCACATTGTGAAAGGAAGTCTCTGGCCAACGCATTTTGTGCCTTTCTACATGATTGTGACTAGTACATTTGTCACAGCTTAGTCACCAGAGACCATTAGTTGCGTAATTTTCACAAATCTGGTCGCTAAGCCTTAGACCCATTTAGCTGATACTGTAGCCGCCCACAGCTTTCCTAAAGCTTAATGAAGAGAGAATACCCGGACAGAATATGCACTACGACATGCTGAAGAGCTTTGGACTACTGATACGGTCCGGAGGCCAGACCGCCTGGTGAATGTACAATGATGGCGCCCTATGTGGTCTGATGCTAAAAGCATGAGTTAAACAAACAATTAACCTATTACGGTATGAGCATCAAGTGCTGTGGATAATATATGCTTACTAGAATTTGGCCACAAAGTTTCCTGAATTTGTTAAGCTTGATTGTCGCATCTTGGTGGGCTGAAATAAACAGTTCCAGTTATTTAAAATGCAATCGAAAGCAATCTAAATTGATGGGTTTGATAGGGGTGTCATTTGAGCTCAGATACTGGTGCTGGCTACATGACATGGAGCGTGGGTTTGCCTCTCTCCCTCTATCAAAGAAATTGATGCCGGATCCCATTCTAATTTGCTATCTGATCACATTAATCAAGCGGACCCTTCTATGAGGTGCAAAAAAATAATTTCATCTGGCAACTGAGCTACCCAACATCCACCAGCATCTTTTCCGGTCATTTTTAGACTCAGATTGTGCTTTTAATCCAGAAGAAATTGGCACAAGCATCAGTAGCTTTTGCCACAACGTCAAATAAATGGTGGCTCATTTGTTTCGTCCTCTCGTCCTGCCTATTTGTTTCAAGTAAAGCAATCGCACAAATCTTGTGAAGGTAATTAAATTTATTGTTTTATAAAATGTAATTTTTATTTCGTAGACATAACCAAATAAGCAATAGCATCCAACTTTTAACGAGATTTAAGAGCTACCGGTTTTAACTTTCTCCTTGAATCATTTTAACTGCCTCAGCAGGAAATTGTTACCCCTTGAACTCCAAAATGACACCCAGAATTGGGGAACTTGAAGCGTATCCCTTTTGGCAATCGGAAAACAACTTCATTGCATCTCATCGCCACCGGTTTGTTTAACAACTTTTCAGCCCAATGTCTCGCCACCACCACCACCACCACCACCACCACCACCATCACCATCACCTCATTTAGACCCCTCCACTGGTTCATTTGCTAGTTTGGTGAACTGTGGCATAAGTGCGTTGGGGCGAGGAGAATTTTATTGTCAATTTTTATTAGGACACGATGCTGCAGCTTGGATATTTGGGCTTATAGATAAGGCCACCGCTTCTAAAATGGCAGTCAACAGGTTTTATCACACCCACCAACGGTTTAGAGTGAAGGAGAAGAGGGGTCAGGCAGATGATTGATAAATCGCATATGCATCAGTCCAATTGACGCTGACCTCATAAAGCCGGTCAGAATGCCAGTCCTCCTCTAATAACTTCCATCTCAATGCACTTGCTAGTTGCTAGACCAAAATCAGGTGAGAACGAAGGGCGGCAAAAATAAAAAGGCGCCTACTTTTAAGTGGATATGAATTCGTTCATGGTATAGCGTGTAAATTAACAGCGAATTAAGGTAATGTTTGTTTTTACTTAGTTGTTATTACATAGAACTTTGAACCCCCAGCATTGAACAACAATACTTCTGTGGAAGGAACGCTGTGAACTAAGCTCGAATTACCAAAAATTTAACCAAGGGCGGCTCGGGCATCCGTAACTAATACCTCAGTGAAAACACTGGAGAACTGGAGTCTCTAAGGCTTCGAAGTACTGCATCATAGTTAAAGTCTTCATAAAAAAATCCACAAAAATCTACTCTTAGCATGAGGATGTCCCTTGCATTTTTTTGTAGTGATGGGAATCCTTTGTTTTTAATGACCTTTGACTAATTAACATCTGCAGTTCGACACAGATGGTCATTTTAAGAAGATTTGGGATTTTTGAAGGACCAAAAAGCCTCCATAAGGCCAGCCTTGTGGGTATGCAAGAAGAACAATCATCAAGGGATGGAACTTTTCGTCAAATAGCCTAGACAAGTCTTCTGCATAGTTATTGAGTTATTTTAAGCCTGTCGTAGAATTTTCCTTGGCTACATGTAGTCATTAAGGGCCTCGAGCGGCATGCAGTTCCAATGGTGTTATTTGTAGACTATGCTATGTTCATGACACATTGCAGCTGGAATTGTCGTTTTTAAGCAATCACTCACCAAGCATAAAAATGACCGATAACATTTTAGTAAAGGCAATGGTTAGGCACTCAATCAACCAATTATGAAACATACCTTAAAGAGCATATCCTAATGGAAAGAACGTCTTGATGCTCGGTTCAAGGGTATTTGCATTAAAAAGGTGTTGCTCAAACGCTTTAGTGCAAAAATCATTTTATTTAATTGTTAGAGCCAACAAGCTTTTGTTCCCGTTGCTTCACACTCCTCCTTCTCAAAGGCATTGTACTAACCCGATAAAAAGTGCTCATACTGACCCAATGAACCCCCGAAAAGCATCTTTGCGATTGGCTAAAGGAATAATTAAATTGATTATATTTTGGCAGCCTCTAAGGTAATCTCTCGGTTGGCGTAGGCTTCCTATGGTCACAACTTCCAATTACAAACAGAACAAATAGTTCTTTGAGAGGTAATATCCAATGTTGCAAATTTTATGGGATAGAAATAAGTGACCGATGAACTGCGAGATTTTTAACTTACCTAAGGTTATGGAAATGTAAAGCTTAAGTAGGATAACATGCGGGCGCAATAATACTCACGTCTGAAGAATTGGCCAGCAAACATTCAGGGCTTTCGCGGTTTGGCAAAGGCGATGATGGTATTTTACTTGGGGTATGCTTGCCACTAAAGAAGCATGGGCCACACAATTTGTCCATTTCCGGTTTAGGCGAAGCGAGGGCATCGAGCTTTCCATCCATTATCCAGTCGTGTTGAAAATTTTGCTTATTTTTGGGTAGATATAGTACACGAAGCTTTGTCCTTCAAAAATGGGTCAAAACTTCATTCAGTCATTAAAGCATACATTTACTATGCATGAATGCCTCTAAAGCCGGCACATCAAAATTTATAAATGATTACGCTTTTAATGTTGCCACAATTGTATTTTGCTAAGAAGACTTTTCTCAGACCGCAAATAAAGCAATGATACGTATTGTTTATGGAACCTCGTTAGGCTGTGGGTTCCAGTCTGGAAAGTATCGACGATTTGTCGCCAACGTAGATCCAAATTCTATGCGGTAGCTATTGTCACCAATCCTAATTTATTATCTTTCTCAGATTTACAAATACGAATAAAGAACATTGCTGCGGGAATAAATTATCCAAATTAAGGCAACAGCAACACTTTTGAAGAAAAAAGTATGAGGTATGAAAAAGAACGCGATAAAAGCCCACCGATGCGCTTTCACACAAGCCAACTTGACTGGTGATCCGTCTGCCAACTATGAGCCGTCTCGAACCTTCCTGCTTAATTAAAAGTTGTCTTTTAAGCTCAAGAGTGCATGGAAAACTACACTGATTAACCCCTGAAAATTTTCTTTGATTCGGAATGAGGTTCTGGAATGGAAAAGTGTGTAGACATGTCGAGCCCGAAAGTGGGAATGGAAATTTAGACGCCAATTTTTTAAAAATAAACAAACACCTGTTTTCGATTATTTTTTACAACTATATCACTAATCCATGTTTTGAGAGACTGAAAACTGGTTTCACATGGAGAATTGATTATGAAACCCATCGAAAACGACTACTTGTAGGCTTGTGAGAGTTAGAAACTAAGACATGCAGCCTTTCTTCCATCGCCATATATTTCAAAATTTATTGTCGCTGGGCACCGTGTCTTGCTTTTCAGAAGTACTCGATAACGCACCAGTTTAATACATTTTTTGCAATTTTACTAGCATTTGGAGTGATTTACGTTGCCTGGGTATAAATTCGAGTCTAAAGCAGCAAACATTTATGACGAAAATTCTTGAGAACTGCGACATTGTAATCGCCTAACCTTAATTTAACATTTCCCTAGATTACATACAATGTAATATTTATTAATCTTTGATTGTATGCATAATTGCTTATTTACTCCCACAGTATATTTATCTTTCTACTTACTCCTCATTTGTACTTGCGGAAGGCGTCCGTAGAAGCGGCAGAAAGTGACGTTCCTATGGCCATACTTTGACCTCACTTTCAATTTTAAATACTGCTAAATTTCCGATGGCATGGTGAGGCAGCAAATAAACTTAAACTTCAAAACTGAACTGTTAAGTTTAATAGGACTGTAGTTTGGTCTACCACTGCAGAATAAATCTTTCAAAACCAGGAAGCATGATAGTAATGCCTCGAAAGAGGTATCTGGTAAGCTGGAAAACCGTGTGTGATTAGGTGAAGAGAAGGAAAGGATGAACCACTCTTGCAGATAGAGAAACTAATTTTGATGAGGCGAGGTAAGGAAAGGCATAATTTACCCTACCTATCAAGCGAAAATTGCCACATTGTAGAGCTGATTTATTGCAACCGGCTGCGACTTTGCCCTGCTAGAGGTTACCTGATACTGCGTAGTTTACTCTCTTTGCTCATGCCTCTTTCAACTGCCGGCTAAGTTGAGATAAATAACTGCATATCTGCGCTCTAGAGGAGGCTAACTTAATGCATCTTATTCAATTAGTTCAATTACAAATCGAACGTGAATAATGCACCCTAAGAATTTTAAGTTGGTTATTGCTATTTAAAAACAGGAAAAATGAACCTTGATGTATTACAATGCACGTTGACAGCAGCTGCACCTTGCAATATGATTGCACACCTTCTTGCCTTAAACTAAAGGGATACAACCGCATTTACCAGTCACATCCTTCTTGTGTAAAGCCTAGCCAATGGAGACTTAGAGCTGACTTTGGTGTCGGACCCGCTCCGTTTAAGAATTAAGACCTCAAGGCCTCAAAAGGGGCTCTTGTAAGGAAAACTGGAAGGAGAATGAGGATGCTCCTTCATTATGGCACAGGGGATTAATGTCTTATGAAAAGCGAATATTTAAACAAGAGCTGTTCTGCACTCTTGAGTGAGGACTGAAGTAGAATATTTTCGAACGTGCAAGTAGACCATTTATCAGCCCATTGTAAATTGTATTTTGGCTGGAATTTCCAGAAATGTATGACAGGAACAAAATGTAAGGCAGGTGAACGTAGAAATATTGGTATGCGCTACATAGTCGCATCAGACATTGGTATTCCAAAGGGCGAACCTTTTGTTTGCATCTTTTCTGGCAAAAGAACGAAGTTTTTGACACATGAATTCAGGAACAGCAATGGTTGATAGGTCAGAGTGGCCGAAAAATGAATTTGGTTATTTAAATTAAGTTGTGATCCATTTGTGTAGCACCAAGTGATGAATCCTCTAGTATTTGGAAGCTGGTAGGGCCCGTATCAGTCAATCATAGACAATGACCTCTATGCGAAAAAAACATTAAGATATGTGATTTTTCTAAACCAATCTTATCAGGAACAGGTTCCGTTACCCGTATTTTTGGTTATTGGGGCACTACCGACAATAATTCCGTGTTGGATACAAAGTTTCCGGGTCTGTTAGCCATATAAACTGACTATTCTTTTGAGCGAAATGTGACCTACAGGACACAAAACATCTTTGGAAGACATTGATAAGATTTGGTGACACAAATGAAATCGTGTTTGTTTACTTTCAGGTGATATTACAATGCACTGAATATTAGTTCAACCCTTTGTTTTGGTTCCACCGTCGCTTCGAGTCGCCGCCTTTGGACCTCCTCTAGGCGGCATGGCCTCTAGCCATCCTAACAGCCTTCTCATCCTTTCTATCCATCGGAAATCACTTTCTGCAGTTTATCCTTTGCTAAAATATTATTGAACAAGATGAGTAAAACTGGTAAATGATTGTCTAGATGGAGGCAATGTCTTCAACAAGTATTCGGAATAACTAATGACTGCGCACTCGTCCATACACTATCATTAACAAAAGTTGCTTAGGGAGTATGGTGAAAAAAGCAATTAAGTTCCTTGCATGATGAGTATTTGTTTCGCTGAATACATAATGGATTTGCTAGATGTTGCAACTTGAAGCAAGTGCATGGCTCAGCGGAGAACCCAGTAAGCCCTACTTTAGTTCCATGCAGAAGTGATTATTTTTATTATGCCAGGAATGGTTAAGCACACTTTAGACACAAAACTGATGCCTAATCAACTCTGACTTGCGTTTGCAGCCTTAAACACTTGTCTCAGCCAAGGTCACCAAGAGTGATCAAAGCAGATTGTGAGAGCGACTAATTAGATCTTTTGGCATTTATTTTAGACATCCTTACCACATCACGGAAAAAACTCCAAAACGGTCAAGTTACTTCGATAGAATCACAAAGTTGGCACTTTGGTGAGAGAATGTCAAATTGGAAATTATAGCTAACTGACTTTAAGTCACATAAATTTTGCCCAGAAGTTTTTTAATTGACTTTAGCCATTAGGGTTAAAAGTACGTCTGGTAACTCAAGAAGCTAAATAGGAAAATTGGACCAGAGAGTGAAGTTTCTAAGTAAATTTCGTAAAATTGACAGTTCCTCCCTCCATATGAATTCATCCTTCATTAGCAAATGCGAGTTGTTGTAAGAGATCGCTTGCGACACTCATATTGCTGAATTTCAGAAATAAATTTGGTGCTAACATGAGGAATTATGTTCTCAAAGGAATGAAAGGAAGGAAAGTAAAGGAATGTTAAAATTGCATTACATAGTGGGCATGTAGTCTGCAGCTTTTCTGGGTAGAAATTCTTAACGTTCGTGCGGTGCTAGCGCATCTCTTAGTCGTTAATGCTTGGAGCAGAACCAAAAAAAATCCGGATAAAGGCTTTCATCATTATAAGAACAAAAAGGATTGAAAGAACTTCTCATCATGTTGATAATAAATGCAGTTTATTGGTGGATCTGATTATTTTGCTCCATATTTTCTCATAATATTCACCACAGGATCAACGTTGCCTGCAGGGCCCTTTAAACTCTTGTAGAATGTCTGCATGTCTGATCCTACTTGAGTGTCTATTGACATGCAGAAACACTCGAGCGTAGAGAAGTGGCCGAAAATTCCATCAAATACGCATTCATTAAATCTGTTCAAAGTTTTTTTAATAGTTGTATGAAAATTTGTTCTCGAAAATAAATTAAATTTCAATTTCATCTGCTAACACATAAATTGATGGAGGACATAAATTGCGGCTCCGAAATTTCCCAATCTAACTACTTGATTGAAATACCCATAAGGCTTACAGATCTGAAATAGACTGATTAGCAATGTTAAGTAAATATGAAATGAATTAGGCGAAAATTTCTTTAGCTGGCGCCACTACCTCGGGATTTGTAAATCACCGTCTGACCATCTGGTTTTACGAACAAAACGCGCACAACCACGCAAACAAAGTGCCTTTTAAAGGAAAAGTTATCGTCATCCTCCTTTTTATCCGCCTTCGCCACATGTGGACTGGTTTCAGTGCAGTCGTTCTACAATTAGCCCTCGATCTGGAAACTTTCACGTGCGACTATATGTCCTCTCACTTGTGCTACTATCTGCGATTTTCTGTCCATCCAAGTGCACCAAACTGATGTTTGGGAAACAAAATTTATCAATTCTCATTAAGATGTTATTGAGTTGAAGTTAGCTGTCAAGAATGACTACGATTGGGAAATGAAGCGAAATAAATGCGGCAGGAACGACAATCTCTAGAATGGCACTTATTTAGGGTTTCTCTTATCACTTCATTACAAATGCGCTTTAATCTGTCCAATCCCCCATTTTACATGTGATTGTCTAGCATAAAGCTAGAAAACATCGCGAATAACACCCGGATGGATAGCGTCCACGATGTCCCCTTGTCCTTGTCAGTCGAATTATAAGCTTTCTATAAGATTTGTGTCGGCACGAATGAGGCACCTTATTTTATTCTATGTTACCACCTAAAAATGGTAATGAGACTTTCTTATGAGTAACTGATTGGTCCTGACTATGTTAAGAAGAAAAATAATTGCATTTATTGACTAACCAAAGAAGTAGCTTGAGAGGACAAGGGGAAGCAGAAGCAGCGCATACCTTCCGTAATCGGGCATAATCATAATCGAACGAAATGCAAAACTGTGATGGAATGCAAAACGATTGTGTTTGTAGGACTTCCAAGCAAAGCTGAAGGTCCGTAAATTAATGAGGTAGGCCGTTGCTGTATGCCGTTTGTACTGAGGCCGCTGCCTTTGTGGTACCATGTACGGGAGGTGACCTACTCATTAAGGTATTATTGACACATGCAATTTAGGCTGATGTACATATGCTTGAATGATATACAAATGGACTAGATCGAGAGGTTGTCCATGGACATGATGTGCACTCGTATAAGTAGGTGGATATGGTGGTGGTGGTGAATTGTACTAGCATAGCTAATACGATGCATCCAAATGGGGCCCAAATCCATTTAATTTGGTTGTAAGAACACTTAATGTTAGCGCGACATAAAAGTTCCTGCTGATTAGCAATAAGAATAAAAATAAGAATAACCTCTGCCCAAAATTTAAATAAAGTAATTGTGGCCTTTAAATATTTCAAAGAAACTCTTACTAAGCAATTTCATGCGTATTTAATTATACTCAGAGTTCACTGCAGACAAAACCAATTTGTCGTTACGAAATCCATAGCAGCAAAAAATATAGATGCATGACACATGCCGAACGGACGTGAGGTAGGCATGATCTAAAGTGTCTTCCAGCTTTATTGTCATTTGACAACGGGTGGTACTCCTCTGCCGGGTAGCTTCTACGGTCCTCCCATTTGATTTAGTTGCAGGCGGACCGCCATAATGTTAATTTAAAATGACCGAAAATAGCTCCAAATAAAACAGTTCCATTGACGTGCAATTTCCCAATATCATCAAAATAGGGGACTTTTGAATGCAACGCACCTGTCTTAGAGAAAACAACAATTATTTTTAAATTGATCAAAGCACAGCTCGCTCCAACATACGTCATCCTTTCCATATGCAGTGCTACAAATGCTGCCAGAAGCTCCCACAACATCCAGATAGCACTTTAATGAGTAATAAAGAGGAGCTCAACCCACGCCATTAAACCTAAACTTAACCACTTGATATGAGGATTTAAAATAGGCAAAAAATGGTAAAGAGAACAGCAAAGTACACCACATTGGCCGGCTAATGCAATCGGTGTTTTTGACGTCCCTAAATTATGGCATGAATTTTTCAATTTCGGGCTAACTGAGCAAGGATTTCTTGGTATATTGAATCATAGTAAACACTCATGCATGGAAATATTTTCTGTATATGAATTACTGCCTTTTACATAAAGCATATATACATTAAAAAAGGTAGAGTCTCGTTTGATAAAACAGATTTGCTTAAAATAAGAATTCATGTTTGGAGATAAGCGTGAGAACTTCCATGATGCGCCTCTAGACTTTATCGCTTCAATTAGCTGCCACTCAACTCATCCTTCTTCACGTTATGCCATAGTTATAGAGAAGATTTAAATGAAAATAATAAAAATGTTTCACACCGTTGCTTAGCCAAGCATGACATTAGGTTGGCGAGATAATCAAAAGCAAAAAAATTGCAGATGGATTTGAAGTTTCAGATATAAAAGTCCCACTAAGGGAACCCAACAGTGCTGATGACACTGATTAATGCTGACGGAATTGGTCTTTGGGACGTCTTTTAAGTGGCCAGGTAAATGCGAAATCCGGGTTAATTACCACTCCATCTCGTCCATCCCCACCCACATTCGAACCCGTGGGTGGCCGTAGAGTGGCGTTGTTTGTTTCTCGAAAATTTTAATTGCCCAACTGGTCCAAAGTTCACACGCAGTTTGTGTGCATGTGTTGCCACTGTTTGGGATAAAGTGCGGAAAAACGCTTTTCACACCTGTAGGCACAAGCACATAGGCGAAGATAAGGGCTATCAGATCGTATTTTAAGCACTTGAAGGAAATCAAAGCACTTTTTTGATTCAATTTTGGTATAATGGGATCACGCTTTCTTTTGCATAAGATGCTGTTAAATCGCCAATTTCGTGATCATTTTAATCTCTATTAAAACTGGTCTTGAACTAGCTTCCCTCATTGTAGCACTTGACACTTTTTTGTGCATTTATGCATCATATCCGTCTTCCACTTTTTCTCTTAATCAGTCACCTCCAACGCAGTTGGCTCCATAACTTTGCATTTCAGTTTAGCGTTTTTAAAGTGGCTAGACGAGTCATTTCAGATACTTTGAAGTGTCTCCTACATTTCAAACCTGAGACTTATCAAGAGGTCTACCAATTACTCTTCCTTTGATAACGCCATACTTGAGCTCAAATATGCAAGGGAAGCTTAATCTAAGCTCTTAGAGATTGGCTGAGTCAGGTATTAATGGATAAACTACACAAGCATTTACTTCTTGCTCATCCTTGAATATTGAATTAATCCGATTTGAAAAGAATTTTTTGATTGTAAAAATGTCAAAAAAGAACCAAAAATTTGGATTTTAGTGAAATTCATATTCATGGAACCTTAAGGTTAATAACTTGCTCATGTACTCTGGCGGAAACGAAAAAGAAACGGTAAGAAGTTACATTACGCACAGTTCTTGTAATGACAGCTGCATCAATGTGTTAGGCGCAATTCTCATGCCGAGACGCATTCTTTGTCTTTCTGAGACAGATTCCGAGTTGCTTATCTCATGCTTTTTTGAGATAAAATTTAAAGGCCATTGACAATTTTTTTATTTTGAAGCCAAAGAGTAAAAAACCTGTTAAGGAGGATTAGCACTATCGGACGATGTACTGTCATAGAAAAGCGCTTTTAAATAGCAATTTAGCTGGAAACACTTGGATTCGTTTCTAATAGGCACAGCCTAAAACCTTAGGAAATTGGGATTGTCCGCTACATTTTATCTTTTCTGCGCCTTTGATGATCAAATTGCGAATTAATACTGATTAAAACATATCTATTCAAAACTTTTGGCCGAGTCGGCAATGCACCAGCGTATTGTAATGATGCGCAGATGGAGAGTTTAAATTTGTGGGACCCAGATCAAGTTCTAATTGAAGGCCCATGTTAACTTGATGAAATTGACCGTAGCGGCAGAAGACATTATGTTGGAGGGCAGCTAAAAAACAAACCATGTGGCTGGTATTATCTCTGAATCAGTTGCCTCGAATTATTGAGAGGTGACACTTTCCTCTTTCAACGCACGTGTGAAATTTGGTACAGCAGAGGATAAAGGAATAGTTTTTACAGTACAGCAAAACCATCCTATCAAGCGACATGAAAAATATAACTGTTTACACCTTAAAATGCACAACTTTTGTTAAATTAAAATTCCATTCCACGAAAAGAAAACATTTAGTTGTGGGTATATGCATGCGATAATTTCATCCTCCAAGCCAACCAAAAGTGTGCAGTGTGAGAAAATTTGTCGGTGGCACTGATACTGTTTGTCAGCAGTTACTACGAGGCAATAAGAACTAAAAAGCTATGGCAGTTGAGTGGATAGTGTGTTTTTCCACTTAGATGTTATGCAAATTACATTAAGAGCACTCTTTGTTATCCGTTCCCTTATTCCTTTAGAACTCGTAATTAGCAGTCTACTCGCCTTAGGATCCCTAAAAATTGTAAACGATTATTTAGCTTAAATTTCTAACCCCTTTTGATAGCATTAACTAGATAGGATTGTGTTTGGCTTGATATCGTGAAACTTGTTTAATTGGAAGAAAAACAAAAGACAAAACAACCACTAAGTGCGCTTTAAACGCAGCAGTAGTAATTTAGGTCGACTGTTTCGGTCGGGATGTGAGAAAAAATCCTTTTTTTATACATAAACAAATAGATCAAACGTGAACGATCAGTTTCCATGGAACTCGATGCATAAGTTCACTTTGTGAAATAAAACTATTTCACTAGGACAAATGCGATCGCCAGGAAAAATTGCCGCCTCTTGGACACAAGTCAGCCAACTAGGCTAAAGGTACATTAGCTCTCATTAAATTGCGCTAATAACGCACCGATAGAGCTCATTTACATAATTTGTGTAAAAATTCTATACAAGATCGGATTTCCTTCAAAAACTTATGATTCCAGTTTATTTAATCTTACATTAGGTGCAGTACGGGTAGCTGATATTTCGTCCAATCTCCTTTTAATGCCCATGTCGACAGCGCACAAAGCCGTGCTTGTGATTGGATCACATTTCCTCACACCAAGGCAACCACAGACGCGAGTTCGGCGATTGGCTGGAGGCATGGGATATCAAAGCGTGGAGCAGGCACAGCATGACAGCTTTTCAAGTTTTAAGAGGAAACATGGAGGTTCTGGGCTCGGAAAAGTACTACATCATTTCTGACAGTGACACAGACCTCTGCTGCAATAAGCAAGATTTACAACAACTTCGAGAACGTGCCAATCCAATGCAGCCCTCGATGGCGATTAGTCACTTCTACCGATCGGCTTTCAAAGTACCCACTAAGTTTACGTCCTCGCAGCCAGGCTGCAAACAACAGCAACTCCAGAATAACCCCTTTTGCGCCTTTTCTTCGGGAGAGTGCAAGTCCATTCTTTATATGGGCGAGGGAAAGCCCTGCTTCTACGGTCCGATAAATGATTTACAGGAAGGACCAATAGATTTATCCTTGTCAAAGGAGAAGAAAACCAATGACTTCTCTGGGTAAGCATTCTCGGCTTTATTTTTATTTGACAGTTTCTTTGAGATCACGTTTAAATGGAAAAGTACGCTTTTGTAACACTTAACCAGCATCTACTCCACTGTCACAAGAGTGGAAATTTATTTTAAGGTGCCATGAACATTCAAGTCATGCGTTACAAGTTCTTAATTGGTTGGATATTTTTTCCTCCATGCTTAAACTAACCAGGGAACAAGTTTTGCTCTCAAAAATTAGTTCCAAAATTTAATATTTTACACTCATTTTAACTCAAACACGTAGGAAACAATTTACGAGATCATTATCCGCGTGCAATTATCATTTAGTTATTTTTTTTAAGTTCCGACAGTTATGGATCTTAAAAGATCACGAGGAATTCAAATTCTTATTGCCTTATATGTGGATGGTCTTGACAATGAGAATTGTTTAAGGAAGATAATTGCATGAAATGCTTGATTTGAGCCCTTTTTTGCATCCATTACTACATTTTCCAACAAGCTGAATTTCCTTTCATTTTGCGCGGCTGCCTCAAATAAAACCATCAGTAAAGTCGGTTCCATAAATCGTGTGATGGGAAGAAAGCACATAACTGAACCATCTATTGACTCTCTCAAGGCCAGACTTTTGATAAAATATTGTAGCAGTTTTAAACAGGCTTTTAAAATGCGTTAGAGCAAATTTAGATGGAATGTGTGGCTAGACCTTGTGTATTCGGTTAGAAAGGGATCGAAAATTGTGGCTCTTGGGTTTTTGGCGATCCACTTCTACGGGCTCAAAATGACTACTAAAAGAGCACAATTGAATACCATGCGGGGTGCCTCAACAGGCAAGAACGTGGGCGCTGATAACAAATCCAATTCAATTACTCATCTAATTTGCATACCTCTTATCCAAAATCACCGATTGCTTGAGGATTTTAAAGAGACCCTAAAGGCAAGAGTTACAAATTTAACTGCATTTCAATTTTACTGAACCTATGGTAAAAAACTACCATGTTGCTTCGCAATTAAATTGTAAATGGTTATGGGGCTTCCACACTCATTTGAATTTCCTTTTACCATAAGTTAAGGGGGAAAGTTATAGACTGCGTCACCACCTCCTTTCCCCACACATCCTTTACATTAGATCTTAATCGAAGCGAATCCACAACGGTGATATTTTTAGTCTGTTAGCCACTCTAAATGTGAAGACACACACGATTTGGCGTACTGGCAGTGCCCCCAAAATGCAGGTCTTTTACACTTCATGGTGATGCGATTTTCGCGAATAATGTGATACAACTTTGCCACCTGAAACAGAAAGTGTGAGAGACTAGCACCAGATAAATGAACGAACAGTATAGAGCAAGCAGTCAGAAGGGCTTATCTGAATTTAGGGGAATGTGGTAAGACTTGAAAAGGCGGTTGGAGTTTAAAGAGATATTATAAATACTTACTTCCATCAATCGACATAGAAACCCGCTTTGACCTCGACAATAAGAGAAGAAGCGTTGAGGTAATTGTGATTGGTCAACCTCTGCGGTTTATGGAATCGCCTGCTTCGCAAGCTAAGTAACTTTTGTCAAAAGCCAAAGCACTCTCATCATTTCACTAACATATGAATATAACCTCCTTGAGTAAACATTGATATGGCTTTTAAACATCATTAAGAGAGTGAAACAGCAAATTATCCACCAAATATAAAAATTTTAGTCTCGGACCTTGCGAATCTGGAGGGTTATACCCAGAGGACTTGACAGTACGGACATCTACCTCGTCTCCTTCTTCCACCTCCGCCTCCTCTGTAGTTGGCTCGTCGAAGATGCCCCTAACACCGAAGGTTCCCTCATCTAGACGTCCTGGAAGGAAGCTGTTGCAATGTCCTGTGCCCGGCTGCGACGGTAGCAGCCATGCTTCTGGTAACTACGCTTCGCATCGTAGTATCAGCGGTTGTCCAAAAGCGGATAAGGCCATTGTACAGGCCTTCCATGTGGAACAAAAGTAGGGGACCTGTTATTTTAACTTTTAAGCGCTCAGCGTTACGTGGGTTGAAAAACTAGCAAACCCGATTCTTAAAAATATTTTCAGAGAATCACAGCCTGATAGACAAATTCTAACATACAAAAGCAGCTGATGTGATTAAATACCCAGGCAAGCAAAGCTCGGAGTTCCACAAACTAATAAGCTGTGCAAATTTAGAATTTAAAGTGGTAGAACCAAACACACCTCGAGAGGGAACAAATGATGGTCGAATATAAACAGCATAGCTACTGAAGTATTTTACTGGACAGCGTTGGTAGAAAAGATCCCACAACTTCTCCCTCTCAAGCTGTGTGACACAGTCCATGCGGAAGGGTGGGAATTAATGCTTACGCTCTCTCGCCTACCCACCCAAAGATTCTATGCAAAACCAAAGTTCCTGAAATCTCCTAGAGGCAGTTCATGAGACTACTTACTATCTTACTCAGTAGCAGTTAGTACCTACGAATCCTTTGTACTTTTTATGAAAATGCACTACAGTCGCACCGTGATAGCCGATGCTGATTTTGAAAGGCGGAAAGTAATTTTTCTTTCAGTAAGCCTGCACATTTTCCGAAGTGTAGAATGTTACAGGTGAAAAGCGACTAGACTTCTGCAAAAGAAATTGACATTCTACTGGTCCTAAAATTGGATTATGCCAACAAATTATTCGCACGAGGCAAATTTTCACCTATCCATAGTGAGATGCTTGTTTTATGCAAAAAAAACTATGAAGATTTAGTGAAAACTAACATGCAATCACGGGTCTAAAGTATTCATGTAGGATAGTCAACACTGACCGGCTGGAGAAAGTGGCCTACTTGAGCAGCTGTTTTCTTATTTTTATTTTGTCAGTGATTGAAGTGGAAAAGTAGATAACTTCTAGAGCAGCGAACATAATAACAAGTAAATATCGCTTTTGGACATTTTTGAGAAAATTTTAAATTAATCTTAAGTGAAGCAAACATTTTTATGAGGGTTGAATAGACTTAGAAGGAAAGAGAAATAGTGCTAAAAAGAGCAATTACAACAAAACACTTCAAAAACAAGGTTAAATTTGCTAAGTAGCTAAGCTGATGCCATGTTCAGAAGTGTGGACTCCGGTTAAAGCACATCTACGAGACGTACACTTCCCTTTTCACCAGCGCTTTGAAAAAGGAGGAGGAATGATCATGAAATGCCATGTTTAATTTAAGTTTCCACATTTTGTTTGGAAAGTCTGGCCACAACCTGCTTTTTTGTCATTTAATCAATCGTTTTTACCTTTCAAATATTAGAAATGTACCGTAATAACTACCACCTTAGTCCTACCTTAAACATTTAAAATGATCTCCTAAAATTTAGTTTTAAAAACCATGGTTGCCTCAGAATTGACAAATTAATTCATATAAGTACATGTTAAATGAGCACAAAAGGGCAAGGTAAGAGAACGTATCAGCGAACTGTCCATTTGGGACGCTTCATTCATGAAGTTCATATATAAAAGGAATTTTAAAGTATTTTAGTTAAAAATATTAGTGATCAACGTTTTCGCCACACTTTGGATATACGTTGAGATGCTCAAGAGATCCAGTAAAGTAGCAAAGTTATGAAAAAGGTTTTATAATACTAGTCTTCCAAGAAGCACTGAAGCAGAACCACTCTTTGGTATAATAGGCGTTATTTTAAGAAGACAAGATGAATGGATAAATTATCGGTCTACCACATTGTACCACTTTCTTTAGAAAAATTTCTAATGTCTCACGAAAAGGAAGGGAGTAGTGGAATCACTTTTGCTCCCCTTAACGCAGGTGTCCCACTCCGGGATGCGACGGCTCGGGTCACGTGACGCGAAACTACACAAGCCACCGCAGTCTCAGTGGCTGCCCAAGGGCTCACTTGTTGGGGATCAAGCGGCAACATCAGATTCTTGCATATCGCAGCCAACAGCAAGCCCAGGCACGGGCTCAGCTCAGCTGTCTTAGTCTCGCTCGTCTGCAAGCACTCTCTTCCTTGCAAAATAGGGCCAAATCCGACGAGACGGGTACCCAGTGGACGTCTGATTCGATGTAAGGCGAGGTTTTCTGTTGTTGTGACGACTGTCCGTTTTGTTCCATAGTCCGTGAAGTGGTAGCGGTTGGACATTCGGACAACCATATTCGAAATGCGTCAGGGTACTTTTCACGCGCTCACTCTCAAAGCACACAGATGAATTTCGATGCTAGCGCCTATAACACTCACTTTGAGTGTCTATGTAGCAATAGTCCCGCCAGAATGTCTTTACAAAGAAAAAAAGATTGCCGCCAAACTGAAAGTGCATTGAAAGAAGTGAAGGATGAGCGATGCCATTTTCCGTGTTTTTTTTTAAATAAAAATGTGAGTTAACATTTGCTAGAACAATTAGGGCTCTGTGCCGGTGCTTGAAGGCTTTGAAATGGAAAGATAATTGCCAAATAATTTCGCCTGCCTAGGATGAACGCAGATGCTCCGGTTGCACGAAGCTCAGCAGATGACCTACCTCCGCCTAACGAATCACACGAGCTGGGAGTTAATGAGGTCTCCAAAGCCGAAACGCCCTTCTCCACTGCCCATCTCCTCCTTAACACTGGCAGCAGCAGCGTTGTGCCACCGACATTCAACAATGGGGAGCCGATGAGGGATTGAGCAGTGCATCACTCCACTTTGTACAGAGTCAACAGTCGGAGTGCGTCGCAGATGTTTCAATGCAGTTTGAATTTGAAATAACATTGCCACTTGGACTACAAATTGTTCACGCAAGTCATAGCAGTCGCGAATAAGTAATGAATAAATGCTTCTACGTACTTATTGTGAGTTGTTTAAGGGATAGGAGAAGGTTTTTTTTTATAAAAGTAGGAACTGAAGCAAAACTGTATGCGTTGCATCAGGGTAAAGGCAATCATTTTTAAATTTGCAGTTGAACAGAAACTGTAGTAATTATAGCAATGGTTCTTTCAACTTATGCTACTTACAAATCCGGTTTGCGCTCTGTGTTAACTGCTTATTACACAGTTGATGTTTGGTATTGCTTATAGGTGGCAATTGTAAATCTATCATGGGAAACATGTATTGCCTCGAGGTGTAGGCAACATTATACCGCTCCATAATTTGGATTCATAACAATGTGAGCAGTCCTAATGGTCACCAAATCCATGGAAGAAAGTCCTTTGCCATAATCGCCACAAATCGTCTACCTGAAAGTAGATTTTAGACCTGGGGCATATAACTGACTGGTGTAGCAAGTAAGAAGTCAAGTTACATTTATTCCCTAAATTTACAAAGGACCATTTAGTGGGGCTAATGAAGTTTGCATTCACTGGAAAGCCAATGAAATTGTACTGATGCAATGTACAACGAGAGGTCCTGACAAAAGCGTAATCGAGTTGTAAATGGGGTTGTAACTTTTGCCCTTTTAGCGGATTTCACATATGAATGCTAAAGATCAAATGGGGGGTTTTGCATAATATCATCCTCCCCTTAAAGAAATGCAAGATTTGTTTAGTAATGCTTCATATCATCGCGGTTTCAGCGTACACTTGATGAGGTTGATTGAGACGCTTCTGCGACTAATTTACCGTTGTCATCACCGTCAATGTCGAAACTTTTGGCCGCGCATTTTTTCATAGGACGTTTTCTAACGGAATCTACAAATAAGCATATTTTTTTTTCCGAACACGTATGAGCGTTGAGGCAGAAGAACTTGCTACTTCGCAATCCTTCTGTTTCAGACTAGATGCAGCGACACCACTTAAGAGTGCGTTGTTTATGCTTTACTGGGTGTAAGGTAAAACCTGCTGTGAAATAAATATAGCCCAAACCACCTGCTTTGAAGGAAGGAGGTCATCGCTAGACAGCCAATTACTGACTACCTAGGAGGTATTACTGCGAACTGCTTGATGGAAGTCGAGTGGAGAAACTATCCAAGTCAAGCTATTTGATTTCAGTCATGTGAGTGACTCAAATGCAGAGAGCAGTCAAGTTTAGTATTTCGGGCTGACATATTTTTGTTAGTGGAGGTACGGACGGGCTTAGAATACGTAGGCAATATCAATACTTTCTGAAATTGCAAAATAATTTTAATAGAGAAGCGATTATAGGTTCCTGTGACATCAAATCGCCATCGTCCAGGCAAGTTACGGAAAACACAGGATGAAAATTCCCCTCAAATTTTAATCAATTCCTACAAATGAAACGAAGCGTAAATTTTCCTGCATGCCAAAGCTAGTAGTATGAAATAAAAGGTTAACTTTAGAAAACAAACAATAGCATAGGCGCCATGGGTGGAATTTAATGAAATCTCATTTATATGCAGCATTTAAATGCGCGAGCACTGGAGTCACTGCCGACTGTGTTGTAGCGCCCCAGAGTTCTAGCTACACTCGCAATAAGCAGATGAAGTTGTGATGGTATGTGACAGAAACAGGATTACAGAGTTAAACGACTTCCGTAACCTTACTTTATTAATTTTTGTTTGTCTATAATACTCGGGCTTACCAGGGCTTCAGCTGAGATTAGAGAAAGTAAATAACCCCATGAGAACATACATATCAGGCATAGGATAAGTTGAGGACAGATCTATTAGCCATAGCCGCCAGTTGTAAGAACTATGGGAGGAAGACATAGCAAAAGAAAATTCAAAGGAGATAAGAAATAAGCAATTTAGAGTTACGAGAAGACGCTGTGACGCAATTACTGCTGGTTCAAATTCTGGTTTAGGTTAGGGCACTCGGTTGGCCATTTTGCCCTCTCTGAGTAGACTGATCTCCGAGCCATGTCAGTGCTTTCAATCCCATCCGTTCGCTGAATGTGTACTCTGTTCGATCGCTGTTTCTTATTTTATCTTTAGAAAAGTCTTGGATTGCTACAATCTAAGCAGTTAATTTCAGGAAAATAGGTGTCGCAGGCGCCGCGCCTGTTAATAATGATGACCGGTGATTAGATTATCAAGCGAGAATTTCATTCCTACGGAAAGCGAATCCAGAAACCCCAAGTAGGAAAAGCTTCCAATCGCAAATGGGACGCATCCTATAGCACACTGTAGTTTAGCGCCCCAAGACTTCCTTTAGGGTAAAAGGCATAGTACTTGGGCAGAATATATATTCTGGAACCAGAGGGCTTGGGAGCTGTTGGCACGGCCCGGGGGCCAGCCAACCGGCTAGTACAATATGGCCACCCAAGTGACCGAAACCGGCGGTCCAAACGAACAGAGCATTACACAGCCCCTTTCTCCTTTCAAGCGTCGTCCCCGACGCTTCCCTCGGTCGGCCATCACAAGTAATCAGTGCTGCGAGAAGCATCCACGAGCTAACCGTACCAGTCGAGATTCGAGCACATGTGTTCTTGCAGTAACATCAATTCCGTGCAGCACTCAGCGAAGCAAAGGCGTACTTCTGAATCCTTCTCCCTGACGATAATGTGCCCCAATGAAATGATGGAGGTATAAATCCAAGCTTCCGAGTGGGTCGAGAGATGCAACAAATATTGTGATTCCAGGCTTTTGATGTCGTGGCAGAAACCCAAGAGTGTCGTAGAACCCTGATCAAATGGGGCAATCGAACCTCATGGGAGCGAGATGCACGCGATCCAAGTGTGCAAAGCATAAGACGATGCCATCAAATGGCGTCCTGTACATTCCGCATTTGTAGACATGCATTTCAGCGGAGGGAGGCAAGTTGCTCAAGAACCTGAGAGAGAGCACACGGGGGATGCTAGGCCACAACTTCCACGACTCCTCTTGGTGGTTCTACCGGATTTGGAGTTCACGGCTAGTGTCGCTTCAGTTGTTAATAGCTTTCTGGCACAACGTGAGGGCGAGGGAAGTGCCGAAGATGAACGTCGATCCCGGCCCTTCTGTTATGGGATGCCTGAGATTCACCCATTCGTAGCACATGCACTTCTTTCACACCGCCAAAGTTTACTACAAGCGGTACAGACCAGGATAGAAACCCACCAAAGTCGAGTCCGCTTTCCGCTGCCACCAATGCAGCGTCCCGAGACTTTCTTTAAGATAAAAGAAGGCATAGTTCTCGGACAGAATATGTATCCCGGAAGCAAAGCGACTGAGAACCGCCAGCACGACCCGGACGCCAACCAATCAGCTAGCAGAATGCGGCCATCCAAGTGACCGAAATCGGCGGTCCAAACAAACAAAGCATTACGGTAGCGTGTGGTAAAATAAGCTCATAGTCAAAACTCCATCAGACCTCGGTTTAAGCATCAATAAATATCCATGTTTCTAATTAATATTTCTCTACTATTTTGCAAAAAATCGTCTGTGTCTATAATAGGGTAACCTCCGTCTTGCAAGGGCAAAGACTTTATGCAATGAAACATCGGGAAATCAAAAATTGCTGTAGGAAAATGATCAAAAGCAAATGGGAATTCCAAATTTTGAATTGTTATAGTGCACTGAATGCGGTTCGCTCGCAGAGAAAATGGATCGCGATGAAGCGTTAAAGGTCTTGCGTAGGAAGGATGCTATTCTTGAAAATCCTTCAATCGTTGCTGAAGCTATTAAAGTGTATGTTAAACTTTGACCTTCCTGTCTTTTTGGGCATCCTTGTTCTACTCTATTTCATGTCCAGGTGTTTCTCCTCTTATGAGTTATCTTTACCAGTGTTGTTATTGCCTACAAGGATGCGTATGCTAACTCTTTGTCATTTACCATTCTTAGTTATGTGTGCACTTTTCTCAACACATATTTGTGCTTGGTCCTGACTACTTACTTTCAAATTTGCATTGCCTTGTTTGTGATTAGTAATGCGGAGATTTAGTGAAGTGGCCAACTTTTAATGGCCCTGATTTTATTACTTGTATTTTTTCCTAGGAAATTTTATTACTATATGCAATTTTGGTCACAGCCAATGCATTGCGGTTGATTTTACAGTGTTCAAAATACAGAGACAGGCCACGGCAATAGTGGTGCTGCATCGGAAACCAATGCGGAATCAGAAAATCCTGTTGATTTATTAGTCGGCAGCTACAAAGGCGCCATTGAATTCCTCTTTGAGATTGGTACATGGCTCACCTACACCGACGACGATGCCCAATCAACACGCAATATTATTGAGTCTGTTGTTATGGAAACCATCTTGCAAAACTACGACCGAAACAAAGCCATCAAGTGCCTTACTGAGGAGAATGTTAATGTGAGCTCAAATCGTTTTATAATCCTGTTTAAAGTCGAATTTCAATGTCATGTGGAGATAATGCTGAAGCGGATTTTACACATCTCTTGTCTAAGATAGGTCTCACAGAGTAAGCATGGATTCTAGGCACAGTTAAGGTCTTTACTTGTCGGTATGCAGGATACGATGGAGTGGTTGAGCCGTCTGATTGAATCGGCGCGATGGCGTCAAACCATCTACGAGTTGGCCCAACAACCACGTAACGAAGATTGCCCCTTCCTCTCCCTCACCATGCCTTGTATAGCCGTTAAGGAGGAGCTCATCGGTGAGCTCATCTCTGTGCCCCTGGCTTGGAACACTTTGGAGATATTTCTCAAGTGTGTCGCCTACATCCTCCACCCTTTGTTAAGCGCCAACACGGAGCTTGTGGACGACGACCTCTTTATGCACGATATCGCCTTTCTCAAGTCCGCCTCCATGTCTTCCACACATCAGCAACCGCAGCAGCAGCAACACCAACAGGACACAGTTTTTAACCACTATTTGCTTGATGTGGAGGCAGATCCAGATAAGAAGAGGATTTACCAAATTTTGAGGCATTTTTTGGTAAGAATGAATTTATTTCTTCGGATGTGTAAAGGGACGAGTTTTTCACGGTATATTTCTTGGAGTCGCTCATAGCCGCTTTCTAAGTCTTATTTTCCGGGCTTTCGACCAGTATTTGAATCGGTTTTTTTGTCGATTTTGTGATCTTTACTTCGAAGATGGAATTAGTTGTTCTTATCCTGTGTCTACAGAAGTTGTTTTTAGGTATCACACTTTGGTTCTTTGTCGTCTGAGTTTTTCCACTTACCGGAAAAGGCATCTAGGTACCAAGGCGTATTTACTTTTGATGTGCAGCGGAGTGGAGAGACTTTTAGCCTACAGAAAGCCGGCTAAGAGAGCTGAGTCTTTTTATGCCGGGAGTGAGCATTTATTGTCATTGGGTTAAGCCAAGTATGCAATGCTAAAGCGTTGCTCATTTTTTATCACGTTAATATTATTTTCTTTTTAAAATAATCCCTGAACTTGCATAACTAGGTATTCACTGTACATACTTTCACTCAAAAAGCACGGTTTTTTAGAGGACAAAGGGTGTTTTTTGGAAGGGCCGATTGACGCTAAATTTTGATGCACGCCTTTATGCATCCCCATAGCGATGCGGCAATGTTTTTTCACTGCTATATCTAGTTAATTCAGCTCTTAGAATGTTTCGGCCTTACATGAGTGGTGTTTTGTGTTGAGACTGGAATTTCTGCTTTTTCTCGCCTTACTAGAAAGTGGAACCTTCCTAATGCCTGAGCAGTAAGACTTGCGAACACCTTTCAAGTTTTAGCTTAATAATACGCTCTACGTGTACGTGAAATTATGCGTGTGTGCTAGATTTCTCCCTTAGGCTGTTTTAAGGCGCAGTTTTGGGAGTAATCTAAGGATGGATGAAAAGATAGATGCGGAGGTAGTATGAACTGGTTCCCATGCCAGTACCACAGAGCCTGGAAGACCTGTCATCTGGTGATCAGTAGGGACATTTGCCCTTTGGCAATGCGTCGTGTATTGTTGCCAAGGCTGCAGTCTCGAATATCAGTTATTCATGCTTCAACATGATGTCATTTGACTCATTCGCTATCAAATTTTGGACGTTTTGCTTGTCTGAACTGGCACCAGCACTTGCAATACCGCACCGAATAATTTAACTACTCCTCAAAAACTAAAACCGTAGTCTCCCAGACCGAGTCTACATTTATCTTTAAAGCCATCGCCAGCCGGCGTCTCAGAGGAATTTTATTCCTTTTTCTGTTAGGAGATGGGCTGTTACAGTGAACAGACCTACCTGATAATTCAATCGATGCTGCAGTGCCTAATTCGCCAGCGGAACGACAACGCGGCAAGGCACCTCTCTTGGCTACTTGAGTCGGAGGCGAGTCGTCGTGGGCGGGATGTCAGTCGATATAGCGTCTACTTCTGCTTCGCTCGAAACTATCCCACTGAGGTGGCTGCTATGCGGGCCATACTCTCCGAGCAGTCTCTCCTTCCCCAACAACTCGATGTGGTGAGTTCTTAGCTTTTTTGGCAAATGGAAAGTGGATGCCACCTATTCAGAAGTACTTTAGAATAGTGGCCTAATTCCTGGGGCGCTTTTTGAGTTTTATCAAATGAAAGAGTGGCGAAAGTTTTTATTGGCAAACAGTCCATTGGCAATATTTTTACCATCATTGAATTCCTTATAAATCTTGAAGAATCATCAGTTGTTGTGGTGCTGCGGGACGTCTGCCTGAATGGTTGAAAGGGAAGTTAAGCCTCCTATCTAGGATCAAGAGTCGCTAAGCGTCCGTGATCCCTCAATGCTATTAAGTATACTTAAAGCAGAAGTTATTTTTGGGTAACACTGCGGATTCATTTCTTTTTTGCTTTTATTTTTGCAGCTTTATGCGGCGTACAGAAGCGAAGCCCCTCCTCCAGTCAACCTGATTCGGCAGCCTCTTTTCATCGGTTAGTGACTACTACTTTAAGCCTGTTTTTTCTGCACTTTAAAATACTACACCTCCTTCCTTCGTTCGTATCCATGTGAGCTTAGTCGCAATTGATGTTTAGTTTTCTTCTTGCCTAATGATTTTCAAATGGGTGGACTTTTCATCTCGTTCAACAGAAATCGGGTTATGTTTTAATTCTACCGGAATCCTGAACTAACACCCTTTTTAGTTGATTCATAGAGAAACAATGTTTCTCCTCACAAATTTTGTTTCTACTTTCTCATTGGTGTAAGAAGGTTTAAAGTTAAAAGGATAGAACATTCATGTAAATCACGCCTTAGTTTAGGCAATTTACCCCGTAAGTTGAATTTATATGGGGTTTTTTCTTGAATTTAATGTAGATTGGTGGGAGTAACAGGTAACTATACCCACTGCAGCTCCGAGAAGGGGAGGAGCGGGGCTAATGTTACTAGGCCATAGGGATGCAGCACTGACCAGCTCAATGCATTCTGTGATAAGGAATACTAAAGTTGAGCAGCTGGGTCCGCTGTTATAGCTTCTACACCACGAAAGTTCAAATGATGAGCTGACTACATTGTGCATCACCGTGATTTTGCAGTGATGCTAGCGGACGCGTTGTTTGCTAGTTCGGAGCGCTTGCTAAGTGAGCAGCAGGAGTGCTATGCTTACCTCTACGCCTACGCCTCAGTAACTGCAGAGAAGGTGGACTATGAAACCGAGTGTCGTCTCCGCCTTGATCGCTCCCGAGTCGCTGAGGTTAATAGGGAGGTGTTGGAAGCTAGCCGCATCTGTAAACACGTGAGTCTTCTCCTTTTCTTTGTTCTCAACGTGATCACTAAGCTTAAATTAGCCGTTGCTCGGCTCCGGTGAATTTCTTCTGCCCGAAAAGTTTTACTCTATGTGTGTATTCAAAGGAGCGGATCAAAATAGTTAGGGATTTAATAGCATCGTTAAAGGATAAGTATGCAAAGTGTTACATGAAAGGAGGGTCGACCTTTTGATTGGACAATGTTCTATAGCCATTTGAGACCGAAAATGCTACTTTTTTGTGTAAGGTACCGATATTTTAGAAGTTTGCACAGCTTAAAGAAGTTATTTGGTGCCTTTAAGGCAGCATCTGTTTTCGGATTTCGCGTGTGGAGAATTCGAACGGAGTATTGTTTGTGTGCCGTGCTTAGCCGAATAATACCTTTCACCGGAAATGGTCTTCCTCAGTTCCTCAGTTTCATTTATTTGACTGCAACAATCACTTGTCCACTGAGCACTGATGACTGAATCACTCTTATGCACCACTGAGGATGGCGCATTTTTGCCATAGGACAACGGAAAGGCATGAGGATTGGCAGCCAAGGTTGACATGAGCAGAGCACCATATTAATCCCTTAGAGGCTAAATCGCGGGAGGCTAAAAGGGATCACGTGGTAACAAATAGCATCCCATTGTGGAATCACGGGACATAGTTAAGTCCTTAATGATTGAAAAATTTTCTTCGGTGCATTTCCCTTCTCTACTGCAGTGGAATACTATGACAGGCAGCGCAGTGAGCTTGCGAGCCTTCCGTGATTTACCGACCCTGTTGCAGTGCCTGCACCACCGAGCGATCTCTTTTGGCGTGTTTCGCTTCCTCTGGGTCATCTTCCGCTCCAAGCGGGTGGACTTCGAGCTCAACCTTGAGACTATGAAGCCCTACTGCATCGTTGTGAACGAGCTCGCCACTCTTAACCCCTTCATTAGACCTGCACTGCTCTCATTTGTCACTGAACTTCTCGGATCTGTTATGGAGGGCATGGAGGATCTCAGTCAGGTTAGGTTGCCTCCCACTTTTCTGGTCATTGAGGAGTAGTCCGGTGAGACTAGTGGTTTGTACGCAATGACCGAGGTTCTACGTCACGGCCAAGAAGATCGAGTCAAGTGAGGCTGGGAAGAGTGGTGTGGTAGTATGCATAGCTAAAGTAGGTATTATTGGGTTTAATTTCATTTCGCCTTGGATCGTTAATTGTAGCTACCAGAGATGGAATGACGTTAGTAGTTACTCTTATTTGATATTTTTAGTGTATGCTGTGTTTACTGAGAGAATTTTTTAAACCATGACGACCGAACTCCATTACACTGATTTGATGTATGCATGATCAATAAAGTTACTAAACTATTTCGATTTGAGCTTGGAAGTCGTGATTTTCGCTTATCAGTTTTCGTCCCTGGTGCCGCACATTCGAGATTCACATGAGTTGGAATTAATAAAGCCCGGTCGAGAATAATTTTCTTTACTGAAAATATAAGTAGCCTCTGGTCTGTACCTATGCCTGAACATATAAGGCATTAATCATACATTGTTTCAACCTTGGAATTGTACTTTTCAAAGTTTTTTTTTATGTGATTGATGGTGTTATTTTTGAGTAAAGCGGAAAATGGTGCAACCCACAATTATCTCCCATTAAGATAGAATAACCAATGGAACGGCATCTGAAATTGACCCCTTACATCTTATCCCTGCAGTTTTGTTTAAGATTAGGTTGTTTTTGAATGTTTGGCTACAAGACCAGTCTAACCGATGATTGGTGTGAGAATCTTATTCTGATCTAGGTGCTACATTCAAACACCTTTTTCCTTCGAGGTTGGTGTGGAAATTTTGATCTGCGAATGATAAAATGAGGGATTTGGTTGCGGTTGTACTCGTTAGTTTTTAATTATCTACTCATGTGTAGGGGAACTCATCATTTTCATAAATAACAACTGATCTTTCTTTTATAAAATATCAGCATCGCACTTTTACCCGTTTTACTAAGCATGGGTCGTCTCTGTTTTGTATCACAATGACGTTCATTTACGCCTTTGGATTGCAACTGTGTTGCTAGTATTTTTGTATGAAGCGAGACACTAACTTCCAACCCCTCTTTAATGGTGCACCGTTTTGAAGAAATCTTCAGTGTTTCCTAAACTATTTTCCTTAATTGAGGTTCCCTACTTTTCGTATTTCTACAACAGCAATCGTGGACGTTGTTTCAAATAGTGGCCTTATTCTAACCAGCGTTGGCAAGTATTTGTTCGACAGGTGATTGAGTTCGTTGTTTTCCAGTTGGAGTACAAGCGAATGCTGGTGGGACTACTGGTCCACCTCATTACGTGTGGCTACGTTCTACCAACTATTCGGACGATGCACTCTCTCTTCGAGCGAAATCATGTGGACGTCTCTATCGCGCGACACTTTGTCACCGAGGTGAGTTTGCGTCTCCCCTGTTAGTCTATTCCACATCCACCCATCCATCCACCCACCCAACTTGCATTGGTGCTGATTTTGCCGTATTTGTTGATTCTAGCTCCTCAGCGTGGCTGCACCGCCGTATGACCCGATATTCATGAACTGCCTTCATCCCCTCGTATCTCACCCCCACATCATTGACGGTCTTCATGCCGGTCGAAACGCTGACCTCGTAAAGGAATTTCTAGGTGTGTTTACTCCCTTTCACCACACCATTGCTCTATGTTTCAATATTTTAGCATCACGATGTATATCTTTAACTACTTTAGCCAAATACACCGACCAAGCAGGCTCCGCAAGTCCGGAATGAGATGGGCGCCGTGGTCACTCACCTTGTGTACATATGTGTAAAGCAATTTGTTGTTTATTTATTGATACTAATAGCTAAATGTGTACTTGCATTTCGTCACTAGTTTCAAGCCTCGGCTACTGCATTCCCGTGGGGAAGGGGTATTGTTGTTACCTGTTGCTCGTAGGGGGGTCTGCATCTTATTCGCTCAGTCGTCGCACAGGAGAGTTCCACAGTAATGAAGTTAGGGGGGACATGGGATGGAGCCTCTACTGGTCTGGTACTGACTCCCGAGCCCTAGGAATCTGTAACGGTCTAGTCGCCTTTCATCTCGAAATTGCTTGTGTCGTTTTGCAATGTTCCAGTGGAGTGTTCGATTACGCTTTTGATTACATGGGTATTTCGACTTCTAGAGATCGTATCTTTGTTAGCGGTACAGTCTTCGAGTGCGCCAGTGGTTTCGGCTGCTCTGCGGAATATGGGTAAAGACTAGGATTGTAAGAAGCAGCGGAAATCGTTCATTTAAACCGAATAGGAGGAATATGTTTGTCTAATTAAATTGACTTAATAATATTACAAGCAATGCCTTCGATTTATTTAGATAGGGGTCACCGTAAACATAACAAGTCAACAAGGTGACCTACGAAACTTTTAATTAATTTGTTTTTTAATTAATTTGTTTGGTACTCGCTCAAAGCCATGCAAACAGTAAATTGATATACCTGCTAATTTTCAAAAGGAATTCTCAACAAAAAGACGGGAATTTAGAAAATACTTGGAAAACACAGGGGTGCTAGATGCCATTACCAATGGTAGTTTTGCCCTTTTGCTGTTATTTAGTGATAATTGTTGTAGCTCTCATCAAATTGTTCGAGTTATCGGAAAAGCCGAACGACCCAGTCAGGTAACCATAAAATATGCACAATTGTTATCACAAACTTTAAAAATTACTTCTTTGTGAAGAGCTTTACCTGATTAGGCTTATAACTTTCAAATTGGAACGCTGACTGTTAAAATAACACATATTGCCATTAAGGCACGTAATAAAATTTAATTCTTGTTTCAAAAAATAATTACTTTATTAAAATGGCGCCGTTACAGGATGCTTGAATTTTGGACAACAAACTGCTTCCTCGGCAGAGATTATAAATTCTCCACTTAATGTAATGCTTTGCAGTATTTGGTTTAGCACCTGCAAGAACATTCTTAAACGCACTTTAAGCACTTTTTACTTAAAACAGAAAAGTTTGTATCAGACGCGTAAGGTTATGTGTGTGCGATTTAATCAGTGTCTACATCGTATTTGCTTTTTTAAGCATCCAGTTAAATTTTTAGAGTAATCCTTATTTAATGCATGTTTTGGGCAGGTTTCTAAAGGATTGTTTTGACGGAAAGGCATCAAAAGAAGAAGCAAACCTAAAGGAGAAGAATGATGAGCTTAATGAGAAGATTATAAATTTAGAGAGACTAGTTGGCGAGTTGCAAGAAAAACTCGCAATAAGTCAAGAAAGTGACAAAAACAATCTGAATGTTTAGGATTTTGCCCAGGAATAAAATAAGTTTTAACCTGTGGTCCTATTATCGGCAACTTTTGCATAAACGTGAACTGTTTTGCAGTGGTGGCCCGATATTCTTCGCATTTTTGAGTAAAGTGTAAATTTAATACTGCTGTTTGCTCTTCTTTTGACCTAATACATAATGCTCATAACCGATTACAAAGTGATAAGTGAGTTAAAAGTCGCCAATTAATTGCTGAGTGGGTGTTCACAAGGACAAAGGTAGGCAACTTTGGCTCTACTTATCCCGAAATAAGTAGAAGCAAAGGACTTGAAAATAAGTTTCGTACGAAGTGATGAAACGAACGCAAGCGTAAAGTTGTACTTGTAAAAATTAAGTACATGTGCAACCTACACGCTTGTGTCGAATTCAACTGGCTTGCTTTGCTCAGTTGAGGATGCTATCATTCTTCACGTATAAAGTGGGAATCACGTTTACCCTTCAAGTTGTGTCGGAAACTAGTTCCCTTACGCAATAGAAATATTGAACATTGATGCTATTTAACTATTGAGCCTAAATTAGAGGATTTTTTTAGTCAAGCATAGGTGAATGTCTTAACCTTTTATCGTAGTTGCTTGATTCTAAGTCTAGTGGATTAGAAAATTGATCAGTTTAATAAAAACTGTTTTATTAAATAAACAAAGATTTGATGTTCAGGTGAATCGTGATAGTTCTTTATAGGCTATTCATCAGGTGAACATACAGAGAAAAAAATCCGATACCAATTAGAAGTAATTTTTGTTAAAATTTTCTGCCACTTGTTATCACTGCTTTGATTTATACGTGTCAGTGAGTTGTCAGAGCATTAAATTAATTCCATGAAGAAATGAAGTCTCTAAAGTTCCATCGAATAGTTTCAGCGGAGATTTTAACTGTGCTACTAAGATCGTGTTACCGAGATTTTAAATGACACTTTTGAGACAGCGGAAAGTGTGCTCTTTTCAATGACAATTTTAGAGTGTCAACCGAGGAAGAATTCAATAACCATTGGTCCTAAATGCTAAAACGAGAAAATGACGTAAAACAGGTAAATAATTATAGCTATCAAAGTGTCCCGCAGGAATAGTTCATTAGATTCTATTCTGCTATCATGGACATTTTTGCAGTTGATAAACAAAAACCTAATCTAATCATCATAAACACCAATATTAGGGTACATAGGAAAGAGGCATTTTTTAGGTATGATAGTCATTAACCAGTAGATGCAGGCTTTTAAAGTATGGTATGCTTGAATGTAAGGCAACATTCGACACACAGACTTCATTAATGGTTAGATGCATGTTATGCTTTGCATTACATCAGTGGAGACGTCTTAGCAGCAACAAAAAAGATGCTGCGTTTAGATTTTAAATCCGTTGCAATACCCTTTTGTATGCATCTAGTACAATTAATTTTAGCAGTAAATAGCTATACAGTTTAAGGACAAAGTGCGAGGCGTAAAATTCGGCCATTTGTCACGCAATTCATGCCACGAAGTGATAAAAAGTGGCCAGCAGAAATGGTGAAATTCGAGTGTATTTGAGGAATTCTAACAGTCATGAATGGCTATTTGTTGCGTGATGGCAAGAGCATTTTTACGCTGCTTTTGTGCACGCCTCCACCAGATTGCAAGGCCAGTTGTTCATCAGCACCTACTGGATGCGTCTCGAGACAACACGGAAGGTTATTAATGAAGGAGTGCAAATTTTGTACAAGAGGACATGTTGCAATTTGGACTTCAAGTAAACAAACCCGCCAAAAACTAGGCCACACACGATGCATATCGCATAATTAATGCGAAAGAAATTGTCATATATCTAACAGAAACTTGATAAAACCTATTGGCAAATCGTCATTGTCTTTGCGGTCTTAAATGAAATTGTTACCACTAAATATAATTGATGATGTCTGAAACTGGGAAACGTACAGATTGTGAGAACTACTTTAAAAAAATTTGTATCTCAGACAACTAAAAGTACTTTAGAAACAAAATTGGGTAAAATATTATCTTTTGACACAATTCAGCCTTAGAAGGACTTAGAGAACAAAAACATGTGAATTTTAGGGTGTCTAGTTATTCGACCATTGTGCTCAAATCAAAGTTGATCGACAAGACTTCGATGTTGCAGACATGCTAGGTAAAGGTTCTCTCAGTAGGCACTTGAGTTATAAAAGGCGGTGCAACGGTTTCGCTGTCGCATTTATAAGTGATCTCTGTACGTGTTGTCAGACGCAAAAGTCGGGGATCAGTCGAGCGTCAGGACTGTTATTCAACGTGGCCTGCAGGAGCGTGTGCTAAACTAAATCAGACACAGCTATAGTGTGGATTTCAACAGTTGATAACGTTTCAAAGACAGCTAGCTGCACTTCCCCACTGACATTTTCGGCCGAGGCGATTCTTCGTCCACAAAACAGGAGTTAGTCACCACGGATTTTGGAAAGCCCTTAGTGAAAATGCACAAGGCGAATTCTTCCATAGAAAGAAGCCTTATTAAGTGAAGAGTAGGCCGATAAGTTAACGCAAGCCGGAAGCCGAATTTAGGCAGAATAGTTTGCGATGAATCAGCCGTAATAAAAAAATCTTTTATGCCGAAATTTTCTTGATATTTGATGAAAACCAGGGTACGTACGCATATATGGTAGAAGTCCATCTTGTACTCCTTACAAATGTGTTTTCTTATATGGTCAACTCAAATTTTTGGTTTTCATTTGGGCAAACCTCGAAGCAATGCCAATAAATAAAAAACATCTAAGGAGGTAAATAAAAAAAATAGCGATAATTGTTTCTACAGGCCGCATGCGCAAGAGGAGAATCTTACAAATTCAAGCATGAATTTTCTCAGGCGATTTCACCGACTGATGACGTGTCAGCTTATTCGAATGACCACATGAAGGCTATGTTGTGCGTATGTTCAACAATTAAAGATGGTGGAACTTCACCACGCATGACCAATAGTAAGGGTTCGGGACAACCAGTCAACACTCCTACTTTCATTCCGATTCTGACAGATAAGTTCCACCTTGGAAGATTCTGATCAAGGAAGCATTGCATCCAATACACCTAAAGCCCTATCAAAACCTCGCAGTACGTCTACATCCTGTCAAGTACTAATAATTTCTTTTCATGCTAAAAGATTTGTACCCGATGTCCAAATGCATTGTGAAGATTAAAGGAATAATCTCGAAGTTTTCTCCTCAAGCATCACTAACGATAATCAAAACCTTTTAGCAGGAAATATGGTGTTTTTGACCATACTCGGCTTAATTTTTTTGTTTTCGTTACTAAAGGAAAATGGCTCCTTTTGTTTAAGGAACATTCAATTTAGAAAACATTTGTGCACTATATAAATGGTGGGAAGACGATAACCTTTAGCCCCTGCACAAGATTTTATACCTTTGCGTTAGCTATAAAAGAGTAAGAAATATAATCTGATTAACACATTAGTAACACTGTAGCCTTTTTTACATACCTGTCCGTGTGCGCTGTACTTCGCGAACATTCGTATTAATCCAAAAGTTAGGATGATTTGCAAATTCCATTGTATCAAGTGCGGCAAAGTAGTCTAAACGAATAAAAGAGGGACATCGTCAAATATGTGTGGCGGAAGTTTATTGAGGTCCCTCTGACCTAAAGTTTATTTGCTTCTGAAATGCCAGTCGTAGCAACCTCCTTTTCATCACCTGAGGTGGGTGGTTCATTTGGAAATCTAGCACTTATTTACAAGTAAGCAATATTATCAAGGCGATCAAAGAAATTGTAAGTCACCCACCTTCGCAACCTGTCTCTTTGATACTATAAATGGAAGGTCGTAGCTGCATTAGGCCATTCCCATTTTGACTGAATTAAGAAAGCTGCTGGTACCACTGATAAGCAAATTGAAAAGGAAATATCATTTAATACTTTTCGGGCTGCTTTAAACCAAAATGATATTTTAAAATAGAAATACAAATTCTAGGCAATAAAATTTTGTTGTTTAAACCTGGAGAAAGCAAGAATATGTATTCTCTGGGTCACAGCCAAATTAAGATTTGGATTGCATACCCTGGACCAAAGTAAGAACGGAAATACAAGTAGAGCATCTCATGCTCTCATTAAGGAGCAAGAAATCACTATTTTTTAAAATATCTTGCTTAAGCTTTGCAAATTTAAGCCAACTTGACAAGCCGAGGACTAAATTTAATTTAACTAAGAGGCTTGCTACCCGTACAGCTTTGAACTTCAACTGAGAGGTGTGGCCTTATTCAACGAGTGGATTAGACTATTAAGGAAGCTATCAAGCAGGCTCCATGTCTCTATGTACCCGATCCCATTTATATGTGTGTGGCTTCCCAACAGTCTTGTGTTTAGGCACTTCCCCTACATCTGAGAGCAAGAAAATCTTTGCTTTTGGAGAAGCATAGCAACACCATGTAAAACTCAAGTGAAAAAGTTAGTTCTTGGGACGGGGAGATACGCAGTCCCTCTGAACATCTATAACGATTAATACTCTATACAGTAGTCGCTAGTCTACATCTCACTTGCTTGCCGTCAGTTTTCAGCCTAAAACTACGTGTGAATGATGAGTTCTCCAATTTCTTTATCATTAGGTAAATACGAGGTCGGAAATACCAACTAAGCTTCCTATAGATTCACACGATCCTGAGTGTTTTGTAACCTTACCCATTGTGACTTGATTCACAGGTACGTACGTCGCTTCTCAAGAAGGAGCATTGAACACTGACCCCTAAAGCAAACTTGTAGACGCGCAGTCGAAAAATACCATTAGCGGAGCATAAAATGACAGCATTTTGGGTGGTAACTAAACCAACAAATTCAGCATGGTATTAATTTTCTGGAATTTGAAGGCAAACTAAATTTGGAATCGTTGTTTCAAAGCCGAGTTTTGGTAGAAAATTACATGGTTAGACAAGGAGATATGTTAAGATTATAAGCAAGTTGTTAAAATTTCTCCTGATCTAGTGCACGTGGGAACCTTTGACTCTGCTGCTAATTATAATTACAAATTTTAAGATGATTCGCAGAACATATTTGCGCATATAAGTTCAAGCACAACGAAATACCAAAGGTGACCTTTTGATTAAATTAATTCAAGCATTAAATAATGCTCGCAAGGTCTGCAAGACCATTAACATCACTGTAGACCTTTGTTTAAGGAGATTGAATCTGACCGTTTTTTGACTGACCAATCTAGAAAGGCACGTTGCGATTTTGCGGATATAATTGTCATTTTGGAGAATCTGTCATGAAGCTGATATTTAAAACATTTGAACAACGCAATCAGTTAAATATGTTACCTTCAAGAAAAGATTTTTTCGACGCTTATTAATAAGCAGAAAAATGCAAAGTTTATTTATGCTAGTAAAACTCAAATTTGTAAATGAATGGCTCAAAGCGGGCTGACTGCTCTTGCTTGCATTTACTGAGAATGGAGTCTTTCAGTATTTTAGAGATAAAACCTTGCCTAATGGGAGTAGCGAAACCCAGACAAACCAACGAACCCTTTATTTTTTCAATTTAACGTCAGTCGCCTATTTTGTGGGATAAAAAGCCAAAGGATCATTTTAGTGCACAACGGCATTTCGCGAGGCATTTGCTTATTTATAAAAATTACTATGCACATTAATTAGTTAAGAGTGACCAGTAAAGTAGGCGCGAGTGCTTGAGCCAAATAATTACTTACAATTATCACTGAGGTATTGCAAAAATGCATTGCATCAGGAGATTTGTGGCCCACAAGCCAGTGTGAAGCCCAAGTAAGCGCGAAACAGCTGCAAGCACAAGTGTACTACTTTGTTTGTTCGGACTACGGGTTTCGGTCACTTGGGCAGACATGTTGTACTAGCCGGTTGGCTGACCTCCAGGCCATGCCAGTGGCCCCCCAACCCCTCTGTTTTTTTAGAATGCATGTAATCTGCCTTAGTACCATGCCTTCTTTTACCTTAAAGGAAGTCTTGGGACACCACAACAGGTGATTTTTTTACTTAAAATGACTAGGCAATGCACAAAGAAAACAAACTTTAATAAATGGTTGATTGGGTTTTCGAGTGATTCTGTCTTCGTCTAGCTACAACAAGAGAAACTAGGGCTTAACAGAGGTCTTGGAAAGTTTTGCCATACCTTGATTGCGAATAGAATTTTTTTGGCTCTTTGTGGTAAAGGTGAGAGCGGACTATGATTCATTCTCTACAAAACATTGCCTACGCGGCTAAAAAGTGAATTAGACGAATACTATGCAGGACTTCTAATTAGTGCTGCAATACTGGGCTATGATTGCCGAATGTTGAAAAACTGAGACCCGATCCAGGCCAGAACAATGAGTGCATTAATAAGGATAGTGTTTCACAAAGACGGGCAAATAATAATCATCAAAACCTAGCCTAGACGAAGTATTTGTCGGATTAGATTATGCATGGTTTGAAGATGCTCTGAGCTTATTTGTCTCATATGAATTAGGCTACTCGAGATCGGAGGGTTTGCACATTACATTCCCCATGTTTTGCCATGAATTTGCTGTGCGGTGTTAAGTGAAGGCTATAAGGCTGTAGGGTCTCCTGTGGCAGCCCTTGTTTAGACAGTAGAAAAGGATTCAACGCTAAGACCGGTAGATATGCCTCCATTGGGACCGCTTCTTCACACAAGGCGTAGGACTGGAAGAACCACCGCAAACATTAACGGCTGTGTGTGAAGCGAAACGAGATTGATAGTACCTCTGTTTAATGGTGTTTTGCTACGCTTATAGGACGCTAGGTGCACCCATTCAAGATGTATTATGTTTGCGATCTAAATAAGCAAATCAAATTCAGCAACCACAGCACTTAGTTTGCCTTAAAAATCCACAAAACTTCAATTTTGTTTTGCTTAAAACTTTAAATTCACCAAAGCATTTCCAAATATTTTTCCATGCAGAAGAGGCAGGACTTACAGTCACGTGACTGTAAAATTTGGCTGAATTAATTAGGTGAAGATTAGAAGGCATTTTAAGAATTGGAGCTGCAGAGCAGTCATGGAGGCGAAATCGACCAACGATGAGGTGGACAAAAAGAAGGTGGGGCGACTCGGCTCTTAATCGGTGTCTTTTACAAAGCAGTTGTTTGCAGGTTGCCTCGTACCTTGCAACTCTAGGCTGTTCATAATTGTAACATTACGAGCGAGGAATAGTAATGGTATTACGCATAATTTTCTCACTATACGATTCACCATCTGTCCCAAAACATTCACCCACAGTCAATTGCTTGCATGAATGGCTTTTTTACTCTCATTCTCAAATGTGCATGAGCACGATATGCTGATTTCAAAGCAATTAAATTTGAGCTTATCAGTGTAAAATTATGAACTACAAAATAGTCTAGCAATTAGCTTACCTTCTAGCGTAGTTGCTTATGCGTAATATTTTGATGTTTCCACCAGCTCCCATCATGCCACACACAATGGTGAGCGTTCTCCATCAGTTTGTGACAAGCGCATGCATCAAATTATATTACACATGGATTAGATGAGTTTAAAATGCCAGCGCAATTGCAGCAGATAAGTCTAGTTTTAATTTTTTACAATTGCATCTTACAATATTTACTAGTACTTGGCGTTTTATTAGATCTATAAAACTCTCAGGTTGTGGTGATCGATCTTCCTCTTAAATTCCTCCAACGAATGCGTTAAAGGTCGTTTTACGACTACTGTAACTGTCCTAGCGCAGTTGGCTTATTGGTTTATTTCGTGATTAAAATAAGTGATAATTTTTGTGTAGTGCCTCGAGTCTTTCAGAAGATCCAGGGACTGGTGGCATAACACGGAGGTAATGTCGGTCGTTTGGCGTATATAACCAAAACGAAGAAATAAACAAGTAATCAAGCCAGCGCATGGAAATTCTGTATCGCTTTGGTGGTCTTCTGCGCTTCCCGTAGTCATCCGTCCACAATCGGCACTGTAAAGTTGAACAACCAAGAATGATGAACCGCGACCCCAACTTTACTTATCCTACTTAGCAACTTCACAGGATCTGGAGTTTCGTCCTGTCTAGGGGCTGCATTGCTGGAGGGGACTTATGCAAACAACCTTGCATGTTCATCCCTAGTCGTAAGACCAATGGTTCAAAAGCACTCCTCTAATAAATAACATTTATTAAAATAGGTTCGCGGAAATAAGGCTTCGCTTTCGTTCTTCCTTTCCACTTTGTTCCCACTTCAGCACCGTCCAGCTCTTTATCTACCTGGGTTCCATCCAACTAATGGAGAGGTGGAGAAAGTAACCCAAACCTACTTAGTTGTAACCTTTATATAGGTACACAGGCAGTTTCTAACAAACTATTCCAGATGGTTCATCGATAGTGCCGCTTAATTAGTTAATAGCTTTTCTGCAGACTACAAGACTAGGATAGCTGCCGTAGGTATAGATCACTTTTAACCCTCCTGTTATGGCTGTCACATGTTCTCCATCCGCAGCATCTGCACTTCTCCTGTCATATTAATGATTAGCAGTCAATAATGGGACTCAGGGATGCTGTCCCTCGGGATCATGTTCGCTTTCCGCTATGGGAGCTACCGACATGTCGCAAAGGCCATCAAAAGTACAAAACGGTGGCCTTAAGTACCCTCAAAACCGTATCGATGATTAAAAACCAATGAAAGCCTTGCATTTAAATTATTTTGGTCGTTGGATCAAACCAATAAATAAAAACACCTATGTTAGTTATTCGTAATGGCTTTTTTAGGGGAATTTTCTTAAACCCATTGAAAGGGAGTCTTTTGGATAATCGCTACCTGCGATATGTCTACATCTTTTACACTCAGAGCATATTCAAGACTATTTTAAGACATTTGAGAGAGTAACAGAAGCTAAAAAACGTTGTTAATAATTATCAGCAATGCTCACCCAGGCAGCTGCATGGATTTGTTTCCTTGCGTTTTTTTCTAAACTATATTATGCAATTATTCTAGAGCAAATCGCTTCTGATCTCACTCAGAATAGCTAAGTTAAATAAGCAAAATGTTTGCTGAAAGCGGAAAACCTTGGAAAAGTGAAAGTTGGCATACCAAGGTCTGAGGAAGTTCTTAAAACACCATTTCCCAAAAGCACACAAATTCCCCAAGAATGCGACTTTAAATAAGGGATAGTAGCGTAATTTTTGATTGCATTACTTACATGCATTGATTTGAGTTCACTAATTGATAATAAATCAGGGATTTTAAAAATAGGGACAATTTTAATGAGAAAACCAGTGAAACAAAGTAAAATTTAGGCCATTGCACAAGTCACAGAAGATTAATAATAGCTTCCATCCAAAATGAGTTATTTTTGGCTTGGTTTTGGCGTCCATACAGCCATATATCATTGAGTTGTAACAATTTGCATTTATTGTTAGCCACCTTAACGACGCCTTAACTACAACGGACAGAGATATTTAAACTAGCACAAATAAGAAGCAAAATGCCATAAAGCTACTCGGTTGAGAGCATCGACTTGTTGAAACTCCCTAAATCTTTACTTGATTGGTTTCACTGACGGAGAGTGGGGTAACTACCTTTGATTCGTGTATTTGTAAGGCAGCTAAGCATAAGGAAGAAATCGCTTATTGTCCGCATTCACAACAAGCATCATCGAGGGTTGAAACTTTAAATAACTTTTGTCTGTTTTAATTGCATAAGGGGCCAGAAGCTATACTTCGACACCGCTCAGAAGTTATCCGAAGGCATTTAGTGAGACAACGTGCACTCATTTTCATCACGGTGTTTCATTCAAGACTTACGTGCTGGGCTTAAAGGAGGAGAGTAAAGCTTACCTACGACCACGACAATCAGTACCTCATAAAATTTTACCAACAGCTTTCCCTGTACTTCACCACTAGTTCAAGTACATAGAGGAACTTCGTGGTGTAGTACACCGCAAGACTCGCAAAATGTGGTTGAAAGGCAGGAGAAGCGAAAACCGCTTTAAGAAAGACCCAGTAAAACTTTTGAGGGAAACAGTCTACCTTGGAAGATGGAAGCTGATTTTCGTTCCCTTTTTCAAATTGGTAGGGAAATTTCCCTGCAGAATGATGCATATTTCTATTAATTATCAGCTAATTCTTTCTTGTGTACTTGAAATTATGCAAAATTAAGTTGTTTAGATACCAGTTTGTTTTGAAATGAAACTTTGACATTTTTGTTTCCCAGCCCCTATCGGGTGCAGATTTCCTATTTTGGGACAAAACGCAAAGTTTTCTCTCCCAAACGATAAGAAAGTCGGTTTAAGAATTTAGTGCAGTTATGAATACGTCAGTGGAACTGAATACTACTACAAATTGACACTAGTCCGACGAATTGCGAGCGTTTTCGCGTGTCACATCCAATAAGTTAAAAACAATCCCAGTATAATCTCGGAGAATAAGCTGCAGCAAGTTGACACTTCCAATTCCCGGTGGAGTGAAATGAAAACAACAATTAAAATTCTTTTTCCATTAATTTAATTGGATGACATTTTTGCAAAGGCAACTAATAAAATTTCACACTTTGGGTTAATCACCATGCCTTAGCGGCTAACTTACGTTTAACATGAATTTGAAAGCAAAAATTTCCCTACACAAGTGTTCTAAACACAACTGTTCCCAACAATTCTAGAAGTTGCAACCTTTTAAAGCCAAAGAACACAAAATAAAGTCATCTTGTATTTCATTAATGCATATTTGATTATGCAGGCTCTTTAGCCATCTAGTTGTCATGGCTCTACCTTCTCGGTCTTTCTCGCTACCAATTGGAAGCATTTGTCTCACACTGGCTTCAGAGATTACTTGAGGCGCTAAATACTGATACGAGCATTTGCACGCACACAACCAAAATAGGACTGGTGGTTTTTGAGCCTAAATTATTGCTCTTGGAAAGGATTAAAGTTTTCTAAATTGCAATCGTGAGCATAGCTGTTTCAGCACACTCGCATTTTAAGAAAGCTCAAGAAGCGGTTTTTCATTTAAAAGGTCACTATGGGCGACTACGCATCGATATAGGTCCGAATAGTCCTGTCAAAAGAGCATGTAACTCGTTTTCCCTGATATCCGCTCAAGGAGACGGTGGAAATCTAATCTAGTAAAAATAGTTTCGCAACCGAGATGGTTGTTTTATTAGTTACAATGTACTGATTCATCGCCCTATTCTTTGTAGTCCTTTATCAAAGGAACCTATAGCTATGTCTCATCAGTACTTGCAAAGATGTTGTTGAAAGTTGTGTTTCCATTATAAGATTGGAATGTATCATTCCATGCGAGGTAAGCGAGTGATTGCTCTAGATTTTGATGGCAGTCTTTGACAAAGTTAGCGCTTCTCTTGTATGAAGCAGAATGTATCGTTGTCTATAGCACACGGAGCAGCCTCAATAGAATAAGAAATATCTTACTAACTAAATATTTGGCTTTCTAAATGATTAATTTAGGTCGCTGTCTCAACATGACAACATGAGGGCATGGGAAAAAAGGGATGATAGGAATTTAGTGGACTTTGTGGAAAAAAAGGCGGCGAGCGCAATATTTTGTTTGTTTGACTGTCGGTTTCAAATTACGGACTTGGGTGGTCACATTGCATTTTCCGAGTGGGCTAGCCGCTGGACCGTACCAGAAGTCCCAATTCATTTCTATTCGCCGACTGTATGTATTCTGCCTAAGGAAGTCCTAGAATGCTACAGAAGTCTCCTCACTTTTCAATTGACAGATTTTGTTCTCAGTCGCTCCTCGAGCTTACGTTTTAGGGAACATTTTTTCTGCTCAATTTAATCAAATTGTCTTGTAAACAGGATAGTTACTTCTCTTGCACCCCACCTTTCAGTGAAAATTGTTTGGCCTTCTTATCAGTCAAACACCGCTCATTTTTTGCGATTTTGAACAACCTAGATCTTCTATTGTTTTAAGCACTTTGAAACATGGTTTGAGTGCTAACAAACGTTAAGACAATGCAGTTTTTATAAAGTCGCTTAAACGCAAGTTGATGGATGCAGTTAAAGGCTAATTTTCCTACAATTACTTGGTGCATCATGGGGCAAGGCATGGAACTGGGAAGTCGCAAAGTCAGTTAATGCATGGGAATACTTTCTATTGCCTTAATAGAGTGAAGTTGAATTAAGATGACTTTTGAGGCAAATATTTTGCAGCCCTTTTTACTAGGTTAGTCTGCCCTGTATGGTTCTGCGAATCGGAATTTTGTGCTTAGTTGGATAAGAGAATTTTAAGACTTCAAATTTGATTCTTGAAAGAACTGGATATAGTATACCTTCCTTATTAATTAATTAATTGACGTAGAGGGACATGAATATTGCTATTGTCTGGGAGGCCTTCGTTGATGCACCACATTAGATGCACCGAATCCTTCCTTTTTCATTACCCTATTTTCGCATAATAAGTGAAATGTCAATATGTTCTGCGATGACTTCCACTGAAGAAGAATAAAAAAGACAATCACTCACCGCTTTTCCACCCAACTATCTACTCACCCACCCATCTACCATGGCACGCTAGTCACAGTGAATTCGGTCACCTGGGCAACGTTTGGATTCAGATCTTATTCCTGTTAATAGGTTAATGCTAATGAATAAGCATGAAGGATATCATGAAGAGAAGGTCCCATCGTGTAAAGAAAATGTTTTGATGCTATTTGTGACTTCACTAGAAGAGAAGGGCCAGATTTTTGAAATTTTTTAAGTTAGGTTTGTGTTTTTTCAGATATGTGCTTTACTGTAAAATGAAAATGCTTAAACATTCTTATGCTGAATGGCAAAAAAGACAATAATTTAATGAGGCATTTATGGATATAGCAAGCATAGACGAGAACTTTTGTGATCGTAGGCACTGGGAAGTAGACAATTATAAACCAAGTCACGCCATAATTTTCAGTAATTTGTACAAAGAATTTTGCATTATCTCTAGCATGCTGTGACCCGATTTCGCTTAGAGTGATTATTTTGGCATTTTAGTGCCTAGGAGCAATAATGCTCATTCCATTTAGGCGATTTTGAAGAGAACCTTAATCACAGCCTTACCCAAATGCATTTTCGATAGCATCAAAGTACACAATAAAGGAAAAGGACTTGAACACTTAAATGTGTCCTTTGATAGGGCCCTTCTTTGGTAGGTTTATCCCTTGCAAAAGTCGTCTCTAGTAAGAGTAAATTTGATTGAAGCACTTTTATAACATTCTTAGTCTTTTATTGTTTAAAAGTTGGCAATTAAAGCAAATAACGAATAAAGAGGTAAGACTCTTCAAAAAATGTAAAGACTTGCGTGCATCAAAGGACATTTTCTCGTATATGGGTACAGTCATTTTGCACCAATCATATACCATCTTTTAATGTGGGTAGCGTGGTGATGTTACATTTAATAAATCTATTTTAGCAAAAGGAAAAACCACAAATGCAATGAATTAATGGACTCATGATAAGATAGGCAGACTCTACAACCATCATTTACTAAGTAAAACTAAACTTTTTAATGACTCAAATAAAATTATGCTTAAGCTGTTTTGATTGTCTGACCTTATTAGGACAATGAGTACTTAAATAACCGATTCCAAATTTTAGAATTCCTTGGGGTCTTGGAACTAGAATCGCCCCAGGTAAATACGCCAATAAATACCGCATTTGTAAGAAGTGCGTTTCTAGGAGTGTAGACCACTTATTCCCCGCAAGACTTTATGCTATGTTCTTTCGCTTTAACCAGCGTTCACGCTGTACTAGTTAAAGATGAGGAGAACTCTCAAGGTCCATAGTGTTCTGCGATGGTTATCTTCACCATTTTTGTAAGACGATTCGCTGCTTTTTAAATGTTACGGCAGTTTTTGGTATCTGCTTAGAGTTAGATCTTATAAAGAGTAAAAGCTTACAGAAATTATTGTTTTTGACAAGGACTTATTGCGGCCCATATCATCAGTGACATACGACTGTAGTACTGCTTTTAAAGCAAAACCTTGTTTGAATGTGTTCCTGCTTAACTACTAAGCAACAACCCATCACTTTATCGTACTGCAAATAATTCCTCCACGGATACATTTTTCACAAGACTAAGCTAACAGCCTTACTTCGTTTGCAAGAAACTTCCTTGCATTAAGTTGCCCGTATCTCGCAGTGCCACCATTGTCTGCTACATTGAGCGACACTGCCTGTACTGGCTCAAATCACATCCCCACTCATTTCTGCATACAGTTTCAACACGGTGGTAAGCATTGGTGTGCTTGTGAAATTAAGGATTCGAGTCTGACTGAATGTTCCTCGCGTGTGCATCTGTAAGAATGAGTAATACATTTTAGGAACAAGGGTAAAATATATGATAGAGAGCATTCAAAGTCTTGATGCGTAGCTAGAGCATTGAATATATGTACAAATTGTGACGTGACTGCAATATTGTAGATGCTGGTTAGGTGCTTAGCCCCATTTTGCTTAAAGGATAGCTTTCAGTGCTTTCAATGGTAACAGTCGAGTGTGTTAAATGCACGCACACGCAAGATAGAGACAATAGCTAAGTGAAAAATTGATATCATACAGATTGGAGTCTTGATATTAGCCCCTTGATTACATATGCTATCCAAAATTCTACAGTTAATGCACGTAAGTATCATTTGCCAACTGCTACAGAATTAAAGGGTGACCTAATTAGCAGAAGTACGCGGAACTTTAAAAGCAACCGCATGTCAGAAAGCTCCTACTCAGAAATCATTGTTGCATTTAACTTTACATGTAATTCATTAAAAGCTTGTTAAGCTCTCGGTTCTCTATTGCTGGAAAGCAGTAGGGTGGAATGAGGAATAGAAACGAAACTTCACCCCTACTAAATCACTTTAATCCCCTTCATTTACTAAGTTGCTATGCTTTTGGGTTGGTGCTCTTACGACTAGTGATTGGGTTATGCAATGATAAGTTCATTCCTTTTCCTTGATATGGTTTCCAAACAGGAGAAGAATCCAATCCAGCAGAACTGCTAAGAGAGATTAAGGATATCCCCAACTTTAGTGAAATTTGATGATTTAGGCGGTTGATTCGTAAGTGTTTTCCTCACAGTACCGAATGCATTGTACGATCGACGGGCAAGTTTGACCAGAAGGAGCGCCGACAACAAGGCTTGGAGAAGGGAGAGGGCCTATATTATGCTTTGACTATTTAGTAGCTCTGATTTTAAGCTTCTGCCCAGTCAGTTGCGCTTAAGCCCATCTTGACGTCAAAATTACGTAGTCTGTTTGATTTTTTTGCCTTTTTTCATGATCAGGGGAATCTTGACTAGCCGCAATGCGTCGAATGTAATTCCATTAAATCTACCATGCCTTTAATGGGGTTAAAGTGTCTCCCAAATTGAAAGAAAATCTCTGTGGTCCAGAAAATTAGTACACTTATTCTACACGACCTAGTCGCATTAAGCCAGAGTAAGAAGCGCAGGATTCTAAGTCACTTCAAACTTGAACTTACCAAAGATAATTAAATGATTGAATGTTTAAAATGTTAGGCTAAATAAAATTATGCGTCTTAGGCATAACTTCCCCGTTCGATGAATAGCGCATTGAGGTTTATTTCATAACCCATTCTAGTTTATAAAATGAGGAAACATAAACCTATAAGAGATTAGACAATTTGACACGAAATTCCAGGCAGTAATGGATGGTCACCCTATGGGGGAAGTTTAAATCCTTTCCTGTCCATGATTTGTCCTGTAGTAAAAACCTCCGTGGACATTTTGGTAAGCTGTCCCCTACTTGCACTGAACCGCAAGATCCAAGTTCTGATTTTAAGCATCAATCAAATGGTGCATGGGCTTTCTGATAATAGGTTTTATTTGATCACTTTGACTCCACTATTTGGAATGTCACAAAGTATTTCTGAAGTCTTAAGGTGACTTAAGCCACTAAAATTTCTCATAGTTTCAGAATTCTGTTTGTTCACATTGCCACAAATAATAACACATGAACAATGCGTTGGCGTGCATCTTTTTACCAAAAGCAGTCTGCTCTAATACAATATTCAACCAGTCATCACTTGGCGAGAATATGCGACCGAAGTTGAGAGGGAGGTGTCAGCGTAACTGTTGCACCTCAATGTCCATAGAGAAAAATTTTAGTTTAAACACTTTTTGTACTCACTACCACGAACCAAGCAAGTACCGGATGGTGCTGGTGGTTGTTTCTCTGCAAAGGAAAAAGGAATTATTGTGTAGTAAAATTTCTAATTAATTAAGAACTCCTTAAAATGCGAAGATTGCAGGGATCTATCTGAGGGAAATGCTTCACAAAATAGTCTGCACTGAACACGCGAAAATGTATGAGTGTAACTAATGCAATGGGAAAAAATAAAGATCTTTAAATGTGCTAATTCATACTAACCATGGACTAAGACCGAAACGATCCTTTATTTCAACAGAAACGCGCTTAAGCAGACGAAATTGAACCTGAGACCCGAAAGTATGAAGGGATGCATTACTTGAGTTCCCGATAGTCTCTACCGTCTTGAGCTATCTCCAAAACCTTATCAAAGCATATAAGCATGGAAAAGGTATGCTGTTTACATTCCTGAGTGCAGGGAGACAGCAGAAGGGATGACAACCCAAGTCCACAGGGACGGAAGAGTCGATGCAGTTATAGTGTTTCCTCTTTACACCTTTCCTCTTTTGAGTGTCATCCCTGCTTCTCTCTGGAATCACTCTTCATATTTACTCTTAATGAGTCTCCTTGAGAGGCATAATTAGCAGAGGGGCGGACAAGTTATACAAATGCTTTCATTTTGTCATAGTGTCAAGTCTTTTGAAAAGGTAGGATGCCTTCAAAAATGTTTGTTTCGAAGGCAAGCGTAAAGTTAGAAGCAATGTTTTGCATTAGACTTACTTCGTACTAAAACCACCTTTAGTGAAAATGTTTACCAGCATAAGGGAAAATTCATCGCAATCCTAGCGAGAGGCTGATGGTTATAGACATGATGAAATGCTATAGCACGAAGTTTTCAAACCTGACCACGGCAAATAGCGAGTCTATGTAGGTTCCAACGTTACTAAGAAAATAATCAGTCTACACGACCATTGTTTCTGAAAAGCACTTTAATATTTCTTTGTGAAAGATTGGAAGCTGATTTAATGGATTTAGTAAGAGGCACTTGAAGATCTGTAGATCAGTGGATCATGATCCTTTGGGCAGCAGTAGTGTTCTCGTCACGTACCTAAGAGAAGCACTACAAAAGATTCAGTGCAACAGCTTATGCCTACAGGCTTTTATGAAGCAAAATATAGTTACTAAATAGTCATCAGCTCTCCTGGGGTAATAAACTTAATAAATTATGCTTAGGTTTTTTCGGTCTACTTAAGCAAACGAGAAATAATTCGTGGGAATAAAGAAAGAGGAGGAAACTACTGTCTTCCCGTCAATTCTATCATCTGGCTATGAGGAATTGCGCTCCATTTTGGGAAAAAAATAGCAGTTTGGATTTGCTCTTCTGAAGAACAGGTTTAGATCCTCTCGAAAAGTTTAAGTTATTTATTCTCTGTTTAGAATTACCTATTTAGGAAACCTTCACCTTAAGTCTTCGTCTAAAGTACGAACTTATGTGGTTCCATACACCATCTCCTTTCGAGTGACAAGAAAGGTCTTCAAATAAAAGTGTGCATTGTGGTCTCTGAATCAGGATAGAAATCCAATGCTATTTGCGTTCCAGGCGCGAACAATTTCACATCCGGCAACAAGTTTCGCATGCTTGCCTTTATTTCCGATGGAAAGGATAGACAAAGTTACCTTGTGACTTCAATGAATTATTGCTTTAAAATGGACGATGACAGCTAAAAATAGTTTAGCGGATTGCTGCATTCATGCAAAAAAATACTTTCAACCAAAAAAAGTTTACAGATTTAGGTCGTTTTTAGTTAAATCCCCAAAGAGGCTGTACGCACATAAATATCACTTAATTGGAGCAATTTATGTGATGTCCAGGTAAAAGTCGTATAACTGCAGCTGTCTTAAATGTCTTTACCGATGTTATTGCAGTGATGGCTGGTAAATTACGAACTCAGCACTGATTCCCGCACGTCATACAAGTTGGAAGCAAGCCTAAAAGTGCAAAAGGCTTTGTTCCTGACGTCAAAATACTCAAGAACTCATGCTAATCTAATTTCATACCTGTCTGCTCGGTATTGCATGTGATTGTTCAATGCTGCTAACGCTGCAAGCAAACGATTTGCATCACTTGGAGGTAGCTAATCACGGGAATATGAAGGGTGAAAATGAGGATGGGACAATCGCTCCTCAATCCCCATCTCTCTTCCCTCCTTCTTCCCTCCTTCCCTCCTCATTCTTCTCTCCTTCTTCCCTTCGACCCACCCTCTCCAACTACAGCCCAAATCCCCTCACAAATTAGTTATGCAGCCTTGAGAGGTCTTGCATCATCCCCGACGTGTCTTGTGGCGAAGAACAAGGACCATCTTCCCGACCGAGTGACCAATTGACTGACCAGAACTGACTGCTTGTGCACACTGCTTGTGCACACTGCTTGTGCACATCTTGCACTCGTATCGTCCTGACTCGATAAGCCTCCATCGTAGTTGGAAGACCTCTTGCAAGAAGACCAAACGTTGGAACCAATTATGCCTGCATAACATCATGTTCCCACACTAACTTTCCAACTAACCCACCCACTGACACCTTCATTCACTCACTTCCCGTTGTGAGGAATGGCGCAGTGGCAAGGAAGTGTGCAGTGGGTGGTGTGAGTGGTGGATCGTTTGTGCATGACCACTGATATGCTTGCTTTCTTAACGAGCATTTCAATACCGGAGACACGAAAGCCGTTCCTCATTGTCAATAAGTCAGATCATGCCAAATCTCTTGCTCACTAGGTGGTTACAACTTATTTGTAACCCCAACATCGTCATTTGAATGATTAGTTTACGGTGCTCTTTTAATTTTTGAATCCTCAGTTAAATACATGTTTATGTCAAAGCTATATGACTATTTAATTTCTGGAACTTTTGTGTTACTTTTAGATGCTGTGCGTTTTATTTTTTCAATATTTATCTTGATTGTTACATTCGTTGGAATTACTTTCTAGTAAACTAAATTTACGCCCAGGTTGGGTGAACTTTGTGTTCCCACCATTAAAGCACAGGCTCGATCCACGAGTGCCATAAAAGATTTAATGTTTGCCCAAATCCCAACAGAATTTGAATGCCGGATGGGCTTTAATCTCTAGCTAAATTAAATGCTAATTATATAAAACAAATTATTTACATAACAGGCATTTCTAGCAGAGCATGGGAATCGAAAATGCATGTCAAGTGTTATCACGAAAGGCTTTGCATGGATAACTATTGGCAGGTGGTTACCGCAAATTATAAATATCATGTTTGCGACTAAGAGTATTTACCTCTTAGAATGCCCCTTTTTGCTTCTTTAATAGGCCGAAAATTGCGCCCTCTATTGGGCTAGGGTGTTAGGGTTTTGCAGTTGAAATAGGATTAAAGCTGGACTCCGGCATGAATGATGAATGAAGGTTTTAGACATGCACGGAAAATAATAATTGAGTCGAAGCTCATAAAAACGGTTGGTAAAGATTTTTATTTGTAGCGGATTGCTTGGAACTAGATGATAAAAAGAGTTCCTTTTGGGTTTCGGTTCAAACACAAAAATAGCATTTAGCGGCAGGAAGAAATTAATTTGAAACTAAGACTTTTATGGGATACCAACTTAAGCACTGGAAATCTGTAAAGGTAAGATCACTGGAAATAAGTAGACCGGTCATTGCAGTTCCGAATCTTTCTTGCTGCAAGCCTATGAAGGGTTTTTGCAGCTGAAGCGTTTGATTAAAGTTACAAAGCATTAAGTAACCACTCGTGGACATTTTCCGCAAAGCCATCCGCTCCTCTAGTGCGTTCAGCTTCTGCCGAAAAGTTTGCAAATTTGCTGGCATTTTTAACACAGTAAATCATACAGCCATAACTAAATAGGCTCTTTTTGTCTTGATTTGATGATAGAAATTCGCTTAAGGATAATTTTAAAATGCATATTCCTGTTCCTCAATAGCCTTGTCATTTACTAGGCTATGCATTGGATTATTCATCCCTACATTTGAAACTATCCTAATGCGTATCTCGGGAGCATTTTGAGATTCTGAAAAAAGCAGACGAATGTCTTAAAGCCATCAAGTTGCACTGCTATTGCGTCTCCCACATAGGGATATTTCAGCAGTTCAAATTCCAAAAGTTGGACCTCTATTAGTAACACTTTTGCCGTACTACAAATGTTTGTTTTATGGTGCCAAAATGGCAAAAGTGGATTTGATTAGCGAATTCCAATCGAAGTGAACTGCATTATGGAAAATCAGAACACCATCCAAAGATTAATGCATTGGCAAATAAGCCGCTGTTCGGTTCATGTGAAATTGGGGAAGTGAAGCATAATCTTTTTCCCACCCAATTCGGAGAGGAAATAATCCTAGGATCTTTTCAAAACCAAATTAAAAGACTATTGAAAAGCTTCATAAAATCGCTGACTGCTGTTTTACAATGTAGGCAATGTAAAAAGCAAAAAACAACTTTGTTGACCACCCTTATTCATAATGCATTTGTTTGATGAAAGCCTTTAGCAGCATATTTTATAAGACGTCAGCTGGAAAAAACTGCATTGTCGACATCTTATAGATCGCTGCTATGACTAGTGAAGTAAATGCGGTGACTTACATGAAGGCATAATAATGCATGAATGGATATGCGTCTATCTATCCGTGCAATGCTCATTGATGGGCTCCCTATGCATTATCCTCGCCTCAATCCAAAAACACACACTCCATCAACCCATCATTCCATCCAACTTCTTTGCACCTAGTGGAAGTGATCTAGCTCAAGTCCATCACACGCTGCTTGTGTAGGGCACTTGACGCCAGAACTCACTGACTGCCAACAGTTGAGGCACTCCGATTCTGTTAGACACCCACCCACCAACAGGCGAACCGCGTTGAGAGGAGTCGTCAGAGCAGGCCCATTTCATCCCACCCCTCCAACAATGAAGAAGCGCGTTCCACTACTCACATACACATCCGCGATCAAGGCACCATTACCAGGGTCAATAGTCCTCCTAGTGCTTAAAGTCAGTGATGATGAGGTGGTCGGATCGCGCCCACGAGCCACAATGGTGAGCAAGTCATTCACCAACTAACAACAGTCACATTCAGAGGTTACTGGTGCGTTTTCCACCCTTCACTCCTTCACCCAACATTTTGTGCGTGCACCGCTTCTGAAGTGCCCTCTGTCCAACCGATCGACCAGGCGACTCGCAATGAGGAACGGATTTCGTGTCTCCGGTATTGAAATGCTCGTTAAGAAAGCAAGCATATCAGTGGTCATGCACAAACGATCCACCACTCACACCACCCACTGCACACTTCCTTGCCACTGCGCCATTCCTCACAACGGGAAGTGAGTGAATGAAGGTGTCAGTGGGTGGGTTAGTTGGAAAGTTAGTGTGGGAACATGATGTTATGCAGGCATAATTGGTTCCAACGTTTGGTCTTCTTGCAAGAGGTCTTCCAACTACGATGGAGGCTTATCGAGTCAGGACGATACGAGTGCAAGATGTGCACAAGCAGTGTGCACAAGCAGTGTGCACAAGCAGTCAGTTCTGGTCAGTCAATTGGTCACTCGGTCGGGAAGATGGTCCTTGTTCTTCGCCACAAGACACGTCGGGGATGATGCAAGACCTCTCAAGGCTGCATAACTAATTTGTGAGGGGATTTGGGCTGTAGTTGGAGAGGGTGGGTCGAAGGGAAGAAGGAGAGAAGAATGAGGAGGGAAGGAGGGAAGAAGGAGGGAAGAGAGATGGGGATTGAGGAGCGATTGTCCCATCCTCATTTTCACCCTTCATATTCCCGTGATTAGCTACCTCCAAGTGATGCAAATCGTTTGCTTGCAGCGTTAGCAGCATTGAACAATCACATGCAATGCCGAGTAGACAGGTATGAATTAGAATTGTTCGATCAACTTATGCATGGGGCTGCCTTCAAGTAAGCAGTTATAGGCTTTGCACCATTACGTACATCTAAAACGGTTTTCAGCGAATCGGTGGTAATGCTAAATAGTCTGCAAAAGGTATTCTTTAGTGTGACACATGGCATTGGTGGCACAAATTCACTGACTGTGTCACATTCTCGTTAAACCTTCAGAATCACTTTGCTGTTATTATTGTGATGTTAAATGGATTCATAAACGCAAGTGATTTTGTTTTTTTTAGTCACACTAAATCTCTCAGGTGAGGAATCCCATCACTTTTCAAAGTGCTAACATTTTCACTCCGATTTTACTTCATATGGCATTTATGCACTTGACTTTGGTTGCCACATCATGCATCATTTTTGTTTTTTTCCAGTTTACACGCTTTTAGCTATTTATCTCACAGCTGTGGTTTTCGCAAGTGAATGCTGTTACATATGCCTCACTGGGTACGCTATTTATTCCATACTGCCTCAACTCTCAGGAAGTTTGCCTTTAAAAATTAAAGAGCACTTTAATTCTGGCCAGTTTTAACTATCATACTTTTTACAATCTTCATAGCTACCAAATAATCAAAACAGTCAAGTTTTACCACTGCCTTTTATGTTTGTCTAGACTGCATAATGATTGTAAACTTTGATGAGTGAATCAGACGTAGTTATTGAACTATCCGATTCTCAAACTGTAGTATTTTTACTGTAACTACCGATAAAGTAGCCAATTTAGACCATTTTTTGTGATTTTGCAGGATCTTAGACCTCAAACAGATGTATTATTGTATCTTAAAAAGGGCTAATCATGAAGCTAATTTCACCAATTTGATAAAGCTAGTGGTAATTCTTGCGCTTTTTCATCTTATTTAATTAGCAGGACCCATCAAGTTAGCTTTTTGAACGACGTGATAATCTCCTGCTTTTGAATAGCATAACTTGACTCAATCTGCCTTTCTAAATTTGTGTATTTGAAGGCTCTACTTTAGTTAAAGCTTTATGACGATTTGTCGCCGGCACACATTTTTAACAACTTAAATGCTTTTGAAATTTATCTGTGCACGGTGTCGAATGGCAAATTATCTGTGATTGTAGTTGGTTGGCCAAAGGCAACCTCAACTTGCCCACCGCTGATTGGTTGATAATTGCAAACACAGTCTTACCAGGCGCACACACCTACAACGAAACCGTGAACCATATCCCTCATCATTAAATCGGCTCAACCCACCCTCAATACATATGCAACTATGCCTAATGCGTCACATTTACCGACAGAAGCGGAAAGTCCAAATGTCACTCACCCCGAGCCCATGGAAATATTCAATTTGGGCATGAAACTCGGCATGAGTTTGCCCTATATTCCACTCATGATTATAGCTCTTATCGGAAACTCCCTCGTTTGCTACGTTATTCATCGCTATCTTCAACACTCAGTCACTAACATCTTCCTCTTTAACCTCAGTGTTACGGACATCCTTACCACTTTAGCCGTCATTCCTATGACAGCGATCGCAGACATTTGGCTCAATCACTGGCCATTCGGAGCGACTATGTGTAAATTGGTACCATTCATCCAATGTTTGACAGTCACTTTGACAGCCTTCACCCACGTCCTCATCTCCTGTGACCGCTTCCTCATTGTGTTTCGACCTCTGCAGAGACGTCGGCTGCTAACACCACGACGTGCAAAATTTCTCATCATTCTCCTTTGGATGACTGCATGTATTCAGGCAACGCCGTTGGCAGTGGTGGGATACCTGCCAGAGGGCGCGAATGCGCGTTGTGAGGAGTCGTGGGACGCTCATAGGAGTCAGGTCTACACTACTACGCTCATGGTGATGCAGTATTTCATTCCACTGACCCTTCTCATTTGCTCCTACTCCGTGATTTGTTGGAAACTTAACTCCACTCAAGTGGGTGGTGCCATTTCCGCCAGTCGGAGTCGAATGGCAGTCAGATCAAAGCGAAAGGTTAGTAAAAAATTTTTATTGGCTTCTGATAAATGGGTGTGAGTGATTATGATACAATACCCCACTGTCTATTGTGTCAGTTTTTAAACTCACTTAACAGAGGTCTTGACTTGTAGCAAAACACTTCGTTGGTCTTTAATCCTATTCAACAGGTTATCAGCTTTAGTCTTTTAAAATTTGTCTGAGTGATTTGAAAAATTTGTCCAGTTTCCAGTTATAATGACGAAACAAACGCATAACTGCTTTTGAAGGTTATAGGTAACATTCTGTGCATCGTGCATTCACGTGCGAAGATCCAGTCTCTTAGACTGAATTCATATTTCGCTGAAAACGGATTTTAATGTAGTTTAGTTCAAATAACGAATCATAGATTCAAGTGAAAAAGCCCCATAATATTTTGAATTCAAATGGGTGTTTAAACAAACGTGCATAAGTGTGGAGTCTCTCAGTCAGCATCTCATTGATGTTAATTAATTCCACGATCTCCGTAGAAGCTGGCTGAATTTTTAGATGGAGGCAGCTGAATGGATAATGCTTGAGCTTGAAACGATTTATGGAAAGTGTAGTGTAATTTGGATGTATTTTGGCGCTAAGTAGAGGTATTCTGAAACATTTATTTTAAGCAATTTTGTAAAATTTCTCGGTCAGTCAAAAGGATATACACCTCATCGAGGAGTGAACCAAGGTGGACTGGGGGTCGGATATGAGGTGGAAAGCCATTTATTTAGGTATAAACACTTTTCAATGGTCTTATTTTGTTTTGACCTGAATTTTAAATTTGACCCAAAATGTTTGCTTACATTGGGGGAGTGGGGAGGGTTAGTACTATCGTGATTTGATTCCTGCATACTAACGAGGGTCTAATTCCTCGTAATAACGGCGGAATATGCACTATCAAGCTACGCGACCTTTAAAATATGCAAACTTATCTTTATGCGATATGAAGAAGTGACAAGTGGATTAGTCCTCAGTTGTTGAGCCGCACGATGATGTAGAGACCGAGAAATTGATCGGAGGTTGCATAAATAATGTGGCCTCATTGGAACGCATGCTTTCCGTATTTTCATAGACATAATTACAAGCCCGATTGTCTTAGGAAATCAACCACGCACATTCAAAGCAAACTGCACACATTTGCAATCAGTTCGATAGATATGTAAATGAGCACAATAGGTGGTACAGCCACTTTGTCTTATCCCAACGGTTTTACAGTAACTTCTTTGCAAGTAAAGTTTAAGTAAATTATCTTATAAAATGGGCGTTGCTAGTTTGGGATAACGGGATAGGGTACGTAACCTCAAGTTTTACTAGCTATGATTTCATGCTAAAAATAGATACTTCTGAGTTTTACTGAAGACAAAAAAAGTTGACGCACACTGTCTGCTTGGGTTATTTCTTCGAAAATCTGGTGAGATATATGACCAGAGATCTAAATAAAATACCTTGTCTTTTAAAATGCCTAAAATACCAAGTGAGTTTAATTAATTAGCTTCAATGATAGGAGGTTGGAGTTAGCAGGTTTTGAAGGGCAAAGTATGCGGAGTTTGAATGACTGGCCTTTGTATTCATCATGAAGGACCAGCTGCTTTTTGTCACAAAACCAAAACAAATGATTTACCATTTTTTTGTTTTTTTGCGAGGGCAATTGTACAGAGTCAACTGGCTTTTTTTGACTGCCTCGTTCATTTTCATTTTAAAATTGCACGAGATATTACGACACACCAATGCGGATAACCATAAATCTTTAGACCGGAATGAATTAAGCAATATTTTCCGCACCATTTGCAATATATGCTAACCCACGATAAACAGGCTGCATTTTTTGCACAATAGCAAGGTACTTGTTCAAAATCGTCCCGATTTTTGGGCGGGTCGCACTGAAGTGTAAGACCCATAATTCTAAGAAAAAAATTGTTGCTGTGTCATAAGGGGTGGATGTTAATAAATATCGTCCTGATCAAAAAGTCGTCGTTTCGGTATACTGACCAAGGATAATTTGATGTCTTGCATAATACTTTATCATCCAATCAAATAGGTCCATTTTGACAGCCTTTCCATACCTAGATGCATACCGTAATGGCTTTTCTAATTTCCATTTCGTAAACTTGGGGTTGAGATGCAGTGGAGCGAATCATTTTGTTCACGAAATGTTGGTTGGCAATCAACTTTAAGTAAAACGTTTTGCATATTCGCCTATTCGGTATGAAACGATTAGCTTTAAATAGTAGATATACGCTTTCGTCTCGGCATAAATGAAAATGCCTTATCATTATGATCAATGGCCATGAAATCATGGTGGACACTGTTGCGGCTAAAGTGCCTGCGCCGAATCTCATTTCGGTGGTACTGGCTAACCCACGGGAGAGCGACATTTAGGCTAATGCTTCCTTTGCGTGATAATGATTCCGTTTCCCTCCATCTTCCTCTTTTTTTATTTAATATATCTAGACTGTCTGCTAACTCATTTTGATTGGTTATCAAATTGGTACGAAATTAGCAAAATTCACTGGTTAGGACATCTTGAAAGAATTGGTACGATAAATTTTACACATACTCCGCTTCTATACACTCAACACGTTCCTACCACATATCTGTGCAAAAGTGTGCATAAGTAAAACAATGAGCCATACATTTAAGAGCTGTCATTATACATTTCCAAGGAGAGGAGCACTAACAATGTTATTCTATTTATTTAAACAAAAGTCTTCAACAGCATTAATATAGGGGATAATTTTCTCGTTTCTTCTACATTTTAATCCTATTTGGTAAGATATTTTTCGGCTCTTCATTATAATAAAAACTCCCCAACTCTGGTAGGATCAGGGGCTTTATGCAAACTCTGTTTGTTAAATCAAAAGGGATAGGATCAAGTCAAAACAGGTTGATTACCTTTCAAACTCTGTTTAACTAATCCCGCACTCGAAGCAGAGATTACTGGGGAAAAGTGGAGGAAGAGAGGCATGAGGAAAACCATAAACCATCGCGTGTACTGATCTTTTTGAGTTTAGATCTGTCGCATCTCAGCTAGATCTATGACCTTAAGCCCTCATTAACAGGGTCATTGGGTGGGAAGTTCCCTCAGAAAGCACTATGGCTCACTATTTTTTGAGTCTATTTTTATTTGGACTCTAAGCTGCAAAAAATGCTATGGAAATGTTGGGACACTCGAGTTGAAGTTGGCATTATTGGGACGTGGGGTGGTGCATTGCGATGTGTAGCAGAATTAAAACTGGCGAAGATATCCCAATTAGCATTGACTTTGAACGTCTCAGTCCTCAAAATATCGGTGATTCTGGTGAGTTTCGGTGAGATCTAAGGAGGACATACATCTTTGGACGCATTCAAATAAGAGAATGTCTCTGGAAGCGTTGAAAGGGGTTTTCTGATGTTTCGCTCTAATAGCATTTTATGCTGCATTCCAATATTAAGAGAACTTTTAAAGAGGCCGCGAATAAAAGGTATTTTAAAAGGAGTTACAATAGTTTTTACGACAGACTGGGATCAACTGAAACAGATGGAATGAATGGAAATATTGTCTGACTAGTTTTATCCCAGTTATGTTTCGCCTTCCAATTTGATTGCCATTTAACCACCGGCTAATATTCCACCTTACTTTTCCTCTACTTTCACAAGGCGAAGGAGCAACGGATCTTCGGTATTCATGCATAAACAATTCTTTAAGTGGTTTTTTTTGCACTGCAAGTGAAGCTGAATCACTCAATCCAAAAATCCTCTTGTTCCTAAACGTAAAATGAGTATTTATCAAGCTTTTATGCGCTTTAGCTTCCACTTTTTGCATCTCCTTTTATTCAATCACTCGCTTTAGATCCACTTAAACAAAGCTTTACTTCAGAGAGCCAAATGAGATTTGCTGATACAGAACATCGCTGAGAGTACTTTAAAGCCAGGGTTAAACAAGATTTTGTAAAATCAACTTTATTTTGTTTGTGCAAAGATAGTGAAACAATGTTACCACCATTCTTTGTCTAAGAAATGAAGCCAATGTAATCTGCACAACATCTCCACCTGTTACCTTGCATGCCACAAACTAAGCGTAGAATGGGTACACGCCAAGGATTACCGCGGCTTCATGAATTTCTCCAAGTTTAATCAAATGCTTCAGGAACCTAGCTTCCAATTTCCCCATTAGGATTTTCTTTCTACAACCAATGAAGATTTCAGGCACAATCAACAGGAGCATTAGTTCCGTATCAACGTTAGGCAATTTATCCGTTGCTTATCTTTAGATACATCATTGAACCATAAAATCAGTCTGATTATACACTTATCTGGGTATTTTTGCAGTGCACATTCATGGTAAAGAAAGTTAAGTGGTACCCCTTATGGAACTTTCATTCAATGACTGCTTTCCATGCAATAACCAACAGCATTACTTGACACGGAATTATTTTTTTTTCAGACACCCGAAATCTGCCATTGATACTCCCTAAAAGCTAATATTGGACGTATAAAAGTGGAAACTTGATTGTTTGTGCTTTTAATGGCGTCAAAGCCCAACTGGTTGCATGTATTTTTCATCCATTAAGATGGTGAAGATGATGATAGCCGTATCAGCACTCTACGCCATATCGCAGCTGCCGCGCCACGTGATCTACCTTTACGGCACAGTGGTAAATTGGGCTTCTCGTGACCTTGCCATCGCCTGGACTTTTGTGGTATTGCTGAGCAGTTCAGCCTCCTGCTACAACCCCTTCATTTACGCGTGGATGAACCAGACCTACCGCACCGGCTTTTCTCGCGTTCTCTGCTGCTGCTGTATCAAGTGGCGCAACAAACAGCAGCCAGAGGGACGTTTCAAGAGCCGCTCCACCGATGAGTTTTAGTTGTGCCGAGGCGAAATTATCAGAGCAGTTTACTATTTTGTGTATAAATATTACCATGTATGTACCTATGTATGCTTATGGCTTTTGTGTGTGAAGAGTTTTATTCAATTCACTAATGTGGGCTTGTTGTTTTTGTAATAAGTCGGATCACGTGCTAGCTTTCGGAAGTCCTGGTAAAAGTACGCCACTGCCAGATGGATCTGTGATTCTGTGTAGAAATTTATAAAGCCACTTCTGTAATTATTCTAAATTTACGTAATTTTGCTAACCTCGCTACACATACCATTTGTTTTCGCTTTCTCAATGCTGCTGCACAAAACCTTAAAATCACTTACTTAATGCAAAGTGAATAGAATACTTCTATTTGCTTTAAGGTCATACATAAATTATTAATTGTTACCCATACTAATGTTCAACTCTGCTCATGCTTTTGTTCACCCTACGCCACTTGTTCGATTGCCTTGGGTTCAATGGGCTACGTTACAATACAGCTTCCTGATCCACCATTGCATAATTTTTATTGTCTATATATGCACATAAACGCTGCGTGCATTTGCTTGCCGCTTTTTTTAAGTCTAGAGCATTACTTTTACTTTGGTTCTTTTATCTTTTCTTCAAAATATTTCATCAAGTAATTTACTTCTTTAGGGTCGATGGCACAGAAAAGTAGGCAGGTACCTTAATTTTACGATGTTCCATCAGGCTTGCCAATTTTCTTTATTAGGCCATTCATCGAATTAAAGTACCTACTTGGCAACTTTTAATGGAGAGGAAAAATAACACGAATTCGTGTAATTCGTGTATTTGAAAGCATGCATCGCTATTTAATTGCTGTTGTGACCTAATGCCTTCCAGCTTCTGTGTCAAACTTAGCTTATTCTCTCAAATTTATAGGACTTCTTGAGCTACTGCTCATCATAGTCTCCCGCATACCCTTATAGCAATTTGTCCGAAGGGTTCCAAGACCATCGATGGGAAAGTGAATGCTGACTGTCATACCTTACCTTGTTCTAATCCGTCTTCGTTTAAGTTCTAAGTTATCAGATATTTTGTCGAAATCAAAAAAAACATATATTTATAGTTATCCGTCTGTTAGTACCTGATGCTCTTGCGGAAACGCAGAATGGAAACAAGAGCAAGTTGGAACCGATGAACTTTATACCTGCGCCTATTCATTGCCTATGCTCGAGTTGGCATTGCGCTTCGCAGCAATCTTGACCTTATTGGCAGACGCCGACTCAATGCCGTTAGAAATTACGCCAATAACTAAGTCATTTGTTCAAGTACCAGCAAATACCTTAGGTGTTAAAAAATATTGGAGGCTTAAATGTTAATTGAAAAGCAATTAAGTTTAGCTAATAAATTAAGCTTTTAGGCGTCAACAAGATTGGCACCAACTTAATCCATTCATTTTATCAAACCGCCTTCCTTGTTATTCCTCGGTAATAGTACTGTACGAATGATACCACAGTTCTAAACTTTCCAACTAACCTACCCACTGACACCTTCATTCACTCACTCCCCGTTGTGAGGAATGGCGCAGTGGCAAGGAAGTGTGCAGTGGGTGGTGTGAGTGGTGGATCGTTTGTGCATGACCACTGATATGCTTGCTTTCTTAACGAGCATTTCAATACCGGAGACACGAAATCCGTTCCTCATTGCGAGTCGCCTGGTCGATCGGTCGGACAGAGGGCACTTCGGAAGCGGTGCACGCACAAAAGGTTGGGTGAAGGAGTGAAGGGTGGAAAACGCACCAGTAACCTCTGAATGTGACTGTTGTTAGTTGATGAATGACTTGCTCACCATTGTGGCTCGTGGGCGCGATCCGACCACCTCATCATCACTGGCTTTAAGCACTAGGAGGACTATTGACCCTGGTAATGGTGCCTTGATCGCGGATGTGTATGTGAGTAGTGAAACGCGCTTCTTCATTGTTGGAGGGGTGGGATGAAAGGGGCCTGCTCTGACGACTCCTCTCAACGCGGTTCGCCTGTTGGTGGATGGGTGTCTAACAGAATCGGAGTGCCTCAACTGTTGGCAGTCAGTGAGTTCTGGCGTCAAGTGCCCTACACATGCAGCGTGTGATGGACTTGAGCTAGATCACTCCCACTAGGTGCAAAGAAGTTGGATGGAATGATGGGTTGATGGAGTGTGTGTTTGGGGTTGAGGCGAGGATAATGCATAGGGAGCCCATCAATGAGCATTGCACGGATAGATAGACGCATATCCATTCATGCATTGTTATGCCTTCATGTAACTCACTGCGCAGTCTTAACAAGGCACTGGTTTCGTGATAATTTATGTGAGTGGTCCATGCAGTTATTTTGCCACCCACGATCAAATTCAATTGGGTAAAATTATCAATGGACGATGAAATTTTTTAAGGCTATGTTAAAATAACGGCCGTTGTGTACATTTTATTTGAATGATAAGAAAAAAAAATTGCCCAAATTTAATGATTGTTTCACAGATCCTTTGGCTAACAGTCATAAGGACTTAGGTTTGATATAAGCAGAATTTGATGAGTAATTGATCATAATGTCAAATAAATCTTTACCTAATTCTTGTGCATATCTTCATGATGTTTTAAGGGAAACGAATTCTTACTTTTTAAAAGTGAATTTTCCTTCTTAAACTTATTGAGTTTCTCCTCGAATACAATAGCATATGGTGATTTGGGGTATTCAACGGATCCGTTTCCATATTGAATTTCTTATCTTAGTAGAATCTATCCGTAGCTGCAATGGTGGCCAATCAAGAGATGCTAAGTCAAAAGAGTAAGATTTATCTGTGATATATTTTCCCCATTCCATACTAGAGAAACCGTCTAAGTTTTGCCTATTGCTGCGATATTTTTCGTGTGTGGGGAATTAGTTAATTGTTACATTACATTAATGCCGACTTTTGATATGTATCACAAATCTAAATAACAGTTGGCAGAACGTAACCACAGGACTGGGAATCACTGAAGTCCTAATAAGTTGTGCCATCTCATTACACACCGACTAACAAAAATAGGCAATGCGAAATAATCCCCAATCCATTGTTGACGCTACTCAGACCTGACTGCAAATATTACTCGGCATTTATTTAATTTTCGCATCTATTGCTGCGCAGGTATTTTGGGCTTCTGTGCTACCAACTCGATGTCTTGCGAAGTCTTCAGGAGTGGATCGAATACCATGGGGATTACAGAGTACCTATCCCAAGCAACTTGTAATTAAGGTGCTCTCCTACTCGTCGATTCCGCAAAGCGTACAGCAATGTATAGGTTTTAGTGTGACTAGCTGACATTACTTTGTTTTGATTGCAAATGCCTCGATGAGACTACGGTCGTATTATCATTTTCCATCGCAAGCATTGGCTAATCCCTTCACAGAAAAAGAAATTGCATAAAAATTTGTACCTAGGATACCATGGAATGCGTGAAGTCTAGAAACTCATTTTTACAGCAAATAATGTGATATCTAGGCCGGATTTCGTGTATCCGAACGGGTAACCATTCTTTGTATTTCCATTACCACCCAATTTTACGGTGTTTTGGAAAGACGAAATTACACCCATTGATTTCCCAAACAACCTGCAATTGATTGAAGGTGGTACCATATGCTACTGTCTACTAGACCTGGTTACCCATCTTTCGCCATAGAAGAGTGGCATTACGTTTATGCCACAACATAAAAGACATTTTAAACTCTAAATTAAAGGTAGGTAATAGGTGATAACATCATCTGCACCACAATTTTACCAAGACACAAAACACTTATATAAGTACTTGTAAAGTTAGATGCCAGTGGTAACATCGCCTTTAAGCAGAGGGTGATATTTAAAACCATCACCTTAAGCCATTCAATCTACTTTAAAGCCTGCTACTTAATTATTCAAAAACGATTTTATTGACAAAAGGTAAAATAGGTAGGCCGATAAATGAACACTTTTATAGAAAACAGAAATTAAATGATCAAGAGCAATCACTTAGATGTCTCATTAATTTATTATTAACTCAATCCTGCCGTGTTCAAGGGCGGTACATAACGCCAACCCACGATAATTTCAAGCAATTATGCTGCTAAACAGACACCATTTTTAAATTATAAGTTGAAGGTAGCACAAATATTTAAGTGGTCCCGGTAGGCAGCAAAGGGTCTCACAATCACGGTATATTTTTGAGCCAGCAATTATTTAATCGCGTCAGGTATAACCCAAATAATTACTGCCATTAAGTCAACGAGCATCAAAAAAATTCTTTTTAACATAAGGCTGGATAAGAAAATGACTCTTGTGCAGTAAATGCAAAAACGATTGGCCCAAAAGAAGAAGTGAACTCGTTGACACCGAAGGAGGTGTACAATCGCTACAATTTGCAGTCATTCAGTAATTTGCCTCGTGACAGAGAAGCACAGGCAGTGGAAGCACCGAGATGCGAATGCAACTACTGCTGGCAGGGTCTTCATTATCATTGCTCCTGAGCCTCAGTGACCTTCTCTTCTGGCCATAGAATGACTGTTAAGCATAACTGAAAGTTAGTCTTAACACATCAATCTGGATCACTTCTGATAGCTATGTTTAATTATTTGTTTATTTAAGGGTGGTTGGTTGATAGAATAACTTGTAAATACTTCCTCTACAGGACTTCTCGCTGCCACATTCATCAAAATGCTATGCAAGAAGCTGCGTAAAAATATGCAGCTTTGCAGCTAGGTCTAGTTCTAAAACTCAGGAAGTTTTAATCGCTTCCGAAAGATGCCACCAAATTTTCATGAAATGAGGCTTCGAAATGAAGGGAAAGTAGTGGAAGATCGGTGAGGAATATGGCACCGGTGGACGCATTCCTATGTCTATTTTACAATGCATGCATAAAAAATACCCCACATGTTTTACAAACCCTGTAAATTGTTGCACTCTACTAAAGTGACCAACACAGAAAACCTCAAAATCTTTTCCAAACATTTATAATGAAAAAAACTAAGCGCCTCCAATTCCAAAGTCGTGGGCTTCCTTGGTGTCAAAAGTTTTATGCTTTGCTAAAGAACATAAAATTTGGACAAATCAGATGCGCAAATATTATGCATGCAGATACGCATTGCCATTTAGGGCAGAGGAAGTCATAAATTTTAATTATTGAATGCTGCCCCTCCCACACTTCCTTCTTCTGAAAGTAGCATCCGCGACCTCCCTAAAGATACTATAGGGTGTTTAAATTTGGATAAGACTTGGACTTAAAGCTACAAAGGGATAAACAAACCTTTAAAAGTGATGACGCAAAAAAATACTGTAAAACCAAGGTAATTGCTGCGATCCAAGACCATGTGCGTCCTTACAGTCAGCTCAGTTGGATGCTGTTTTATTTGGTGAAATGTGGCGTGAAGTAATGGGTAAGGACGAGTCGGACTCCTCAAAGGATATAATAGTTGGTGGCTGCTAGAACCTCTTTTCTGTTATTACTTAAAAATAGGTTCAAGCCGTAAAGCCAGGACTATTTGTGCAACTTCATGCTTTGATTTTGCGGGTACGTAGGGTTCTTCTTTTGCATGGCCTTCAGTCCACGTCAGCAGTTCCCCCGGCCCTTCTGTAGGTCGGCAATACATATTATGCCATGGCGTTATGACTTCTTTTCCATTCAGGACAGACCCGGAGCATTACAAAAGCGTTTCGCTGGTTTGACATTTAAGGTGTATATAATTATGTGGGTGGTCCTTACTTTTTATCATTTTTTATCCAAAAAAACCCATTTTTATTGCAATTTTGGCGTATTTTAATAAAACTAATTAACTTTTAATGACCTTTTGGAGCTTATTAATAGAGATTTTGACCATAGATTACACATTTGCGCTAATTTTAGCGTCACGATATTGTAAATGCTAATTTTAATTCCAATGGAGACACAAAAGGACGTTTGAACTACACCGACTTTTAAAGTGTTTTACAAATGTTTCCATCCACCCATCTCACTGCTCGGAAGTTCAGAACTGACATCTAAGAGTTTGTTGTCAATGGCCTTCTTGGTGAACAATCAGATTTTCTGATTTTTCACAGTCAATCAGCTTCATATTTGGAGTAATAACTGGTGCTTGTTACGGGTAGAAGATTTTCGTATCACCTTGCGATTGCAAATTTAAGTTTTCAAGGGATTAAAAAGTGTGTAGCTCCTTTCCAAGTGAATGGAGGGCGGATTTCTATTTTACCTGAGGGTAATAGCAACGACACATGACAAGCTGAAATTTCTTACAGCACAATTTGTCCTTTTAGACTGTAAAACAGTAAATAAGGCCGGGTTACTTGTGTGTAAAAGCATCAAAGCATTTTGTCATAGAATACTTTTAATTCTTAGGGGAACCTAATTTATCACAAATAACAGGAACTAAGCAAACTACTTCATTTCAGAAAAGAATTTCAGAAGCCATGAGAAGGGCTATGTGGTCTCCATATGAATGTGAAAAAACAGATGTTTCAGTGGTGACTAAAACTAATGTTTCTGTCTGTCTGCTTTTAACGTTTAAAGGTATTCGCAAAAGAATTGATAGACAGGTAAAAGATTAAATCCTTGGACATAAAAATCTGTCTCTTCCGCTTTTACTATTCCAGGAAACTTGAAAGAACTAATATAAACAGTAATGGTTACAGTGCAGTGTTGGCTGAAACTTCAACCTGAATAATAATTCCGACCACTCAAAGGGAACGTCCTAGATAACTTGAATAAACAACAGTACCTCAAAAGAGGGATTCGTATTCTACCAGAGTTTTGAAAGGATCCATAATGTCAAAGTATAGTAGGAAAATTAAAACTAAAGTGGTTCTTGAAACTAGATGCTAAGAACTGTGTCACTTATTTCTTCACGATTCCGATAGGGGGTAGAAGCAGAGATTGTTTTTATTTGCATCGGGGACAATCCTAGTAGGTTATGAAGCTGCACTGGAATCAGGGTGTGCGCAAAGTAAAATTTTTTGGTGCATGATACATTTGTTGCGCAACTTGTTTTCAACAGAATTCCCCGTCAGCCCTTAACATAGCTATGAAGCCCCAATCCAGCTCCAACACCGTAATGTGACACATCGGTAGGAAGAGGATGTATTATTAATGTTTAGAGTACCTGACGGAGCGTCAACATGAACGGATTGCTATGCCACTAAGGCAGTAAGAGAAGCCCATAGGGAATCAAGAGACCAAGTAGCAAAACTGCAATTAAAACAAATGCTTTCGTTTCAAAGAACATAATAGGTCAAAAACATTTACTTTTCATTACGACGTAGTCATTCATATTTGACTGAACTGGAAGGGCGTAATTTAAATGTCGTGAAGTAACACTTTTTTTTACTTCTTAGAATTTTCTCATCCGAAAACTTTTATTCCTCTTTCGATGGAGCGAGTTTCCATAAACTAGCAAAGGGATTAAATACTTTTGGGAAACTCTACCCTGACTGTCTTCACTTCTAGCCCGAAAATGCGTGACTGTTTCAGCTTTTTTGGGCTTTCAAAGCGCCCTGTTGACAACAGCCCTTCTTCAGTCTACAAAAGCCTTGCAATAGCCTCCCACGTTTTCTTCGCCGTCCTCTACTATGACAAGTTTCTTCTCTCTAGAGCCTAGAACTCTGCCTTTGATCGGATGATGCGCGCTCCTTCGATAAGGTTACAATGATCACAGAGTCGCCTGTTCATGTAAATGGGCTTCTTTCAGACTGACTAAATTAGATCAAATCTATTTTGCACACAAAGCTTAAGAGCAGAAAAGCTATCCTTTATATGAGTATGCTATTTTATAAAGACTTTTGTCCAAATTTTGAATGCAATTAAACTGACGTCTTACTCATCAGCAATGTGATTTCAGGGTGGGATTGGACGTACGCATAATCTTTTATTTAGGCACTGAAAGGCTCCTTTTGCATTAATGCAAGGAGTACTTATCGCTAAATCAACATGTGCAGATCATTAAGTCTACATCTTATTAATGCTTTGATAGTTTGTATAATGCTGCGTTTGGTTACGGGGGCACTTAATTCTCCGCAGATTGTGCTTCTGCAGAACGCATGGCCTCCGGACCATGTTAGTAGCCACTCACCTCCTTTGTGCGCCAGTTATATATCTTCTGCCATAATGATGTGACTTACGTCTTCAGGAAAATCTAAGAGTTTCGCGTAAGTAGAGACCGAATTGCTATGAGCTGTAAAAAACCTGCAGGCAGCGCTTGACCCATCATGAGGTTCAGATGTCGTAAATGACTAATAAGTAAAATTTGAGTTCGCAAAAACTTTCAAAATCATCTTTAATACGCAGTAAATAATAAGCGTTTCTCGTGAAACTGATATTAATCCGAAGGGACGCTACGCGCTATTTTATGTACTAGGACTACACTTTCAATGTACTCCTTAATTTTTGGGGCTTAGAAGCGTTTTGTGAGTAAAAAGAAAGGAACCACAATTAATTTACAGTCGAATTGCTCATGGATTTAACCTACAATGTTTACCAAGTACTTTGTTTAGACTAGTTTTCAAATTAATTAGTTAAAATGTATCAATTTGCCATTACCAAGAACTAGGTGATGATGGTGCATGGAGTCAAGACTTCCCTGAGGAAGAAAAAAGACGTAATACTCGGACGGAGTGCGCATTGCCGATACACAGAACGGCTTGCAAACAAATGAGGTGAACTGGAGGTTAGGCTGCTCTGTGGAGAAACAGTAGTGGAGCACTGAATTGGAGTTAAGAAGCAATTGACGTCTTCTAATTGATTCTTTTAACAGGCGAATTGAATTAGCTCAACTATTTAAGGCTACTTCAGTGCTATTGCTTTGCGATTTTTCAATTCATTTGTCAAAAGAGCACATTTTTAAGGGCCACTTAGCCCCTATTAACCCACTAGAATAATTGCAGATTAACACAATTATTTGGCGCTTGTGCCATAAAATCTATCATCTAGATGTAACATATTCCACGCACGACTTTTTAGAACATCTTAATTCCAGCCAGTAAGCATGTGCAACACCACATTTAAAGTATTACCGAGCCAACTGCCGAATCATGATTTGAAATAACAGCAAAAATGGTTTAAAACACCACCATAATTCTGCTTGGCTACTCTTTTCTTGGCCATGATTAATTTGTGCATGATAGGCTACCTCTTAAGAGCAGGCGCAAATATGGGTTTGGGGTATAAAGGCTTTAATTAGGTGCAATAAAAAGAGGTTTGCGACCTCATGGCCTGATTTTGTCTCAGTTGTGTTAGGCGTGGATAGTTTTGGCTTAGCATTTGGAGCTCTTAAAATTTTATAGTATTAAGAGCAGTGTCTCTTACTTCCCTTTTATAGCCTAATCAAGGCGCGTAGAAATTCTTACTTTGTGTGCCGCCTCACTTGATTTTACGCTTCCTCAACGGTGGAGAATGAACTAATCCAAACTCATTTAATAGGCCCTCCTCTTGCAAAAATACTGCATTATTTTGCAAATTAAAATGGACTTAATCTAATTTTTTGTTTTATCTGATGCTATTTAAGTCCAAAACTTAAGGACGCAAAACTTCATATCGGTAGCGGAAGTTATAGCTGACGGTTAAATATGGAAAAGCAGGTGGATTATTTGTGATTCTACAGGCAGCCTAATTAATGGAAAATATAAAGTAATTGTAAAAGCGATTATTTGCATTCGCAAGAAAAGGCGTATTTGATACTCCTTCGGATGTTCGCTTAGGCTCAGGATTGAAGCTTCAATATGTAATTAGCAAAGATTCGCCAAATTGCATTAAAAATTCACCGCCAAAATTAATAATCTGGCATGAGGGCAAACTTTTATAATGTAAGCAACGCTTTTAAGTCGAGGTCGGAGGGCTCTAAACGGGTGAGTTTGTAACCCAAATGGACGGTAAAATGCAATTATAGTTCTTCTCAATCCCCTATACTGCAACGAGAAAACGCCATATCTAGTCGGTGAGGGAAGAAAATTCCCCACATTTTTTAAAAATCAAATGGAGGCTTACCATTTAGAACTAGTCAGTTACTTTTTGTAAAATGTGGATTTTGTTAGTTAAGGTGAGTACCTTATGTTATGTTCGAAATACATAATACAGAACGCTATACCTCCCCTTAATGCAAAGATCTTCATCTAAAAAGATCATCTTCCTGTAAGCCTGTTTTTAGCAACACGCTGCGACACAAACACTTATGTACAGTTCCGCTACTGTTAAGCATTTTTACGCCAAACTATACGGATTTTGTGTCAAATCTGAAATTTTCGTATTGGCATCAGATGTACAAATCTGAAGTGCCTATGAGACACTACTAGGAGCAACGGATATCGAAAGCGACGAACTTCAAGTAGGTACATTTTTACATCTTTTGTGAATTCCCACGCACCCATCTAAGACAGATTTTTATGAAAATCCGGAAATCGTCGTAATCTGGTTGCACTTTAGTCGTGGGCTCTATTTCCCCTTTGTCGTGGATCTTTGCATATTCAGCTTTTAAAGGCGAATTCCTTTCTTCTGCAGCGCTTAGTAGCAGGATTTAGGAAACCTAATTTAAATTTGCATTTTTTGGAGTGGGCTTATTGCCGTTTTTCCCAATATAGTAACAGGGCTCCCCTTGAGAATGTTTTGTAACGTGTGGAACCGGGTTAAATTCTATTACAAGAGTGCGGAATGGGCTGCCAGGCCATTAACAGAAACAGGGTGATTAGGATGCTGTTTTATCGCCGATTTCGACCTAAGTCATGAAGACTAAATAGATCTATGTAAGCAGATATTGCAACAAAAGGCATTATTATCTGTTGCAGATGAAGTCAAGTCCTATTCCCTCTAACGAAGCAAGTCTGACTCCCCAATTTTTTAGTCTACAATCTTATGATCAAATTTACTTGAAAGATACACATGAAATGAAGGATACAGATGTGTACTAAGGGATCCAAAGACTGTCAAATTTAACTTTTAGTAATTATTAAGCATCCAAAACTGTAAAACATTGCCGTGAAAGATCTAGGACTACACTTTTGGCATCTAACACGGGATTACCTATGAGACTACGAAGAGCTTCCAAATGTTTCTATCGTCACAGTTGATAAAATTACATTCAAGAGGGCAATGTAGAATGTCTTGATACCAAATGCCATTCTTAGGCTTACTCTATTGCGCGTGGATTTCGGGTTGCGTTTTAAACGTCCATAACCGTTTCAAATCGTTTGCCTGGAGCGCAAGTAGACGAGACCCTGTAAAATCCTGTAACCTCCTATTTTATGGCGACTAATGCGAAGTGAGTCTGATATTTCCTAATGCTTCATCAACCATGAATTTAGCCATTAAAGGCATCATAAAGGCCAAATCGGGGTGAATAATCACTGTCTTAGATCCCAGTTTCGCTATGATAAATTTTATGGATCGGTGGACAGAAACTGTCATTAACTAAGCGAGGTGCACATTTGCTGCCTCTGAAGGGATTCGGTATTTCGTCTTATTGCCAAGTGACAAAAAGGGGGCTCTTATTCTCTCCCTCTCTTTATTTACAAAGCTAAGTTATTTCACTTCAAGTGGAAAGACGGCATAAGTGCCAATATACCATGAAATAGTTCTTATTTCGACAATTTTGGGCTTTGCTTGAAAATAGCATTTTAAGGAGCATAAATTGTAATGTCTGAAAACCAAAAGTTGAGTTTCTGAAAGCGATGATTCTGACATTTTAAGAGAATTTGATTTCTGTTTCTATAAGCTTAAGAATGGAGTTGAATAGAAGAATGCGCACCTTTTAGATAACGCAGTGGCAATTTTACGACCTTTTCTTCTCATAAGATATAAATATAGATCTAAATGGATCTTTTATTGTTACAATAACTTAAAAGGGTTGTTGAGCTGCAATTAATAATTTTATTGGTTGAACGCAGATAGAGGAAGCAGGTTCCACCGCAAAAACATTTATTTTCCAACATCTTTGCAGTGTTTTTTAAGTTTAATTACCGGGCAAACTACTTTGCTAATTCTTACAAAATGCTCTTAGTAGTCTTTTTAACTTCTTTTGGTAAATATTGTTCATTATTCCAATTTCCAATATTTTAGATTAAATCCCAATTGCAAAGAGGCCAATAAAATCTAGTGCTCATGTCTGCAACTGCCTATGACTTCCTTAGGGATGAAAGGCGACAAAATACTTGGGTAAAATATGCAACTCCAATATACAAAAGATATAGGGGCCACTGGCTTGGTCTGGAGGCGGAGTGGAGCCATTAAGCTACTTGGTACCAACACTGACAGTTTAACCATCAATCAGCAATTGCAGACCTAATTAACAGATAAGGAGAACTTTTCAGATTTGCGGGGATTAATTATGCACATATGCATGTGCATAAGTAGGCTCCATCGTGGTTATCTGTCGGTACCAGGCCAGTCTGTTCGCCATTATGCCCGGAATTCCGCAATTATGAAAAGCAAAAATATTAGTGAAAGGCAGTTTTCGTCATTTCCCACAGAAAGTTTCATTTCGTGGGCATCGTCTTGCAACAGTGGACCTCCATTACGTGCCCACAATCGAGAGTCGTAAGCGTGGAAGGACTGCCAATGTGGCAGACGGTGGAAGGTGATTAATGGCCCAACTGTAAGACTTTCTTTAAAACGCATATAATTTACGAACTGCTAAATGTCGCAGTCTACTGAACCTTCACATATTCTGGAGTTAAGATGTACAGCTTCCCTCATTGTCATACAAAGAAACAAAATCAATTTAGACGCAATTTTCAGTCTTTATGCTGAAGTTAATTTACAGGTATAGGTAAAAATTAAGATTAGTGCAAAAGTATGACAAGGAATAAGCTGAAAAAGGAACCATATATGTTGCGCCTCAAAACGTGCTTTCTTCTCACTTCCTCTCAACTCGACGATTCCTGTTCAAATTGTGCTTTCTCCCACACCTTTATCCTCCGCATCTTACACACGATATGTGCTTCTGTTGTACTCAACACACGCATCCACACGCTCTTCAAACCTAACACTTTCCTAAGCCAACAAAACAGTAACCCGCCCAGACTATTAGTCAGCCATGAACTGAACACATTGCGCACCCTAGAGTCACCTCAGCCTTCCCACCACAGCAACGCCTCATGTGTTCACTGCCAGCGCTTTGACTTCTCATCAGTAGGCAGTACTGCCATTTCCAATCCCCGGTTGAGACTAATGAGACGCCTTCGCATAGTGCTGTTTGTGGTCTTGGTCTCACCAACGCTCTCAATACCACGCATGTCATCATCATCGACGCATGCCCAAAATAGACACCTTCGAATGGGCGCGGTGGGGTGAGGTGGGGTGGGATGGGGTGGGGTGGGGTGGGGTGGGGCAGAAAAGGACGGGGGTGCCAGGACAGGTTAGTCGAGGGAACAGGGGGAGGGGGAGCTATCTTTACAGCGCGGCTTCATTTCGGAGCTCGTTTCAAAAGTGCACGTGCAGGCTTAGTTGCGTAGTATAGCATCGCATTTTCTTCCTCACTCAGATAAACCAAACTGCCCTTATCATTTCCACCCATCAACATCACGAGAATGCACTGACTCCTGACAACCAAAGAGCCAACAACCACTTCTCATAGCAACGCCGACAATTCACATCGTGGGAGCAGTAAACTCGCCCCCGAGTGACGGGATCTCGACTCCTCAAAGGTGCCGAATCTGGGGGTAGACGGTGTGCTCGCAGTCATGATAAACGTGCGCGAATGCTGTGATCTCTGAGATGCCTGCGCATTCAGTGGCTGCGTTGGCCGATTGTTAAGCCGAAGGCAATCATTCACTCAGTCGATTGTAGTAAAACACAATGGGAAGCTGGGTGAGGTGGATGCGGTCTTTGGGCGAACTGTGCAAAAGTGTGAGCGCTCAAAGCAAAGTGAGGGGCAGCTCGAGTGCATTCGGCTTCAATAATGCAATCAAGCTAAAAGCTTTTTCTCCTCATAAGAGCCAAGTGATGTGTGTGCCTCGCCACATTCTGCCTCGCTAGCAGTGAGTGTGTGGACCGAGGTTTAAACTCAAGAGCGCGTTTCTTTCGCTGAGTGACTTGACTTGGGACGCAACGAAGTGGGCATGAAATTCGTCCACTATTAAACTGGAAGTGAACGAATTGCGAAGGCACGTCAGTAACATTGCGAAATGTCGAAATGGCAAACGAAGGGGGTGTTCCATTCACTCCGAAATAACGACAAACGACCAGGCAATCTATTCAATTATTAAACAAAAGAGTCTGCTTTAGAGGGTTATGCTTGCAAAATGAACTCAATTCGACTTGTTTTATAAGTCTACTATAGGGAAATTGGTTTTTGTTGCTTTTGGTGATAAATGCTTTCGAATTACAGAAAGCTTCTTAAATGCTTTTAGCCTTGGAATAATTGTCAAGCTTTGCTCGAATCCTATTTCATGTAGTATTACGTGCGTAGGTCCAAAGGCCATAGTGCTAGCCACCTCTTTTTTATCTCGTGGTCATTTCTCAACCTTTCATTTGATTTTGCATGTTATAGCCCAGTGCTAATGGTAAGCAGAGGTCACAAGCATCAAGTGGTGGAGTTTCATTCATGAAAACGTGGGGCTCCAAGGATGAACTTTGGCCAAAATCTATCTCTTTCTCTGCCGATTGAATTCAACCCATTTCTACTTGTCAGGCATGGAGATGCATGTTTTTCATCATTTTTCACTGAAAGTACCACAGTCCAAAGCATTGCTTGAAACTCTGCTTACAAGCTAGAATAGTAGGTGATCTTCATTACTGTCTAGAAAAAATGTACTTAATTACTCATTTAATCCACTTTCGGAATTTTTTTACCAAAATGAATTCATGATCGGGGGTTCGTTTCATCTTTTACATGGAATTTATGGTGTTGAAGTCTGCTCCACAAAAGTAAAGTAGAGATGAAGGCTTTTGGAACGTTTTGAGTTGCACCAACATAAATAAATGCTTTTAAGACATTTGAGGCCAGCCGTTTAGTTTTTGAAATAACACTTTCTTATTGTGATAGGATATTTAATGTGATTCAGTTGAAGCAATTAAATACACCCAGTTTTGAAGATTAGTTGTGCAACCTAGGAGGCCACGGAGTTTTTCAGTAGTTTAGGGAATAAGCTCAATGTGCAAAGCAAACATCGCTAGAAAAGGTTTAGTTTTTTCTTGCAAAATTTACTGGGTCATTGAGGAAAAGTTTGTCCAATGAGAAGCATATGCGAACCGACCGGCACCAAGACTCCCATGCATCCGTGAAAGCCCGCTGCACAAGTGTCATGCTAAACACCCTTTTGAAAGGATACGTTCCCCTTATCTCACCTAATGTGTTACCTCTTCAATAGTATTGCTATTAAAGGAAGATAAAATAGCAGACTTCCAGCAGTCACGCACTGGCTTTCCTATTCGTTTTCTAATGTCTGGCAGACGTTTGAAATGTCTCATCCTTGTGTACTTTATTTTAGCGGAAAAGTTGTTGTCAGATCTAGAAGTGGAGCATCAAGTTAATTTTCTAATTGGTTACACTGATAAAATAATGGGGATTGTCTGGCCTTACCCTCTTTGCGAATGCAATATTTAAGTTATAGTGCACTCTGTCAGATTTGATTTGTTTAAGACATTTGTGGTCTATTTTCATAAAGTAGCACTACACGATTCGTAACTCATATAGCATGTAGTTAATTGTTTTATTTTCTATTAAATAAGTGACTTAAAAGAACTTCCTACACTTTTTCCCCAATTTGAATCAGTTCAGCTGCTTTTGGGACCATCACCCGAAATACCAGTGTGATGCCAGTGTGCTGCAGCATTCCAGACTGGCTTCGCTAGTAAGTTTTAACAACAAACCAGACACTTTTTCATTTATTTACTTATTTATTTACAACTAGACATAATAGTTAATAATAAATTAGGCAGATGCATGTGAACAAATGTGTTTTTATAGTGCTTTTTACTGATGCACATGCATTGTTTACTCCCGGATGAAATCCAGATTTTCCCCACCACTTTAACACACTTGCCTCATACTTCAAAATAAATAGAATAGAATGTATATCTTCCATGGTTTCTCTACACTTTTTAAGGCAAAAGTGATCCCTTTTTACGATGGTTAGAAGAGGTGAAACTTGTACTACATAAAACTGCTGTTATTATAATGTCATTCAATTCCCAACAGCATACTTATCTGCAGTTGAAGTATTATATACAAATAACAAATAAAAAGTAACAAAAGCGCAAGCAGTGCCGACTAGCCATGAGGCATTATAAATCCTTTTTTAAGAGGTAACCAAGACTTCTTAACACATGGTTTATTGCTTATCTCATTGCAACGCAAACTGACACAACAGTCATAACGATAAAAAATCAAATCCCAAAAGTGAATTGGCTTGTTTATGCTAATGTGACCCTACAAAATCCTGAGCCAATTCTGAAGACATAACGACATCCAGCATGGCTAGCGAGTGAACGACGGGACTTGGGAATGCAAGTGGAAAAGCATAAAACACAAACAAATGCCGTTCGATTGTGCAAAAGCGGACTTTCTTTTAAAGCATCGGCTATCGTGAGTCTTGGGATGAACTTTTCGTCTTAAGGAAAGTGCTGCTTATGTCAACAATGACCTTGCCTCATGAACGTTCCCTAATTATCACGTCCACATCAAAGCGACGTCCCATATAGCGCATATTCTATAACGAGATCACCTTTAAGGGCCTTTTATCCAAAAGCAATGACTTAGACTTAGGTTTTAACATTAAACGTTTTAGGAAGAGCTTTAGGCTATTTTATGATGGACAATAATTTGGTAAGGGCTGAGAATTGAGAAGTAGTTTCATTTGACGTGACAGCTGGTCCCCTACTGTGAGTCACTTCGGAACCACCTTCTTACAACAAGCACCTTCATCTCATTGAACTCAGTTTGCGAAATTCAGATTATTGTTAGGATCGGAATTAATTCTTCCTAACACCGATGTGAGCTCTGAACCTCTTCCAAAAAAGGGTAAGATGATGGCAAAGAAGAACGCTATTTTTTCCAAAGCGACCATCAAGGAGACTGTGCGATTTTGCGGCTGATGCAGTGCAACTGACAAAGACCACGTTTTGGTTTACCATTTATTGATCAGATAATTCACCGTGTTTACTATAATTATTCGCGGCCGTCAAGGGTGATGGTTCGTCACCTTCTTCGTCATTTTCATCACAGCTCACTGTTCCCGTCTGCATTCGGTGAAGGCCAAGGATTTTAGCCCCTGAGGTAGGTTTCTTATGCATGGACAAAGCTAAAACCACCGAATATCCAAAACACATAGCTTATTCTCTTGTACATGCACCTCGCAAAGGTAACTTGGTAACAAATTCAGGACTCAATGCTAGCACCTACGAAGAAAGATGTATTTCTTTTATCCCCAAAAAGGTACATATACCTGTTTTAAAAGTTTAGTATGTCGTACAGTCTTGACAGCGTGATAACCTACTCCATCATATCTAAACATGTTTCATGAATGTTCACATACAGGACACAAATAACTGCACTATATTGTGTGGAAGTTAATACTTCAATGGGTTATTTGTTGCACAAAATATTTTCCAAGAGATATTTTTTTATGTCAGCTTGAGGCAGAAGTTTGATCTTCTTTGACTGAGGAGCCTTATTTCAAGCCGGAAATTAATAAACTAATTAATGTTATTTTGATACAAAATTATACAGTGAATTTTCGTTCCATCAGCTGTCTCAACTAGGGTTTTTCACTCTTAAACCTCCGAATCCAAATACCAACTCATGCATACTTCCAGCCAGCACAAGGTGCATACGAAAGTGGTTCAGTGTTTATGTAAATCAACTTTTTACTTTGGTTTACTGTAAATAATTCAGACTGACGCAATAAACAATGGGTGGTGCCAAAAGCTGCCACGCATTTCAAAGCAAATGTAAAATCAGGAATTCTGTTTGCAATAACCTGGACCGCCAAACACTGCAGCCAAGTCACCAACCTTATATCCTGAAGTATCTACTTACGTGTGACCTCAATATTGCTGAACTTCTAACCAGTTGCGGCAGAAGCCGACTTCGGTTCAGATGTCTTTAATGACCGAAGTGCATGGGAGAGCACAGGGCTAAGACCTCCGACTGACTAGCGAATCCCGTCAGAGGCTGGCTCTGCATCTGATTCACTCGGCCGGCCTATTAACGTGCATTTACAAGAGCTGATTAGCCTTGGCTGTAGAGTGATTAGTAGCACACTTGAAGTGCAGCTTACGTGGCCTAAACTAACCAAAAAGCGTGAGCAAGAGACGGTTTTCAGGATATTAGAGAAAGTAGTTACAAAAGTATGCAACGCTTGAATAGTTTACATAACAACAAGTTAAAATTAGTGGACAATTAGGTTATTGCAGAATGCGCCTCTGCTTGGAGGCGTAGCCTGCAAGCCATTGTAGTGGCCTCATGTCTTCTGGATGAATTGGAACGCAAAATTGGAGATAGCGGAAAATAAACCCCGATCCTACCTGACTACTACCGTGATTCATAGTTCTAAATGCTAAACCCTAAAGCGAGTATCCCACTTCCGTGTTCTACAGGAATGCGCTTTTTGACTGTAACGAATCCAGCCCTGAATTTAGTAGAAAAGTTAATTAGAGCGCTGTCTACAGCGCTCGTATGAGAATGCAAATTAGGTGGACATGTGATACATCCTGTATCTCTCTGCTAGCTGAGCAGAACCCAGATAAATGCTTGGCTGAACATCAGTGAAGTGAGTACGTGGCAAGAGGGAATAGAGAAGGAACATTATCCCCGCTAATTTGCTTTAAAGTTACCTTTTATCAAATGTCTCTACCTTTAGGTTAGTGTTATTACAAGATGGTTAGTACGTGAAATCCCTTCCAATACAGCTCGTAAACAGGACAGAATTTCTTATCCTGCTGAATTTTTAAGATGAATAATTGGCGTTGTGATCAAATGTATCCTCAGTTGCAAGCAGATTCCATGATTAGTACAAATGGTTCGTGCATGCATCTTTTAAGGCGCCGACTACGCTGTGATGGTCGACGCAGAGGATTGAACATTGGGGCCCATCGGAAACAAGGCTTCGAAGAAGAGAGAAGCTGCATAATGCTTAGATAGTTTGCTTGGTACTGCGTTTGAGTAGGTAAAATTTTGGCTCACTCAGATTGTACTTCCATTTGGCAACATGACCTGAAGCTCTTCTGGAGGACTCGAAGCGCTACAGCATAAACCTACAGAAAGCAGAAGCCTTTTTAGGGTTGCGGGTATTACCAGTGCTGTTTGTGGGAATTATCAAAGGGGCCAATTTTTGTGATTCTCGGGTTATATATCCCAGTACAAATTTTAAATTACCCATGATTACTAATCACCCACTTTAAAGGCAATTTATTATACTGTCGAGTGGAAGAAAAAAGTTCATCTCGATTTTGTTCAATTCTCAGCAACAGCTTGTTGTAAACTATAAGAGCTCTTCAACTACATCCAATTGGTTAACACATGAATCGCATGGTACTTTTTATTGTGTTCTCCACTATTTTTGTCTAATTCCGGCCACTGGTATTACCGAATCCTAGATGAACCGAAGCCAAATCCACAAATATAGATGCTTTTTATGTCTGTAAATCCTTTGGAAAATGATGCTGCGATCACATATCTTCAAGTTTGCTAAATGAAAATATAGTAGGCGGTGGTGCCTGCAGGCTTAGGAAGACGATCCTTTTTATTTCCTACTAGCAACCCCACTAACTGAGATCACGATTAGTTTTAATTTAAATGGGGTAATAATAATTTCTATGAATGCGCGTGACGACGATGATCGAGAGGCTCAGATGTAGGCAGTCCTCTCTGTCCAGCCGCCAAATCTACGCGCAATTAACGTGCTTTCTATGTTTACTCACTATTTTGGTCAACAAAGACATATGTTTTGAAGTTTTTGTCAACCAATTATCTGGTAGAAGCCCGATAGAATCCAGACTACGCTTTACAAACATAGTATATAATAAGGTTAGACATATTCAACGGACATGCACGGAACAAGACGGAAGAGCGACACTGTCACATCCTCATCATCCTTAATCCCTTGATGATAATTTGTCAAGGAGTGATTATCACCATGGCTTAGCATAATCATTCAAAAACTACGTGACGAATCGAATGGATGGTTAGAGCACTATGCCGTTTGCGTTTACAGAACAGATATCTTTTTTGGAAATTCTCGGGGATTCCCTGCAAGCTCTTAGTGTTTTGAGGAAAAACTGGATTACAGATTGTAGCGCAATCACTTTAAAAATTAAATATTTGAAAACGCCTTCTTCAGCCATCTGACTGCTGTAACAAATAGCTCCACGAATTTATTTTATTCGCTTACAACTTGCTTTTTATTCCAAATGGCGTTTAATGGGTCCGATGGACTTTTGGAATGCCAAAAAATTTGTGGCTTTTTGGAATTTTGTAAGATTTTGATTTAAATATGCGGGACAAATTCTGCTGACATTATTCGAACATTTCCTGCAGAGGATGCTCTCCTCTCCTCCTCTTCCCTTCTACCAGCCCTGCTATTAAATGAGGAGCCGAAGTTACTACAATGGGGGCGTCTCGGATCCCGGAAGGCGACCACGTTGGTTCACGACCAGGTTTAAAATGTCTTTCCACCTCTCGCTTACAAAGTACATTTAAAAAAACACAAGTATTACATTTCTATTCTTCAACTTTAAGTGAAAATCCGAGAAATTATATCATTTTCATCATGAATTCTCCTTGCATCGTACTTTGTACAGGCTCCACCTTATCACAAATAAGATTAGTTTCTTCATTATGCCTATTTTGATTCTTCTATTCTTTCAAATTCTTTTGATTTAAACACACGAATCAAGTCATGACCAATCATGCTACACACGGTAAGTGGGATTCTACCGACACGGTGCCATGCCCGGTGGTGAGCAGCAGGTGTCACATCTTTGCAAAACCCGTTGCACATTGTTTATCAACGGTAATGAAGCAGCATCTGGCAATTGCTAAAGTGCCTTTTAAAACAATATTTCATGGCCGAATGGGTGAGCATTCACCCTTCGTGTATGCCTTAAGGACAATAAAATTATGACCTCATTGCAACTTTTCAAAGACAACCATCTGTCTGTGCGTAGGCGACGTCGGCCATAATGGTTCCATGACCATGTGAGGAGTAGTCTATTCAAGGTGAATAGCGCATGGCCTGCCATTAAATTAGAATGAGTCAAATAGTTATGTGTTGATTTTAGGATGGCTATCCATTTCTAGCTGGTTCTATACTGTCCTTGGTTAAGGTATCACCTTAATACGAAAGACTAGGGTTTCCTGATCGTTGCGCCTAGTGATCTTCTTTGGTTTGAATCTCTACCTCAGAAGTCAGCACTACCACCGATGACCATTTAAAGCAGGATGCCTTAGGGTGGTTCGGGCGTATTGACACACTTATTTGCTAGTCGTTTTTCAGATGTTAATTAAAGGTTGGGACAAACGTGTAGGCGCTGTTTCTACCCCTACATGTGTTTCTCTCCTTGGTAAATTTACAACTCCTTGTTTGACCTGAGTGAATGGTTCACTTTACTCACCCTGACGACTTTGACTAATTTATTTTAGATTGAATGTGCTAAATCTTCCCTAACTTATACTGAATTATGCCCATAATGACGCATGTTAAATCCCCACTTTTTGTGTTGCATGCTATGCCCTTGAATCAAACTTTTCTCTTGCTTATTTACTAGCGCATTTTAGAGGATACTACATTGTGCTTCTTTGGTCACTTAACCATTGTCATGGGCGTACAAAAGTTACACAATTTGCGTCACTGACCGCCTTCAATTAGCCTCATCGCAAATGACTGGCGGAAAATGAACATAAAGACAAAACCCTTAAAATTTGTTTAGCAAAAGTGCAGACAGTGAATAGGCTCAAAGTGACGTCGGGCTTCGTACAGCCGATTTTTAATTCTTCTGAAGTTACAGCATTTTCTGTAATACCATTCGCTACGAAAGGACCCTAAAAGGTAATCATTTCATTGTATAAACTTGAAATTGTAATTAAATCTTCCATAAAATATTGTTTGCATATGGATCACACATCTGCCACGTTGCAAGACTTTCTACCGTGTTATAACGTCAAGTAAACAGACTGCATAGTTGGATCGGAACTGCTTTAAAAGTGGCATTTCTGTTAATTGAACTACGCCGTCAGCCGTAAAAAGGTAATTGTCTTTACGACCTTTGGGACAATATTAAACTGTGCACTAAATAGCCTTTATTTCACCTTATTTTATTTGTGCTTAGCCACAGTTAATTTTAATCGCATTTTTATTTGCGTTTAGGTGCATTTTATTTGCTGAATAAATGTGTTCTCTGTTAGCTTATGAAGTTATCTGGCAGTATGAGGAGGTGCAGGCACCTTCTATGATTGATCAGGAGAGTAAATGTATGTGTGTTCTCAAGCAAAAATAATTTGATGGCTAACATTATTTTTATGCACCAATCACTTTTCAATGCTCGATTTTGGTAGCTTTGAAGATCTGCCATTTTGCCTCGGCTGCATGTCCTGACGTTCGAGCCATGCTGGATACCTTAAGCCCTTCTATACGTCTACAATACATTTTCTGCCTGGATATTATGCCATCTTTTGTCTTCAAAGAATTATCGGGCTGCTACCTATTGTTATGCTCACGCAATATAGCAGTTTTAGATTTAAATGTTTCACAATTGCTGTTTTAGATGATTGTTAATACACAGTGCCTCGAGAGTTATCTTCTGCGGGAAAACAGAGCGAATTTAACGTGTTCGATACCACTGTCAAACTTGACAAATGTTCCTAATCATTATATGATAAATGCCAGTTAAAACAATTCGTGTTGCGAGCGGACTGGGTGAGGATAAAACGGTGAAGTTGATAAAAGATCTTCGTAATCTCATGGCGCGTTTTGCGTTCCAGTATTTGAGTATCATAACTTTAAGGCAGATTTTGTAGGCAAGGACCCGATAGCAAGGGTAATTATTACGCAAAATCCAACATTGGCCAACATTTTAAATCGGTTCTTTAGCCCTCGGAGTTGATTTCCTTCAAAACTTACTATCTGCAAGTTACAGTAATTTGCATTTCACAGTAGTTTATCCGTGTTGGCGTTGTGTTTTTTGAACTCCACACATTTGAGACCTTTTTTGTGAAACATTTTCGCTTGGCTATGCACGACCAATTCAGTTTAGTAGCACAAAACTGTTCAGGGTTTTTAAACAACCTGTAGGCTTGTAGAATTGCCTGAGTTCATTAAAGTCTTTTATATGGTTGTTTAGTTGTCCTACTTTACTTATAATTCGTGTTATTTGCATGGCCACTGCCTTTAAACTGTTCGACGCATATGGTTTTTCGCATTAATCCTTTAACACAGAAGCTAACCTTATTCGTCTAACTTAATTACGTACAATCCGACATGATGTCTTGGCTGGTGCTCATGTCATCGTCTCATCCCGTTAATTTGGACTTTTACCATAAACTGCATGCCTTTCTGCCAGAGAAACTATTAACATTTGGTTACAAATAATACATGAAAGCTTTTTAAATGTAGGGAAAGTTCTTCAGCTTTCTTTTTCCTAACATACTATCCGCCTTTGTGGGAATGGTGGAACAATGTTTGCAGCCAATCAGTGACCGCGAATCTATTAAATTACGGAGACGTATTTTGGGAGTAACTTGAGATGTAGTCATCTTCTTTCCCTAGCTCGCGTTATCGTAGACAATTCAGTTGCTGAATGGAAGTGTCTGCTACTTTTGCAAATCTCAAAGTAAAAATAAATAAGAAGCACAACGCCAGCAGTGGAATAAATGCATTTCCCAATGGTAGCGATTCTAAATCATGGCTATTCCTTAGCATGATGCTATGGGATAGTTTTAAAAACATTTTACCAGCCAACATAGTATACCTCCTTGACTCCACCTTTTCGATAAAATAGAATCGAGTGTGATCAATCTAATGGCTCAGGCGACATTGTTCACCATTAAAAGGAACACAAACACTAATCCGAATAATGAATTCTCAAATTCCATGCAACTCGCTTCTTAAGCGATAAGTGGAATTTTCGAGGAATTTCATCCTCTAGCTTTTGATTACCACCTCCAACGCTAAAAAAGGAATTGCTTGGTAATCAAGCCTAACTAAATTTACTTCAATTTGTCAAAGGGTAAAGGCAAAAATGGATGACTGAAAATTAAAAGCATTTCTTTCGAACAAATGTAGTTATCTATTTTATAGCACTTCTTGAGGGATTTGAATTAATGCTGAGGAGTTGCGGCACATAAATATCAGGAATGTTTAACACATAACAAATTGAATTTAATTCATTTTTCATGTAGGTTTTCACAAAAACTCTAGTCAGGAAATTTATTGCAAAAAAGTTGATGTTATTGCTCGTTATTACCCGACAGAAGTTTCCGATGCTTTTGGATATTGCTGCTTGATTGGGTTTGGACCCTTGTTCGCGAACTCGAAAATAGAATAGTTTAAATTTGATTCAAATGTTGTCTGTTAAAAACAGCTTTCGTAATCAGACAGTATTTTTGAAACAAAGGAAAAACAGACTTAATTTGTTATTGTAGTTGTCTAAAACAGGTGGATTTGATTTGATTGTCGTTATTTCGGAGTGAATGGAACACCCCCTTCGTTTGCCATTTCGACATTTCGCAATGTTACTGACGTGCCTTCGCAATTCGTTCACTTCCAGTTTAATAGTGGACGAATTTCATGCCCACTTCGTTGCGTCCCAAGTCAAGTCACTCAGCGAAAGAAACGCGCTCTTGAGTTTAAACCTCGGTCCACACACTCACTGCTAGCGAGGCAGAATGTGGCGAGGCACACACATCACTTGGCTCTTATGAGGAGAAAAAGCTTTTAGCTTGATTGCATTATTGAAGCCGAATGCACTCGAGCTGCCCCTCACTTTGCTTTGAGCGCTCACACTTTTGCACAGTTCGCCCAAAGACCGCATCCACCTCACCCAGCTTCCCATTGTGTTTTACTACAATCGACTGAGTGAATGATTGCCTTCGGCTTAACAATCGGCCAACGCAGCCACTGAATGCGCAGGCATCTCAGAGATCACAGCATTCGCGCACGTTTATCATGACTGCGAGCACACCGTCTACCCCCAGATTCGGCACCTTTGAGGAGTCGAGATCCCGTCACTCGGGGGCGAGTTTACTGCTCCCACGATGTGAATTGTCGGCGTTGCTATGAGAAGTGGTTGGTGGCTCTTTGGTTGTCAGGAGTCAGTACATTCTCGTGATGTTGATGGGTGGAAATGATAAGGGCAGTTTGGTTTATCTGAGTGAGGAAGAAAATGCGATGCTATACTACGCAACTAAGCCTGCACGTGCACTTTTGAAACGAGCTCCGAAATGAAGCCGCGCTGTAAAGATAGCTCCCCCTCCCCCTGTTCCCTCGACTAACCTGTCCTGGCACCCCCGTCCTTTTCTGCCCCACCCCACCCCACCCCACCCCATCCCACCCCACCTCACCCCACCGCGCCCATTCGAAGGTGTCTATTTTGGGCATGCGTCGATGATGATGACATGCGTGGTATTGAGAGCGTTGGTGAGACCAAGACCACAAACAGCACTATGCGAAGGCGTCTCATTAGTCTCAACCGGGGATTGGAAATGGCAGTACTGCCTACTGATGAGAAGTCAAAGCGCTGGCAGTGAACACATGAGGCGTTGCTGTGGTGGGAAGGCTGAGGTGACTCTAGGGTGCGCAATGTGTTCAGTTCATGGCTGACTAATAGTCTGGGCGGGTTATTGTTTTGTTGGCTTACGAAAGTGTTAGGTTTGAAGAGCGTGTGGATGCGTGTGTTGAGTACAACAGAAGCACATATCGTGTGTAAGATGCGGAGGATAAAGGTGTGGGAGAAAGCACAATTTGAACAGGAATCTTCGAATTGAGAGGAAGTGAGAAGAAAGCACGTTTTGAGAGGCACCGATTGCCAGCTTTGGAAGTTCCATATAATTTTAAATAAAATTGCTGACTGATTTCGCAGATTGACTCAGCTTTTTAAGCCTTACTAGAGGTTGTATGGGTTCGGACGTTTAATTTTTCACTGCATCATCTCTCCTTTTGCAAGCTTTGTTTGGTGTGTGTTTCGCGCGTATTATCCGATTTCTGTGCCCTTTCATTTAAAAGAAGGCCTGTCCACTACGGCGGATGTTTGTATGAAAGTACTACCTATACTGCTTACCAAATGGTTAAATGTCTTTTGCATTGGCTCGCGACATGTGTGTCAGTATCAAAGGTTGGGAGATGGCTAGAACTGTACCTCTCCACAGCGTGTAGTGTCTTTACGATTCCGTCGCTTTTTGTACCGTTGCAATTAAATGTCTAATTTAACTCGGGTGTCAGAGGCTGTATCGAGCGACAAGTATTTTAACTGTGCCTTACTTTGATCGGCCATTAGCGAAGCAGATTTTAATCTCTTCGTATGCTCTTTTTATGTATGCCTGAAAGGTACAATAATTTCGTGATATCTAATCGAGTTAAAGAACGATAGAGATCAAGTTTGGTAGTACCAGACCAAGCGAATTCGGCCCAGCAAGTCGAAGTCTCCCCCCATTTTCCAATGCAAGTGACAGCCCACAGGTACAGTAGCTACTTGACGATTGCAGCTGGTTTAGCAAATAACACTACTGTTGGACCACGGGGACAATATTATTAGCTTATTAAGTAATTTTCCTTTTTCTGACCTCATTTGGTGAGTCACATCTATATCTACTCATCATTTTGTCCCTTTTATGATAGTTAAAACTACACAATCCGCTGTGTCGAATTGCTGTCATAGCTAAAGTGTCCGGCTCTTTAGCTAAACAGCAGTCGCTAAGAGTTAATTCCCAATGAAATTTTTGAACGAATTTACCTACTCACTTATTTCTTCCCTTTTCGAAAAGCTGGGATCCCATAGTGACAAGAATGTTAATTGAATAAAACTGAGTCGAAACTGTTTAGGAAAGCAAATCCAATAGCTAAATAATAAAATATGCCAGAAATGATGCATACTCTGGAACCCAGCAGTACTTAAGGGGATCAACAGAAATCTGAGTCTTACGGTGTTGAAATCTATATCGCAAGGGCACCTGTACAACTTCGCCATATGCCATTTTGTCATTTTTATTCGACAAGTCCATGTCCAGCTTCTTATATGCTTAAAAAGTTATATGCAGCGTCATACACTTTTGATAGTTTCTGTCGTGAAGCTGCAAAAGTTCTCATATCGAGAAAAGTACTGCTACGCGTGTTTGCTTTGATTGGCCTTACAAACGATTTGATAGATATGAGTTTAAAATTAGCGTTATGGCGTTATGTTTGTTTATGGTTATAATCTAAGCATAGTATTGTTGGATTAAAAAGAAAAAGTGGGGTTATCTCATTGTAAACTACTGTGTTTCAGTAGATCAAGATAGCATTAAAATGAGACGGAGAGAGCTTGGCGAATTGTCTGTCAGGTTCATATTTCAATAACCTAAACTTGTTTTTGCAAATTTCGTTTCGGAATCAAAGTGGTTGTTTCGGCTGCAGTCCCAACCCCCTCTGTCTCTGTAATATGGCTGCGACTGTCCTCTGCACACTGACGGGAAACTACTTCTGAAAGGCTCCGGTGACAGCAAGGACTTGGCATTCCAAAATTTCATGTATTCGTGAGTTAAGACCTCCTTCTAATGCACACAGATACATCCATTTGGAGCTTGTTGAAGCATACGTGTTTGTATTGTTTTTGACTAGCTTTGCAATTCCCCAATGTGAAGTAAGAAGGTGAGAACTTAACTGCTTTTCGAGGAGAAATACGTAATGACTAAATTGTCAAAGAGAGTTTGAAATGTCTACAGTCAGTTTAAGCCTCATAAACGGTAAGAAATTCTTGTTTAAGTAAGAATGAACGAAGGAGTGAATTTCAAATTTTGTTTTGTTTTCCCGATTTGTTATGTCCGATGCCGTAGGATATCATTTCACTTGGAAAGACCTCTACATTGTTGTGTAATGGAACTTAACTCGCTAGTCCACGTTGATTCCCGTGTATTGATTCACAGTTTTTAACGTCGTCGCAATAATTGTGACCGAAGAATGGCAAAAATGGTGGACTTGCCGCGGGTAGATGTTTCTTATCTGTAAAAGTATAACTCAACCTTTATTGATGCTCTCACTTGTTGCCATTAGGCAAGCCAGAACTACATGATCCGCTTTATGCTGTCTGGACAGACAATAAGGCTCTTTTCAACGCCTTCCACAAGAATAATGAGAGCAATTAGATTTTGACGACGCGTTTTAATCAATTGGGAGCTAGATGGCGCCCTGATTAAAGGAAATAATAAAAAGTGGATACCAATTTGGTGGGGTTTGCTGTAGGGGAGTAGTACAATGAAAACGTCTATAGGTTAGAGGAGCGACGGCTTAATTATGTAAGGCGTTTTAAAAACAACTTTCTAGTTTTAAAGGCAGAATTTATATCGTCCTTATATCTCAACGCAAGTAAATTAATTAAATCATTTCTGGGCCTCCCTTTAACCGTTTTTTTAGGAGCTCTTATAAAATTTCAGACATGTCTTTATTGTTTGTGGCTAATCGTTTTGGAAATGCAGCCAGAAAATAAACAGACAATTAAAAATTTTTAGCCTACGAATGCACCATGAGGTGAAGTAAAATTATTTTCGAGAAAAAAGAGGCATCCTCCAAAAGTGCTTTTATTTTAAACTATGGCAGGGGTCGGGGTTTAAATTATCCACTTGATAGAAATGGCATTGCTTCGATTGAGCGGATTCGGTCTTGCTGCATAACTGTTTGGTTCGTGAAGGCGTTTTTCGCAAACAACGACGGAATGATCAGTGTTTTTAACCATCTTTTTCTGGAATACTGCAGCGCCATGAGTCTTCCTGAAGAGTGGAGACTGCTGGCATGGCCTTCGAACGGCAGTACAGTCTGAGGAGACTTAAGTACCCCACCCAACTGAATACGATGGTAAACATTCTCTTAATGCATTGCAGTGTAACATCTAAACTATTTACTTGAGGTGGTCAAAAGCGTTGAACAAAATTAATTGCCCAATTACTTTTTCTCGTTCCTTCCAATGACTGAATCGAATCAGTGAAATTTTTGTGATTAACCCTGCCTCTTGAAGACAAGAGACAGGCTGGACAGTTGACATTTGTTATGCAGGACAATGATTCTATCTGCAAACGCACACGTCGTCAAAATCAGATAAGAAGTGGCTTGCATTCAACATTTTTTTACTTTTTTTCCAAAAATATGGGTCACAGTTGCCTCAAAGTCTAAGAAATACTTGAAATGACGCGTTCAAGTTGATATTGCAGAAACGGTTGTTTTCTGGAACTGATAAATGTGCTTTATTCGTAAAAGTACAAAGAGTACCAACATTTGATTGGATTTTCTGCCAAATCCATTAACTGCACTGATTCATCTTAGTACTTTGACGGGCTAACTCATAGAGATCAGGCCGATTGAACATAAATTGTAAGGAGCGAAGCTACGACGAAATCGCGTGCAATTAAACGGCGAAGTTGGATGGAAGAGGAGCAGACAATTGGAAAGCCGCTGAGGTACAAAACAAGTGCAATGCAATTTTAAAAAGTAAAAAGACTCAAACTTTTTTAAGGCATATGAATTTAAAGGTGCTCTTGATGGGTGTGAGATGTAAGTCATCCATAGATATCATTATTAGTGACCCAAGAGCCCTACTTTGACTAGCGTCGGTCGATAATTTGATTGGGCAAAAGTAAATTTACTGACTGGAAATTGTGAAGGTCGAGAGAGAGGACGTCTTCAAAGGACACAATAGATAATCTGTCAAATTCCCCTTGATTGAAATGGACATTCTCAAGAAAGCATAGTCGATTTGAGTAAAACGAAAGATTTTTGCAGACAGGTCAGGTAATTCATCAAGGAGGTCTTCAGCACTATAACTGACAATCTTTATCACTCATTTATGCACTTACAGTTAAAGCTGTAAATGCTTTTCGTGTTTTATACTTACTGTAGGAGATAAAAATGGTTGATTTTGTGCGGAAATACGGTCTGAACTTTTTGCATCTTACTGTTCAAAATTTTCATAAGAGTCGCTTGCTATGGGAAGTGAAATCTTCGAATCATCTCTAAACGGTTACGAAGTTGCTTTCAGAGTACCTTTGCTGGGGAGGACAGAAACGGCTCCTGCTCTTTTTGTCTTGCAGGCCTCAGTAGTAAGACTCTATATTTGGTAGTTTTGAGCAAACATTCCACATCGGATTGAATTTAAAAAAACTGGAGATCGAAAGCACTGCCAGAATCGACATGGCGAAGGACTTCAGCCCGTGCATTCCTTATGTGCTTCGGCTTTTGCCTTTAGTTTATAATATCCCAAGATTATTGAACTTATAATTATTGGAGTCATCAAAGTCAAAATGATTTGTCGCGACGGTATCCTATCTACTTGGTAAAATAGGAAGGATAACTTCATTGCCCTTGGAGAGACAAATATTTGCCTTGCAATGATCCGCTAAATTGCAACACGTAGATTTAGAACATGAGGCCAATGTTCGAATTTATTCCCCCACTAATTTATACAAGTTGCGTTGATTCCTGTCTTCTTAGCTTTCCACATATTTTTCCTTGAAAGGAAATCCTGGGCGATCATAGTCAAGATAGGCCTTTTCCCTCGATGTCACTTTTGGCATTCAGTAACACAACTATGGAGATTACCACGTCTTTGGGGGCATAATTTTAGCAAGTATTCTGAAGTTCATCTGCACTGAATGAGGCCAAAGACCACTTTACTTTTAATTATAACACATTAACCATCAATTCCGATTCATGTGTAGCCTGGTACATTCTCAGGATGATGCAACACATCAGCCGATCATATGTACCTAATTTACTCACATTAACATGCATAGTCCACTAATTCACTCGCGTTTTTTCTACTTCCAAAATGCCACTTGAAAAATCGCCTTATCTATGTTTGGAGTCTTTTAGAGCAGAAACTGCTAGAGCATTCAGGTCTGCTGTCCCAAAAAGCGAATAATTTCTGCCCACAGAACTCTTCGATGTACACCCTTGTGAAGAAACCCGCCTCCAATCAATTCCTGACACAACGCGCGGAATCATTTTAGAGTGGCAACAATTAGCGTTGCTTTTGTGCAGCTTAGTGATTTCTTATTCTACCTTTTCGTACATCTGTTCAGAACAAGTCAGTGAGCCTGTTTCTTTTCTCGTAATATAGCCATTAGTTGAGTGCTTTTTGTTCTTGTCCACCACTACCCTGCATTCTCTTAGAACGCCTCGAGCTTGAATCGAAACACTGGACCTGCTGCCTTCAAAAGCTACATACAGTTAACGATAAGAATTGGCTTTTTGCTGTTAGACAGCAGAAATAATCAAGAGTAGTACTGAGAATTAAGACTTATTTATTTGTCATTTTCAGGCTAAATACGGTGAATCGGCTAATTAGCCCATTCCTTCTTTGGCGTCCACCAACATCGCCGCTAATGGGGTACTTTAGCCAATGTCGGTAACTTAACTAGTCTTTATTGAAGCAAGCAACACTCTGACTACTGCAAGAGACTTTGCAACGCATGAGAATCTGAACAAACCTATGGAAGGAAATATAACAATAACAGGTTTAGTAATGCCGGCTTAGAGGCCAAATGGCGAGAGACTTAGAAGTTGCCTGTAAATCTGATTCCAACTGAATTAACGAGCATGTCTCTGGAGTTGGATAACCGCCACGTTGCTTTAACTCAATATTTACTTTTTTTTCACATAGGCCATTAAGCTCGTCGTAAGTACTATGTATAATGGTATTGCATAAGCAAAATCTCGATTTTCAATACAGGGTCATAATTTCTACCATTTAATCGCTGTTTCTTCTCGCGCATGCTATCAAACTCAACGGGCCTTGATTCCTGGGCAATAGGTTATTTATTCTGACGGAAGTGTTGCATCTCGGAATAGCTAAATTCGTTACGGGTTAGACGTCAGTCTGATCGGCGCAGTTACCTCTACTTTATTCAGAATTGATGTCGTTATAAGTCATGTGGGCGTCCATGTCTACCTTACTGCTCTTTATTGTGGTGATAATGGTAGCTTTATTTGTTAATGTGCATTTAATAAACTTTTGATCCCTACACAGGCCTCGATTGTTCATCATACAATCATTCATAAATAGTAGGAAGTGAAATACTTCTCCAAGACCATGGCATAAAAAGGACCCAATGGATATTGAACAAGAGGTCGTGAAATTATGCGCAAGCAATTGAAACACATCAACCGAAAACATATCGTGAGTAGACCTAGTCATTATAATTAATAGGTTTTTTAATCTAAAAGTCCGTTATTATCCGTCCACTTGAGGAATTTATTTAGCGTTTTGCTTGGGATGTATATCTACATACAGTGAAGTTTAACTCTCATGGCTTGCGAAGGATTACAATTTCACTTGAATCAAGTGACACACTCGCTTAGGAACTTGGAGTTGTCTCTTGAACTTCCAACTCCTTTAAGCTGCAAATTAATGTAGCATGTGTTGACAAATTCACTTGTTTAAGTTCCTTAAAATCAAATGCGTTAGTTTAGCACAGAGAGGGATATGACTCAAAAAATCCATGCCAGTTTAGGGCGTCCGAAATTATCTGAATATTTTCATCACTAAGCTATTAGACTTCCTTGTAGTACGTTGTTTGTTCCGACTGCCGGTTTCGGTTTCGGTCACTTGGGCGGCAATGTTGTCCCAGCCGAGTTGGCTGGCATTTGGGCCATACCAGCAGCCTAAATCCCTCTGATTGCTGAATGCATATGTACTCTGCCCTAGCGTTACGTCTTTTTTTTGCATTTAAGGAAGTCTTGGGACGCTACATTCCCACTAAGATAGGTTGTTGCAATACCAATGCCGCCTTAAATGTGCCTTCCAGGCGAGAGGTGTGATAACAATTTAAATCTTTTACTAGACGCTATTTCTGAGTCCCAAGAAGCGGACAGGAGTCCAGCACTCCCTTCTTCTTGAGTATGTGCTGTTTAATAGGTGACAGGCTAGTCAGCGTGTTTAGTCTCAGGATAGGCTCAGGAAAGAGGTAGCGAACGGGAAACACGCTGCAGTTGTAGCATAAATGAAGCATTCCATAAAGCATTAACCTGATACATTCGGGGCTCAAGCTATTTAGTAGTGTATAATTACCACATGGGGTAGTTCATTAAAGTGTTGAATTCTATTCACCTCACAGCTTAAAAAATCTGGTGAACTCCAAAATGGGGTCCAAATTTGTTTCCATTTAAATGCAATTTGTCGCTCGAGAAGTGCTCGACAATTTTTGGTACGATGCGTAATGAGACTTATTTATGAGCAAGCCGGACCCAGAACTAATAATCAGTTCCGCTTGTAGCGTCCCGAGACTCCCTTTAAGGTAAAAGAAGGCACAGTACTGGAGGTAGAATACATGTATTCCGGAAACAGAGGACTTGGGGGCTCAATACAATATGGCCACCCAAGTGACCGAAACCAGAAGTTCAAACAAACAAAGTATTACACAGCCCTTCTCTTCTTTCGAGCGTCGTCCCCGACGCTCCTCTTGGTCAGCCTCCCGTGTCAGCCATCACAACGTAATCAGTGTTGCGAGAAGCACCCACGAGCTAACCGTCCAAGTCGTCGAGATTCGAACGCAGTGTGTTCCTGTAGTGCCATCAATTCCACGTAGCACTCAGTGCAGCAAATGCGCGCTCCTTTGCAGTCCCCTCCCACGACAATGTGGTCCAATGAAAGATGGAGGTACGAATCCAAGTTTTCGAATGGGTCGAGACACACACGACACATATTGCGATTCCAGGCTTAATTGATACCGTAGAAGATACGCAAGGGCATCGTAGAAACCTGAGCAAATGTGGCGGCCGGGCCTCATAGGAACAAAATGCATGCGATCCAAGTGTGCAAAGCATAAAACGATGCTATCCAATGACATCCTGCACCTTCTACATCTGAGAATAGGAGAGAGAGCTTATGGGGGATGCTTGCCCACAACGCCGCAGGTCTCTCTTGGCAGTTCCCCTCGACTTGGAATTCACGGCTAGTGTCGCTTCAGTTGTTAATAGCTTTCCTGTCGAACACGAGGGCGAGGGAGGTGCCGAAGCTGGACGTCGATCTCGGCCCTTCTGTTACGAGATACCAGAGGTTCTCCCATCCATAGCACATGCACTTCTTTCACACCGCCAAAATTTGCTAGAAGCCGCATGGGGCAGGATAAAATCCATCGAAGTCGGGTCCGCTTTCCGCTGCCACCAATGTAGCGTCCCGAGACTCCCTTTAAGATAAAAGAAGGCACAGTACGGGAAACACAGGACTTGGGGGCTGTTGGCACGGCCCAAGGGCCCACCAACCGACTCAGTACAATATGGCCACCCAAGTGACCGAAACCGGCAGTTCAAACAAACAAAGTATTACACCGCTCCCACAGTAATTGTATTTTAAGTTAGTATGCTATAAAAGAACATGCTGCTAATGCCATGTATGGCTAAGGGAAGTTTAGTTAAAATTGAAGGCTATGGAATGCTTATAGCGGACAAGTAAGGGTCTTCAGCTCATTACCCTGCAATAGTTATGTCCCTTAGATGCACCTTGTAGACGGGAGATAGGTAAAAGATTGTAATTTGATCCTGGAGAAGCGGATCAGTTCTTCGGACATGTACAGACCCACAACCTAGCTCGTATTAACCAGCTGCCCGCCAACTGTTCCAGCTACTAAAATAGATGACTAAGAGCATCCGAACTTCACATATCAGGGGTATTAAAGAAGAAGTGGAGGAAAAGGAAAAAGCCACTACAACCATATCAATTAATTTGAATTTGCTGACATTTTTATGTTTCTTTTCTATTTTAAATACCTAGCAGCTTCTGCTGCCGCTTTCACAAATCTGTGCACTAGGAAGGAACACGCTTGATTTACTCAGTGAAGATGCAACGATTACTTCAGATTTCACAATAGGAAATAGAAGAGTTTGGTGACAAGACTACTCCAACTTTATTATATTTCTAAGTAGCATGTAAGGCATACTAGCAAACTGTTAATTTGCATGCAATTGTGCATTGGAGCTTAATGAAACTGAAATTCGGAACCAACTTATAAATACTAAAAAATTGTACGTTTGTTACGACTAAAATTATTATTATTTCTAGTCAAACTATTGCTTATGCTTTTTATGTTCATATTAATGCCTCTACCATCCTTTACAGTGAGCCATCATTTGTTGTTTGAATCGGTGGGCTCCCAGTTTTGGTTTTGCTTCACGAGACGGACCTTGATTACTGAGAGATCGATTGGAGCCATTTGAGCTCCCTTCGAGAAAGGGGACGAATCTTCTCACTATGGCTTATAATGACTGCCGACTCAAGAAAGGCATTTCGCTTCACACTTGATTTGGCTGGTAGAGCCATGAAGGTATGTTTTTCCCTGTTAATTTGTGGTTCTGTCTAGGTAAATTACGTCACAGAGCGGAGTGATTACGCTAATTTGAGTGCGTTGGATAATGAGGAGGCCGACAGAACAGGTGTCGATCTAGGAACTACGGGGCGATTGGCCTTGATGGCCAAACTCGCTGAAGGCACTGGTTTGGAGATGCCTAAGGCGGCGCTAGCCCAGCTTCAGGGCAACCCGACTCTAGGCATAGCTGGAAAGGTCAGTTCATCCTCTGCGGTTGCTCCCCCCGTCTGCACTCAGTGCTTCATGCTGTCGAACATGTTCGATCCCCATGTTGCCTCGCACACAACCTTTGAGGAAATCAAGGATGATGTCATCAGTGAGTGCTCTTTCCTGGGTGGTGTCTTGCACATCTTCGTGGACCAAACTAGCGCCCAGGGCAATGTCTATGTCAAGTGTCCCAGCATCGCCATAGCAACACAGTGCGTCAACAAGCTGCATGGGCGTTACTTCTCAGGCCGCTTAGTTACAGCAGCCTATGTACCGCTGATAACCTACAATCAACTATTTCCCGATTCTGTCACTGCCAAGACCATTCTAAAGCCCACTTATTCTTAGTGTCTTTGAGGTACGAGAAGTGGACCCCTTATTGTTGTTGGCCAGGGCTATCTGTGGTCCTTATGTGCTTGTAAATAAAGACATTTTTACGTGTTCTCAATTGGTGTCTGTCCCTCTGGGTCCCTCGGGGGTTCCGTCTCGTGGGCCTTGCGTTGGTTAACCGTAGAAGCGGGGGGGCGACATGGCCACACATTGGGGACTCGAGGCGCAGGGAGAGACGCGCCTCCTGCTTGAGCCTCTTCCCTGTTGCTCTGCATAGTTACTTCACCTACCAGTCCAAATTGAGGCTGCGAGTCGAGGCTGAGATAACATTATTATCAACTAAGGTGAGATCGGATTGGGTCCCAAGTTCAGTTATGAATGCTGCAATGCATTTTATCGTTTGGTTGGTTCTCAGCTTCGACCACTGAGGTGGTCATATAGCTGGCTTCTGGGTCGTACCAGCTGTCCAAATTCCTTTCTGTTCGCTGAATATACACATTCTGCCCAAGTATTTTGAATTCGTTCATCTTCAGGGAAGTCTCGGGACGCTACTTATGACTTGAATTGTAATATACCTAGAAATGCATTCCATTGGCAAGCAGTTGTCTAGATTCATTGAATTTTGCACAATTTTAATGCAGGTAAAATTAGGCAAAATTTAAGGGGTATGTGTTTGGCTTCGCGACTATGACATATTTAACACTAGGCATATCGTGACTATGATCCTTTCATCGAATTATGCTGCCAATGGATACTTCAAATTTTAAGGTGTATCGCGCAAACATGGCGGCTGCTTCAGCTGTTCTGAGTGCGATAGTTAGGATCTGTTACTTTCTGTTCTCTAGTGGTATGAATGTCCTTTCAACTTGATTTCTACAATGTTTTATGTTCGCTGGGTTTTTATTTGAACTTTGCTGTTGGAACGGTTTTATTCGTACTGTGTTGAACCTTAATTTTCTCTTTTTGTAAGACTTGTGCGGAACATACTCATTGTAAGCTTCATATGTATGTACTTAAGCAAGTACTGAATGCTGGATAAGTTGCTTTTATTAGTTCCATTCACTCTTTGACGACATTTGCTTGGTTCACGTTTATATTTTAGTCTACAAAAAGCCGTCTCTTTGCTTGCATAAGTCGGTCGTAAAATATTCACGCTATCCGGTCGCTTCCTTTGAAGCCTTAATAATCTTAGGTGTATCAACATTTTTTATCGTACTTAGGTTCCAATCAGTTAAAATGAGTCTTAGTGATTCCCAAACCAAGAAGGTAATTGAATCGCAGCTCTGCAGAGCTGCCCAGGTCATTGAGGATGTGGTTGATCAGGAGATCGCGAAGTTAGACAACATGGACGAGGATGACTTGGAGAAGATTCGTCAGCGGCGTCTGGCCGAGTTGAAGGAGAAAGCCAGCAAGAAGGAGGAGTGGCTTGCCAATGGTCACGGCATCTATTCGGAGCTGGCTTCGGAGAGGGACTTTTTCACCATCTGCAAGCAGTCCACCAACGTTTGTGCTCACTTTTACCGCAGTACTACGATGCGCTGCGCTATCTTTGACAAGCACCTCTCCTTACTGGCCCCACGTCACCTCGAGTGCCGTTTCATCAAAGTGGATGTCGAGAAGTCACCTTTTCTCGTGTCTCGTCTTGGGGTTCGCGTTCTACCTACACTGATCCTCATTAAGGAGGAGAAAGTGGCGGGTCGAGTAATTGGCTTTGATGACCTTGGAGGTCACGATGACTTCAGCACCGGGATGCTTGACTGGCGGTTGGGTGTTGCGGGCATTGTGGATTACAACGGTGATCTCAGTCAGCCACCAGATTTCGCAAAGAACAAGAAGAGGGAAATGCCGTTCAGACGCTCAACGAAGACAATCCGTGATGGAGGCAACAGTGAGTCGGATGACGATGACGATGAGTGAGAGCCCCGCCTACTTGCACCGTTGCATTTGTTAAATGCTTTCATCGTTACGCTATTAACCTGTTATTTCAACAGATATTTTGTCTGGTCAAAACAGTGTATCGAGGGCCCCATTATCCCCGAATTTAGCCCCTAACTCCACTTTCCTTCGTGCTTTATCACCCCCTTCCCCACTTAGAGGCGTAGAATTCGCATTTATAGCACTGTAAACCTCTCTATGATGTTAGGTAGTCACTCTAGGATAACTGCACTTTCATTGCTAGAGTTCAAGTAACGAAGAGTGCCGAGTACCAGTTAAATGTTCGATTGAAGTACGTTCTAGCTTCTGAGTGCGCTACCTTCAAAACCACCTTGTAAACACAAATTTCGGTCCTTCATAACTCCAATGCATTCTTGAGTCCTTTGACCCGACCCGGTTCACGGAAGCGGTTCCTAAAGTGAGTAGCACAAACTTGCGACAGTGAGACAGAACGGCGAGGAATTTTAATGACAGAACGAGGGCAGCTACCACCGTCGCCCAACGGAGTCGTAAAGTAATTTGTAGGACTCAGGGGACTGAGTCGAAGGTGACGAACTCCTCGACGTAGGTCTCTGTGGTGGTGTTGTCTCGGCCACCGGAGAACGCTAGGGGACAAGAGTTCTCACAGGTGAAGACGTAGACGGTGGCAAAGTCTGGTGAGGCCTCGCCGACCTTGTCCAGTTTCAAGTAGGATAGAAGCTGAGGTGTTATCTGTAGAAGGAAGGCAAGCACGCAGCTTACATGCATGAGGACTTGGGTTTGCTGAACCCCAAACCCATGATAGGGGAAAAGCCGTGTAGCGGCTGTCTAGAGATGTTAAAAAGTTTCAAGATGGACTGTACGGCTAACCAAGCCTTGGTGCGATTTCTGCTTAAAGCTAGCTGACCTAGAAGCAAGCGTGCATTCGGTTGAAGGGCTCAAGGTGTTTTTTTTTCAAGAAGGATGAGTAATCATTAGCTATACTCTCGCACACCAAATATTGTTCCGTGTTTTAACACGCCTATAGTGGCACAGAAAACATAAATTGGTTTCGTAAGAAATGTCTTAAAACATCAGACGTTAGGCATCCAGGTCTACTGACTTCCTTAATAAATGCTGGTAATATGGACCCTTGGAACTTCAAATTCGGCAAAGATGCAACATACACCGTGCTTTAATGCAATAAACGCGATGTGGGCGGAGACCACAATTGAGCAAAGATCGAAGTCAAAATGTGAGTTTAAGTGGAAGACAACCCATTAGACAAACAAGCACGATCAAAGACACAATACAAGATCCGCCCCTCATCGCATGGAGGGCAGAACTTGTAGCTGGGCCATCCGCCGAGAATCCGTTGGCCAGACGCACCCTAACGCGGCGTGGCTATGCCAAGTCATGTGACCAAGCCCCAATGCCACAAGGCGTTCGATAAGCTGTCGCTTGATTGCTGGAATTAAGACCTGATTATCATGTTTATGAAAAGCATCATTTGTGAAAGCTAGCCTCTGAAGATCGAGAATGGAAGGGTGACTGCTTATCAGCAACAAAACCAGTAAGACGACCTGACAATGAACATGCAACCAAACACTAAATCATGTGCAACTTCAGTTAGAAGGATATTAGTAATTTCGATGTGCCCGTGAATCCCCATGTTTTCAAAACGTATGCAGGTAAAACCAACGTGTCTGGAGCTTGTGACAGTAAATCCATACCTTTTACACCTCGATATCCTTCCAGACTGGCCCGTTTCGTTTCCCACCCATTAACTCTAATGTAGTACTTAGTACTTCGGCTCTTCTATAAGCTGGAAACGAAGTTGGTCTCGAACTATACAACACCTTAAAAACCCCACAGTCCAAATATGCGGAAGTCACCAAAAACAGCAATCCAAACAAACTGCTTTACCTTGGCGACTATACGCTTGTTATTATGGTAATGTTTCGAATGACCAAAAATAAAACAAAAGGAGGTGGTAACAGACCTGAAACTCGAATATTCTTTTTCCACCGCATCTGACACAAGGTGGCGGAATGATGGGCGTGGGAGTCGCCCAGAGCGGCACGCCACCACGATCGAAGCGAACAACCTGAAGGAAGGAGAGAAAGCACGACAGTCAATAGCAGAAGCAGTGCATTGAGAATCTTCACAAGAGCATACACTAGTCACCTGATCAGGCTCCTTCCTCAAAACCTCTTTGAATCGGTTGAAATATCGATCTTCTTGTGTCTCCTTACACGACGCTTCCTCGAGTGCTTTAAATTCCTCCTTATCAGCACTGGATATGCGAAAACAACATTAAGTACGAGTCGTTCTACTTCTCCATTTCGCAGTCCTAGAAATTCGTCGCCCGTAGGGATGTAGTGAAATGAAATCTAATGCCTCCGAAGAACCGGTGCGAGAAAAAAAAAGTCGAAACCCTAATAGGCAGCGGTTGCAAAAGTATAGACGAGAAAAGAGCGCAGTTAAATTAACATTAAAATATGAACCAATTCGATGCACGATAACGCCAGATCCGATTAATTTTCAACAGCTTGCTCAAGTAGGATTGGGAACTGAGACACAGACTAATGATACCATTAGTGATACACAAAACTTCATGGTAGGATGATTATCAAATAAAGAAAATGATATGAGAACTTTTAATTGCTTAAAAAGATTTGGGCGTGGAAGTTCGCCTTTCAATGTTTTTGTTAGGCCATAGAACGCAATGGTTGCCAAGACTTCCAGATTATAGGATTGCCTATTGTTGATATTTCATGACACCGCTCCGCAATCTTTTGCTTCGTATAAGAGACGCAGGTTAATACCTTGAAAATTCGGAATCCTCAACGACTTCGTAGTTGCATTCATCATCAGAGCTGTAGACTTCGGTAGTATCCTCACCATCCCTGTCCAAAGTCTCCGAAGCAAGCGAAAACTCGGGTAGGAGGAAGGAGTTCGACTGAAACATCTCAGCCAAATAGTCATAGTTGGGGCAGTATATTTTGTGATTCTGTTTCCAGTGTATAACCTAGGTAGGGAGGGAAACATGGAAAACCATAACTGCAGCCGATTTTCCTACAAAATTTCAAGCCTCGGCCACAAATCAATGTCGCTCCATATTGATAAGCAGGCGGGCAACAATCAACATATCACATTCGGCTTTCGCAATATAGGTAGCTCATTGTAATTTAGCCGAAAAGTAAAACAAACTGGCAGGGCAACCTGATGTTCCTTCGAGCAGTAATAGGCCTTATTGCAGTTGACGCAACACTTGGTACCCGGGCATCCGCAAACCGGACAAAGGTTCACCGTGAGACCGACCGTGGGAGCTTTGCCAGATCGAAAGAGCTCCATCGTAGATTCTTTCGTCATCTCCTCAGACTCTGACGGCGGTTTTGAGCTTATAAAGGAGAATGTTTAGAAATTATCCACTTACATACTATCAAAACAACCTACCTATAGTAGGGATTTTCCTTTGGCAATTGGGAGCGAAAGACCCGAAACGGCCGGGTCTTAACCCCATTCTGTGGCAGAAAACAACTGCCGTTTTTACACATGAAAACAAAAAGCATGCGATGGAAACAGTCCTCCCGGTCATCGAGGGGAGAGTAGAGCTGAAGCAGAAAGACCATGCTGTGATGACAGTGGGGGCATTCCAGATCGCCAGGAAGGTGACTAAGGGCCAACCATGCAGGACGACCACCAACCTTGTCTGGAAAGAGATGTGAAACCAGATGCCAAGAATCTCTTGGCTCGATGAAACCCAACGTGACGCCGGGCATTAACCTGAATTTTTAAGAGCGAGGAAAAAACTACTGTCATTGACCTCATGATTGAGCCAAAAATACCCTTGTGAGTCATGTCATTAAGAAAAACACAGGACTGCTAAGTTAAAAGAGTGAATATGAGTGGAAGTTCTTGGGGAAAGCAGATCTGACTGTTCAGGATAGTGTTAGAAGAGCTAGCTAGGAATATGGATGAGATAGTTCAAGACAGAATCCAAAGTAACCACTTTTAGCTTTGCAAGAAAAGGCTGCATTCACGTTGACAGAGTATACGCCATGACGTTAGACGTAAACATGACATCTATAAGTCACCTACGAGAACTACACTATTTTCCAATGCATGACAAACAATGTAAAGATGTCTACTCAGCACAAAAGAGCGAAACCCACTGTCACGTCAGAAAAAAACACCCGGAAAAATGAATAATGCCAAACACACGCAAGAGACACCTGGCACATGACAAACCTTGGGGTCTTCAATAAAGTGAACTCCTAGTCCTCAAACCTTGGATCAATAAAACAATGCCGGCAGGAACAACAATTATGGTCGGATTTCACTACAACTACTGAATAGCTTTGATTAAGGATAATTTTACAGCCAATTAATAAAACTGCCCCAGGGATGGGCAACTATCGCGTTTAACAAAAGTGGGCGTCCTATGCACTCCTGCAGCGTTTAAATTGCTGTTAACATACTGAAAACTATTACAGTCATGTAAAGGAAAATTCAAGCCCAATAGTACAATAAAGCGAGATTCCGAATCGCATCTATAAGCATTTATGTGTGCATCAATTCCATGCTATAGTCCAATCTTGTTTTATAATACCATTCATCGATGCGTCTTATTTGTCGAAACAAAATTCGCAGCTACGGTGAAATCATTTAAAAGGTAAATGCATGAATACTGATCTGTTTTACTGATCATGAGTGTTCGGCGATATGTAATTCTAATTGCGCGCTGTTTTTAAAAGACATGGGTCGCGGGTTCTTCGGTGGTTCTCGAGGTGGTCGAGGTGGATTCAGAGGAGGTCGCGGCGTAGGCAATCGAAACTTCGATCAAGGACCACCGGAAACTATTGAATTGGTCGGTGAGGTGTCCCATGCCTGTCAAAGGGATCTTGTCTGCAGATTACTGAATGAATCAGTGCCTTTTTTCAATGCCCCCATATACTTGGAAAACAAGCAAGAAATAGGCAAGGTAGAGGAGATATTTGGACCTATCAAGAAAAGCGTATGCGCTTTTATAGCAAATATAACCTTCTGTAGATGTTTTCGGTCAAATTGTCTGATAATCTCAATGCTGAATCATTTAAAGAAGGTCAAAAGGTACCTTTCACTTTGTGATTATGTGTTCAGATGTATATCAACAAGTTTAAACTGCTAACACTGGAACGAATTATGAATGCCAATGGGCCTAAAGGTTAGATTGGCGATGTGATTTTCTCTTAAGTATTAAATTGCTTACTTTTAACGGTTGTGGGGTATTTGTCTAATATCATGTTCTTGCTGCTTTTACGCTCTTCAGGCATAATTTTGGGCCCCATTTCGCCTTACTCGCATGCTTCTCACTTTTCTCGAGGTGAATTCCTTATGTATTATTTGTTGCTTATGCAATAGGTGCCGCACGCAAAGGGGAAAAAGCTGCTCCAGGGAAACGCGTTAGCGGTACCTTCGGTGGCGATAGGGGTGGCCGTGGGCGTGGTAAGTACAAAAGGAATTTTCAATCTACGACGGTTGCTTATATATCGTGCCACTTACTGAAACAAGGGAGACATTTCAAAATGCAAGAAATGTACCCCTGTTTTTGAGCGATGCCTATTCGCAAGATCTGGGTTAGGATTTTATCGATTTACCGAGAGCGAAACTGAATGTATCAAAAGTTGAAATCATTTGTTGATCATAGGAGGTCGTGGAGGTCCATGGGGCGGTCGAGGAGGTGGAAGCAGAGGCAGAGGTGGTTTCGTTCACCGTCAGTCATTCCGGGGGTCTCGAGGATTCGGTGGTCCAAATCGCGGTCAATAACAAGGCCACACTCCCATCTGTTAATGTAACGGCTCTTTCACCTTGTATTACAATATCTATCCGTGAATTATACTGACGTTGTCCAAGGCTGAATTGATGGCAGAATAACGTCTTTTATGCTTAGAGAGAATTGCTAAACGTTATTTTGAAAATAAAATGTGAGCAGATATATTAACGATATGACGCACAACACGCAAAACGGAACGTTATATAGTCGAAAACAAAAAATAAAATTTATCACCTAAAAAAACCACAAGTAAAAGCATAATATGCCTCAAAAGCTAGCAGAAAGAGGCCAGATAAATCCTCAATCACATAACTAAAAAGCATAGTTGCCGGGCATTTATTAGGCAAAAAACAACATCCTCCGCTTCGAGCTCCCCTTTTCCATTAGCGTCCCTCCCTATTTCCTCAACTCCCTACCTCTGATGGGGTAGGGGAGGGTGTGACAGATGGTGTCTGTGCGGATTGGGAGAAGAATTTTGAGAGGTGTCGCACACACATCTACGTGGCGGAGGTGGAGGGAGTTGATGCGTTAGCAGAGACACAGGCATGAGTTGTGTGTGTGTAAGTGCTAGAAGTAGGCGGAGGGGAAGGGTAGAAGTATGTCATGAGAGTGAAGAGGTAGGTAGGTAGATAGGTAGGTAGGTAGGTAGGTAGGTAGGTAGGTAGGTAGGCAGGTAGGTAGGTAGGTGGGTGGGTAGGTAGGTAGGTAGGTGGGTAGGTAGGTAGGAAGGTAGGTGGGTAGGTAGGTAGGTAGGTAGGAAGGTAGGTAGGTAGGTAGGTAGGTAGGTAGGTAGGTAGGTAGGTAGGTAGGAAGGTAGTTGGTAGGTAGGTAGGTAGGTAGGTAGGTAGGTAGGTAGGTAGGTAGGTAGGTAGGTAGGTAGGTAGGTAGGTAGGTAGGTAGGTAGGTAGGTAGGTAGGTAGGTAGGTAGGTAGGTAGGTAGGTAGGTAGGTAGGTAGGTAGGTAGGTAGGTAGGTAGGTAGGTAGGTGGTAGGTAGGTAGGTAGGTAGGTAGGTAGGTGGTTGGGTGGTGGGTGGATATGGGGGCCCGGGGAGGGTGAGGCCTAGACTCGTCTCCGCGATAGTATAGTGGTGAGTATCTCCGCCTGTCGCGTGGAAGACCCGGGTTCAATTCCCGGTCGCGGAGCGTGCTTTATGCTATGCCTACCCCATTGGCGCCTTGTGCCCTCTTTTGCGGATAGTCATGGCAGCCTGGCTTCACTTTCACGCCGCGCCTCACATTGCGTGGGTGCGGATGTGGCAGTGGCAGTGGCAGTGTCAGTGTCAGTTGCAGGAATAAAGAGCAGGTGCTATCCTACCATCACCAGCTTCTAACCAGTGGGCAGGAAGACGAACGCAATGCGACACAACCCAACGCAACACAACGCAACACAACGCGCTGCCACGTGGCTCCGCCCAGTTTCGAACTGGGGACCTTCTGCGTGTTAGGCAGACGTGATAACCACTACACCACGGAACCACAACCCTCTCCTCCTCCGCGTCCTCCGCTCTGCTTGACGCTGTGATCGCCATCATCATCGACACTATCATCGGTCCAATCATAAGACGGCTATGAAGTAGAGGGCGGGCGGAGGAAGTAGGCGGAGCCGTAACACCGGTAGGAGGGAGGGGTGGTTCGAGTAGTAGGTACGCGAGAGAGCATCGCCTCCGGCCCCCTTGTTACACCCCGATAGTGCGCAGGGTGGCAGAGGAGGAGGTAGGAGGGTGTGGGTGTTGGGCAAGAGAGTGTGTGAGGTGTTGGGTGGAGGAGGCGGCTGCAAGGGTTTGCTGCGGGTGGAGGCGACGCGCGTGCCCGGTTAGCTCAGTCGGTAGAGCACGAGACTCTTAATCTCGGGGTCGTGGGTTCGAGCCCCACATCGGGCGTGGGGCGTGTTGGGGGCGGTGCTGCGTGTCGCTGCGTGCCCACCTTTGCATTGCCTCCTCTCCCCCTCCCTGTGCCTGCCCCCCCACCTGCCTCTGCCTTCGTCGCGTGCACTCCTCCACTACCCCATGCCATCATCCTCGACACTAACACCCCGTGCACCTCTCCTCGTCAATCGTCCTTCCCTCCTCTCCACCTGGCTTACAACAGCTGACGGAGGACAGGAGGAGTGCGGCTCAAGGCATTGTGATGACAAGACAGCAGTCAGACGGCAGGGTGTATGGGGCAGCAACGCGGACCACCATTATGGCACTCCTCAAAGTGGTCAAGGCGAAGGAGGAGGTCCGCGACCAACAATAGTGTTGAAGTGTTGCACACAACCGAAGAAAGAGATCACTGCTGTGCCATAGCGAAGGCCTCCGCTTGCCTCGCAGTCAACCACGCACTGCACTGCTCTACACACTGGCAGCCTCTTCTTGACGCACAGCTCGACGGCGAGAGAAGTGTGCCCCTCTAACGGTCACAATGGTGGTTGGGTGCGTTAGCGCATGGAGGGTGGAGGAGCGGAGGCAGTGGGTGGAAAGAGGCAGATGTGGGAAGCAAGCGGCGGGACGGGGACAGGGACAGGGACAGGGACAGGGACAGGGGAGGTGGGGTGAGTGAGTGAGTGAGTGAGTGAGTGAGTGAGTGAGTGAGTGAGTGAGTGAGTGAGTGAGTGAGTGAGTGAGTGAAGTGTGGTTCGGTGGTGTAGTGGTTATCACGTCCGCCTCACACGCGGAAGGTCCCCAGTTCGAGCCTGGGTCGAACCAGCCACACTTTTCTCTCTGCCGAGAGGAGGGCCTTGCTGTCGGTGCACTCCTCCGTCATGAATGCATTGATGCACTGACTGCGCGCATTGGTATCTGCAGTGGGGCGGCAGTCAGGCGGTGAGTGAAGTGCAGAGGGTGATGCGGTAGGGGAGGGTGTGACAGATGGTGTCTGTGCGGATTGGGAGAAGAATTTTGAGAGGTGTCGCACACACATCTTCGTGGCGGAGGTGGAGGGAGGAGTTGATGCGTTGGCAGAGACGCAGGCATGAGTTGTGTGTGTGTAAGTGCTAGAAGTAGGCGGAGGGGAAGGGTAGAAGTATGTCATGAGAGTGAAGAGGTAGGTAGGTAGGAGGTAGGTGGTAGGTAGGTATGTAGGTGGGTAGGTAGGTAGGAGGTAGGTAGGTAGGTAGGTAGGTAGGTAGGTAGGTAGGTAGTAGGTAGGTAGGTAGGTAGGTGGTTGGGTGGGTGGGTGGGTATGGGGGCCCGGGGAGGGTGAGGCCTAGACTCGTCTCCGCGATAGTATAGTGGTGAGTATCTCCGCCTGTCACGTGGAAGATCCGGGTTCAATTCCCGGTCGCGGAGCGTGCTTTATGCTATGCCTACCCCATTGGCGCCTTGTGCCCTCTTTTGCGGATAGTCATGGCAGCCTGGCTTCACTTTCACGCCGCGCCTCACATTGCGTGGGTGCGGATGTGGCAGTGGCAGTGGCAGTGTCAGTGGCAGGAATAAAGAGCAGGTGCTATCCTACCATCACCAGCTTCTAACCAGTGGGCAGGAAGACGAACGCAATGCGACACAACCCAACGCAACACAACGCGACGCAACGCAACGCGCTGCCACGTGGCTCCGCCCAGTTTCGAACTGGGGACCTTCTGCGTGTTAGGCAGACGTGATAACCACTACACCACGGAACCACAACCCTCTCCTCCTCCGCGTCCTCCGCTCTGCTTGACGCTGTGATCGCCATCATCATCGACACTATCATCGGTCCAATCATAAGACGGCTATGAAGTAGAGGGCGGGCGGAGGAAGTAGGCGGAGCCGTAACACCGGTAGGAGGGAGGGGTGGTTCGAGTAGTAGGTACGCGAGAGAGCATCGCCTCCGGCCCCCTTGTTACACCCCGATAGTGCGCAGGGTGGCAGAGGAGGAGGTAGGAGGGTGTGGGTGTTGGGCAAGAGAGTGTGTGAGGTGTTGGGTGGAGGAGGCGGCTGCAAGGGTTTGGCGGGTGGAGGCGACGCGCGTGCCCGGTTAGCTCAGTCGGTAGAGCACGAGACTCTTAATCTCGGGGTCGTGGGTTCGAGCCCCACATCGGGCGTGGGGCGTGTTGGGCGGTGCTGCGTGTCGCTGCGTGCCCACCTTTGCATTGCCTCCTCTCCCCCCTCCCTGTGCCTGCCCCCCCACCTGCCTCTGCCTTCGTCGCGTGCACTCCTCCACTACCCCATGCCATCATCCTCGACACTAACACCCCGTGCACCTCTCCTCGTCAATCGTCCTTCCCTCCTCTCCACCTGGCTTACAACAGCTGACGGAGGACAGGAGGAGTGCGGCTCAAGGCATTGTGATGACAAGACAGCAGTCAGACGGCAGGGTGTATGGGGCAGCAACGCGGACCACCATTATGGCACTCCTCAAAGTGGTCAAGGCGAAGGAGGAGGTCCGCGACCAACAATAGTGTTGAAGTGTTGCACACAACCGAAGAAAGAGATCACTGCTGTGCCATAGCGAAGGCCTCCGCTTGCCTCGCAGTCAACCACGCACTGCACTGCTCTACACACTGGCAGCCTCTTCTTGACGCACAGCTCGACGGCGAGAGAAGTGTGCCCCTCTAACGGTCACAATGGTGGTTGGGTGCGTTAGCGCATGGAGGGTGGAGGAGCGGAGGCAGTGGGTGGAAAGAGGCAGATGGGAAGCAAGCGGGCGGGGACGGGGACAGGGACAGGGACAGGGACAGGGACAGGTGAGGTGGGGTGAGTGAGTGAGTGAGTGAGTGAGAGTGAGTGAGTGAGTGAGTGAGTGAAGTGTGGTTCGGTGGTGTAGTGGTTATCACGTCCGCCTCACACGCTGAAGGTCCCCAGTTCGAGCCTGGGTCGAACCAGCCACACTTTTCTCTCTGCCGAGAGGAGGGCCTTGCTGTCGGTGCACTCCTCCGTCATGAATGCATTGATGCACTGACTGCGCGCATTGGTATCTGCAGTGGGGCGGCAGTCAGGCGGTGAGGGAAGTGCAGAGGGTGATGCGGTAGGGGAGGGTGTGACAGATGGTGTCTGTGCGGATTGGGAGAAGAATTTTGAGAGGTGTCGCACACACATCTTCGTGGCGGAGGTGGAGGGAGTTGATGCGTTGGCAGAGACGCAGGCATGAGTTGTGTGTGTGTAAGTGCTAGAAGTAGGCGGAGGGGAAGGGTAGAAGTATGTCATGAGAGTGAAGAGGTAGGTAGGTAGGAAGGTAGGTAGGTGGGTAGGTAGGTAGGTGGGTAGGTAGGTAGGTAGGTAGGTAGGTAGGTGGTTGGGTGGGTGGGTGGGTATGGGGGCCCGGGGAGGGTGAGGCCTAGACTCGTCTCCGCGATAGTATAGTGGTGAGTATCTCCGCCTGTCACGTGGAAGACCCGGGTTCAATTCCCGGTCGCGGAGCGTGCTTTATGCTATGCCTACCCCATTGGCGCCTTGTGCCCTCTTTTGCGGATAGTCATGGCAGCCTGGCTTCACTTTCACGCCGCGCCTCACATTGCGTGGGTGCGGATGTGGCAGTGGCAGTGGCAGTGTCAGTGTCAGTGGCAGGAATAAAGAGCAGGTGCTATCCTACCATCACCAGCTTCTAACCAGTGGGCAGGAAGACGAACGCAATGCGACACAACCCAACGCAACACAACGCAACACAACGCGCTGCCACGTGGCTCCGCCCAGTTTCGAACTGGGGACCTTCTGCGTGTTAGGCAGACGTGATAACCACTACACCACGGAACCACAACCCTCTCCTCCTCCGCGTCCTCCGCTCTGCTTGACGCTGTGATCGCCATCATCATCGACACTATCATCGGTCCAATCATAAGACGGCTATGAAGTAGAGGGCGGGCGGAGGAAGTAGGCGGAGCCGTAACACCGGTAGGAGGGAGGGGGGTGGTTCGAGTAGTAGGTACGCGAGAGAGCATCGCCTCCGGCCCCCTTGTTACACCCCGATAGTGCGCAGGGTGGCAGAGGAGGAGGTAGGAGGGTGTGGGTGTTGGGCAAGAGAGTGTGTGAGGTGTTGGGTGGAGGAGGCGGCTGCAAGGGTTTGCTGCGGCGTCATGAATGCATTGATGCACTGACTGCGCGCATTGGTATCTGCAGTGGGGCGGCAGTCAGGCGGTGAGTGAAGTGCAGAGGGTGATGCGGTAGGGAGGGTGTGACAGATGGTGTCTGTGCGGATTGGGAGAAGAATTTTGAGAGGTGTCGCACACACATCTTCGTGGCGGAGGTGGAGGGAGTTGATGCGTTGGCAGAGACGCAGGCATGAGTTGTGTGTGTGTAAGTGCTAGAAGTAGGCGGAGGGGAAGGGTAGAAGTATGTCATGAGAGTGAAGAGTAGGTAGGTAGGAAGGTAGGTAGGTGGGTAGGTAGTAGGTGGTAGGTAGTAGGTAGGTAGGTAGGTAGGTGGTTGGGTGGGTGGGTGGGTATGGGGGCCCGGGGAGGGTGAGGCCTAGACTCGTCTCCGCGATAGTATAGTGGTGAGTATCTCCGCCTGTCACGTGGAAGACCCGGGTTCAATTCCCGGTCGCGGAGCGTGCTTTATGCTATGCCTACCCCATTGGCGCCTTGTGCCCTCTTTTGCGGATAGTCATGGCAGCCTGGCTTCACTTTCACGCCGCGCCTCACATTGCGTGGGTGCGGATGTGGCAGTGCAGTGGCAGTGTCAGTGTCAGTGCAGGAATAAAGAGCAGGTGCTATCCTACCATCACCAGCTTCTAACCAGTGGGCAGGAAGACGAACGCAATGCGACACAACCCAACGCAACACAACGCAACGCAACGCGCTGCCACGTGGCTCCGCCCAGTTTCGAACTGGGGACCTTCTGCGTGTTAGGCAGACGTGATAACCACTACACCACGGAACCACAACCCTCTCCTCCTCCGCGTCCTCCGCTCTGCTTGACGCTGTGATCGCCATCATCATCGACACTATCATCGGTCCAATCATAAGACGGCTATGAAGTAGAGGGCGGGCGGAGGAAGTAGGCGGAGCCGTAACACCGGTAGGAGGGAGGGGTGGTTCGAGTAGTAGGTACGCGAGAGAGCATCGCCTCCGGCCCCCTTGTTACACCCCGATAGTGCGCAGGGTGGCAGAGGAGGAGGTAGGAGGGTGTGGGTGTTGGGCAAGAGAGTGTGTGAGGTGTTGGGTGGAGGAGGCGGCTGCAAGGGTTTGCTGCGGGTGGAGGCGACGCGCGTGCCCGGTTAGCTCAGTCGGTAGAGCACGAGACTCTTAATCTCGGGGTCGTGGGTTCGAGCCCCACATCGGGCGTGGGGCGTGTTGGGCGGTGCTGCGTGTCGCTGCGTGCCCACCTCTTGCATTGCCTCCTCTCCCCCCTCCCTGTGCCTGCCCCCCACCTGCCTCTGCCTTCGTCGCGTGCACTCCTCCACTACCCCATGCCATCATCCTCGACACTAACACCCCGTGCACCTCTCCTCGTCAATCGTCCTTCCCTCCTCTCCACCTGGCTTACAACAGCTGACGGAGGACAGGAGGAGTGCGGCTCAAGGCATTGTGATGACAAGACAGCAGTCAGACGGCAGGGTGTATGGGGCAGCAACGCGGACCACCATTATGGCACTCCTCAAAGTGGTCAAGGCGAAGGAGGAGGTCCGCGACCAACAATAGTGTTGAAGTGTTGCACACAACCGAAGAAAGAGATCACTGCTGTGCCATAGCGAAGGCCTCCGCTTGCCTCGCAGTCAACCACGCACTGCACTGCTCTACACACTGGCAGCCTCTTCTTGACGCACAGCTCGACGGCGAGAGAAGTGTGCCCCTCTAACGGTCACAATGGTGGTTGGGTGCGTTAGCGCATGGAGGGTGGAGGAGCGGAGGCAGTGGGTGGAAAGAGGCAGATGTGGGAAGCAAGCGGGCGGGGACGGGGACAGGGACAGGGACAGGGACAGGGGAGGTGGGGTGAGTGAGTGAGTGAGTGAGTGAGTGAGTGAGTGAGTGAGTGAGTGAAGTGTGGTTCGGTGGTGTAGTGGTTATCACGTCCGCCTCACACGCGGAAGGTCCCCAGTTCGAGCCTGGGTCGAACCAGCCACACTTTTCTCTCTGCCGAGAGGAGGGCCTTGCTGTCGGTGCACTCCTCCGTCATGAATGCATTGATGCACTGACTGCGCGCATTGGTATCTGCAGTGGGGCGGCAGTCAGGCGGTGAGTGAAGTGCAGAGGGTGATGCGGTAGGGGAGGGTGTGACAGATGGTGTCTGTGCGGATTGGGAGAAGAATTTTGAGAGGTGTCGCACACACATCTTCGTGGCGGAGGTGGAGGGAGTTGATGCGTTGGCAGAGACGCAGGCATGAGTTGTGTGTGTGTAAGTGCTAGAAGTAGGCGGAGGGGAAGGGTAGAAGTATGTCATGAGAGTGAAGAGGTAGGTAGGTAGGAAGGTAGGTAGGTAGGTAGGTAGTAGGTGGGTAGGTAGGTAGGAGGTAGGTAGGTAGGTAGTAGGTAGGTAGGTGGTTGGGTGGGTGGGTGGGTATGGGGGCCCGGGGAGGGTGAGGCCTAGACTCGTCTCCGCGATAGTATAGTGGTGAGTATCTCCGCCTGTCACGTGGAAGACCCGGGTTCAATTCCCGGTCGCGGAGCGTGCTTTATGCTATGCCTACCCCATTGGCGCCTTGTGCCCTCTTTTGCGGATAGTCATGGCAGCCTGGCTTCACTTTCACGCCGCGCCTCACATTGCGTGGGTGCGGATGTGGCAGTGGCAGTGGCAGTGTCAGTGGCAGGAATAAAGAGCAGGTGCTATCCTACCATCACCAGCTTCTAACCAGTGGGCAGGAAGACGAACGCAATGCGACACAACCCAACGCAACACAACGCAACACAACGCGACGCAACGCAACGCAACGCGCTGCCACGTGGCTCCGCCCAGTTTCGAACTGGGGACCTTCTGCGTGTTAGGCAGACGTGATAACCACTACACCACGGAACCACAACCCTCTCCTCCTCCGCGTCCTCCGCTCTGCTTGACGCTGTGATCGCCATCATCATCGACACTATCATCGGTCCAATCATAAGACGGCTATGAAGTAGAGGGCGGGCGGAGGAAGTAGGCGGAGCCGTAACACCGGTAGGAGGGAGGGGTGGTTCGAGTAGTAGGTACGCGAGAGAGCATCGCCTCCGGCCCCCTTGTTACACCCCGATAGTGCGCAGGGTGGCAGAGGAGGAGGTAGGAGGGTGTGGGTGTTGGGCAAGAGAGTGTGTGAGGTGTTGGGTGGAGGAGGCGGCTGCAAGGGTTTGCTGCGGGTGGAGGCGACGCGCGTGCCCGGTTAGCTCAGTCGGTAGAGCACGAGACTCTTAATCTCGGGGTCGTGGGTTCGAGCCCCACATCGGGCGTGGGGCGTGTTGGGCGGTGCTGCGTGTCGCTGCGTGCCCACCTCTTGCATTGCCTCCTCTCCCCCCTCCCTGTGCCTGCCCCCCCACCTGCCTCTGCCTTCGTCGCGTGCACTCCTCCACTACCCCATGCCATCATCCTCGACACTAACACCCCGTGCACCTCTCCTCGTCAATCGTCCTTCCCTCCTCTCCACCTGGCTTACAACAGCTGACGGAGGACAGGAGGAGTGCGGCTCAAGGCATTGTGATGACAAGACAGCAGTCAGACGGCAGGGTGTATGGGGCAGCAACGCGGACCACCATTATGGCACTCCTCAAAGTGGTCAAGGCGAAGGAGGAGGTCCGCGACCAACAATAGTGTTGAAGTGTTGCACACAACCGAAGAAAGAGATCACTGCTGTGCCATAGCGAAGGCCTCCGCTTGCCTCGCAGTCAACCACGCACTGCACTGCTCTACACACTGGCAGCCTCTTCTTGACGCACAGCTCGACGGCGAGAGAAGTGTGCCCCTCTAACGGTCACAATGGTGGTTGGGTGCGTTAGCGCATGGAGGGTGGAGGAGCGGAGGCAGTGGGTGGAAAGAGGCAGATGTGGGAAGCAAGCGGGCGGGGACGGGGACAGGGACAGGGACAGGGACAGGGACAGGGGAGGTGGGGTGAGTGAGTGAGTGAGTGAGTGAGTGAGTGAAGTGTGGTTCGGTGGTGTAGTGGTTATCACGTCCGCCTCACACGCGGAAGGTCCCCAGTTCGAGCCTGGGTCGAACCAGCCACACTTTTCTCTCTGCCGAGAGGAGGGCCTTGCTGTCGGTGCACTCCTCCGTCATGAATGCATTGATGCACTGACTGCGCGCATTGGTATCTGCAGTGGGGCGGCAGTCAGGCGGTGAGTGAAGTGCAGAGGGTGATGCGGTAGGGGAGGGTGTGACAGATGGTGTCTGTGCGGATTGGGAGAAGAATTTTGAGAGGTGTCGCACACACATCTTCGTGGCGGAGGTGGAGGGAGTTGATGCGTTGGCAGAGACGCAGGCATGAGTTGTGTGTGTGTAAGTGCTAGAAGTAGGCGGAGGGGAAGGGTAGAAGTATGTCATGAGAGTGAAGAGGTAGGTAGGTAGGAAGGTAGGTAGGTAGGTAGGTGGGTAGGTAGGTAGGCAGGTCTCTGCCGAGAGGAGGGCCTTGCTGTCGGTGCACTCCTCCGTCATGAATGCATTGATGCACTGACTGCGCGCATTGGTATCTGCATGGGGCGGCAGTCAGGCGGTGAGTGAAGTGGCAGAGGGTGATGCGGTAGGGGAGGGTGTGACAGATGGTGTCTGTGCGATGGGAGAAGAATTTTGAGAGGTGTCGCACACACATCTTCGGTCGGAGGTGGAGGGAGTTGATGCGTTGGCAGAGACGCAGGCATGAGTTGTGTGTGTGTAAGTGTCTAGAAGTAGGCGGAGGGAAGGGTAGAAGTATGTCATGAGAGTGAAGAGGTAGGGTAGGTAGGAAGGTAGGTAGGTGTAGGTAGTAGGTGGGGAGGTGGTAGGAAGGTAGGTAGGTAGGTAGGTAGGTGGTGGTGGGTGGTATGGGGGCCCGGGGAGGGTGAGGCCTAGACTCGTCTCCTCGATAGTATAGTGGTGAGTATCTCCGCCTGTCACGTGGAAGACCCGGGTTCAATTCCCGGTCGCGGAGCGTGCTTTATGCTATGCCTACCCCATTGGCGCCTTTGCCCTCTTTTGCGGATAGTCATGGCAGCCTGGCTTCACTTTCACGCCGCCTCACATTGCGTGGGTGCGGATGTGGCAGTGGTGGCATGGCAGTGTCAGTGGCAGGAATAAAGAGCAGGTGCTATCCTACCATCACCAGCTTCTAACCAGTGGGCAGGAAGACGAACGCAATGCGACACAACCCAACGCAACACAACGCGACGCAACGCAACGCAAACGCAACGCGCTGCCACGTGGCTCCGCCCAGTTTTCGAACTGGGGACCTTCTCGTGTTAGGCAGACGTGATAACCACTACACCACGGAACCACAACCCTCTCCTCCTCCGCGTCCTCCGCTCTTGCGCTGTGATCGCCATCATCATCGACACTATCATCGGTCCAATCATAAGACGGCTATGAAGTAGAGGGCGGGCGGAGGAAGTAGGCGGAGCCGTAACACCGGTAGGAGGGAGGGGTGGTTCGAGTAGTAGGTACGCGAGAGAGCATCGCCTCCGGCCCCCTTGTTACACCCCGATAGTGCGCAGGGTGGCAGAGGAGGAGGTAGGAGGGTGTGGGTGTTGGGCAAGAGAGTGTGTGAGGTGTTGGGTGGAGGAGGCGGCTGCAAGGGTTTGCTGCGGGTGGAGGCGACGCGCGTGCCCGGTTAGCTCAGTCGGTAGAGCACGAGACTCTTAATCTCGGGGTCGTGGGTTCGAGCCCCACATCGGGCGTGGGGCGTGTTGGCGGTGCTGCGTGTCGCTGCGTGCCCACCTTGCATTGCCTCCTCTCCCCCCTCCCTGTGCCTGCCCCCCCCCTGCTCTGCCTTCGTCGCGTGCACTCCTCCACTACCCCATGCCATCATCCTCGACACTAACACCCCGTGCACCTCTCCTCGTCAATCGTCCTTCCCTCCTCTCCACCTGCTTACAACAGCTGACGGAGGACAGGAGGAGTGCGGCTCAAGGCATTGTGATGACAAGACAGCAGTCAGACGGCGGGTGTATGGGGCAGCAACGCGGACCACCATTATGGCACTCCTCAAAGTGGTCAAGGCGAAGGAGGAGGTCCGCGACCAACAATAGTGTTGAAGTGTTGCACACAACCGAAGAAAGAGATCACTGCTGTGCCATAGCGAAGGCCTCCGCTTGCCTCGCAGTCAACCACGCACTGCACTGCTCTACACACTGGCAGCCTCTTCTTGACGCACAGCTCGACGGCGAGAGAAGTGTGCCCCTCTAACGGTCACAATGGTGGTTGGGTGCGTTAGCGCATGGAGGGTGGAGGAGCGGAGGCAGTGGGTGGAAAGAGGCAGATGTGGGAAGCAAGCGGGGGGGGACGGGGACAGGGACAGGGACAGGGACAGGGACAGGGGAGGTGGGGTAGTGAGTGAGTGAGTGAGTGAGTGAAGTGTGGTTCGGTGGTGTAGTGGTTATCACGTCCGCCTCACACGCGGAAGGTCCCCAGTTCGAGCCTGGGTCGAACCAGCCACACTTTTCTCTCTGCCGAGAGGAGGGCCTTGCTGTCGGTGCACTCCTCCGTCATGAATGCATTGATGCACTGACTGCGCGCATTGGTATCTGCAGTGGGGCGGCAGTCAGGCGGTGAGTGAAGTGCAGAGGGTGATGCGGTAGGGGAGGTGTGACAGATGGTGTCTGTGCGGATTGGGAGAAGATTTTGAGAGGTGTCGCACACACATCTTCGTGGCGGAGGTGGAGGGAGTTGATGCGTTGGCAGAGACGCAGGCATGAGTTGTGTGTGTAAGTGCTAGAAGTAGGCGGAGGGGAAGGGTAGAAGTATGTCATGAGAGTGAAGAGTAGGTAGGTAGGTAGGAAGGTAGGTAGGTGTAGGTAGGTAGTGGGTAGGTGGTAGGGAGGTAGGTAGGTAGGTAGGTAGGTGGTTGGTGGGTGGGTGGGTATGGGGGCCGGGGAGGGTGAGGCCTAGACTCGTCTCCGCGATAGTATAGTGGTGAGTATCTCCGCCTGTCACGTGGAAGACCCGGGTTCAATTCCCGGTCGCGGAGCGTGCTTTATGCTATGCCTACCCCATTGGCGCCTTGTGCCCTCTTTTGCGGATAGTCATGGCAGCCTGGCTTCACTTTCACGCCGCGCCTCACATTGCGTGGGTGCGGATGTGGCAGTGGCAGGAATAAAGAGCAGGTGCTATCCTACCATCACCAGCTTCTAACCAGTGGGCAGGAAGACGAACGCAATGCGACACAACCCAACGCAACACAACGCGACGCAACGCAACGCGCTGCCACGTGGCTCCGCCCAGTTTCGAACTGGGGACCTTCTGCGTGTTAGGCAGACGTGATAACCACTACACCACGGACCACAACCCTCTCCTCCTCCGCGTCCTCCGCTCTGCTTGACGCTGTGATCGCCATCATCATCGACACTATCATCGGTCCAATCATAAGACGGCTATGAAGTAGAGGCGGGCGGAGGAAGTAGGCGGAGCCGTAACACCGGTAGGAGGGAGGGGTGGTTCGAGTAGTAGGTACGCGAGAGAGCATCGCCTCCGGCCCCCTTGTTACACCCCGATAGTGCGCAGGGTGGCATAGGAGGAGGTAGGAGGGTGTGGGTGTTGGGCAAGAGAGTGTGTGAGGTGTTGGGTGGAGGAGGCGGCTGCAAGGGTTTGCTGCGGGTGGAGGCGACGCGCGTGCCCGGTTAGCTCAGTCGGTAGAGCACGAGACTCTTAATCTCGGGGTCGTGGGTTCGAGCCCCACATCGGGCGTGGGGCGTGTTGGGCGGTGCTGCGTGTCGCTGCGTGCCCACCTCTCGCATTGCCTCCTCTCCCCCCTCCCTGTGCCTGCCCCCCACCTGCCTCTGCCTTCGTCGCGTGCACTCCTCCACTACCCATGCCATCATCCTCGACACTAACACCCCGTGCACCTCTCTCTCGTCAATCGTCCTTCCCTCCTCTCCACCTGGCTTACAACAGCTGACGGAGGACAGGAGGAGTGCGGCTCAAGGCATTGTGATGACAAGACAGCAGTCAGACGGCAGGGTGTATGGGGCAGCAACGCGGACCACCATTATGGCACTCCTCAAAGTGGTCAAGGCGAAGGAGGAGGTCCGCGACCAACAATAGTGTTGAAGTGTTGCACACACAACCGAAGAAAGAGATCACTGCTGTGCCATAGCGAAGGCCTCCGCTTGCCTCGCAGTCAACCACGCACTGCACTGCTCTACACACTGGCAGCCTCTTCTTGACGCACAGCTCGACGGCAGAGAAGTGTGCCCCTCTAACGGTCACAATGGTGGTTGGGTGCGTTAGCGCATGGAGGGTGGAGGAGCGGAGGCAGTGGGTGGAAAGAGGCAGATGTGGGAAGCAAGCGGGCGGGGACGGGGACAGGGACAGGGACAGGGACAGGGACAGGGGAGGTGGGGTGAGTGTGAGTGAGTGAGTGAGTGAGTGAGTGAGTGAAGTGTGGTTCGGTGGTGTAGTGGTTATCACGTCCGCCTCACACGCGGAAGGTCCCCAGTTCGAGCCTGGGTCGAACCAGCCACACTTTTCTCTCTGCCGAGAGGAGGGCCTTGCTGTCGGTGCACTCCTCCGTCATGAATGCATTGATGCACTGACTGCGCGCATTGGTATCTGCAGTGGGGCGGCAGTCAGGCGGTGAGTGAAGTGCAGAGGGTGATGCGGTAGGGGAGGGTGTGACAGATGGTGTCTGTGCGGATTGGGAGAAGAATTTTGAGAGGTGTCGCACACACATCTTCGTGGCGGAGGTGGAGGGAGTTGATGCGTTGGCAGAGACGCAGGCATGAGTTGTGTGTGTGTAAGTGCTAGAAGTAGGCGGAGGGGAAGGGTAGAAGTATGTCATGAGAGTGAAGAGGTAGGTAGGTAGGTAGAGGTAGGTAGGTGGTAGGTAGGTAGGTGGGTAGGTAGGGAAGGTAGGTAGGTAGGTAGGTGGTTGGGTGGGTGGGTGGGTATGGGGGCCCGGGGAGGGTGAGGCCTAGACTCGTCTCCGCGATAGTATAGTGGTGAGTATCTCCGCCTGTCACGTGGAAGACCCGGGTTCAATTCCCGGTCGCGGAGCGTGCTTTATGCTATGCCTACCCCATTGGCGCCTTGTGCCCTCTTTTGCGGATAGTCATGGCAGCCTGGCTTCACTTTCACGCCGCGCCTCACATTGCGTGGGTGCGGATGTGGCAGTGTGGCAGTGTCAGTGGCAGGAATAAAGAGCAGGTGCTATCCTACCATCACCAGCTTCTAACCAGTGGGCAGGAAGACGAACGCAATGCGACACAACCCAACGCAACACAACGCACACGCAACGCAACGCAACGCAACGCGCTGCCACGTGGCTCCGCCCAGTTTCGAACTGGGGACCTTCTGCGTGTTAGGCAGACGTGATAACCACTACACCACGGAACCACAACCCTCTCCTCCTCCGCGTCCTCCGCTCTGCTTGACGCTGTGATCGCCATCATCATCGACACTATCATCGGTCCAATCATAAGACGGCTATGAAGTAGAGGGCGGGGGAGAAGTAGGCGGAGCCGTAACACCGGTAGGAGGGAGGGGTGGTTCGAGTAGTAGGTACGCGAGAGAGCATCGCCTCCGGCCCCCTTGTTACACCCCGATAGTGCGCAGGGTGGCAGAGGAGGAGGTAGGAGGGTGTGGGTGTTGGGCAAGAGAGTGTGTGAGGTGTTGGGTGGAGGAGGCGGCTGCAAGGGTTTGCTGCGGGTGGAGGCGACGCGCGTGCCCGGTTAGCTCAGTCGGTAGAGCACGAGACTCTTAATCTCGGGGTCGTGGGTTCGAGCCCACATCGGGCGTGGGGTGTTGGGCGGTGCTGCGTGTCGCTGCGTGCCCACCTCTTGCATTGCCTCCTCCCCCCCTCCTGTGCCTGCCCCCCCCCTGCCTCTGCCTTCGTCGCGTGCACTCCTCCACTACCCCATGCCATCATCCTCGACACTAACACCCCGTGCACCTCTCCTCGTCAATCGTCCTTCCCTCCTCTCCACCTGGCTTACAACAGCTGACGGAGGACAGGAGGAGTGCGGCTCAAGGCATTGTGATGACAAGACAGCAGTCAGACGGCAGGGTGTATGGGGCAGCAACGCGGACCACCATTATGGCACTCCTCAAAGTGGTCAAGGCGAAGGAGGAGGTCCGCGACCAACAATAGTGTTGAAGTGTTGCACACAACCGAAGAAAGAGATCACTGCTGTGCCATAGCGAAGGCCTCCGCTTGCCTCGCAGTCAACCACGCACTGCACTGCTCTACACACTGGCAGCCTCTTCTTGACGCACAGCTCGACGGCGAGAGAAGTGTGCCCCTCTAACGGTCACAATGGTGGTTGTGAGTGAGTGAGTGAGTGAGTGAGTGAGTGTGGTTCGGTGGTGTAGTGGTTATCACGTCCGCCTCACACGCGGAAGGTCCCCAGTTCGAGCCTGGGTCGAACCAGCCACACTTTTCTCTCTGCCGAGAGGAGGGCCTTGCTGTCGGTGCACTCCTCCGTCATGAATGCATTGATGCACTGACTGCGCGCATGGTATCTGCAGTGGGGCGGCAGTCAGGCGGTGAGTGAAGTGCAGAGGGTGATGCGGTAGGGGAGGTGTGACAGATGGTGTCTGTGCGGATTGGGAGAAGAATTTTGAGAGGTGTCGCACACACATCTTCGTGGCGGAGGTGGAGGGAGTTGATGCGTTGGCAGAGACGCAGGCATGAGTTGTGTGTGTGTAAGTGCTAGAGTAAGAGGGGAGGGAAGGGTAGAAGTATGTCATGAGAGTGAAGAGGTAGGTAGGTAGGAAGGTAGGTAGGGGGTAGGTAGGTAGGGGGTAGGTAGGTAGGAAGGTAGGTAGGTAGGTAGGTAGGTGGTTGGGTGGTGGGTGGGTATGGGGGCCCGGGGAGGGTGAGGCCTAGACTCGTCTCCGCGATAGTATAGTGGTGAGTATCTCCGCCTGTCACGTGGAAGACCCGGGTTCAATTCCCGGTCGCGGAGCGTGCTTTTGCTATGCCTACCCCATTGGCGCCTTGTGCCCTCTTTTGCGGATAGTCATGGCAGCCTGGCTTCACTTTCACGCCGCGCCTCACATTGCGTGGGTGCGGATGTGGCAGTGGCAGTGGCAGTGGAGTGTCAGTGGCAGGAATAAAGAGCAGGTGCTATCCTACCATCACCAGCTTCTAACCAGTGGGCAGGAAGACGAACGAATGCGACACAACCCAACGCAACACAACGCGACGCAACGCAAACGCAACGCAACGCGCTGCCACGTGGCTCCGCCCAGTTTCGAACTGGGGACCTTCTGCGTGTTAGGCAGACGTGATAACCACTACACACGGAACCACAACCCTCTCCTCCGCGTCCTCCGCTCTGCTTGACGCTGTGATCGCCATCATCATCGACACTATCATCGGTCCAATCATAAGACGGCTATGAAGTAGAGGGCGGGCGGAGGAAGTAGGCGGAGCCGTAACACCGGTAGGAGGGAGGGGTGGTTCGAGTAGTAGGTACGCGAGAGAGCATCGCCTCCGGCCCCCTTGTTACACCCCGATAGTGCGCAGGGTGGCAGAGGAGGAGGTAGGAGGGTGTGGGTGTTGGGCAAGAGAGTGTGTGAGGTGTGGTGGGTGGAGGAGGCGGCTGCAAGGGTTTGCTGCGGGTGGAGGCGACGCGCGTGCCCGGTTAGCTCAGTCGGTAGAGCACGAGACTCTTAATCTCGGGGTCGTGGGTTCGAGCCCCACATCGGGCGTGGGGCGTGTTGGGCGGTGCTGCGTGTCGCTGCGTGCCCACCTCTTGCATTGCCTCCTCTCCCCCCTCCTGCCCCCCCACCTGCCTCTGCCTTCGTCGCGTGCACTCCTCCACTACCCCATGCCATCATCCTCGACACTAACACCCCGTGCACCTCTCCTCGTCAATCGTCCTTCCCTCCTCTCCACCTGGCTTACAACAGCTGACGGAGGACAGGAGGAGTGCGGCTCAAGGCATTGTGATGACAAGACAGCAGTCAGACGGCAGGGTGTATGGGGCAGCAACGCGGACCACCATTATGGCACTCCTCAAAGTGGTCAAGGCGAAGGAGGAGGTCCGCGACCAACAATAGTGTTGAAGTGTTGCACACAACCGAAGAAAGAGATCACTGCTGTGCCATAGCGAAGGCCTCCGCTTGCCTCGCAGTCAACCACGCACTGCACTGCTCTACACACTGGCAGCCTCTTCTTGACGCACAGCTCGACGGCGAGAGAAGTGTGCCCCTCTAACGGTCACAATGGTGGTTGGGTGCGTTAGCGCATGGAGGGTGGAGGAGCGGAGGCAGTGGGTGGAAAGAGGCAGATGTGGGAAGCAAGCGGGCGGGGACGGGGACAGGGACAGGGACAGGGACAGGGGAGGTGGGGTGTGAGTGAGTGAGTGAAGTGTGGTTCGGTGGTGTAGTGGTTATCACGTCCGCCTCACACGGAAGGTCCCCAGTTCGAGCCTGGGTCGAACCAGCCACACTTTTCTCTCTGCCGAGAGGAGGGCCTTGCTGTCGGTGCACTCCTCCGTCATGAATGCATTGATGCACTGACTGCGCGCATTGGTATCTGCAGTGGGGCGGCAGTCAGGCGGTGAGTGAAGTGCAGAGGGTGATGCGGTAGGGGAGGGTGTGACAGATGGTGTCTGTGCGGATTGGGAGAAGAATTTTGAAGGTGTCGCACACACATCTTCGTGGCGGAGGTGGAGGGAGTTGATGCGTTGGCAGAGACGCAGGCATGAGTTGTGTGTGTGTAAGTGCTAGAAGTAGGCGGAGGGGAAGGGTGTAGAAGTATGTCATGAGAGTGAAGAGGTAGGTAGGTAGGTAGGAAGGTAGGTAGGTGGGTAGGTAGGTAGGTGGGTAGGTAGGTAGGAAGGTAGGTAGGTAGGTAGGTAGGTGGTTGGGTGGGTGGGTGGGTGGGTATGGGGGCCCGGGGAGGGTGAGGCCTAGACTCGTCTCCGCGATAGTATAGTGGTGAGTATCTCCGCCTGTCACGTGGAAGACCCGGGTTCAATTCCCGGTCGCGGAGCGTGCTTTATGCTATGCCTACCCCATTGGCGCCTTGTGCCCTCTTTTGCGGATAGTCATGGCAGCCTGGCTTCACTTTCACGCCGCGCCTCACATTGCGGGGTGCGGATGTGGCAGTGGCAGTGGCAGTGTCAGTGGCAGGAATAAAGAGCAGGTGCTATCCTACCATCACCAGCTTCTAACCAGTGGGCAGGAAGACGAACGCAATGCGACACAACCCAACGCAACACAAACGCGACGCAACGCAAACGCGCTGCCACGTGGCTCCGCCCAGTTTCGAACTGGGGACCTTCTGCGTGTTAGGCAGACGTGATAACCTACACCACGGAACCACAACCCTCTCCTCCTCCGCGTCCTCCGCTCTGCTTGACGCTGTGATCGCCATCATCATCGACACTATCATCGGTCCAATCATAAGACGGCTATGAAGTAGAGGGCGGGCGGAGGAAGTAGGCGGAGCCGTAACACCGGTAGGAGGGAGGGGTGGTTCGAGTAGTAGGTACGCGAGAGAGCATCGCCTCCGGCCCCCTTGTTACACCCCGATAGTGCGCAGGGTGGCAGAGGAGGAGGTAGGAGGGTGTGGGTGTTGGGCAAGAGAGTGTGTGAGGTGTTGGGTGGAGGAGGCGGCTGCAAGGGTTTGCTGCGGGTGGAGGCGACGCGCGTGCCCGGTTAGCTCAGTCGGTAGAGCACGAGACTCTTAATCTCGGGGTCGTGGGTTCGAGCCCCACATCGGGCGTGGGGCGTGTTGGGCGGTGCTGCGTGTCGCTGCGTGCCCACCTCTTGCATTGCCTCCTCTCCCCCCTCCCTGTGCCTGCCCCCCCACCTGCCTCTGCCTTCGTCGCGTGCACTCCTCCACTACCCCATGCCATCATCCTCGACACTAACACCCGTGCACCTCTCCTCGTCAATCGTCCTTCCCTCCTCTCCACCTGGCTTACAACAGCTGACGGAGGACAGGAGGAGTGCGGCTCAAGGCATTGTGATGACAAGACAGCAGTCAGACGGCAGGGTGTATGGGGCAGCAACGCGGACCACCATTATGGCACTCCTCAAAGTGGTCAAGGCGAAGGAGGAGGTCCGCGACCAACAATAGTGTTGAAGTGTTGCACACAACCGAAGAAAGAGATCACTGCTGTGCCATAGCGAAGGCCTCCGCTTGCCTCGCAGTCAACCACGCACTGCACTGCTCTACACACTGGCAGCCTCTTCTTGACGCACAGCTCGACGGCGAGAGAAGTGTGCCCCTCTAACGGTCACAATGGTGGTTGGGTGCGTTAGCGCATGGAGGGTGGAGGAGCGGAGGCAGTGGGTGGAAAGAGGCAGATGTGGGAAGCAAGCGGGCGGGGACGGGACAGGGACAGGGACAGGGACAGGGGAGGTGGGGTGAGTGAGTGAGTGAGTGAGTGAGTGAAGTGTGGTTCGGTGGTGTAGTGGTTATCACGTCCGCCTCACACGCGGAAGGTCCCCAGTTCGAGCCTGGGTCGAACCAGCCACACTTTTCTCTCTGCCGAGAGGAGGGCCTTGCTGTCGGTGCACTCCTCCGTCATGAATGCATTGATGCACTGACTGCGCGCATTGGTATCTGCAGTGGGGCGGCAGTCAGGCGGTGAGGAAGTGCAGAGGGTGATGCGGTAGGGGAGGGTGTGACAGATGGTGTCTGTGCGGATTGGGAGAAGAATTTTGAGAGGTGTCGCACACACTTCGTGGCGGAGGTGGAGGGAGTTGATGCGTTGGCAGAGACGCAGGCATGAGTTGTGTGTGTAAGTGCTAGAAGTAGGCGGAGGGGAAGGGTAGAAGTATGTCATGAGAGTGAAGAGGTAGGTAGGTAGGTAGGTAGGTAGGTAGGTGGTAGGTAAGGTAGGAGGTAGGAGGTAGGAGGTAGGAGGTAGGAGGTAGGTAGGAAGGTAGGTAGGTAGGTAGGTAGGTGGTTGGGTGGGTGGGTGGGTAGGGGGCCCGGGGAGGGTGAGGCCTAGACTCGTCTCCGCGATAGTATAGTGGTGAGTATCTCCGCCTGTCACGTGGAAGACCCGGGTTCAATTCCCGGTCGCGGAGCGTGCTTTATGCTATGCCTACCCCATTGGCGCCTTGTGCCCTCTTTTGCGGATAGTCATGGCAGCCTGGCTTCACTTTCACGCCGCGCCTCACATTGCGTGGGGCGGATGTGGCAGTGGCAGGAATAAAGAGCAGGTGCTATCCTACCATCACCAGCTTCTAACCAGTGGGCAGGAAGACGAACGCAATGCGACACAACCCAACGCAACAAACGACGCACGCAACGCAACGCAACGCGCTGCCACGTGGCTCCGCCCAGTTTCGAACTGGGGACCTTCTGCGTGTTAGGCAGACGTGATAACCACTACACCACGGAACCACAACCCTCTCCTCCTCCGCGTCCTCCGCTCTGCTTGACGCTGTGATCGCCATCATCATCGACACTATCATCGGTCCAATCATAAGACGGCTATGAAGTAGAGGGCGGGCGGAGGAAGTAGGCGGAGCCGTAACACCGGTAGGAGGGAGGGGTGGTTCGAGTAGTAGGTACGCGAGAGAGCATCGCCTCCGGCCCCCTTGTTACACCCCGATAGTGCGCAGGGTGGCAGAGGAGGAGGTAGGAGGGTGTGGGTGTTGGGCAAGAGAGTGTGTGAGGTGTTGGGTGGAGGAGGCGGCTGCAAGGGTTTGCTGCGGGTGGAGGCGACGCGCGTGCCCGGTTAGCTCAGTCGGTAGAGCACGAGACTCTTAATCTCGGGGTCGTGGGTTCGAGCCCCACATCGGGCGTGGGGCGTGTTGGGCGGTGCTGCGTGTCGCTGCGTGCCCACCTCTTGCATTGCCTCCTCTCCCCCCTCCCTGTGCCTGCCCCCCCACCTGCCTCTGCCTTCGTCGCGTGCACTCCTCCACTACCCCATGCCATCATCCTCGACACTAACACCCCGTGCACCTCTCCTCGTCAATCGTCCTTCCCTCCTCTCCACCTGGCTTACAACAGCTGACGGAGGACAGGAGGAGTGCGGCTCAAGGCATTGTGATGACAAGACAGCAGTCAGACGGCAGGGTGTATGGGGCAGCAACGCGGACCACCATTATGGCACTCCTCAAAGTGGTCAAGGCGAAGGAGGAGGTCCGCGACCAACAATAGTGTTGAAGTGTTGCACACAACCGAAGAAAGAGATCACTGCTGTGCCATAGCGAAGGCCTCCGCTTGCCTCGCAGTCAACCACGCACTGCACTGCTCTACACACTGGCAGCCTCTTCTTGACGCACAGCTCGACGGCGAGAGAAGTGTGCCCCTCTAACGGTCACAATGGTGGTTGGGTGCGTTAGCGCATGGAGGGTGGAGGAGCGGAGGCAGTGGGTGGAAAGAGGCAGATGTGGGAAGCAAGCGGGCGGGGACGGGGACAGGGACAGGGACAGGGACAGGGAGGGGGGTGAGTGAGTGAGTGAGTGAGTGAGTGAAGTGTGGTTCGGTGGTGTAGTGGTTATCACGTCCGCCTCACACGCGGAAGGTCCCCAGTTCGAGCCTGGGTCGAACCAGCCACACTTTTCTCTCTGCCGAGAGGAGGGCCTTGCTGTCGGTGCACTCCTCCGTCATGAATGCATTGATGCACTGACTGCGCGCATTGGTATCTGCAGTGGGGCGGCAGTCAGGCGGTGAGTGAAGTGCAGAGGGTGATGCGGTAGGGGAGGGTGTGACAGATGGTGTCTGTGCGGATTGGGAGAAGAATTTTGAGAGGTGTCGCACACACATCTTCGTGGCGGAGGGGGGAGTTGATGCGTTGGCAGAGACGCAGGCATGAGTTGTGTGTGTGTAAGTGCTAGAAGTAGGCGGAGGGGAAGGTAGAAGTATGTCATGAGAGTGAGAGGTAGGTAGGTAGTAGGAGGAGGTAGGTAGGTAGGCGGTAGGTAGGAGGTAGGTAGGCAGGTAGGAGGTAGGAAGGTAGGTAGGTAGGTAGGTAGGTGGTTGGGTGGGTGGGTGGGTATGGGGGCCCGGGGAGGGTGAGGCCTAGACTCGTCTCCGCGATAGTATAGTGGTGAGTATCTCCGCCTGTCACGTGGAAGACCCGGGTTCAATTCCCGGTCGCGGAGCGTGCTTTATGCTATGCCTACCCCATTGGCGCCTTGTGCCCTCTTTTGCGGATAGTCATGGCAGCCTGGCTTCACTTTCACGCCGCGCCTCACATTGCGTGGGTGCGGATGTGGCAGTGGCAGGAATAAAGAGCAGGTGCTATCCTACCATCACCAGCTTCTAACCAGTGGGCAGGAAGACGAACGCAATGCGACACAACCCAACGCAACACAACGCGACGCAACGCAACGCACCGTAACGCGCTGCCACGTGGCTCCGCCCAGTTTCGAACTGGGGACCTTCTGCGTGTTAGGCAGACGTGATAACCACTACACCACGGAACCACAACCCTCTCCTCCTCCGCGTCCTCCGCTCTGCTTGACGCTGTGATCGCCATCATCATCGACACTATCATCGGTCCAATCATAAGACGGCTATGAAGTAGAGGGCGGGCGGAGGAAGTAGGCGGAGCCGTAACACCGGTAGGAGGGAGGGGTGGTTCGAGTAGTAGGTACGCGAGAGAGCATCGCCTCCGGCCCCCTTGTTACACCCGATAGTGCGCAGGGTGGCAGAGGAGGAGGTAGGAGGGTGGGTGGTGGGCAAGAGAGTGTGTGAGGTGTTGGGTGGAGGAGGCGGCTGCAAGGGTTTGCTGCGGGTGGAGGCGACGCGCGTGCCCGGTTAGCTCAGTCGGTAGAGCACGAGACTCTTAATCTCGGGGTCGTGGGTTCGAGCCCCACATCGGACGTGGGGCGTGTTGGGCGGTGCTGCGTGTCGCTGCGTGCCCACCTCTTGCATTGCCTCCTCTCCCCCTCCCTGTGCCTGCCCCCCCACCTGCCTCTGCCTTCGTCGCGTGCACTCCTCCACTACCCCATGCCATCATCCTCGACACTAACACCCCGTGCACCTCTCCTCGTCAATCGTCCTTCCCTCCTCTCCACCTGGCTTACAACAGCTGACGGAGGACAGGAGGAGTGCGGCTCAAGGCATTGTGATGACAAGACAGCAGTCAGACGGCAGGGTGTATGGGGCAGCAACGCGGACCACCATTATGGCACTCCTCAAAGTGGTCAAGGCGAAGGAGGAGGTCCGCGACCAACAATAGTGTTGAAGTGTTGCACACAACCGAAGAAAGAGATCACTGCTGTGCCATAGCGAAGGCCTCCGCTTGCCTCGCAGTCAACCACGCACTGCACTGCTCTACACACTGGCAGCCTCTTCTTGACGCACAGCTCGACGGCGAGAGAAGTGTGCCCCTCTAACGGTCACAATGGTGGTTGGGTGCGTTAGCGCATGGAGGGTGGAGGAGCGGAGGCAGTGGGTGGAAAGAGGCAGATGTGGGAAGCAAGCGGGCGGGGACGGGGACAGGGACAGGACAGGGACAGGGACAGGAGGGGAGGTGGGGTGAGTGAGTGAGTGAGTGAGTGAAGTGTGGTTCGGTGGTGTAGTGGTTATCACGTCCGCCTCACACGCGGAAGGTCCCCAGTTCGAGCCTGGGTCGAACCAGCCACACTTTTCTCTCTGCCGAGAGGAGGGCCTTGCTGTCGGTGCACTCCTCCGTCATGAATGCATTGATGCACTGACTGCGCGCATTGGTATCTGCAGTGGGGCGGCAGTCAGGCGGTGAGTGAAGTGCAGAGGGTGATGCGGTAGGGAGGGTGTGACAGATGGTGTCTGTGCGGATTGGGAGAAGAATTTTGAGAGGTGTCGCACACACATCTTCGTGGCGGAGGTGGAGGGAGTTGATGCGTTGGCAGAGACGCAGGCATGAGTTGTGTGTGTGTAAGTGCTAGAAGTAGGCGGAGGGAAGTGGTAGAAGTATGTCATGAGAGTGAAGAGGTAGGTAGGTAGGTAGGTAGGTAGGTAGGTAGGTAGTAGGTAGGTAGGTAGGTGGTAGGTAGGCAGGTAGGGAGGTAGGAAGGTAGGTAGGTAGGTAGGTGGTTGGGTGGGTGGGTGGGTATGGGGGCCCGGGGAGGGTGAGGCCTAGACTCGTCTCCGCGATAGTATAGTGGTGAGTATCTCGCCTGTCACGTGGAAGACCCGGGTTCAATTCCCGGTCGCGGAGCGTGCTTTATGCTATGCCTACCCATTGGCGCCTTGTGCCCTCTTTTGCGGATAGTCATGGCAGCCTGGCTTCACTTTCACGCCGCGCCTCACATTGCGTGGGTGCGGATGTGGCAGTGGCAGGAATAAAGAGCAGGTGCTATCCTACCATCACCAGCTTCTAACCAGTGGGCAGGAAGACGAACGCAATGCGACACAACCCAACGCAACACAACGCGACGGGAGGGTGAGGCCTAGACTCGTCTCCGCGATAGTTAGTGGTGAGTATCTCCGCCTGTCACGTGGAAGACCGGGTTCAATTCCCGTCGCGGAGCGTGCTTTATGCTATGCCTACCCCATTGGCGCCTTGTGCCCTCTTTTGCGGATAGTCTGGCAGCCTGGCTTCACTTTCACGCCGCGCCTCACATTGCTGGGTGCGATGTGGCATGTGCAGGCAAAAGAGCAGGTGCTATCCTAACCATCACCAGCTCTCTAACCATGGGCAGAAGACGAACGCAATGCGACACAACCCAACGCAACACCGCACGCACGCAAACGCGCTGCCACGTGGCTCCGCCCAGTTTCGAACTGGGGACCTTCTGCGTGTTAGCAGACGTGATAAACCACTACACCACGGAACCACAACCTCTCCTCCTCCGCGTCCTCCGCTCTGCTTGACGCTGTGATCGCCATCATCATCGACACTATCATCGGTCCAATCATAAGACGGCTATGAAGTAGAGGGCGGAGGAAGTAGGCGGAGCCGTAACACCGGTAGGAGGGAGGGGTGGTTCGAGTAGTAGTACGCGAGAGAGCATCGCCTCCGGCCCCCTTGTTACACCCCGATAGTGCGCAGGGTGGACAGAGGAGGAGTAGGAGGTGTGGGTGTTGGGCAAGAGAGTGTGTGAGGTGTTGGGTGGAGAGGCGGCTGCAGGTTTGCTGCGGGTGGAGGCGACGCGCGTGCCCGTTAGCTCAGTCGGTAGAGCACGAACTCTTAATCTCGGGTCGTGGGTTCGAGCCCCACATCGGGCGTGGGGCGTGTTGGCGGTGCTGCGTGTCGCTGCGTGCCCACCTCTTGCATTGCCCCTCTCCCCCCTCCCTGTGCCTGCCCCCCCACCTGCCTCTGCCTTCGTCGGTGCACTCCTCCACTACCCCATGCCATCATCCTCGACACTAACACCCCGTGCACCTCTCCTCGTCAATCGTCCTTCCTCTCTCCACCTGGCTTACACAGCTGACGGGGACAGGAGGAGTGCGGCTCAAGGCATTGTGATGACAAGCACAGTCAGACGGCATGTATGGGCAACGCGGACCACCATTATGGCACTCCTCAAAGTGGTCAAGGCGAAGGAGGAGGTCCGCGACCAATAGTGTTGAAGTGTTGCACACAACCGAAGAAGAGATCACTGCTGTGCCATAGCGAAGGCCTCCGCTTGCCTCGCAGTCAACCACGCACTGCACTGCTCTACACACTGGCAGCCTCTTCTTGACGCACAGCTCGACGGCGAGAGAAGTGTGCCCCTCTAACGGTCACAATGGTGGTTGGGTGCGTTAGCGCATGGAGGGTGGAGGAGCGGAGGCAGTGGGTGGAAAGAGGCAGATGTGGGAAGCAAGCGGGCGCGGGACGGGACAGGACAGGGACAGGGACATGGACAGGGAGGTGGGTGATTGAGTGAGTGAAGTGTGGTTGGTGGTGTAGTGGTTATCACGTCCGCCTCACACGCGGAAGGTCCCCAGTTCGAGCCTGGGTCGAACCCCACACTTTTCTCTCTGCCGAGAGGAGGGCCTTGCTGTCGGTGCACTCCTCCGTCATGAATGCATTGATGCACTGACTGCGCGCATTGGTATCTGCAGTGGCGGCAGTCAGGCGGTGAGTGAAGTGCAGAGGGTGATGCGGTAGGGGAGGTGTGACAGATGGTGTCTGTGCGGATTGGGAGAAGAATTTTGAGAGGTGTCGCACACACATCTTCGTGGCGGAGGTGGAGGGAGTTGATGCGTTGGCAGAGACGCAGGCATGAGTTGTGTGTGTAAGTGCTAGAAGTAGGCGGAGGGGAAGGGTAGAAGTATGTCATGAGAGTGAAGGAGGTAGGTAGGTTGGTAGGTGGTAGGTAGGTAGGCAGGTAGGAGGTAGGTTAGGTGGTAGGTAGGTGTTGGTGGGTGGGTGGGTATGGGGGCCCGGGGAGGGTGAGGCCTAGACTCGTCTCCGCGTAGTATAGTGGTGAGTATCTCCGCTGTCACGTGGAAGACCCGGGTTCAATTCCCGGTCGCGGAGCGTGCTTTATGCTATGCCTACCCCATTGGCGCCTTGTGCCCTCTTTTGCGGATAGTCATGGCAGCCTGGCTTCACTTTCACGCCGCGCCTCACATTGCTGGTGTGTGCGGATGTGGCAGTGGCAGGAATAAAGAGCAGTGCTATCCTACCATCACCAGCTTCTAACCAGTGGGCAGGAAGACGAACGCAATGCGACACAAACCCAACGCAACACAACGCGACGCAACGCGCTGCCACGTGGCTCCGCCCAGTTTCGAACTGGGGACCTTCTGCGTGTTAGGCAACGTGATAACCACTACACCACGGAACCACAACCCTCTCCTCCTCCGCGTCCTCCGCTCTGCTTGACGCTGTGATCGCCATCATCATCGACACTATCATCGGTCCAATCATAAGACGGCTATGAAGTAGAGGGCGGGCGGAGGAAGTAGGCGGAGCCGTAACACCGGTAGGAGGGAGGGGTGGTTCGAGTAGTAGGTACGCGAGAGAGCATCGCCTCCGGCCCCCTTGTTACACCCCGATAGTGCGCAGGTGGCAGAGGAGGAGTAGGAGGTGTGTGGTGTTGGGCAAGAGTGTGTGAGGTTTGGGTGGAGGAGGCGGCTGCAAGGTTTGCTGCGGGTGGAGGCGACGCGCGTGCCCGGTTAGCTCAGTCGGTAGAGCACGAGACTCTTAATCTCGGGGTCGTGGGTTCGAGCCCCACATCGGCGTGGGGGTGTTGGGCGTGCTGCGTGTCGCTGCGTGCCCACCTCTTGCATTGCCTCCTCTCCCCCCTCCCTGTGCCTGCCCCCCCACCTGCCTCTGCCTTCGTCGCGTGCACTCCTCCACTACCCCATGCCATCATCTCGACACTAACACCCGTGCACCTCTCCTCGTCAATCGTCCTTCCCTCCTCTCCACCTGGCTTACAAGCTGACGGAGGACAGAGGAGTGCGGCTCAAGGCATTGTGATGACAAGACAGCAGTCAGACGGCAGGGTGTATGGGCAGCAACGCGGACCACCATTATGGCACTCCTCAAAGTGGTCAAGGCGAAGGAGGAGGTCCGCGACCAACAATAGTGTTGAAGTGTTGCACACAACCGAAGAAAGAGATCACTGCTGTGCCATAGCGAAGGCCTCCGCTTGCCTCGCAGTCAACCACGCACTGCACTGCTCTACACACTGGCAGCCTCTTCTTGACGCACAGCTCGACGGCGAGAGAAGTGTGCCCCTCTAACGGTCACAATGGTGGTTGGGTGCGTTAGCGCATGGGGTGGAGGAGCGGAGGCAGTGGGTGGAAAGAGGCAGATGTGGGAAGCAAGCGGCGGGGACGGGGACAGGGACAGGACAGGGACAGGACGGGAGGGGGAGTGAGTGAGTGATGAGTGAGTGAGTGAGTGAAGTGTGGTTCGGTGGTGTAGTGGTTATCACGTCCGCCTCACACGCGGAAGGTCCCCAGTTCGAGCCTGGGTCGAACCAGCCACACTTTTCTCTCTGCCGAGAGGGCCTTGCTGTCGGTGCACTCCTCCGTCATGAATGCATTGATGCACTGACTGCGCGCATTGGTATCTGCAGTGGGGCGGCAGTCAGGCGGTGAGGAAGTGCAGAGGGTGATGCGGTAGGGGAGGGTGACAGATGGTGTCTGTGCGGATTGGGAGAGAATTTTGAGAGGTGTCGCACACACATCTTCGTGGCGGAGGTGGAGGGAGTTGATGCGTTGGCAGAGACGCAGGCATGAGTTGTGTGTGTGTAAGTGCTAGAAGTAGGCGGAGGGGAAGGTAGAAGTATGTCATGAGAGTGAAGAGGTAGGTAGGTAGGTAGGTAGTGGGTAGGTAGGTAGGTAGGGAGGTAGGTAGGAGGTAGGAAGGTAGGTAGGTAGGTAGGTGGTTGGGTGGGTGGGTGGGTATGGGGGCCGGGGGGTGAGCCTAGACTCGTCTCCGCGATAGTATAGTGGTGAGTATCTCCGCCTGTCACGTGGAAGACCCGGTTCAATTCCCGGTCGCGGAGCGTGCTTTATGCTATGCCTACCCCATTGGCGCCTTGTGCCCTCTTTTGCGGATAGTCATGGCAGCCTGGCTTCACTTTCACGCCGCGCCTCACATTGCGTGGGTGCGGATGTGGCAGTGGCAGGAGATAAAGAGCAGTGCTATCCTACCATCACCAGCTTCTAACCAGTGGGCAGGCGAACTGGGGACCTTCTGCGTGTTAGGCAGACGTGATAACCACTACACCACGGAACCACAACCCTCTCCTCCTCCGCGTCCTCCGCTCTGCTTGACGCTGTGATCGCCATCATCATCGACACTATCATCGGTCCAATCATAAGACGGCTATGAAGTAGAGGGCGGGCGAGAATAAGCGGAGCCGTAACACCGGTAGGAGGGAGGGTGGTTCGAGTAGTAGGTACGCGAGAGAGCATCGCCTCCGCCCCCTTGTTACACCCCGATAGTGCGCAGGGTGGCAGAGGAGTAGGAGGGTGTGGGTGTTGGGCAAGAGAGTGTGTGAGGTTTGGGTGGAGGAGGCGGCTGCAAGGGTTTGCTGCGGGTGGAGGCGACGCGCGTGCCCTTAGCTCAGTCGGTAGAGCACGAGACTCTTAATCTCGGGTCGTGGGTTCGAGCCCCACATCGGGCGTGGGGCGTGTTGGGCGGTGCTGCGTGTCGCTGCGTGCCCACCTCTGCATTGCCTCCTCTCCCCCCTCCCTGCCTGCCCCCCCACCTGCCTCTGCCTTCGTCGCGTGCACTCCTCCACTACCCCATGCCATCATCCTCGACACTAACACCCCGTGCACCTCTCCTCTCAATCGTCCTTCCCTCCTCTCCACCTGGCTTACAACAGCTGACGGAGGACAGGAGGAGTGCGGCTCAAGGCATTGTGATGACAAGACAGCAGTCAGACGGCAGGGTGTATGGGGCAGCAACGCGGACCACCATTATGGCACTCCTCAAAGTGGTCAAGGCGAAGGAGGAGGTCCGCGACCAACAATAGTGTTGAAGTGTTGCACACAACCGAAGAAAAGATCACTGCTGTGCCATAGCGAAGGCCTCCGCTTGCCTCGCAGTCAACCACGCACTGCACTGCTCTACACACTGGCAGCCTCTTCTTGACGCACAGCTCGACGGCGAGAGAAGTGTGCCCCTCTAACGGTCACAATGGTGGTTGGGTGCGTTAGCGCATGGAGGGTGGAGGAGCGGAGGCAGTGGGTGGAAAGAGGCAGATGTGGGAAGCAAGCGGGCGGGACGGGGACAGGGACAGGGACAGGGACAGGGACAGGGAGGTGGGGTGAGTGAGTTGAGTGAAGTGTGGTTCGGTGGTGTAGTGGTTATCACGTCCGCCTCACACGCGGAAGGTCCCCAGTTCGAGCCTGGGTCGAACCAGCCACACTTTTCTCTCTGCCGAGAGGAGGGCCTTGCTGTCGGTGCACTCCTCCGTCATGAATGCATTGATGCACTGACTGCGCGCATTGGTATCTGCAGTGGGGCGGCAGTCAGGCGGTGAGTGAAGTGCAGAGGGTGATGCGGTAGGGGAGGGTGTGACAGATGGTGTCTGTGCGGATTGGGAGAAGAATTTTGAGAGGTGTCGCACACACATCTTCGTGGCGGAGGTGGAGGGAGTTGATGCGTTGGCAGAGACGCAGGCATGAGTTGTGTGTGTGTAAGTGCTAGAAGTAGGCGGAGGGGAAGGGTAGAAGTATGTCATGAGAGTGAAGAGGTAGGTAGGTAGGTAGGTAGGGGGTAGGTAGGTAGGCAGGTAGGGAGGTAGGTAGGTAGGTAGGTAGGTGTGGTTGGGTGGGTGGGTGGGTATGGGGGCCCGGGGAGGGTGAGGCCTAGACTCGTCTCCGCGATAGTATAGTGGTGAGTATCTCCGCCTGTCACGTGGAAGACCCGGGTTCAATTCCCGGTCGCGGAGCGTGCTTTATGCTATGCCTACCCCATTGGCGCCTTGTGCCCTCTTTTGCGGATAGTCATGGCAGCCTGGCTTCACTTTCACGCCGCGCCTCACATTGCGTGGGTGCGGATGTGGGCAGTGGCAGGAATAAAGAGCAGGTGCTATCCTACCATCACCAGCTTCTAACCAGTGGGCAGGAAGACGAACGCAATGCGACACAACCCAACGCAACACAACGCGAACGCAACGCGCTGCCACGTGGCTCCGCCCAGTTTCGAACTGGGGACCTTCTGCGTGTTAGGCAGACGTGATAACCACTACACCACGGAACCACAACCCTCTCCTCCTCCGCGTCCTCCGCTCTGCTTGACGCTGTGATCGCCATCATCATCGACACTATCATCGGTCCAATCATAAGACGGCTATGAAGTAGAGGGCGGGCGGAGGAAGTAGGCGGAGCCGTAACACCGGTAGGAGGGAGGGGTGGTTCGAGTAGTAGGTACGCGAGAGAGCATCGCCTCCGGCCCCCTTGTTACACCCCGATAGTGCGCAGGGTGGCAGAGGAGGAGGTAGGAGGGTGTGGGTGTTGGGCAAGAGAGTGTGTGAGGTGTTGGGTGGAGGAGGCGGCTGCAAGGGTTTGCTGCGGGTGGAGGCGACGCGCGTGCCCGGTTAGCTCAGTCGGTAGAGCACGAGACTCTTAATCTCGGGTCGTGGGTTCGAGCCCCACATCGGGCGTGGGGCGTGTTGGGCGGTGCTGCGTGTCGCTGCGTGCCCACCTCTGCATTGCCTCCTCTCCCCCCTCCCTGTGCCTGCCCCCCCACCTGCCTCTGCCTTCGTCGCGTGCACTCCTCCACTACCCCATGCCATCATCCTCGACACTAACACCCCGTGCACCTCTCCTCGTCAATCGTCCTTCCCTCCTCTCCACCTGGCTTACAACAGCTGACGGAGGACAGGAGGAGTGCGGCTCAAGGCATTGTGATGACAAGACAGCAGTCAGACGGCAGGGTGTATGGGGCAGCAACGCGGACCACCATTATGGCACTCCTCAAAGTGGTCAAGGCGAAGGAGGAGGTCCGCGACCAACAATAGTGTTGAAGTGTTGCACACAACCGAAGAAAGAGATCACTGCTGTGCCATAGCGAAGGCCTCCGCTTGCCTCGCAGTCAACCACGCACTGCACTGCTCTACACACTGGCAGCCTCTTCTTGACGCACAGCTCGACGGCGAGAGAAGTGTGCCCCTCTAACGGTCACAATGGTGGTTGGGTGCGTTAGCGCATGGAGGGTGGAGGAGCGGAGGCAGTGGGTGGAAAGAGGCAGATGTGGGAAGCAAGCGGGCGGGACGGGGACAGGGACAGGGACAGGGACAGGGAGGTGGGGTGAGTGAGTGAGTGAGTGAGTGAGTGAGTGAGTGAGTGAAGTGTGGTTCGGTGGTGTAGTGGTTATCACGTCCGCCTCACACGCGGAAGGTCCCCAGTTCGAGCCTGGGTCGAACCAGCCACACTTTTCTCTCTGCCGAGAGGAGGGCCTTGCTGTCGGTGCACTCCTCCGTCATGAATGCATTGATGCACTGACTGCGCGCATTGGTATCTGCAGTGGGGCGGCAGTCAGGCGGTGAGGGAAGTGCAGAGGGTGATGCGGTAGGGGAGGGTGTGACAGATGGTGTCTGTGCGGATTGGGAGAAGAATTTTGAGAGGTGTCGCACACACATCTTCGTGGCGGAGGTGGAGGGAGTTGATGCGTTGGCAGAGACGCAGGCATGAGTTGTGTGTGTGTAAGTGCTAGAAGTAGGCGGAGGGGAAGGGTAGAAGTATGTCATGAGAGTGAAGAGGTAGGTAGGTAGGAAGGTAGGTAGGTGGGTAGGTAGGGTAGGTAGGTAGGTAGGAGGTAGGTAGGTAGGTAGGTAGGTGGTTGGGTGGGTGGGTGGGTATGGGGGCCCGGGGAGGGTGAGGCCTAGACTCGTCTCCGCGATAGTATAGTGGTGAGTATCTCCGCCTGTCACGTGGAAGACCCGGGTTCAATTCCCGGTCGCGGAGCGTGCTTTATGCTATGCCTACCCCATTGGCGCCTTGTGCCCTCTTTTGCGGATAGTCATGGCAGCCTGGCTTCACTTTCACGCCGCGCCTCACATTGCGTGGGTGCGGATGTGGCAGTGGCAGGAATAAAGAGCAGGTGCTATCCTACCATCACCAGCTTCTAACCAGTGGGCAGGAAGACGAACGCAATGCGACACAACCCAACGCAACACAACGCGACGCAACGCGCTGCCACGTGGCTCCGCCCAGTTTCGAACTGGGGACCTTCTGCGTGTTAGGCAGACGTGATAACCACTACACCACGGAACCACAACCCTCTCCTCCTCCGCGTCCTCCGCTCTGCTTGACGCTGTGATCGCCATCATCATCGACACTATCATCGGTCCAATCATAAGACGGCTATGAAGTAGAGGGCGGGCGGAGGAAGTAGGCGGAGCCGTAACACCGGTAGGAGGGAGGGGTGGTTCGAGTAGTAGGTACGCGAGAGAGCATCGCCTCCGGCCCCCTTGTTACACCCCGATAGTGCGCAGGGTGGCAGAGGAGGAGGTAGGAGGGTGTGGGTGTTGGGCAAGAGAGTGTGTGAGGTGTTGGGTGGAGGAGGCGGCTGCAAGGGTTTGCTGCGGGTGGAGGCGACGCGCGTGCCCGGTTAGCTCAGTCGGTAGAGCACGAGACTCTTAATCTCGGGGTCGTGGGTTCGAGCCCCACATCGGGCGTGGGGCGTGTTGGGCGGTGCTGCGTGTCGCTGCGTGCCCACCTCTTGCATTGCCTCCTCTCCCCCCTCCCTGTGCCTGCCCCCCCACCTGCCTCTGCCTTCGTCGCGTGCACTCCTCCACTACCCCATGCCATCATCCTCGACACTAACACCCCGTGCACCTCTCCTCGTCAATCGTCCTTCCCTCCTCTCCACCTGGCTTACAACAGCTGACGGAGGACAGGAGGAGTGCGGCTCAAGGCATTGTGATGACAAGACAGCAGTCAGACGGCAGGGTGTATGGGGCAGCAACGCGGACCACCATTATGGCACTCCTCAAAGTGGTCAAGGCGAAGGAGGAGGTCCGCGACCAACAATAGTGTTGAAGTGTTGCACACAACCGAAGAAAGAGATCACTGCTGTGCCATAGCGAAGGCCTCCGCTTGCCTCGCAGTCAACCACGCACTGCACTGCTCTACACACTGGCAGCCTCTTCTTGACGCACAGCTCGACGGCGAGAGAAGTGTGCCCCTCTAACGGTCACAATGGTGGTTGGGTGCGTTAGCGCATGGAGGGTGGAGGAGCGGAGGCAGTGGGTGGAAAGAGGCAGATGTGGGAAGCAAGCGGGCGGGGACGGGGACAGGGACAGGGACAGGGACAGGGACAGGGGAGGTGGGGTGAGTGAGTGAGTGAGTGAGTGAGTGAAGTGTGGTTCGGTGGTGTAGTGGTTATCACGTCCGCCTCACACGCGGAAGGTCCCCAGTTCGAGCCTGGGTCGAACCAGCCACACTTTTCTCTCTGCCGAGAGGAGGGCCTTGCTGTCGGTGCACTCCTCCGTCATGAATGCATTGATGCACTGACTGCGCGCATTGGTATCTGCAGTGGGGCGGCAGTCAGGCGGTGAGTGAAGTGCAGAGGGTGATGCGGTAGGGGAGGGTGTGACAGATGGTGTCTGTGCGGATTGGGAGAAGAATTTTGAGAGGTGTCGCACACACATCTTCGTGGCGGAGGTGGAGGGAGTTGATGCGTTGGCAGAGACGCAGGCATGAGTTGTGTGTGTGTAAGTGCTAGAAGTAGGCGGAGGGGAAGGGTAGAAGTATGTCATGAGAGTGAAGAGGTAGGTAGGTAGGTAGGTAGGTGGGTAGGTAGGTAGGCAGGTAGGGAGGTAGGAAGGTAGGTAGGTAGGTAGGTAGGTGGTTGGTTGGGTGGGTGGGTATGGGGGCCCGGGGAGGGTGAGGCCTAGACTCGTCTCCGCGATAGTATAGTGGTGAGTATCTCCGCCTGTCACGTGGAAGACCCGGGTTCAATTCCCGGTCGCGGAGCGTGCTTTATGCTATGCCTACCCCATTGGCGCCTTGTGCCCTCTTTTGCGGATAGTCATGGCAGCCTGGCTTCACTTTCACGCCGCGCCTCACATTGCGTGGGTGCGGATGTGGCAGTGGCAGTGGCAGTGGCAGTGTCAGTGGCAGGAATAAAGAGCAGGTGCTATCCTACCATCACCAGCTTCTAACCAGTGGGCAGGAAGACGAACGCAATGCGACACAACCCAACGCAACACAACGCACCGCAACGCAACGCAACGCAACGCGCTGCCACGTGGCTCCGCCCAGTTTCGAACTGGGGACCTTCTGCGTGTTAGGCAGACGTGATAACCACTACACCACGGAACCACAACCCTCTCCTCCTCCGCGTCCTCCGCTCTGCTTGACGCTGTGATCGCCATCATCATCGACACTATCATCGGTCCAATCATAAGACGGCTATGAAGTAGAGGGCGGGCGGAGGAAGTAGGCGGAGCCGTAACACCGGTAGGAGGGAGGGGTGGTTCGAGTAGTAGGTACGCGAGAGAGCATCGCCTCCGGCCCCCTTGTTACACCCCGATAGTGCGCAGGGTGGCAGAGGAGGAGGTAGGAGGGTGTGGGTGTTGGGCAAGAGAGTGTGTGAGGTGTTGGGTGGAGGAGGCGGCTGCAAGGGTTTGCTGCGGGTGGAGGCGACGCGCGTGCCCGGTTAGCTCAGTCGGTAGAGCACGAGACTCTTAATCTCGGGGTCGTGGGTTCGAGCCCCACATCGGGCGTGGGGCGTGTTGGGCGGTGCTGCGTGTCGCTGCGTGCCCACCTCTTGCATTGCCTCCTCTCCCCCCTCCCTGTGCCTGCCCCCCCACCTGCCTCTGCCTTCGTCGCGTGCACTCCTCCACTACCCCATGCCATCATCCTCGACACTAACACCCCGTGCACCTCTCCTCGTCAATCGTCCTTCCCTCCTCTCCACCTGGCTTACAACAGCTGACGGAGGACAGGAGGAGTGCGGCTCAAGGCATTGTGATGACAAGACAGCAGTCAGACGGCAGGGTGTATGGGGCAGCAACGCGGACCACCATTATGGCACTCCTCAAAGTGGTCAAGGCGAAGGAGGAGGTCCGCGACCAACAATAGTGTTGAAGTGTTGCACACAACCGAAGAAAGAGATCACTGCTGTGCCATAGCGAAGGCCTCCGCTTGCCTCGCAGTCAACCACGCACTGCACTGCTCTACACACTGGCAGCCTCTTCTTGACGCACAGCTCGACGGCGAGAGAAGTGTGCCCCTCTAACGGTCACAATGGTGGTTGGGTGCGTTAGCGCATGGAGGGTGGAGGAGCGGAGGCAGTGGGTGGAAAGAGGCAGATGTGGGAAGCAAGCGGGCGGGGACGGGGACAGGGACAGGGACAGGGACAGGGGAGGTGGGGTGAGTGAGTGAGTGAGTGAGTGAGTGAAGTGTGGTTCGGTGGTGTAGTGGTTATCACGTCCGCCTCACACGCGGAAGGTCCCCAGTTCGAGCCTGGGTCGAACCAGCCACACTTTTCTCTCTGCCGAGAGGAGGGCCTTGCTGTCGGTGCACTCCTCCGTCATGAATGCATTGATGCACTGACTGCGCGCATTGGTATCTGCAGTGGGGCGGCAGTCAGGCGGTGAGTGAAGTGCAGAGGGTGATGCGGTAGGGGAGGGTGTGACAGATGGTGTCTGTGCGGATTGGGAGAAGAATTTTGAGAGGTGTCGCACACACATCTTCGTGGCGGAGGTGGAGGGAGTTGATGCGTTGGCAGAGACGCAGGCATGAGTTGTGTGTGTGTAAGTGCTAGAAGTAGGCGGAGGGGAAGGGTAGAAGTATGTCATGAGAGTGAAGAGGTAGGTAGGTAGGTAGGTGGGTAGGTAGGTAGGTGGGTAGGTAGGTAGGAGGTAGGGAGGTAGGTAGGTAGGTAGGTAGGTAGGTGGTTGGGTGGGTGGGTGGGTATGGGGGCCCGGGGAGGGTGAGGCCTAGACTCGTCTCCGCGATAGTATAGTGGTGAGTATCTCCGCCTGTCACGTGGAAGACCCGGGTTCAATTCCCGGTCGCGGAGCGTGCTTTATGCTATGCCTACCCCATTGGCGCCTTGTGCCCTCTTTTGCGGATAGTCATGGCAGCCTGGCTTCACTTTCACGCCGCGCCTCACATTGCGTGGGTGCGGATGTGGCAGTGGCAGTGGCAGTGGCAGTGTCAGTGGCAGGAATAAAGAGCAGGTGCTATCCTACCATCACCAGCTTCTAACCAGTGGGCAGGAAGACGAACGCAATGCGACACAACCCAACGCAACACAACGCAACACAACGCGACGCAACGCAACGCAACGCAACGCGCTGCCACGTGGCTCCGCCCAGTTTCGAACTGGGGACCTTCTGCGTGTTAGGCAGACGTGATAACCACTACACCACGGAACCACAACCCTCTCCTCCTCCGCGTCCTCCGCTCTGCTTGACGCTGTGATCGCCATCATCATCGACACTATCATCGGTCCAATCATAAGACGGCTATGAAGTAGAGGGCGGGCGGAGGAAGTAGGCGGAGCCGTAACACCGGTAGGAGGGAGGGGTGGTTCGAGTAGTAGGTACGCGAGAGAGCATCGCCTCCGGCCCCCTTGTTACACCCCGATAGTGCGCAGGGTGGCAGAGGAGGAGGTAGGAGGGTGTGGGTGTTGGGCAAGAGAGTGTGTGAGGTGTTGGGTGGAGGAGGCGGCTGCAAGGGTTTGCTGCGGGTGGAGGCGACGCGCGTGCCCGGTTAGCTCAGTCGGTAGAGCACGAGACTCTTAATCTCGGGGTCGTGGGTTCGAGCCCCACATCGGGCGTGGGGCGTGTTGGGCGGTGCTGCGTGTCGCTGCGTGCCCACCTCTTGCATTGCCTCCTCTCCCCCCTCCCTGTGCCTGCCCCCCCACCTGCCTCTGCCTTCGTCGCGTGCACTCCTCCACTACCCCATGCCATCATCCTCGACACTAACACCCCGTGCACCTCTCCTCGTCAATCGTCCTTCCCTCCTCTCCACCTGGCTTACAACAGCTGACGGAGGACAGGAGGAGTGCGGCTCAAGGCATTGTGATGACAAGACAGCAGTCAGACGGCAGGGTGTATGGGGCAGCAACGCGGACCACCATTATGGCACTCCTCAAAGTGGTCAAGGCGAAGGAGGAGGTCCGCGACCAACAATAGTGTTGAAGTGTTGCACACAACCGAAGAAAGAGATCACTGCTGTGCCATAGCGAAGGCCTCCGCTTGCCTCGCAGTCAACCACGCACTGCACTGCTCTACACACTGGCAGCCTCTTCTTGACGCACAGCTCGACGGCGAGAGAAGTGTGCCCCTCTAACGGTCACAATGGTGGTTGGGTGCGTTAGCGCATGGAGGGTGGAGGAGCGGAGGCAGTGGGTGGAAAGAGGCAGATGTGGGAAGCAAGCGGGCGGGGACGGGGACAGGGACAGGGACAGGGACAGGGACAGGGGAGGTGGGGTGAGTGAGTGAGTGAGTGAGTGAGTGAGTGAAGTGTGGTTCGGTGGTGTAGTGGTTATCACGTCCGCCTCACACGCGGAAGGTCCCCAGTTCGAGCCTGGGTCGAACCAGCCACACTTTTCTCTCTGCCGAGAGGAGGGCCTTGCTGTCGGTGCACTCCTCCGTCATGAATGCATTGATGCACTGACTGCGCGCATTGGTATCTGCAGTGGGGCGGCAGTCAGGCGGTGAGTGAAGTGCAGAGGGTGATGCGGTAGGGGAGGGTGTGACAGATGGTGTCTGTGCGGATTGGGAGAAGAATTTTGAGAGGTGTCGCACACACATCTTCGTGGCGGAGGTGGAGGGAGTTGATGCGTTGGCAGAGACGCAGGCATGAGTTGTGTGTGTGTAAGTGCTAGAAGTAGGCGGAGGGGAAGGGTAGAAGTATGTCATGAGAGTGAAGAGGTAGGTAGGTAGGTAGGTAGGGTAGGTAGGTAGGTGGGTAGGTAGGTAGGAGGTAGGAGGTAGGTAGGTAGGTAGGTAGGTAGGTGGTTGGGTGGGTGGGTGGGTGGGTATGGGGGCCCGGGGAGGGTGAGGCCTAGACTCGTCTCCGCGATAGTATAGTGGTGAGTATCTCCGCCTGTCACGTGGAAGACCCGGGTTCAATTCCCGGTCGCGGAGCGTGCTTTATGCTATGCCTACCCCATTGGCGCCTTGTGCCCTCTTTTGCGGATAGTCATGGCAGCCTGGCTTCACTTTCACGCCGCGCCTCACATTGCGTGGGTGCGGATGGCAGTGGCAGTGGCAGTGGCAGTGTCAGTGGCAGGAATAAAGAGCAGGTGCTATCCTACCATCACCAGCTTCTAACCAGTGGGCAGGAAGACGAACGCAATGCGACACAACCCAACGCAACACAACGCAACACAACGCGACGCAACGCAACGCAACGCAACGCGCTGCCACGTGGCTCCGCCCAGTTTCGAACTGGGGACCTTCTGCGTGTTAGGCAGACGTGATAACCACTACACCACGGAACCACAACCCTCTCCTCCTCCGCGTCCTCCGCTCTGCTTGACGCTGTGATCGCCATCATCATCGACACTATCATCGGTCCAATCATAAGACGGCTATGAAGTAGAGGGCGGGCGGAGGAAGTAGGCGGAGCCGTAACACCGGTAGGAGGGAGGGGTGGTTCGAGTAGTAGGTACGCGAGAGAGCATCGCCTCCGGCCCCCTTGTTACACCCCGATAGTGCGCAGGGTGGCAGAGGAGGAGGTAGGAGGGTGTGGGTGTTGGGCAAGAGAGTGTGTGAGGTGTTGGGTGGAGGAGGCGGCTGCAAGGGTTTGCTGCGGGTGGAGGCGACGCGCGTGCCCGGTTAGCTCAGTCGGTAGAGCACGAGACTCTTAATCTCGGGGTCGTGGGTTCGAGCCCCACATCGGGCGTGGGGCGTGTTGGGCGGTGCTGCGTGTCGCTGCGTGCCCACCTCTTGCATTGCCTCCTCTCCCCCCTCCCTGTGCCTGCCCCCCCACCTGCCTCTGCCTTCGTCGCGTGCACTCCTCCACTACCCCATGCCATCATCCTCGACACTAACACCCCGTGCACCTCTCCTCGTCAATCGTCCTTCCCTCCTCTCCACCTGGCTTACAACAGCTGACGGAGGACAGGAGGAGTGCGGCTCAAGGCATTGTGATGACAAGACAGCAGTCAGACGGCAGGGTGTATGGGGCAGCAACGCGGACCACCATTATGGCACTCCTCAAAGTGGTCAAGGCGAAGGAGGAGGTCCGCGACCAACAATAGTGTTGAAGTGTTGCACACAACCGAAGAAAGAGATCACTGCTGTGCCATAGCGAAGGCCTCCGCTTGCCTCGCAGTCAACCACGCACTGCACTGCTCTACACACTGGCAGCCTCTTCTTGACGCACAGCTCGACGGCGAGAGAAGTGTGCCCCTCTAACGGTCACAATGGTGGTTGGGTGCGTTAGCGCATGGAGGGTGGAGGAGCGGAGGCAGTGGGTGGAAAGAGGCAGATGTGGGAAGCAAGCGGGCGGGGACGGGGACAGGGACAGGGACAGGGACAGGGACAGGGGAGGTGGGGTGAGTGAGTGAGTGAGTGAGTGAGTGAGTGAGTGAGTGAAGTGTGGTTCGGTGGTGTAGTGGTTATCACGTCCGCCTCACACGCGGAAGGTCCCCAGTTCGAGCCTGGGTCGAACCAGCCACACTTTTCTCTCTGCCGAGAGGAGGGCCTTGCTGTCGGTGCACTCCTCCGTCATGAATGCATTGATGCACTGACTGCGCGCATTGGTATCTGCAGTGGGGCGGCAGTCAGGCGGTGAGTGAAGTGCAGAGGGTGATGCGGTAGGGGAGGGTGTGACAGATGGTGTCTGTGCGGATTGGGAGAAGAATTTTGAGAGGTGTCGCACACACATCTTCGTGGCGGAGGTGGAGGGAGTTGATGCGTTGGCAGAGACGCAGGCATGAGTTGTGTGTGTGTAAGTGCTAGAAGTAGGCGGAGGGGAAGGGTAGAAGTATGTCATGAGAGTGAAGAGGTAGGTAGGTAGGAGGTAGGTAGGTAGGTGGGTAGGTAGGTAGGGGTAGGAGGTAGGAAGGTAGGTAGGTAGGTAGGTAGGTGGTTGGGTGGGTGGGTGGGTATGGGGGCCCGGGGAGGGTGAGGCCTAGACTCGTCTCCGCGATAGTATAGTGGTGAGTATCTCCGCCTGTCACGTGGAAGACCCGGGTTCAATTCCCGGTCGCGGAGCGTGCTTTATGCTATGCCTACCCCATTGGCGCCTTGTGCCCTCTTTTGCGGATAGTCATGGCAGCCTGGCTTCACTTTCACGCCGCGCCTCACATTGCGTGGGTGCGGATGTGGCAGTGGCAGTGGCAGTGGCAGTGTCAGTGGCAGGAATAAAGAGCAGGTGCTATCCTACCATCACCAGCTTCTAACCAGTGGGCAGGAAGACGAACGCAATGCGACACAACCCAACGCAACACAACGCGACGCAACGCAACGCAACGCAACGTAACGCGCTGCCACGTGGCTCCGCCCAGTTTCGAACTGGGGACCTTCTGCGTGTTAGGCAGACGTGATAACCACTACACCACGGAACCACAACCCTCTCCTCCTCCGCGTCCTCCGCTCTGCTTGACGCTGTGATCGCCATCATCATCGACACTATCATCGGTCCAATCATAAGACGGCTATGAAGTAGAGGGCGGGCGGAGGAAGTAGGCGGAGCCGTAACACCGGTAGGAGGGAGGGGTGGTTCGAGTAGTAGGTACGCGAGAGAGCATCGCCTCCGGCCCCCTTGTTACACCCCGATAGTGCGCAGGGTGGCAGAGGAGGAGGTAGGAGGGTGTGGGTGTTGGGCAAGAGAGTGTGTGAGGTGTTGGGTGGAGGAGGCGGCTGCAAGGGTTTGCTGCGGGTGGAGGCGACGCGCGTGCCCGGTTAGCTCAGTCGGTAGAGCACGAGACTCTTAATCTCGGGGTCGTGGGTTCGAGCCCCACATCGGGCGTGGGGCGTGTTGGGCGGTGCTGCGTGTCGCTGCGTGCCCACCTCTTGCATTGCCTCCTCTCCCCCCTCCCTGTGCCTGCCCCCCCACCTGCCTCTGCCTTCGTCGCGTGCACTCCTCCACTACCCCATGCCATCATCCTCGACACTAACACCCCGTGCACCTCTCCTCGTCAATCGTCCTTCCCTCCTCTCCACCTGGCTTACAACAGCTGACGGAGGACAGGAGGAGTGCGGCTCAAGGCATTGTGATGACAAGACAGCAGTCAGACGGCAGGGTGTATGGGGCAGCAACGCGGACCACCATTATGGCACTCCTCAAAGTGGTCAAGGCGAAGGAGGAGGTCCGCGACCAACAATAGTGTTGAAGTGTTGCACACAACCGAAGAAAGAGATCACTGCTGTGCCATAGCGAAGGCCTCCGCTTGCCTCGCAGTCAACCACGCACTGCACTGCTCTACACACTGGCAGCCTCTTCTTGACGCACAGCTCGACGGCGAGAGAAGTGTGCCCCTCTAACGGTCACAATGGTGGTTGGGTGCGTTAGCGCATGGAGGGTGGAGGAGCGGAGGCAGTGGGTGGAAAGAGGCAGATGTGGGAAGCAAGCGGGCGGGGACGGGGACAGGGACAGGGACAGGGACAGGGACAGGGGAGGTGGGGTGAGTGAGTGAGTGAGTGAGTGAGTGAGTGAGTGAGTGAGTGAAGTGTGGTTCGGTGGTGTAGTGGTTATCACGTCCGCCTCACACGCGGAAGGTCCCCAGTTCGAGCCTGGGTCGAACCAGCCACACTTTTCTCTCTGCCGAGAGGAGGGCCTTGCTGTCGGTGCACTCCTCCGTCATGAATGCATTGATGCACTGACTGCGCGCATTGGTATCTGCAGTGGGGCGGCAGTCAGGCGGTGAGTGAAGTGCAGAGGGTGATGCGGTAGGGGAGGGTGTGACAGATGGTGTCTGTGCGGATTGGGAGAAGAATTTTGAGAGGTGTCGCACACACATCTTCGTGGCGGAGGTGGAGGGAGTTGATGCGTTGGCAGAGACGCAGGCATGAGTTGTGTGTGTGTAAGTGCTAGAAGTAGGCGGAGGGGAAGGGTAGAAGTATGTCATGAGAGTGAAGAGGTAGGTAGGTAGGTAGGTAGGTAGGTAGGTAGGTGGGTAGGTAGGTAGGAGGTAGGAGGTAGGAGGTAGGTAGGTAGGTAGGTAGGTGGTTGGGTGGGTGGGTGGGTATGGGGGCCCGGGGAGGGTGAGGCCTAGACTCGTCTCCGCGATAGTATAGTGGTGAGTATCTCCGCCTGTCACGTGGAAGACCCGGGTTCAATTCCCGGTCGCGGAGCGTGCTTTATGCTATGCCTACCCCATTGGCGCCTTGTGCCCTCTTTTGCGGATAGTCATGGCAGCCTGGCTTCACTTTCACGCCGCGCCTCACATTGCGTGGGTGCGGATGCGGCAGTGGCAGTGGCAGTGTCAGTGGCAGGAATAAAGAGCAGGTGCTATCCTACCATCACCAGCTTCTAACCAGTGGGCAGGAAGACGAACGCAATGCGACACAACCCAACGCAACACAACGCAACACAACGCGACGCAACGCAAACGCGCTGCCACGTGGCTCCGCCCAGTTTCGAACTGGGGACCTTCTGCGTGTTAGGCAGACGTGATAACCACTACACCACGGAACCACAACCCTCTCCTCCTCCGCGTCCTCCGCTCTGCTTGACGCTGTGATCGCCATCATCATCGACACTATCATCGGTCCAATCATAAGACGGCTATGAAGTAGAGGGCGGGCGGAGGAAGTAGGCGGAGCCGTAACACCGGTAGGAGGGAGGGGTGGTTCGAGTAGTAGGTACGCGAGAGAGCATCGCCTCCGGCCCCCTTGTTACACCCCGATAGTGCGCAGGGTGGCAGAGGAGGAGGTAGGAGGGTGTGGGTGTTGGGCAAGAGAGTGTGTGAGGTGTTGGGTGGAGGAGGCGGCTGCAAGGGTTTGCTGCGGGTGGAGGCGACGCGCGTGCCCGGTTAGCTCAGTCGGTAGAGCACGAGACTCTTAATCTCGGGGTCGTGGGTTCGAGCCCCACATCGGGCGTGGGGCGTGTTGGGCGGTGCTGCGTGTCGCTGCGTGCCCACCTCTTGCATTGCCTCCTCTCCCCCCTCCCTGTGCCTGCCCCCCCACCTGCCTCTGCCTTCGTCGCGTGCACTCCTCCACTACCCCATGCCATCATCCTCGACACTAACACCCCGTGCACCTCTCCTCGTCAATCGTCCTTCCCTCCTCTCCACCTGGCTTACAACAGCTGACGGAGGACAGGAGGAGTGCGGCTCAAGGCATTGTGATGACAAGACAGCAGTCAGACGGCAGGGTGTATGGGGCAGCAACGCGGACCACCATTATGGCACTCCTCAAAGTGGTCAAGGCGAAGGAGGAGGTCCGCGACCAACAATAGTGTTGAAGTGTTGCACACAACCGAAGAAAGAGATCACTGCTGTGCCATAGCGAAGGCCTCCGCTTGCCTCGCAGTCAACCACGCACTGCACTGCTCTACACACTGGCAGCCTCTTCTTGACGCACAGCTCGACGGCGAGAGAAGTGTGCCCCTCTAACGGTCACAATGGTGGTTGGGTGCGTTAGCGCATGGAGGGTGGAGGAGCGGAGGCAGTGGGTGGAAAGAGGCAGATGTGGGAAGCAAGCGGGCGGGGACGGGGACAGGGACAGGGACAGGGACAGGGACAGGGGAGGTGGGGTGAGTGAGTGAGTGAGTGAGTGAGTGAGTGAAGTGTGGTTCGGTGGTGTAGTGGTTATCACGTCCGCCTCACACGCGGAAGGTCCCCAGTTCGAGCCTGGGTCGAACCAGCCACACTTTTCTCTCTGCCGAGAGGAGGGCCTTGCTGTCGGTGCACTCCTCCGTCATGAATGCATTGATGCACTGACTGCGCGCATTGGTATCTGCAGTGGGGCGGCAGTCAGGCGGTGAGTGAAGTGCAGAGGGTGATGCGGTAGGGGAGGGTGTGACAGATGGTGTCTGTGCGGATTGGGAGAAGAATTTTGAGAGGTGTCGCACACACATCTTCGTGGCGGAGGTGGAGGGAGTTGATGCGTTGGCAGAGACGCAGGCATGAGTTGTGTGTGTGTAAGTGCTAGAAGAAGGGAAGGGTAGGTAGGTAGGAGGTAGGTAGGTAGGTAGGTAGGTAGGTAGGTAGGTAGGTAGGTAGGTAGGTAGGTAGGTGGTTGGGTGGGTGGGTGGGTATGGGGGCCCGGGGAGGGTGAGGCCTAGACTCGTCTCCGCGATAGTATAGTGGTGAGTATCTCCGCCTGTCACGTGGAAGACCCGGGTTCAATTCCCGGTCGCGGAGCGTGCTTTATGCTATGCCTACCCCATTGGCGCCTTGTGCCCTCTTTTGCGGATAGTCATGGCAGCCTGGCTTCACTTTCACGCCGCGCCTCACATTGCGTGGGTGCGGATGTGGCAGTGGCAGTGGCAGTGTCAGTGGCAGGAATAAAGAGCAGGTGCTATCCTACCATCACCAGCTTCTAACCAGTGGGCAGGAAGACGAACGCAATGCGACACAACCCAACGCAACACAACGCGACGCAACGCAACGTAACGCGCTGCCACGTGGCTCCGCCCAGTTTCGAACTGGGGACCTTCTGCGTGTTAGGCAGACGTGATAACCACTACACCACGGAACCACAACCCTCTCCTCCTCCGCGTCCTCCGCTCTGCTTGACGCTGTGATCGCCATCATCATCGACACTATCATCGGTCCAATCATAAGACGGCTATGAAGTAGAGGGCGGGCGGAGGAAGTAGGCGGAGCCGTAACACCGGTAGGAGGGAGGGGTGGTTCGAGTAGTAGGTACGCGAGAGAGCATCGCCTCCGGCCCCCTTGTTACACCCCGATAGTGCGCAGGGTGGCAGAGGAGGAGGTAGGAGGGTGTGGGTGTTGGGCAAGAGAGTGTGTGAGGTGTTGGGTGGAGGAGGCGGCTGCAAGGGTTTGCTGCGGGTGGAGGCGACGCGCGTGCCCGGTTAGCTCAGTCGGTAGAGCACGAGACTCTTAATCTCGGGGTCGTGGGTTCGAGCCCCACATCGGGCGTGGGGCGTGTTGGGCGGTGCTGCGTGTCGCTGCGTGCCCACCTCTTGCATTGCCTCCTCTCCCCCCTCCCTGTGCCTGCCCCCCCACCTGCCTCTGCCTTCGTCGCGTGCACTCCTCCACTACCCCATGCCATCATCCTCGACACTAACACCCCGTGCACCTCTCCTCGTCAATCGTCCTTCCCTCCTCTCCACCTGGCTTACAACAGCTGACGGAGGACAGGAGGAGTGCGGCTCAAGGCATTGTGATGACAAGACAGCAGTCAGACGGCAGGGTGTATGGGGCAGCAACGCGGACCACCATTATGGCACTCCTCAAAGTGGTCAAGGCGAAGGAGGAGGTCCGCGACCAACAATAGTGTTGAAGTGTTGCACACAACCGAAGAAAGAGATCACTGCTGTGCCATAGCGAAGGCCTCCGCTTGCCTCGCAGTCAACCACGCACTGCACTGCTCTACACACTGGCAGCCTCTTCTTGACGCACAGCTCGACGGCGAGAGAAGTGTGCCCCTCTAACGGTCACAATGGTGGTTGGGTGCGTTAGCGCATGGAGGGTGGAGGAGCGGAGGCAGTGGGTGGAAAGAGGCAGATGTGGGAAGCAAGCGGGCGGGGACGGGGACAGGGACAGGGACAGGGACAGGGACAGGGGAGGTGAGTGAGTGAGTGAGTGAGTGAGTGAGTGAGTGAAGTGTGGTTCGGTGGTGTAGTGGTTATCACGTCCGCCTCACACGCGGAAGGTCCCCAGTTCGAGCCTGGGTCGAACCAGCCACACTTTTCTCTCTGCCGAGAGGAGGGCCTTGCTGTCGGTGCACTCCTCCGTCATGAATGCATTGATGCACTGACTGCGCGCATTGGTATCTGCAGTGGGGCGGCAGTCAGGCGGTGAGTGAAGTGCAGAGGGTGATGCGGTAGGGGAGGGTGTGACAGATGGTGTCTGTGCGGATTGGGAGAAGAATTTTGAGAGGTGTCGCACACACATCTTCGTGGCGGAGGTGGAGGGAGTTGATGCGTTGGCAGAGACGCAGGCATGAGTTGTGTGTGTGTAAGTGCTAGAAGTAGGCGGAGGGGAAGGGTAGAAGTATGTCATGAGAGTGAAGAGGTAGGTAGGTAGGAAGGTAGGTAGGTAGGGTAGGTGGGTAGGTAGGTAGGTAGGTAGGTAGGTAGGTAGGTAGGTAGGTAGGTAGGTGGTTGGGTGGGTGGGTGGGTATGGGGGCCCGGGGAGGGTGAGGCCTAGACTCGTCTCCGCGATAGTATAGTGGTGAGTATCTCCGCCTGTCACGTGGAAGACCCGGGTTCAATTCCCGGTCGCGGAGCGTGCTTTATGCTATGCCTACCCCATTGGCGCCTTGTGCCCTCTTTTGCGGATAGTCATGGCAGCCTGGCTTCACTTTCACGCCGCGCCTCACATTGCGTGGGTGCGGATGTGGCAGTGGCAGTGGCAGTGTCAGTGGCAGGAATAAAGAGCAGGTGCTATCCTACCATCACCAGCTTCTAACCAGTGGGCAGGAAGACGAACGCAATGCGACACAACCCAACGCAACACAACGCAACACAACGCGCAACGCAACGCAACGCGCTGCCACGTGGCTCCGCCCAGTTTCGAACTGGGGACCTTCTGCGTGTTAGGCAGACGTGATAACCACTACACCACGGAACCACAACCCTCTCCTCCTCCGCGTCCTCCGCTCTGCTTGACGCTGTGATCGCCATCATCATCGACACTATCATCGGTCCAATCATAAGACGGCTATGAAGTAGAGGGCGGGCGGAGGAAGTAGGCGGAGCCGTAACACCGGTAGGAGGGAGGGGTGGTTCGAGTAGTAGGTACGCGAGAGAGCATCGCCTCCGGCCCCCTTGTTACACCCCGATAGTGCGCAGGGTGGCAGAGGAGGAGGTAGGAGGGTGTGGGTGTTGGGCAAGAGAGTGTGTGAGGTGTTGGGTGGAGGAGGCGGCTGCAAGGGTTTGCTGCGGGTGGAGGCGACGCGCGTGCCCGGTTAGCTCAGTCGGTAGAGCACGAGACTCTTAATCTCGGGGTCGTGGGTTCGAGCCCCACATCGGGCGTGGGGCGTGTTGGGCGGTGCTGCGTGTCGCTGCGTGCCCACCTCTTGCATTGCCTCCTCTCCCCCCTCCCTGTGCCTGCCCCCCCACCTGCCTCTGCCTTCGTCGCGTGCACTCCTCCACTACCCCATGCCATCATCCTCGACACTAACACCCCGTGCACCTCTCCTCGTCAATCGTCCTTCCCTCCTCTCCACCTGGCTTACAACAGCTGACGGAGGACAGGAGGAGTGCGGCTCAAGGCATTGTGATGACAAGACAGCAGTCAGACGGCAGGGTGTATGGGGCAGCAACGCGGACCACCATTATGGCACTCCTCAAAGTGGTCAAGGCGAAGGAGGAGGTCCGCGACCAACAATAGTGTTGAAGTGTTGCACACAACCGAAGAAAGAGATCACTGCTGTGCCATAGCGAAGGCCTCCGCTTGCCTCGCAGTCAACCACGCACTGCACTGCTCTACACACTGGCAGCCTCTTCTTGACGCACAGCTCGACGGCGAGAGAAGTGTGCCCCTCTAACGGTCACAATGGTGGTTGGGTGCGTTAGCGCATGGAGGGTGGAGGAGCGGAGGCAGTGGGTGGAAAGAGGCAGATGTGGGAAGCAAGCGGGCGGGGACGGGGACAGGGACAGGGACAGGGGAGGTGGGGTGAGTGAGTGAGTGAGTGAGTGAGTGAGTGAAGTGTGGTTCGGTGGTGTAGTGGTTATCACGTCCGCCTCACACGCGGAAGGTCCCCAGTTCGAGCCTGGGTCGAACCAGCCACACTTTTCTCTCTGCCGAGAGGAGGGCCTTGCTGTCGGTGCACTCCTCCGTCATGAATGCATTGATGCACTGACTGCGCGCATTGGTATCTGCAGTGGGGCGGCAGTCAGGCGGTGAGGGAAGTGCAGAGGGTGATGCGGTAGGGGAGGGTGTGACAGATGGTGTCTGTGCGGATTGGGAGAAGAATTTTGAGAGGTGTCGCACACACATCTTCGTGGCGGAGGTGGAGGGAGTTGATGCGTTGGCAGAGACGCAGGCATGAGTTGTGTGTGTGTAAGTGCTAGAAGTAGGCGGAGGGGAAGGGTAGAAGTATGTCATGAGAGTGAAGAGGTAGGTAGGTAGGAAGGTAGGTAGGTGGGTAGGTAGTAGGTGGGTAGGTAGGTAGGTAGGTAGGTAGGTAGGTAGGTAGGTAGGTGGTTGGGTGGGTGGGTGGGTATGGGGGCCCGGGGAGGGTGAGGCCTAGACTCGTCTCCGCGATAGTATAGTGGTGAGTATCTCCGCCTGTCACGTGGAAGACCCGGGTTCAATTCCCGGTCGCGGAGCGTGCTTTATGCTATGCCTACCCCATTGGCGCCTTGTGCCCTCTTTTGCGGATAGTCATGGCAGCCTGGCTTCACTTTCACGCCGCGCCTCACATTGCGTGGGTGCGGATGTGGCAGTGGCAGTGGCAGTGTCAGTGGCAGGAATAAAGAGCAGGTGCTATCCTACCATCACCAGCTTCTAACCAGTGGGCAGGAAGACGAACGCAATGCGACACAACCCAACGCAACACAACGCAACACAACGCAACGCAACGCAACGCGCTGCCACGTGGCTCCGCCCAGTTTCGAACTGGGGACCTTCTGCGTGTTAGGCAGACGTGATAACCACTACACCACGGAACCACAACCCTCTCCTCCTCCGCGTCCTCCGCTCTGCTTGACGCTGTGATCGCCATCATCATCGACACTATCATCGGTCCAATCATAAGACGGCTATGAAGTAGAGGGCGGGCGGAGGAAGTAGGCGGAGCCGTAACACCGGTAGGAGGGAGGGGTGGTTCGAGTAGTAGGTACGCGAGAGAGCATCGCCTCCGGCCCCCTTGTTACACCCCGATAGTGCGCAGGGTGGCAGAGGAGGAGGTAGGAGGGTGTGGGTGTTGGGCAAGAGAGTGTGTGAGGTGTTGGGTGGAGGAGGCGGCTGCAAGGGTTTGCTGCGGGTGGAGGCGACGCGCGTGCCCGGTTAGCTCAGTCGGTAGAGCACGAGACTCTTAATCTCGGGGTCGTGGGTTCGAGCCCCACATCGGGCGTGGGGCGTGTTGGGCGGTGCTGCGTGTCGCTGCGTGCCCACCTCTTGCATTGCCTCCTCTCCCCCCTCCCTGTGCCTGCCCCCCCACCTGCCTCTGCCTTCGTCGCGTGCACTCCTCCACTACCCCATGCCATCATCCTCGACACTAACACCCCGTGCACCTCTCCTCGTCAATCGTCCTTCCCTCCTCTCCACCTGGCTTACAACAGCTGACGGAGGACAGGAGGAGTGCGGCTCAAGGCATTGTGATGACAAGACAGCAGTCAGACGGCAGGGTGTATGGGGCAGCAACGCGGACCACCATTATGGCACTCCTCAAAGTGGTCAAGGCGAAGGAGGAGGTCCGCGACCAACAATAGTGTTGAAGTGTTGCACACAACCGAAGAAAGAGATCACTGCTGTGCCATAGCGAAGGCCTCCGCTTGCCTCGCAGTCAACCACGCACTGCACTGCTCTACACACTGGCAGCCTCTTCTTGACGCACAGCTCGACGGCGAGAGAAGTGTGCCCCTCTAACGGTCACAATGGTGGTTGGGTGCGTTAGCGCATGGAGGGTGGAGGAGCGGAGGCAGTGGGTGGAAAGAGGCAGATGTGGGAAGCAAGCGGGCGGGGACGGGGACAGGGACAGGGACAGGGACAGGGACAGGGGAGGTGGGGTGAGTGAGTGAGTGAGTGAGTGAGTGAGTGAAGTGTGGTTCGGTGGTGTAGTGGTTATCACGTCCGCCTCACACGCGGAAGGTCCCCAGTTCGAGCCTGGGTCGAACCAGCCACACTTTTCTCTCTGCCGAGAGGAGGGCCTTGCTGTCGGTGCACTCCTCCGTCATGAATGCATTGATGCACTGACTGCGCGCATTGGTATCTGCAGTGGGGCGGCAGTCAGGCGGTGAGTGAAGTGCAGAGGGTGATGCGGTAGGGGAGGGTGTGACAGATGGTGTCTGTGCGGATTGGGAGAAGAATTTTGAGAGGTGTCGCACACACATCTTCGTGGCGGAGGTGGAGGGAGTTGATGCGTTGGCAGAGACGCAGGCATGAGTTGTGTGTGTGTAAGTGCTAGAAGTAGGCGGAGGGGAAGGGTAGAAGTATGTCATGAGAGTGAAGAGGTAGGTAGGTAGGAAGGTAGGTAGGTGGTAGGTAGGTGGGTAGGTAGGTAGGGGTAGGTAGGTAGGAGGTAGGTAGGTAGGTAGGTAGGTAGGTAGGTGGTGGTTGGGTGGGTGGGTGGGTATGGGGGCCCGGGGAGGGTGAGGCCTAGACTCGTCTCCGCGATAGTATAGTGGTGAGTATCTCCGCCTGTCACGTGGAAGACCCGGGTTCAATTCCCGGTCGCGGAGCGTGCTTTATGCTATGCCTACCCCATTGGCGCCTTGTGCCCTCTTTTGCGGATAGTCATGGCAGCCTGGCTTCACTTTCACGCCGCGCCTCACATTGCGTGGGTGCGGATGTGGCAGTGGCAGTGGCAGTGTCAGTGGCAGGAATAAAGAGCAGGTGCTATCCTACCATCACCAGCTTCTAACCAGTGGGCAGGAAGACGAACGCAATGCGACACAACCCAACGCAACACAACGCAACACAACGCGACGCAACGCAACGCGCTGCCACGTGGCTCCGCCCAGTTTCGAACTGGGGACCTTCTGCGTGTTAGGCAGACGTGATAACCACTACACCACGGAACCACAACCCTCTCCTCCTCCGCGTCCTCCGCTCTGCTTGACGCTGTGATCGCCATCATCATCGACACTATCATCGGTCCAATCATAAGACGGCTATGAAGTAGAGGGCGGGCGGAGGAAGTAGGCGGAGCCGTAACACCGGTAGGAGGGAGGGGTGGTTCGAGTAGTAGGTACGCGAGAGAGCATCGCCTCCGGCCCCCTTGTTACACCCCGATAGTGCGCAGGGTGGCAGAGGAGGAGGTAGGAGGGTGTGGGTGTTGGGCAAGAGAGTGTGTGAGGTGTTGGGTGGAGGAGGCGGCTGCAAGGGTTTGCTGCGGGTGGAGGCGACGCGCGTGCCCGGTTAGCTCAGTCGGTAGAGCACGAGACTCTTAATCTCGGGGTCGTGGGTTCGAGCCCCACATCGGGCGTGGGGCGTGTTGGGCGGTGCTGCGTGTCGCTGCGTGCCCACCTCTTGCATTGCCTCCTCTCCCCCCTCCCTGTGCCTGCCCCCCCACCTGCCTCTGCCTTCGTCGCGTGCACTCCTCCACTACCCCATGCCATCATCCTCGACACTAACACCCCGTGCACCTCTCCTCGTCAATCGTCCTTCCCTCCTCTCCACCTGGCTTACAACAGCTGACGGAGGACAGGAGGAGTGCGGCTCAAGGCATTGTGATGACAAGACAGCAGTCAGACGGCAGGGTGTATGGGGCAGCAACGCGGACCACCATTATGGCACTCCTCAAAGTGGTCAAGGCGAAGGAGGAGGTCCGCGACCAACAATAGTGTTGAAGTGTTGCACACAACCGAAGAAAGAGATCACTGCTGTGCCATAGCGAAGGCCTCCGCTTGCCTCGCAGTCAACCACGCACTGCACTGCTCTACACACTGGCAGCCTCTTCTTGACGCACAGCTCGACGGCGAGAGAAGTGTGCCCCTCTAACGGTCACAATGGTGGTTGGGTGCGTTAGCGCATGGAGGGTGGAGGAGCGGAGGCAGTGGGTGGAAAGAGGCAGATGTGGGAAGCAAGCGGGCGGGGACGGGGACAGGGACAGGGACAGGGACAGGGACAGGGGAGGTGGTGAGTGAGTGAGTGAGTGAGTGAAGTGTGGTTCGGTGGTGTAGTGGTTATCACGTCCGCCTCACACGCGGAAGGTCCCCAGTTCGAGCCTGGGTCGAACCAGCCACACTTTTCTCTCTGCCGAGAGGAGGGCCTTGCTGTCGGTGCACTCCTCCGTCATGAATGCATTGATGCACTGACTGCGCGCATTGGTATCTGCAGTGGGGCGGCAGTCAGGCGGTGAGTGAAGTGCAGAGGGTGATGCGGTAGGGGAGGGTGTGACAGATGGTGTCTGTGCGGATTGGGAGAAGAATTTTGAGAGGTGTCGCACACACATCTTCGTGGCGGAGGTGGAGGGAGTTGATGCGTTGGCAGAGACGCAGGCATGAGTTGTGTGTGTGTAAGTGCTAGAAGTAGGCGGAGGGGAAGGGTAGAAGTATGTCATGAGAGTGAAGAGGTAGGTAGGTAGGAAGGTAGGTAGGTGGGTAGGTAGGTAGGTAGGGGTAGGTAGGTAGGTAGGTAGGTAGGTAGGTGGTTGGGTGGGTGGGTGGGTATGGGGGCCCGGGGAGGGTGAGGCCTAGACTCGTCTCCGCGATAGTATAGTGGTGAGTATCTCCGCCTGTCACGTGGAAGACCCGGGTTCAATTCCCGGTCGCGGAGCGTGCTTTATGCTATGCCTACCCCATTGGCGCCTTGTGCCCTCTTTTGCGGATAGTCATGGCAGCCTGGCTTCACTTTCACGCCGCGCCTCACATTGCGTGGGTGCGGATGTGGCAGTGGCAGTGGCAGTGTCAGTGGCAGGAATAAAGAGCAGGTGCTATCCTACCATCACCAGCTTCTAACCAGTGGGCAGGAAGACGAACGCAATGCGACACAACCCAACGCAACACAACGCAACACAACGCGACGCAACGCAACGCAACGCAACGCGCTGCCACGTGGCTCCGCCCAGTTTCGAACTGGGGACCTTCTGCGTGTTAGGCAGACGTGATAACCACTACACCACGGAACCACAACCCTCTCCTCCTCCGCGTCCTCCGCTCTGCTTGACGCTGTGATCGCCATCATCATCGACACTATCATCGGTCCAATCATAAGACGGCTATGAAGTAGAGGGCGGGCGGAGGAAGTAGGCGGAGCCGTAACACCGGTAGGAGGGAGGGGTGGTTCGAGTAGTAGGTACGCGAGAGAGCATCGCCTCCGGCCCCCTTGTTACACCCCGATAGTGCGCAGGGTGGCAGAGGAGGAGGTAGGAGGGTGTGGGTGTTGGGCAAGAGAGTGTGTGAGGTGTTGGGTGGAGGAGGCGGCTGCAAGGGTTTGCTGCGGGTGGAGGCGACGCGCGTGCCCGGTTAGCTCAGTCGGTAGAGCACGAGACTCTTAATCTCGGGGTCGTGGGTTCGAGCCCCACATCGGGCGTGGGGCGTGTTGGGCGGTGCTGCGTGTCGCTGCGTGCCCACCTCTTGCATTGCCTCCTCTCCCCCCTCCCTGTGCCTGCCCCCCCACCTGCCTCTGCCTTCGTCGCGTGCACTCCTCCACTACCCCATGCCATCATCCTCGACACTAACACCCCGTGCACCTCTCCTCGTCAATCGTCCTTCCCTCCTCTCCACCTGGCTTACAACAGCTGACGGAGGACAGGAGGAGTGCGGCTCAAGGCATTGTGATGACAAGACAGCAGTCAGACGGCAGGGTGTATGGGGCAGCAACGCGGACCACCATTATGGCACTCCTCAAAGTGGTCAAGGCGAAGGAGGAGGTCCGCGACCAACAATAGTGTTGAAGTGTTGCACACAACCGAAGAAAGAGATCACTGCTGTGCCATAGCGAAGGCCTCCGCTTGCCTCGCAGTCAACCACGCACTGCACTGCTCTACACACTGGCAGCCTCTTCTTGACGCACAGCTCGACGGCGAGAGAAGTGTGCCCCTCTAACGGTCACAATGGTGGTTGGGTGCGTTAGCGCATGGAGGGTGGAGGAGCGGAGGCAGTGGGTGGAAAGAGGCAGATGTGGGAAGCAAGCGGGCGGGGACGGGGACAGGGACAGGGACAGGGACAGGGACAGGGGAGGTGGTGAGTGAGTGAGTGAGTGAGTGAAGTGTGGTTCGGTGGTGTAGTGGTTATCACGTCCGCCTCACACGCGGAAGGTCCCCAGTTCGAGCCTGGGTCGAACCAGCCACACTTTTCTCTCTGCCGAGAGGAGGGCCTTGCTGTCGGTGCACTCCTCCGTCATGAATGCATTGATGCACTGACTGCGCGCATTGGTATCTGCAGTGGGGCGGCAGTCAGGCGGTGAGGAAGTGCAGAGGGTGATGCGGTAGGGGAGGGTGTGACAGATGGTGTCTGTGCGGATTGGGAGAAGAATTTTGAGAGGTGTCGCACACACATCTTCGTGGCGGAGGTGGAGGGAGTTGATGCGTTGGCAGAGACGCAGGCATGAGTTGTGTGTGTGTAAGTGCTAGAAGTAGGCGGAGGGGAAGGGTAGAAGTATGTCATGAGAGTGAAGAGGTAGGTAGGTAGGAAGGTAGGTAGGTGGGTAGGTAGTAGGTGGGTAGGTAGGTAGGAAGGTAGGTAGGTAGGTAGGTAGGTGGTTGGGTGGGTGGGTGGGTATGGGGGCCCGGGGAGGGTGAGGCCTAGACTCGTCTCCGCGATAGTATAGTGGTGAGTATCTCCGCCTGTCACGTGGAAGACCCGGGTTCAATTCCCGGTCGCGGAGCGTGCTTTATGCTATGCCTACCCCATTGGCGCCTTGTGCCCTCTTTTGCGGATAGTCATGGCAGCCTGGCTTCACTTTCACGCCGCGCCTCACATTGCGTGGGTGCGGATGTGGCAGTGGCAGTGGCAGTGTCAGTGGCAGGAATAAAGAGCAGGTGCTATCCTACCATCACCAGCTTCTAACCAGTGGGCAGGAAGACGAACGCAATGCGACACAACCCAACGCAACACAACGCAACACAACGCGACGCAACGCAACGCAACGCGCTGCCACGTGGCTCCGCCCAGTTTCGAACTGGGGACCTTCTGCGTGTTAGGCAGACGTGATAACCACTACACCACGGAACCACAACCCTCTCCTCCTCCGCGTCCTCCGCTCTGCTTGACGCTGTGATCGCCATCATCATCGACACTATCATCGGTCCAATCATAAGACGGCTATGAAGTAGAGGGCGGGCGGAGGAAGTAGGCGGAGCCGTAACACCGGTAGGAGGGAGGGGTGGTTCGAGTAGTAGGTACGCGAGAGAGCATCGCCTCCGGCCCCCTTGTTACACCCCGATAGTGCGCAGGGTGGCAGAGGAGGAGGTAGGAGGGTGTGGGTGTTGGGCAAGAGAGTGTGTGAGGTGTTGGGTGGAGGAGGCGGCTGCAAGGGTTTGCTGCGGGTGGAGGCGACGCGCGTGCCCGGTTAGCTCAGTCGGTAGAGCACGAGACTCTTAATCTCGGGGTCGTGGGTTCGAGCCCCACATCGGGCGTGGGGCGTGTTGGGCGGTGCTGCGTGTCGCTGCGTGCCCACCTCTTGCATTGCCTCCTCTCCCCCCTCCCTGTGCCTGCCCCCCCACCTGCCTCTGCCTTCGTCGCGTGCACTCCTCCACTACCCCATGCCATCATCCTCGACACTAACACCCCGTGCACCTCTCCTCGTCAATCGTCCTTCCCTCCTCTCCACCTGGCTTACAACAGCTGACGGAGGACAGGAGGAGTGCGGCTCAAGGCATTGTGATGACAAGACAGCAGTCAGACGGCAGGGTGTATGGGGCAGCAACGCGGACCACCATTATGGCACTCCTCAAAGTGGTCAAGGCGAAGGAGGAGGTCCGCGACCAACAATAGTGTTGAAGTGTTGCACACAACCGAAGAAAGAGATCACTGCTGTGCCATAGCGAAGGCCTCCGCTTGCCTCGCAGTCAACCACGCACTGCACTGCTCTACACACTGGCAGCCTCTTCTTGACGCACAGCTCGACGGCGAGAGAAGTGTGCCCCTCTAACGGTCACAATGGTGGTTGGGTGCGTTAGCGCATGGAGGGTGGAGGAGCGGAGGCAGTGGGTGGAAAGAGGCAGATGTGGGAAGCAAGCGGGCGGGGACGGGGACAGGGACAGGGACAGGGGAGGTGGGGTGAGTGAGTGAGTGAGTGAGTGAGTGAGTGAAGTGTGGTTCGGTGGTGTAGTGGTTATCACGTCCGCCTCACACGCGGAAGGTCCCCAGTTCGAGCCTGGGTCGAACCAGCCACACTTTTCTCTCTGCCGAGAGGAGGGCCTTGCTGTCGGTGCACTCCTCCGTCATGAATGCATTGATGCACTGACTGCGCGCATTGGTATCTGCAGTGGGGCGGCAGTCAGGCGGTGAGTGAAGTGCAGAGGGTGATGCGGTAGGGGAGGGTGTGACAGATGGTGTCTGTGCGGATTGGGAGAAGAATTTTGAGAGGTGTCGCACACACATCTTCGTGGCGGAGGTGGAGGGAGTTGATGCGTTGGCAGAGACGCAGGCATGAGTTGTGTGTGTGTAAGTGCTAGAAGTAGGCGGAGGGGAAGGGTAGAAGTATGTCATGAGAGTGAAGAGGTAGGTAGGTAGGAAGGTAGGTAGGTGGGTAGGTAGTAGGTGGGTAGGTAGGTAGGAGGTAGTAGGTAGGTAGGTAGGTAGGTAGGTAGGTAGGTAGGTGGTTGGGTGGGTGGGTGGGTATGGGGGCCCGGGGAGGGTGAGGCCTAGACTCGTCTCCGCGATAGTATAGTGGTGAGTATCTCCGCCTGTCACGTGGAAGACCCGGGTTCAATTCCCGGTCGCGGAGCGTGCTTTACGCTATGCCTACCCCATTGGCGCCTTGTGCCCTCTTTTGCGGATAGTCATGGCAGCCTGGCTTCACTTTCACGCCGCGCCTCACATTGCGTGGGTGCGGATGTGGCAGTGGCAGTGGCAGTGTCAGTGTCAGTGGCAGGAATAAAGAGCAGGTGCTATCCTACCATCACCAGCTTCTAACCAGTGGGCAGGAAGACGAACGCAATGCGACACAACCCAACGCGACGCAACGCAACGCAACGCGCTGCCACGTGGCTCCGCCCAGTTTCGAACTGGGGACCTTCTGCGTGTTAGGCAGACGTGATAACCACTACACCACGGAACCACAACCCTCTCCTCCTCCGCGTCCTCCGCTCTGCTTGACGCTGTGATCGCCATCATCATCGACACTATCATCGGTCCAATCATAAGACGGCTATGAAGTAGAGGGCGGGCGGAGGAAGTAGGCGGAGCCGTAACACCGGTAGGAGGGAGGGGTGGTTCGAGTAGTAGGTACGCGAGAGAGCATCGCCTCCGGCCCCCTTGTTACACCCCGATAGTGCGCAGGGTGGCAGAGGAGGAGGTAGGAGGGTGTGGGTGTTGGGCAAGAGAGTGTGTGAGGTGTTGGGTGGAGGAGGCGGCTGCAAGGGTTTGCTGCGGGTGGAGGCGACGCGCGTGCCCGGTTAGCTCAGTCGGTAGAGCACGAGACTCTTAATCTCGGGGTCGTGGGTTCGAGCCCCACATCGGGCGTGGGGCGTGTTGGGCGGTGCTGCGTGTCGCTGCGTGCCCACCTCTTGCATTGCCTCCTCTCCCCCCTCCCTGTGCCTGCCCCCCCACCTGCCTCTGCCTTCGTCGCGTGCACTCCTCCACTACCCCATGCCATCATCCTCGACACTAACACCCCGTGCACCTCTCCTCGTCAATCGTCCTTCCCTCCTCTCCACCTGGCTTACAACAGCTGACGGAGGACAGGAGGAGTGCGGCTCAAGGCATTGTGATGACAAGACAGCAGTCAGACGGCAGGGTGTATGGGGCAGCAACGCGGACCACCATTATGGCACTCCTCAAAGTGGTCAAGGCGAAGGAGGAGGTCCGCGACCAACAATAGTGTTGAAGTGTTGCACACAACCGAAGAAAGAGATCACTGCTGTGCCATAGCGAAGGCCTCCGCTTGCCTCGCAGTCAACCACGCACTGCACTGCTCTACACACTGGCAGCCTCTTCTTGACGCACAGCTCGACGGCGAGAGAAGTGTGCCCCTCTAACGGTCACAATGGTGGTTGGGTGCGTTAGCGCATGGAGGGTGGAGGAGCGGAGGCAGTGGGTGGAAAGAGGCAGATGTGGGAAGCAAGCGGGCGGGGACGGGGACAGGGACAGGGACAGGGACAGGGACAGGGGAGGTGGGGTGAGTGAGTGAGTGAGTGAGTGAGTGAGTGAGTGAGTGAAGTGTGGTTCGGTGGTGTAGTGGTTATCACGTCCGCCTCACACGCGGAAGGTCCCCAGTTCGAGCCTGGGTCGAACCAGCCACACTTTTCTCTCTGCCGAGAGGAGGGCCTTGCTGTCGGTGCACTCCTCCGTCATGAATGCATTGATGCACTGACTGCGCGCATTGGTATCTGCAGTGGGGCGGCAGTCAGGCGGTGAGTGAAGTGCAGAGGGTGATGCGGTAGGGGAGGGTGTGACAGATGGTGTCTGTGCGGATTGGGAGAAGAATTTTGAGAGGTGTCGCACACACATCTTCGTGGCGGAGGTGGAGGGAGTTGATGCGTTGGCAGAGACGCAGGCATGAGTTGTGTGTGTGTAAGTGTAGAAGTGCGGAGGGGAAGGGTAGAAGTATGTCATGAGAGTGGTAGGTAGGTAGGTAGGTAGGTAGGTAGGTAGGTAGGTAGGTAGGTAGGTAGGTAGGTAGGTAGGTAGGTAGGTAGGTAGGTGGTTGGGTGGGTGGGTGGGTATGGGGGCCCGGGGAGGGTGAGGCCTAGACTCGTCTCCGCGATAGTATAGTGGTGAGTATCTCCGCCTGTCACGTGGAAGACCCGGGTTCAATTCCCGGTCGCGGAGCGTGCTTTATGCTATGCCTACCCCATTGGCGCCTTGTGCCCTCTTTTGCGGATAGTCATGGCAGCCTGGCTTCACTTTCACGCCGCGCCTCACATTGCGTGGGTGCGGATGTGGCAGTGGCAGTGGCAGTGTCAGTGTCAGTGGCAGGAATAAAGAGCAGGTGCTATCCTACCATCACCAGCTTCTAACCAGTGGGCAGGAAGACGAACGCAATGCGACACAACCCAACGCAACACAACGCAACACAACGCGACGCAACGCAACGCGCTGCCACGTGGCTCCGCCCAGTTTCGAACTGGGGACCTTCTGCGTGTTAGGCAGACGTGATAACCACTACACCACGGAACCACAACCCTCTCCTCCTCCGCGTCCTCCGCTCTGCTTGACGCTGTGATCGCCATCATCATCGACACTATCATCGGTCCAATCATAAGACGGCTATGAAGTAGAGGGCGGGCGGAGGAAGTAGGCGGAGCCGTAACACCGGTAGGAGGGAGGGGTGGTTCGAGTAGTAGGTACGCGAGAGAGCATCGCCTCCGGCCCCCTTGTTACACCCCGATAGTGCGCAGGGTGGCAGAGGAGGAGGTAGGAGGGTGTGGGTGTTGGGCAAGAGAGTGTGTGAGGTGTTGGGTGGAGGAGGCGGCTGCAAGGGTTTGCTGCGGGTGGAGGCGACGCGCGTGCCCGGTTAGCTCAGTCGGTAGAGCACGAGACTCTTAATCTCGGGGTCGTGGGTTCGAGCCCCACATCGGGCGTGGGGCGTGTTGGGCGGTGCTGCGTGTCGCTGCGTGCCCACCTCTTGCATTGCCTCCTCTCCCCCCTCCCTGTGCCTGCCCCCCCACCTGCCTCTGCCTTCGTCGCGTGCACTCCTCCACTACCCCATGCCATCATCCTCGACACTAACACCCCGTGCACCTCTCCTCGTCAATCGTCCTTCCCTCCTCTCCACCTGGCTTACAACAGCTGACGGAGGACAGGAGGAGTGCGGCTCAAGGCATTGTGATGACAAGACAGCAGTCAGACGGCAGGGTGTATGGGGCAGCAACGCGGACCACCATTATGGCACTCCTCAAAGTGGTCAAGGCGAAGGAGGAGGTCCGCGACCAACAATAGTGTTGAAGTGTTGCACACAACCGAAGAAAGAGATCACTGCTGTGCCATAGCGAAGGCCTCCGCTTGCCTCGCAGTCAACCACGCACTGCACTGCTCTACACACTGGCAGCCTCTTCTTGACGCACAGCTCGACGGCGAGAGAAGTGTGCCCCTCTAACGGTCACAATGGTGGTTGGGTGCGTTAGCGCATGGAGGGTGGAGGAGCGGAGGCAGTGGGTGGAAAGAGGCAGATGTGGGAAGCAAGCGGGCGGGGACGGGGACAGGGACAGGGACAGGGACAGGGACAGGGGAGGTGGGGTGAGTGAGTGAGTGAGTGAGTGAGTGAGTGAGTGAAGTGTGGTTCGGTGGTGTAGTGGTTATCACGTCCGCCTCACACGCGGAAGGTCCCCAGTTCGAGCCTGGGTCGAACCAGCCACACTTTTCTCTCTGCCGAGAGGAGGGCCTTGCTGTCGGTGCACTCCTCCGTCATGAATGCATTGATGCACTGACTGCGCGCATTGGTATCTGCAGTGGGGCGGCAGTCAGGCGGTGAGGAAGTGCAGAGGGTGATGCGGTAGGGGAGGGTGTGACAGATGGTGTCTGTGCGGATTGGGAGAAGAATTTTGAGAGGTGTCGCACACACATCTTCGTGGCGGAGGTGGAGGGAGTTGATGCGTTGGCAGAGACGCAGGCATGAGTTGTGTGTGTGTAAGTGCTAGAAGTAGGCGGAGGGGAAGGGTAGAAGTATGTCATGAGAGTGAAGAGGTAGGTAGGTAGGTAGGTAGGTAGGTAGGTAGGTAGGTAGGTAGGTAGGTAGGTAGGTAGGTGGGTAGGTAGGTAGGTAGGTAGGTAGGTGGTGGTGGGTGGGTGGGTGGGTATGGGGGCCCGGGGAGGGTGAGGCCTAGACTCGTCTCCGCGATAGTATAGTGGTGAGTATCTCCGCCTGTCACGTGGAAGACCCGGGTTCAATTCCCGGTCGCGGAGCGTGCTTTATGCTATGCCTACCCCATTGGCGCCTTGTGCCCTCTTTTGCGGATAGTCATGGCAGCCTGGCTTCACTTTCACGCCGCGCCTCACATTGCGTGGGTGCGGATGTGGCAGTGGCAGTGGCAGTGTCAGTGTCAGTGGCAGGAATAAAGAGCAGGTGCTATCCTACCATCACCAGCTTCTAACCAGTGGGCAGGAAGACGAACGCAATGCGACACAACCCAACGCAACACAACGCAACACAACGCGACGCAACGCAACGCAACGCGCTGCCACGTGGCTCCGCCCAGTTTCGAACTGGGGACCTTCTGCGTGTTAGGCAGACGTGATAACCACTACACCACGGAACCACAACCCTCTCCTCCTCCGCGTCCTCCGCTCTGCTTGACGCTGTGATCGCCATCATCATCGACACTATCATCGGTCCAATCATAAGACGGCTATGAAGTAGAGGGCGGGCGGAGGAAGTAGGCGGAGCCGTAACACCGGTAGGAGGGAGGGGTGGTTCGAGTAGTAGGTACGCGAGAGAGCATCGCCTCCGGCCCCCTTGTTACACCCCGATAGTGCGCAGGGTGGCAGAGGAGGAGGTAGGAGGGTGTGGGTGTTGGGCAAGAGAGTGTGTGAGGTGTTGGGTGGAGGAGGCGGCTGCAAGGGTTTGCTGCGGGTGGAGGCGACGCGCGTGCCCGGTTAGCTCAGTCGGTAGAGCACGAGACTCTTAATCTCGGGGTCGTGGGTTCGAGCCCCACATCGGGCGTGGGGCGTGTTGGGCGGTGCTGCGTGTCGCTGCGTGCCCACCTCTTGCATTGCCTCCTCTCCCCCCTCCCTGTGCCTGCCCCCCCACCTGCCTCTGCCTTCGTCGCGTGCACTCCTCCACTACCCCATGCCATCATCCTCGACACTAACACCCCGTGCACCTCTCCTCGTCAATCGTCCTTCCCTCCTCTCCACCTGGCTTACAACAGCTGACGGAGGACAGGAGGAGTGCGGCTCAAGGCATTGTGATGACAAGACAGCAGTCAGACGGCAGGGTGTATGGGGCAGCAACGCGGACCACCATTATGGCACTCCTCAAAGTGGTCAAGGCGAAGGAGGAGGTCCGCGACCAACAATAGTGTTGAAGTGTTGCACACAACCGAAGAAAGAGATCACTGCTGTGCCATAGCGAAGGCCTCCGCTTGCCTCGCAGTCAACCACGCACTGCACTGCTCTACACACTGGCAGCCTCTTCTTGACGCACAGCTCGACGGCGAGAGAAGTGTGCCCCTCTAACGGTCACAATGGTGGTTGGGTGCGTTAGCGCATGGAGGGTGGAGGAGCGGAGGCAGTGGGTGGAAAGAGGCAGATGTGGGAAGCAAGCGGGCGGGGACGGGGACAGGGACAGGGACAGGGACAGGGACAGGGGAGGTGGTGGTGAGTGAGTGAGTGAGTGAGTGAGTGAGTGAAGTGTGGTTCGGTGGTGTAGTGGTTATCACGTCCGCCTCACACGCGGAAGGTCCCCAGTTCGAGCCTGGGTCGAACCAGCCACACTTTTCTCTCTGCCGAGAGGAGGGCCTTGCTGTCGGTGCACTCCTCCGTCATGAATGCATTGATGCACTGACTGCGCGCATTGGTATCTGCAGTGGGGCGGCAGTCAGGCGGTGAGGGAAGTGCAGAGGGTGATGCGGTAGGGGAGGGTGTGACAGATGGTGTCTGTGCGGATTGGGAGAAGAATTTTGAGAGGTGTCGCACACACATCTTCGTGGCGGAGGTGGAGGGAGTTGATGCGTTGGCAGAGACGCAGGCATGAGTTGTGTGTGTGTAAGTGCTAGAAGTAGGCGGAGGGGAAGGGTAGAAGTATGTCATGAGAGTGAAGAGGTAGGTAGGTAGGAAGGTAGGTAGGTGGGTAGGTATGTAGGTGGGTAGGTAGGTAGGAGGTAGGTAGGTAGGTAGGTAGGTAGGTAGGTAGGTGGTTGGGTGGGTGGGTGGGTATGGGGGCCCGGGGAGGGTGAGGCCTAGACTCGTCTCCGCGATAGTATAGTGGTGAGTATCTCCGCCTGTCACGTGGAAGACCCGGGTTCAATTCCCGGTCGCGGAGCGTGCTTTATGCTATGCCTACCCCATTGGCGCCTTGTGCCCTCTTTTGCGGATAGTCATGGCAGCCTGGCTTCACTTTCACGCCGCGCCTCACATTGCGTGGGTGCGGATGTGGCAGTGGCAGTGGCAGTGTCAGTGTCAGTGGCAGGAATAAAGAGCAGGTGCTATCCTACCATCACCAGCTTCTAACCAGTGGGCAGGAAGACGAACGCAATGCGACACAACCCAACGCAACACAACGCAACGCGACGCAACGCAACGCAACGCGCTGCCACGTGGCTCCGCCCAGTTTCGAACTGGGGACCTTCTGCGTGTTAGGCAGACGTGATAACCACTACACCACGGAACCACAACCCTCTCCTCCTCCGCGTCCTCCGCTCTGCTTGACGCTGTGATCGCCATCATCATCGACACTATCATCGGTCCAATCATAAGACGGCTATGAAGTAGAGGGCGGGCGGAGGAAGTAGGCGGAGCCGTAACACCGGTAGGAGGGAGGGGTGGTTCGAGTAGTAGGTACGCGAGAGAGCATCGCCTCCGGCCCCCTTGTTACACCCCGATAGTGCGCAGGGTGGCAGAGGAGGAGGTAGGAGGGTGTGGGTGTTGGGCAAGAGAGTGTGTGAGGTGTTGGGTGGAGGAGGCGGCTGCAAGGGTTTGCTGCGGGTGGAGGCGACGCGCGTGCCCGGTTAGCTCAGTCGGTAGAGCACGAGACTCTTAATCTCGGGGTCGTGGGTTCGAGCCCCACATCGGGCGTGGGGCGTGTTGGGCGGTGCTGCGTGTCGCTGCGTGCCCACCTCTTGCATTGCCTCCTCTCCCCCCTCCCTGTGCCTGCCCCCCCACCTGCCTCTGCCTTCGTCGCGTGCACTCCTCCACTACCCCATGCCATCATCCTCGACACTAACACCCCGTGCACCTCTCCTCGTCAATCGTCCTTCCCTCCTCTCCACCTGGCTTACAACAGCTGACGGAGGACAGGAGGAGTGCGGCTCAAGGCATTGTGATGACAAGACAGCAGTCAGACGGCAGGGTGTATGGGGCAGCAACGCGGACCACCATTATGGCACTCCTCAAAGTGGTCAAGGCGAAGGAGGAGGTCCGCGACCAACAATAGTGTTGAAGTGTTGCACACAACCGAAGAAAGAGATCACTGCTGTGCCATAGCGAAGGCCTCCGCTTGCCTCGCAGTCAACCACGCACTGCACTGCTCTACACACTGGCAGCCTCTTCTTGACGCACAGCTCGACGGCGAGAGAAGTGTGCCCCTCTAACGGTCACAATGGTGGTTGGGTGCGTTAGCGCATGGAGGGTGGAGGAGCGGAGGCAGTGGGTGGAAAGAGGCAGATGTGGGAAGCAAGCGGGCGGGGACGGGGACAGGGACAGGGACAGGGACAGGGACAGGGGAGGTGGGAGTGAGTGAGTGAGTGAGTGAGTGAAGTGTGGTTCGGTGGTGTAGTGGTTATCACGTCCGCCTCACACGCGGAAGGTCCCCAGTTCGAGCCTGGGTCGAACCAGCCACACTTTTCTCTCTGCCGAGAGGAGGGCCTTGCTGTCGGTGCACTCCTCCGTCATGAATGCATTGATGCACTGACTGCGCGCATTGGTATCTGCAGTGGGGCGGCAGTCAGGCGGTGAGGGAAGTGCAGAGGGTGATGCGGTAGGGGAGGGTGTGACAGATGGTGTCTGTGCGGATTGGGAGAAGAATTTTGAGAGGTGTCGCACACACATCTTCGTGGCGGAGGTGGAGGGAGTTGATGCGTTGGCAGAGACGCAGGCATGAGTTGTGTGTGTGTAAGTGCTAGAAGTAGGCGGAGGGGAAGGGTAGAAGTATGTCATGAGAGTGAAGAGGTAGGTAGGTAGGAAGGTAGGTAGGTGGGTAGGTATGTAGGTGGGTAGGTAGGTAGGTAGGTAGGTAGGTAGGTAGGTAGGTAGGTAGGTAGGTAGGTGGTTGGGTGGGTGGGTGGGTATGGGGGCCCGGGGAGGGTGAGGCCTAGACTCGTCTCCGCGATAGTATAGTGGTGAGTATCTCCGCCTGTCACGTGGAAGACCCGGGTTCAATTCCCGGTCGCGGAGCGTGCTTTATGCTATGCCTACCCCATTGGCGCCTTGTGCCCTCTTTTGCGGATAGTCATGGCAGCCTGGCTTCACTTTCACGCCGCGCCTCACATTGCGTGGGTGCGGATGTGGCAGTGGCAGTGGCAGTGTCAGTGTCAGTGGCAGGAATAAAGAGCAGGTGCTATCCTACCATCACCAGCTTCTAACCAGTGGGCAGGAAGACGAACGCAATGCGACACAACAACAACCAACGCGACGCAACGCAACGCAACGCGCTGCCACGTGGCTCCGCCCAGTTTCGAACTGGGGACCTTCTGCGTGTTAGGCAGACGTGATAACCACTACACCACGGAACCACAACCCTCTCCTCCTCCGCGTCCTCCGCTCTGCTTGACGCTGTGATCGCCATCATCATCGACACTATCATCGGTCCAATCATAAGACGGCTATGAAGTAGAGGGCGGGCGGAGGAAGTAGGCGGAGCCGTAACACCGGTAGGAGGGAGGGGTGGTTCGAGTAGTAGGTACGCGAGAGAGCATCGCCTCCGGCCCCCTTGTTACACCCCGATAGTGCGCAGGGTGGCAGAGGAGGAGGTAGGAGGGTGTGGGTGTTGGGCAAGAGAGTGTGTGAGGTGTTGGGTGGAGGAGGCGGCTGCAAGGGTTTGCTGCGGGTGGAGGCGACGCGCGTGCCCGGTTAGCTCAGTCGGTAGAGCACGAGACTCTTAATCTCGGGGTCGTGGGTTCGAGCCCCACATCGGGCGTGGGGCGTGTTGGGCGGTGCTGCGTGTCGCTGCGTGCCCACCTCTTGCATTGCCTCCTCTCCCCCCTCCCTGTGCCTGCCCCCCCACCTGCCTCTGCCTTCGTCGCGTGCACTCCTCCACTACCCCATGCCATCATCCTCGACACTAACACCCCGTGCACCTCTCCTCGTCAATCGTCCTTCCCTCCTCTCCACCTGGCTTACAACAGCTGACGGAGGACAGGAGGAGTGCGGCTCAAGGCATTGTGATGACAAGACAGCAGTCAGACGGCAGGGTGTATGGGGCAGCAACGCGGACCACCATTATGGCACTCCTCAAAGTGGTCAAGGCGAAGGAGGAGGTCCGCGACCAACAATAGTGTTGAAGTGTTGCACACAACCGAAGAAAGAGATCACTGCTGTGCCATAGCGAAGGCCTCCGCTTGCCTCGCAGTCAACCACGCACTGCACTGCTCTACACACTGGCAGCCTCTTCTTGACGCACAGCTCGACGGCGAGAGAAGTGTGCCCCTCTAACGGTCACAATGGTGGTTGGGTGCGTTAGCGCATGGAGGGTGGAGGAGCGGAGGCAGTGGGTGGAAAGAGGCAGATGTGGGAAGCAAGCGGGCGGGGACGGGGACAGGGACAGGGACAGGGACAGGGACAGGAGGTGGGGTGGTGAGTGAGTGAGTGAGTGAGTGAGTGAGTGAAGTGTGGTTCGGTGGTGTAGTGGTTATCACGTCCGCCTCACACGCGGAAGGTCCCCAGTTCGAGCCTGGGTCGAACCAGCCACACTTTTCTCTCTGCCGAGAGGAGGGCCTTGCTGTCGGTGCACTCCTCCGTCATGAATGCATTGATGCACTGACTGCGCGCATTGGTATCTGCAGTGGGGCGGCAGTCAGGCGGTGAGTGAAGTGCAGAGGGTGATGCGGTAGGGGAGGGTGTGACAGATGGTGTCTGTGCGGATTGGGAGAAGAATTTTGAGAGGTGTCGCACACACATCTTCGTGGCGGAGGTGGAGGGAGTTGATGCGTTGGCAGAGACGCAGGCATGAGTTGTGTGTGTGTAAGTGCTAGAAGTAGGCGGAGGGGAAGGGTAGAAGTATGTCATGAGAGTGAAGAGGTAGGTAGGTAGGAAGGTAGGTAGGTGGGTAGGTAGGTAGGTGGGTAGGTAGGTAGGTAGGTAGGTAGTAGGTAGGTAGGTGGTTGGGTGGGTGGGTGGGTATGGGGGCCCGGGGAGGGTGAGGCCTAGACTCGTCTCCGCGATAGTATAGTGGTGAGTATCTCCGCCTGTCACGTGGAAGACCCGGGTTCAATTCCCGGTCGCGGAGCGTGCTTTATGCTATGCCTACCCCATTGGCGCCTTGTGCCCTCTTTTGCGGATAGTCATGGCAGCCTGGCTTCACTTTCACGCCGCGCCTCACATTGCGTGGGTGCGGATGTGGCAGTGGCAGTGGCAGTGGCAGTGTCAGTGGCAGGAATAAAGAGCAGGTGCTATCCTACCATCACCAGCTTCTAACCAGTGGGCAGGAAGACGAACGCAATGCGACACAACCCAACGCAACACAACGCGACGCAACGCAACGTAACGCGCTGCCACGTGGCTCCGCCCAGTTTCGAACTGGGGACCTTCTGCGTGTTAGGCAGACGTGATAACCACTACACCACGGAACCACAACCCTCTCCTCCTCCGCGTCCTCCGCTCTGCTTGACGCTGTGATCGCCATCATCATCGACACTATCATCGGTCCAATCATAAGACGGCTATGAAGTAGAGGGCGGGCGGAGGAAGTAGGCGGAGCCGTAACACCGGTAGGAGGGAGGGGTGGTTCGAGTAGTAGGTACGCGAGAGAGCATCGCCTCCGGCCCCCTTGTTACACCCCGATAGTGCGCAGGGTGGCAGAGGAGGAGGTAGGAGGGTGTGGGTGTTGGGCAAGAGAGTGTGTGAGGTGTTGGGTGGAGGAGGCGGCTGCAAGGGTTTGCTGCGGGTGGAGGCGACGCGCGTGCCCGGTTAGCTCAGTCGGTAGAGCACGAGACTCTTAATCTCGGGGTCGTGGGTTCGAGCCCCACATCGGGCGTGGGGCGTGTTGGGCGGTGCTGCGTGTCGCTGCGTGCCCACCTCTTGCATTGCCTCCTCTCCCCCCTCCCTGTGCCTGCCCCCCCACCTGCCTCTGCCTTCGTCGCGTGCACTCCTCCACTACCCCATGCCATCATCCTCGACACTAACACCCCGTGCACCTCTCCTCGTCAATCGTCCTTCCCTCCTCTCCACCTGGCTTACAACAGCTGACGGAGGACAGGAGGAGTGCGGCTCAAGGCATTGTGATGACAAGACAGCAGTCAGACGGCAGGGTGTATGGGGCAGCAACGCGGACCACCATTATGGCACTCCTCAAAGTGGTCAAGGCGAAGGAGGAGGTCCGCGACCAACAATAGTGTTGAAGTGTTGCACACAACCGAAGAAAGAGATCACTGCTGTGCCATAGCGAAGGCCTCCGCTTGCCTCGCAGTCAACCACGCACTGCACTGCTCTACACACTGGCAGCCTCTTCTTGACGCACAGCTCGACGGCGAGAGAAGTGTGCCCCTCTAACGGTCACAATGGTGGTTGGGTGCGTTAGCGCATGGAGGGTGGAGGAGCGGAGGCAGTGGGTGGAAAGAGGCAGATGTGGGAAGCAAGCGGGCGGGGACGGGGACAGGGACAGGGACAGGGACAGGGACAGGGGAGGTGGGGTGAGTGAGTGAGTGAGTGAGTGAAGTGTGGTTCGGTGGTGTAGTGGTTATCACGTCCGCCTCACACGCGGAAGGTCCCCAGTTCGAGCCTGGGTCGAACCAGCCACACTTTTCTCTCTGCCGAGAGGAGGGCCTTGCTGTCGGTGCACTCCTCCGTCATGAATGCATTGATGCACTGACTGCGCGCATTGGTATCTGCAGTGGGGCGGCAGTCAGGCGGTGAGTGAAGTGCAGAGGGTGATGCGGTAGGGGAGGGTGTGACAGATGGTGTCTGTGCGGATTGGGAGAAGAATTTTGAGAGGTGTCGCACACACATCTTCGTGGCGGAGGTGGAGGGAGTTGATGCGTTGGCAGAGACGCAGGCATGAGTTGTGTGTGTGTAAGTGCTAGAAGTAGGCGGAGGGGAAGGGTAGAAGTATGTCATGAGAGTGAAGAGGTAGGTAGGTAGGTAGGTAGGTAGGTAGGTAGGTGGGTAGGTAGGTAGGAGGTAGGGAGGTAGGTAGGTAGGTAGGTAGGTAGGTGGTTGGGTGGGTGGGTGGGTATGGGGGCCCGGGGAGGGTGAGGCCTAGACTCGTCTCCGCGATAGTATAGTGGTGAGTATCTCCGCCTGTCACGTGGAAGACCCGGGTTCAATTCCCGGTCGCGGAGCGTGCTTTATGCTATGCCTACCCCATTGGCGCCTTGTGCCCTCTTTTGCGGATAGTCATGGCAGCCTGGCTTCACTTTCACGCCGCGCCTCACATTGCGTGGGTGCGGATGTGGCAGTGGCAGTGTCAGTGGCAGGAATAAAGAGCAGGTGCTATCCTACCATCACCAGCTTCTAACCAGTGGGCAGGAAGACGAACGCAATGCGACACAACCCAACGCAACACAACGCAACGCAACGCAACGCAACGCAACGCGCTGCCACGTGGCTCCGCCCAGTTTCGAACTGGGGACCTTCTGCGTGTTAGGCAGACGTGATAACCACTACACCACGGAACCACAACCCTCTCCTCCTCCGCGTCCTCCGCTCTGCTTGACGCTGTGATCGCCATCATCATCGACACTATCATCGGTCCAATCATAAGACGGCTATGAAGTAGAGGGCGGGCGGAGGAAGTAGGCGGAGCCGTAACACCGGTAGGAGGGAGGGGTGGTTCGAGTAGTAGGTACGCGAGAGAGCATCGCCTCCGGCCCCCTTGTTACACCCCGATAGTGCGCAGGGTGGCAGAGGAGGAGGTAGGAGGGTGTGGGTGTTGGGCAAGAGAGTGTGTGAGGTGTTGGGTGGAGGAGGCGGCTGCAAGGGTTTGCTGCGGGTGGAGGCGACGCGCGTGCCCGGTTAGCTCAGTCGGTAGAGCACGAGACTCTTAATCTCGGGGTCGTGGGTTCGAGCCCCACATCGGGCGTGGGGCGTGTTGGGCGGTGCTGCGTGTCGCTGCGTGCCCACCTCTTGCATTGCCTCCTCTCCCCCCTCCCTGTGCCTGCCCCCCCACCTGCCTCTGCCTTCGTCGCGTGCACTCCTCCACTACCCCATGCCATCATCCTCGACACTAACACCCCGTGCACCTCTCCTCGTCAATCGTCCTTCCCTCCTCTCCACCTGGCTTACAACAGCTGACGGAGGACAGGAGGAGTGCGGCTCAAGGCATTGTGATGACAAGACAGCAGTCAGACGGCAGGGTGTATGGGGCAGCAACGCGGACCACCATTATGGCACTCCTCAAAGTGGTCAAGGCGAAGGAGGAGGTCCGCGACCAACAATAGTGTTGAAGTGTTGCACACAACCGAAGAAAGAGATCACTGCTGTGCCATAGCGAAGGCCTCCGCTTGCCTCGCAGTCAACCACGCACTGCACTGCTCTACACACTGGCAGCCTCTTCTTGACGCACAGCTCGACGGCGAGAGAAGTGTGCCCCTCTAACGGTCACAATGGTGGTTGGGTGCGTTAGCGCATGGAGGGTGGAGGAGCGGAGGCAGTGGGTGGAAAGAGGCAGATGTGGGAAGCAAGCGGGCGGGGACGGGGACAGGGACAGGGACAGGGACAGGGACAGGGGAGGTGGGGTGAGTGAGTGAGTGAGTGAGTGTGGTTCGGTGGTGTAGTGGTTATCACGTCCGCCTCACACGCGGAAGGTCCCCAGTTCGAGCCTGGGTCGAACCAGCCACACTTTTCTCTCTGCCGAGAGGAGGGCCTTGCTGTCGGTGCACTCCTCCGTCATGAATGCATTGATGCACTGACTGCGCGCATTGGTATCTGCAGTGGGGCGGCAGTCAGGCGGTGAGTGAAGTGCAGAGGGTGATGCGGTAGGGGAGGGTGTGACAGATGGTGTCTGTGCGGATTGGGAGAAGAATTTTGAGAGGTGTCGCACACACATCTTCGTGGCGGAGGTGGAGGGAGTTGATGCGTTGGCAGAGACGCAGGCATGAGTTGTGTGTGTGTAAGTGCTAGAAGTAGGCGGAGGGGAAGGGTAGAAGTATGTCATGAGAGTGAAGAGGTAGGTAGGTAGGAAGGTAGGTAGGTAGGTAGGTGGGTAGGTAGGTAGGCAGGTAGGGAGGTAGGAAGGTAGGTAGGTAGGTGGTTGGGTGGGTGGGTGGGTATGGGGGCCCGGGGAGGGTGAGGCCTAGACTCGTCTCCGCGATAGTATAGTGGTGAGTATCTCCGCCTGTCACGTGGAAGATCCGGGTTCAATTCCCGGTCGCGGAGCGTGCTTTATGCTATGCCTACCCCATTGGCGCCTTGTGCCCTCTTTTGCGGATAGTCATGGCAGCCTGGCTTCACTTTCACGCCGCGCCTCACATTGCGTGGGTGCGGATGTGGCAGTGGCAGTGGCAGTGTCAGTGTCAGTGGCAGGAATAAAGAGCAGGTGCTATCCTACCATCACCAGCTTCTAACCAGTGGGCAGGAAGACGAACGCAATGCGACACAACCCAACGCAACACAACGCGACGCAACGCAACGCGCTGCCACGTGGCTCCGCCCAGTTTCGAACTGGGGACCTTCTGCGTGTTAGGCAGACGTGATAACCACTACACCACGGAACCACAACCCTCTCCTCCTCCGCGTCCTCCGCTCTGCTTGACGCTGTGATCGCCATCATCATCGACACTATCATCGGTCCAATCATAAGACGGCTATGAAGTAGAGGGCGGGCGGAGGAAGTAGGCGGAGCCGTAACACCGGTAGGAGGGAGGGGTGGTTCGAGTAGTAGGTACGCGAGAGAGCATCGCCTCCGGCCCCCTTGTTACACCCCGATAGTGCGCAGGGTGGCAGAGGAGGAGGTAGGAGGGTGTGGGTGTTGGGCAAGAGAGTGTGTGAGGTGTTGGGTGGAGGAGGCGGCTGCAAGGGTTTGCTGCGGGTGGAGGCGACGCGCGTGCCCGGTTAGCTCAGTCGGTAGAGCACGAGACTCTTAATCTCGGGGTCGTGGGTTCGAGCCCCACATCGGGCGTGGGGCGTGTTGGGCGGTGCTGCGTGTCGCTGCGTGCCCACCTCTTGCATTGCCTCCTCTCCCCCCTCCCTGTGCCTGCCCCCCCACCTGCCTCTGCCTTCGTCGCGTGCACTCCTCCACTACCCCATGCCATCATCCTCGACACTAACACCCCGTGCACCTCTCCTCGTCAATCGTCCTTCCCTCCTCTCCACCTGGCTTACAACAGCTGACGGAGGACAGGAGGAGTGCGGCTCAAGGCATTGTGATGACAAGACAGCAGTCAGACGGCAGGGTGTATGGGGCAGCAACGCGGACCACCATTATGGCACTCCTCAAAGTGGTCAAGGCGAAGGAGGAGGTCCGCGACCAACAATAGTGTTGAAGTGTTGCACACAACCGAAGAAAGAGATCACTGCTGTGCCATAGCGAAGGCCTCCGCTTGCCTCGCAGTCAACCACGCACTGCACTGCTCTACACACTGGCAGCCTCTTCTTGACGCACAGCTCGACGGCGAGAGAAGTGTGCCCCTCTAACGGTCACAATGGTGGTTGGGTGCGTTAGCGCATGGAGGGTGGAGGAGCGGAGGCAGTGGGTGGAAAGAGGCAGATGTGGGAAGCAAGCGGGCGGGGACGGGGACAGGGACAGGGACAGGGACAGGGACAGGGGAGGTGGGGTGAGTGAGTGAGTGAGTGAGTGAGTGAGTGAAGTGTGGTTCGGTGGTGTAGTGGTTATCACGTCCGCCTCACACGCGGAAGGTCCCCAGTTCGAGCCTGGGTCGAACCAGCCACACTTTTCTCTCTGCCGAGAGGAGGGCCTTGCTGTCGGTGCACTCCTCCGTCATGAATGCATTGATGCACTGACTGCGCGCATTGGTATCTGCAGTGGGGCGGCAGTCAGGCGGTGAGTGAAGTGCAGAGGGTGATGCGGTAGGGGAGGGTGTGACAGATGGTGTCTGTGCGGATTGGGAGAAGAATTTTGAGAGGTGTCGCACACACATCTTCGTGGCGGAGGTGGAGGGAGTTGATGCGTTGGCAGAGACGCAGGCATGAGTTGTGTGTGTGTAAGTGCTAGAAGTAGGCGGAGGGGAAGGGTAGAAGTATGTCATGAGAGTGAAGAGGTAGGTAGGTAGGTAGGTAGGTAGGTAGGTAGGTGGGTAGGTAGGTAGGCAGGTAGGGAGGTAGGGTAGGTAGGTAGGTAGGTAGGTGGTTGGGTGGGTGGGTGGGTATGGGGGCCCGGGGAGGGTGAGGCCTAGACTCGTCTCCGCGATAGTATAGTGGTGAGTATCTCCGCCTGTCACGTGGAAGACCCGGGTTCAATTCCCGGTCGCGGAGCGTGCTTTATGCTATGCCTACCCCATTGGCGCCTTGTGCCCTCTTTTGCGGATAGTCATGGCAGCCTGGCTTCACTTTCACGCCGCGCCTCACATTGCGTGGGTGCGGATGTGGCAGTGGCAGTGGCAGTGTCAGTCAGTGGCAGGAATAAAGAGCAGGTGCTATCCTACCATCACCAGCTTCTAACCAGTGGGCAGGAAGACGAACGCAATGCGACACAACCCAACGCAACACAACGCAACACAACGACGCAACGCAACGCAACGCAACGCGCTGCCACGTGGCTCCGCCCAGTTTCGAACTGGGGACCTTCTGCGTGTTAGGCAGACGTGATAACCACTACACCACGGAACCACAACCCTCTCCTCCTCCGCGTCCTCCGCTCTGCTTGACGCTGTGATCGCCATCATCATCGACACTATCATCGGTCCAATCATAAGACGGCTATGAAGTAGAGGGCGGGCGGAGGAAGTAGGCGGAGCCGTAACACCGGTAGGAGGGAGGGGTGGTTCGAGTAGTAGGTACGCGAGAGAGCATCGCCTCCGGCCCCCTTGTTACACCCCGATAGTGCGCAGGGTGGCAGAGGAGGAGGTAGGAGGGTGTGGGTGTTGGGCAAGAGAGTGTGTGAGGTGTTGGGTGGAGGAGGCGGCTGCAAGGGTTTGCTGCGGGTGGAGGCGACGCGCGTGCCCGGTTAGCTCAGTCGGTAGAGCACGAGACTCTTAATCTCGGGGTCGTGGGTTCGAGCCCCACATCGGGCGTGGGGCGTGTTGGGCGGTGCTGCGTGTCGCTGCGTGCCCACCTCTGCATTGCCTCCTCTCCCCCCTCCCTGTGCCTGCCCCCCCACCTGCCTCTGCCTTCGTCGCGTGCACTCCTCCACTACCCCATGCCATCATCCTCGACACTAACACCCCGTGCACCTCTCCTCGTCAATCGTCCTTCCCTCCTCTCCACCTGGCTTACAACAGCTGACGGAGGACAGGAGGAGTGCGGCTCAAGGCATTGTGATGACAAGACAGCAGTCAGACGGCAGGGTGTATGGGGCAGCAACGCGGACCACCATTATGGCACTCCTCAAAGTGGTCAAGGCGAAGGAGGAGGTCCGCGACCAACAATAGTGTTGAAGTGTTGCACACAACCGAAGAAAGAGATCACTGCTGTGCCATAGCGAAGGCCTCCGCTTGCCTCGCAGTCAACCACGCACTGCACTGCTCTACACACTGGCAGCCTCTTCTTGACGCACAGCTCGACGGCGAGAGAAGTGTGCCCCTCTAACGGTCACAATGGTGGTTGGGTGCGTTAGCGCATGGAGGGTGGAGGAGCGGAGGCAGTGGGTGGAAAGAGGCAGATGTGGGAAGCAAGCGGGCGGGGACGGGGACAGGGACAGGGACAGGGACAGGGACAGGGGAGGTGGTGAGTGAGTGAGTGAGTGAGTGAGTGAGTGAAGTGTGGTTCGGTGGTGTAGTGGTTATCACGTCCGCCTCACACGCGGAAGGTCCCCAGTTCGAGCCTGGGTCGAACCAGCCACACTTTTCTCTCTGCCGAGAGGAGGGCCTTGCTGTCGGTGCACTCCTCCGTCATGAATGCATTGATGCACTGACTGCGCGCATTGGTATCTGCAGTGGGGCGGCAGTCAGGCGGTGAGTGAAGTGCAGAGGGTGATGCGGTAGGGGAGGGTGTGACAGATGGTGTCTGTGCGGATTGGGAGAAGAATTTTGAGAGGTGTCGCACACACATCTTCGTGGCGGAGGTGGAGGGAGTTGATGCGTTGGCAGAGACGCAGGCATGAGTTGTGTGTGTGTAAGTGCTAGAAGTAGGCGGAGGGGAAGGGTAGAAGTATGTCATGAGAGTGAAGAGGTAGGTAGGTAGGAAGGTAGGTAGGTGGGTAGGTAGGTAGGTGGGTAGGTAGGTAGGAAGGTAGGTAGGTAGGTAGGTAGGTGGTTGGGTGGGTGGGTGGGTATGGGGGCCCGGGGAGGGTGAGGCCTAGACTCGTCTCCGCGATAGTATAGTGGTGAGTATCTCCGCCTGTCACGTGGAAGACCCGGGTTCAATTCCCGGTCGCGGAGCGTGCTTTATGCTATGCCTACCCCATTGGCGCCTTGTGCCCTCTTTTGCGGATAGTCATGGCAGCCTGGCTTCACTTTCACGCCGCGCCTCACATTGCGTGGGTGCGGATGTGGCAGTGGCAGTGTCAGTGTCAGTGGCAGGAATAAAGAGCAGGTGCTATCCTACCATCACCAGCTTCTAACCAGTGGGCAGGAAGACGAACGCAATGCGACACAACCCAACGCAACACAACGCAACACAACGCGACGCAACGCAACGCAACGCAACGCGCTGCCACGTGGCTCCGCCCAGTTTCGAACTGGGGACCTTCTGCGTGTTAGGCAGACGTGATAACCACTACACCACGGAACCACAACCCTCTCCTCCTCCGCGTCCTCCGCTCTGCTTGACGCTGTGATCGCCATCATCATCGACACTATCATCGGTCCAATCATAAGACGGCTATGAAGTAGAGGGCGGGCGGAGGAAGTAGGCGGAGCCGTAACACCGGTAGGAGGGAGGGGTGGTTCGAGTAGTAGGTACGCGAGAGAGCATCGCCTCCGGCCCCCTTGTTACACCCCGATAGTGCGCAGGGTGGCAGAGGAGGAGGTAGGAGGGTGTGGGTGTTGGGCAAGAGAGTGTGTGAGGTGTTGGGTGGAGGAGGCGGCTGCAAGGGTTTGCTGCGGGTGGAGGCGACGCGCGTGCCCGGTTAGCTCAGTCGGTAGAGCACGAGACTCTTAATCTCGGGGTCGTGGGTTCGAGCCCCACATCGGGCGTGGGGCGTGTTGGGCGGTGCTGCGTGTCGCTGCGTGCCCACCTCTTGCATTGCCTCCTCTCCCCCCTCCCTGTGCCTGCCCCCCCACCTGCCTCTGCCTTCGTCGCGTGCACTCCTCCACTACCCCATGCCATCATCCTCGACACTAACACCCCGTGCACCTCTCCTCGTCAATCGTCCTTCCCTCCTCTCCACCTGGCTTACAACAGCTGACGGAGGACAGGAGGAGTGCGGCTCAAGGCATTGTGATGACAAGACAGCAGTCAGACGGCAGGGTGTATGGGGCAGCAACGCGGACCACCATTATGGCACTCCTCAAAGTGGTCAAGGCGAAGGAGGAGGTCCGCGACCAACAATAGTGTTGAAGTGTTGCACACAACCGAAGAAAGAGATCACTGCTGTGCCATAGCGAAGGCCTCCGCTTGCCTCGCAGTCAACCACGCACTGCACTGCTCTACACACTGGCAGCCTCTTCTTGACGCACAGCTCGACGGCGAGAGAAGTGTGCCCCTCTAACGGTCACAATGGTGGTTGGGTGCGTTAGCGCATGGAGGGTGGAGGAGCGGAGGCAGTGGGTGGAAAGAGGCAGATGTGGGAAGCAAGCGGGCGGGGACGGGGACAGGGACAGGGACAGGGACAGGGACAGGGGAGGTGGGGTGAGTGAGTGAGTGAGTGAGTGAGTGAGTGAGTGAAGTGTGGTTCGGTGGTGTAGTGGTTATCACGTCCGCCTCACACGCGGAAGGTCCCCAGTTCGAGCCTGGGTCGAACCAGCCACACTTTTCTCTCTGCCGAGAGGAGGGCCTTGCTGTCGGTGCACTCCTCCGTCATGAATGCATTGATGCACTGACTGCGCGCATTGGTATCTGCAGTGGGGCGGCAGTCAGGCGGTGAGTGAAGTGCAGAGGGTGATGCGGTAGGGGAGGGTGTGACAGATGGTGTCTGTGCGGATTGGGAGAAGAATTTTGAGAGGTGTCGCACACACATCTTCGTGGCGGAGGTGGAGGGAGTTGATGCGTTGGCAGAGACGCAGGCATGAGTTGTGTGTGTGTAAGTGCTAGAAGTAGGCGGAGGGGAAGGGTAGAAGTATGTCATGAGAGTGAAGAGGTAGGTAGGTAGGTAGGTAGGTAGGTAGGTAGGTAGGTAGGTAGGAGGTAGGAGGTAGGAGGTAGGAAGGTAGGTAGGTAGGTAGGTGGGTGGGTGGGTGGGTATGGGGGCCCGGGGAGGGTGAGGCCTAGACTCGTCTCCGCGATAGTATAGTGGTGAGTATCTCCGCCTGTCACGTGGAAGACCCGGGTTCAATTCCCGGTCGCGGAGCGTGCTTTATGCTATGCCTACCCCATTGGCGCCTTGTGCCCTCTTTTGCGGATAGTCATGGCAGCCTGGCTTCACTTTCACGCCGCGCCTCACATTGCGTGGGTGCGGATGTGGCAGTGGCAGTGGCAGTGGCAGTGTCAGTGGCAGGAATAAAGAGCAGGTGCTATCCTACCATCACCAGCTTCTAACCAGTGGGCAGGAAGACGAACGCAATGCGACACAACCCAACGCAACACAACGCGACGCAACGCAACGCAACGCAACGCGCTGCCACGTGGCTCCGCCCAGTTTCGAACTGGGGACCTTCTGCGTGTTAGGCAGACGTGATAACCACTACACCACGGAACCACAACCCTCTCCTCCTCCGCGTCCTCCGCTCTGCTTGACGCTGTGATCGCCATCATCATCGACACTATCATCGGTCCAATCATAAGACGGCTATGAAGTAGAGGGCGGGCGGAGGAAGTAGGCGGAGCCGTAACACCGGTAGGAGGGAGGGGTGGTTCGAGTAGTAGGTACGCGAGAGAGCATCGCCTCCGGCCCCCTTGTTACACCCCGATAGTGCGCAGGGTGGCAGAGGAGGAGGTAGGAGGGTGTGGGTGTTGGGCAAGAGAGTGTGTGAGGTGTTGGGTGGAGGAGGCGGCTGCAAGGGTTTGCTGCGGGTGGAGGCGACGCGCGTGCCCGGTTAGCTCAGTCGGTAGAGCACGAGACTCTTAATCTCGGGGTCGTGGGTTCGAGCCCCACATCGGGCGTGGGGCGTGTTGGGCGGTGCTGCGTGTCGCTGCGTGCCCACCTCTGCATTGCCTCCTCTCCCCCCTCCCTGTGCCTGCCCCCCCACCTGCCTCTGCCTTCGTCGCGTGCACTCCTCCACTACCCCATGCCATCATCCTCGACACTAACACCCCGTGCACCTCTCCTCGTCAATCGTCCTTCCCTCCTCTCCACCTGGCTTACAACAGCTGACGGAGGACAGGAGGAGTGCGGCTCAAGGCATTGTGATGACAAGACAGCAGTCAGACGGCAGGGTGTATGGGGCAGCAACGCGGACCACCATTATGGCACTCCTCAAAGTGGTCAAGGCGAAGGAGGAGGTCCGCGACCAACAATAGTGTTGAAGTGTTGCACACAACCGAAGAAAGAGATCACTGCTGTGCCATAGCGAAGGCCTCCGCTTGCCTCGCAGTCAACCACGCACTGCACTGCTCTACACACTGGCAGCCTCTTCTTGACGCACAGCTCGACGGCGAGAGAAGTGTGCCCCTCTAACGGTCACAATGGTGGTTGGGTGCGTTAGCGCATGGAGGGTGGAGGAGCGGAGGCAGTGGGTGGAAAGAGGCAGATGTGGGAAGCAAGCGGGCGGGGACGGGGACAGGGACAGGGACAGGGACAGGGACAGGGGAGGTGGGGTGAGTGAGTGAGTGAAGTGTGGTTCGGTGGTGTAGTGGTTATCACGTCCGCCTCACACGCGGAAGGTCCCCAGTTCGAGCCTGGGTCGAACCAGCCACACTTTTCTCTCTGCCGAGAGGAGGGCCTTGCTGTCGGTGCACTCCTCCGTCATGAATGCATTGATGCACTGACTGCGCGCATTGGTATCTGCAGTGGGGCGGCAGTCAGGCGGTGAGTGAAGTGCAGAGGGTGATGCGGTAGGGGAGGGTGTGACAGATGGTGTCTGTGCGGATTGGGAGAAGAATTTTGAGAGGTGTCGCACACACATCTTCGTGGCGGAGGTGGAGGGAGTTGATGCGTTGGCAGAGACGCAGGCATGAGTTGTGTGTGTGTAAGTGCTAGAAGTAGGCGGAGGGGAAGGGTAGAAGTATGTCATGAGAGTGAAGAGGTAGGTAGGTAGGTAGGTAGGTAGGTAGGGTAGTAGGTAGGGGTAGGGAGGTAGGCAGGTAGGAGGTAGGTAGGTAGGTAGGTAGGTAGGTGGTTGGGTGGGTGGGTGGGTATGGGGGCCCGGGGAGGGTGAGGCCTAGACTCGTCTCCGCGATAGTATAGTGGTGAGTATCTCCGCCTGTCACGTGGAAGACCCGGGTTCAATTCCCGGTCGCGGAGCGTGCTTTATGCTATGCCTACCCCATTGGCGCCTTGTGCCCTCTTTTGCGGATAGTCATGGCAGCCTGGCTTCACTTTCACGCCGCGCCTCACATTGCGTGGGTGCGGATGTGGCAGTGGCAGTGGCAGTGGCAGTGTCAGTGTCAGTGGCAGGAATAAAGAGCAGGTGCTATCCTACCATCACCAGCTTCTAACCAGTGGGCAGGAAGACGAACGCAATGCGACACAACCCAACGCAACACAACGCGACGCAACGCAACGCAACGCAACGCGCTGCCACGTGGCTCCGCCCAGTTTCGAACTGGGGACCTTCTGCGTGTTAGGCAGACGTGATAACCACTACACCACGGAACCACAACCCTCTCCTCCTCCGCGTCCTCCGCTCTGCTTGACGCTGTGATCGCCATCATCATCGACACTATCATCGGTCCAATCATAAGACGGCTATGAAGTAGAGGGCGGGCGGAGGAAGTAGGCGGAGCCGTAACACCGGTAGGAGGGAGGGGTGGTTCGAGTAGTAGGTACGCGAGAGAGCATCGCCTCCGGCCCCCTTGTTACACCCCGATAGTGCGCAGGGTGGCAGAGGAGGAGGTAGGAGGGTGTGGGTGTTGGGCAAGAGAGTGTGTGAGGTGTTGGGTGGAGGAGGCGGCTGCAAGGGTTTGCTGCGGGTGGAGGCGACGCGCGTGCCCGGTTAGCTCAGTCGGTAGAGCACGAGACTCTTAATCTCGGGGTCGTGGGTTCGAGCCCCACATCGGGCGTGGGGCGTGTTGGGCGGTGCTGCGTGTCGCTGCGTGCCCACCTCTCGCATTGCCTCCTCTCCCCCCTCCCTGTGCCTGCCCCCCCACCTGCCTCTGCCTTCGTCGCGTGCACTCCTCCACTACCCCATGCCATCATCCTCGACACTAACACCCCGTGCACCTCTCCTCGTCAATCGTCCTTCCCTCCTCTCCACCTGGCTTACAACAGCTGACGGAGGACAGGAGGAGTGCGGCTCAAGGCATTGTGATGACAAGACAGCAGTCAGACGGCAGGGTGTATGGGGCAGCAACGCGGACCACCATTATGGCACTCCTCAAAGTGGTCAAGGCGAAGGAGGAGGTCCGCGACCAACAATAGTGTTGAAGTGTTGCACACAACCGAAGAAAGAGATCACTGCTGTGCCATAGCGAAGGCCTCCGCTTGCCTCGCAGTCAACCACGCACTGCACTGCTCTACACACTGGCAGCCTCTTCTTGACGCACAGCTCGACGGCGAGAGAAGTGTGCCCCTCTAACGGTCACAATGGTGGTTGGGTGCGTTAGCGCATGGAGGGTGGAGGAGCGGAGGCAGTGGGTGGAAAGAGGCAGATGTGGGAAGCAAGCGGGCGGGGACGGGGACAGGGACAGGGACAGGGACAGGGACAGGGGAGGTGGGGTGAGTGAGTGAGTGAGTGAGTGAGTGAGTGAAGTGTGGTTCGGTGGTGTAGTGGTTATCACGTCCGCCTCACACGCGGAAGGTCCCCAGTTCGAGCCTGGGTCGAACCAGCCACACTTTTCTCTCTGCCGAGAGGAGGGCCTTGCTGTCGGTGCACTCCTCCGTCATGAATGCATTGATGCACTGACTGCGCGCATTGGTATCTGCAGTGGGGCGGCAGTCAGGCGGTGAGTGAAGTGCAGAGGGTGATGCGGTAGGGGAGGGTGTGACAGATGGTGTCTGTGCGGATTGGGAGAAGAATTTTGAGAGGTGTCGCACACACATCTTCGTGGCGGAGGTGGAGGGAGTTGATGCGTTGGCAGAGACGCAGGCATGAGTTGTGTGTGTGTAAGTGCTAGAAGTAGGCGGAGGGGAAGGGTAGAAGTATGTCATGAGAGTGAAGAGGTAGGTAGGTAGGTAGGTAGGTAGGTAGGTAGGAGGTAGGGAGGTAGGCAGGTAGGGAGGTAGGAGGTAGGTAGGTAGGTAGGTAGGTGGTTGGGTGGGTGGGTGGGTATGGGGGCCCGGGGAGGGTGAGGCCTAGACTCGTCTCCGCGATAGTATAGTGGTGAGTATCTCCGCCTGTCACGTGGAAGACCCGGGTTCAATTCCCGGTCGCGGAGCGTGCTTTATGCTATGCCTACCCCATTGGCGCCTTGTGCCCTCTTTTGCGGATAGTCATGGCAGCCTGGCTTCACTTTCACGCCGCGCCTCACATTGCGTGGGTGCGGATGTGGCAGTGGCAGTGGCAGTGGCAGTGTCAGTGTCAGTGGCAGGAATAAAGAGCAGGTGCTATCCTACCATCACCAGCTTCTAACCAGTGGGCAGGAAGACGAACGCAATGCGACACAACCCAACGCAACACAACGCGACGCAACGCAACGCAACGCAACGCGCTGCCACGTGGCTCCGCCCAGTTTCGAACTGGGGACCTTCTGCGTGTTAGGCAGACGTGATAACCACTACACCACGGAACCACAACCCTCTCCTCCTCCGCGTCCTCCGCTCTGCTTGACGCTGTGATCGCCATCATCATCGACACTATCATCGGTCCAATCATAAGACGGCTATGAAGTAGAGGGCGGGCGGAGGAAGTAGGCGGAGCCGTAACACCGGTAGGAGGGAGGGGTGGTTCGAGTAGTAGGTACGCGAGAGAGCATCGCCTCCGGCCCCCTTGTTACACCCCGATAGTGCGCAGGGTGGCAGAGGAGGAGGTAGGAGGGTGTGGGTGTTGGGCAAGAGAGTGTGTGAGGTGTTGGGTGGAGGAGGCGGCTGCAAGGGTTTGCTGCGGGTGGAGGCGACGCGCGTGCCCGGTTAGCTCAGTCGGTAGAGCACGAGACTCTTAATCTCGGGGTCGTGGGTTCGAGCCCCACATCGGGCGTGGGGCGTGTTGGGCGGTGCTGCGTGTCGCTGCGTGCCCACCTCTGCATTGCCTCCTCTCCCCCCTCCCTGTGCCTGCCCCCCCACCTGCCTCTGCCTTCGTCGCGTGCACTCCTCCACTACCCCATGCCATCATCCTCGACACTAACACCCCGTGCACCTCTCCTCGTCAATCGTCCTTCCCTCCTCTCCACCTGGCTTACAACAGCTGACGGAGGACAGGAGGAGTGCGGCTCAAGGCATTGTGATGACAAGACAGCAGTCAGACGGCAGGGTGTATGGGGCAGCAACGCGGACCACCATTATGGCACTCCTCAAAGTGGTCAAGGCGAAGGAGGAGGTCCGCGACCAACAATAGTGTTGAAGTGTTGCACACAACCGAAGAAAGAGATCACTGCTGTGCCATAGCGAAGGCCTCCGCTTGCCTCGCAGTCAACCACGCACTGCACTGCTCTACACACTGGCAGCCTCTTCTTGACGCACAGCTCGACGGCGAGAGAAGTGTGCCCCTCTAACGGTCACAATGGTGGTTGGGTGCGTTAGCGCATGGAGGGTGGAGGAGCGGAGGCAGTGGGTGGAAAGAGGCAGATGTGGGAAGCAAGCGGGCGGGGACGGGGACAGGGACAGGGACAGGGACAGGGACAGGGGAGGTGGGGTGAGTGAGTGAGTGAGTGAGTGAGTGAGTGAAGTGTGGTTCGGTGGTGTAGTGGTTATCACGTCCGCCTCACACGCGGAAGGTCCCCAGTTCGAGCCTGGGTCGAACCAGCCACACTTTTCTCTCTGCCGAGAGGAGGGCCTTGCTGTCGGTGCACTCCTCCGTCATGAATGCATTGATGCACTGACTGCGCGCATTGGTATCTGCAGTGGGGCGGCAGTCAGGCGGTGAGTGAAGTGCAGAGGGTGATGCGGTAGGGGAGGGTGTGACAGATGGTGTCTGTGCGGATTGGGAGAAGAATTTTGAGAGGTGTCGCACACACATCTTCGTGGCGGAGGTGGAGGGAGTTGATGCGTTGGCAGAGACGCAGGCATGAGTTGTGTGTGTGTAAGTGCTAGAAGTAGGCGGAGGGGAAGGGTAGAAGTATGTCATGAGAGTGAAGAGGTAGGTAGGTAGGTAGGTAGGTAGGTAGGTAGGCAGGTAGGGAGGTAGGCAGGTAGGGAGGTAGGAGGTAGGTAGGTAGGTAGGTAGGTGGTTGGGTGGGTGGGTGGGTATGGGGGCCCGGGGAGGGTGAGGCCTAGACTCGTCTCCGCGATAGTATAGTGGTGAGTATCTCCGCCTGTCACGTGGAAGACCCGGGTTCAATTCCCGGTCGCGGAGCGTGCTTTATGCTATGCCTACCCCATTGGCGCCTTGTGCCCTCTTTTGCGGATAGTCATGGCAGCCTGGCTTCACTTTCACGCCGCGCCTCACATTGCGTGGGTGCGGATGTGGCAGTGGCAGTGGCAGTGGCAGTGGCAGTGTCAGTGGCAGGAATAAAGAGCAGGTGCTATCCTACCATCACCAGCTTCTAACCAGTGGGCAGGAAGACGAACGCAATGCGACACAACCCAACGCAACACAACGCAACACAACGCGACGCAACGCGCTGCCACGTGGCTCCGCCCAGTTTCGAACTGGGGACCTTCTGCGTGTTAGGCAGACGTGATAACCACTACACCACGGAACCACAACCCTCTCCTCCTCCGCGTCCTCCGCTCTGCTTGACGCTGTGATCGCCATCATCATCGACACTATCATCGGTCCAATCATAAGACGGCTATGAAGTAGAGGGCGGGCGGAGGAAGTAGGCGGAGCCGTAACACCGGTAGGAGGGAGGGGTGGTTCGAGTAGTAGGTACGCGAGAGAGCATCGCCTCCGGCCCCCTTGTTACACCCCGATAGTGCGCAGGGTGGCAGAGGAGGAGGTAGGAGGGTGTGGGTGTTGGGCAAGAGAGTGTGTGAGGTGTTGGGTGGAGGAGGCGGCTGCAAGGGTTTGCTGCGGGTGGAGGCGACGCGCGTGCCCGGTTAGCTCAGTCGGTAGAGCACGAGACTCTTAATCTCGGGGTCGTGGGTTCGAGCCCCACATCGGGCGTGGGGCGTGTTGGGCGGTGCTGCGTGTCGCTGCGTGCCCACCTCTCGCATTGCCTCCTCTCCCCCCTCCCTGTGCCTGCCCCCCCACCTGCCTCTGCCTTCGTCGCGTGCACTCCTCCACTACCCCATGCCATCATCCTCGACACTAACACCCCGTGCACCTCTCCTCGTCAATCGTCCTTCCCTCCTCTCCACCTGGCTTACAACAGCTGACGGAGGACAGGAGGAGTGCGGCTCAAGGCATTGTGATGACAAGACAGCAGTCAGACGGCAGGGTGTATGGGGCAGCAACGCGGACCACCATTATGGCACTCCTCAAAGTGGTCAAGGCGAAGGAGGAGGTCCGCGACCAACAATAGTGTTGAAGTGTTGCACACAACCGAAGAAAGAGATCACTGCTGTGCCATAGCGAAGGCCTCCGCTTGCCTCGCAGTCAACCACGCACTGCACTGCTCTACACACTGGCAGCCTCTTCTTGACGCACAGCTCGACGGCGAGAGAAGTGTGCCCCTCTAACGGTCACAATGGTGGTTGGGTGCGTTAGCGCACGGAGGGTGGAGGAGCGGAGGCAGTGGGTGGAAAGAGGCAGATGTGGGAAGCAAGCGGGCGGGGACGGGGACAGGGACAGGGACAGGGACAGGGGAGGTGGGGTGAGTGAGTGAGTGAGTGAGTGAGTGAAGTGTGGTTCGGTGGTGTAGTGGTTATCACGTCCGCCTCACTTGCTGATATTACCTAGTCCGATATATGGTGGAGGCTCTTCGTCTTCCTGCTCAGTTGTTTAAAGCTGGTGATGGTAGGTCCTCTCCTTTTTCTCTGCCACTGCCACCCAACTAATGCCATATCCACTAACCCCGCATGTTGTGGGACGTCGTTCCTCTACTCTCCAATCATCCTTTACGCCAACACCCTGTGCACCTCTCTTCGTTATTTTTTATTTTCTGCATTGGTCTCGACTATCGGTTTTCTTTTACCGGTACTACTATCCTTTGTTTCAGTCTTCTTTTTCAATATCTATTAATGTTTGTTGCTTTGCAAATTTTTTGTTTCCAAATATATAATTCTAATGTATTTTTATTTAATTTTTTTCGAAAGTTTTCACTTCCCTTTGTTTCTTCTTTTCTCTTTTTTGCCAGTTTCTAATTTTGGGCAATTTTTTAAAAATTTCTTGCAATTTTTCTGACCTTTCGAATGCATGTTTTTCTTTGGGTCACCAGGGTAATTTTATGTCTTTGCATTTGACTAATTTTTTTCGACAACTTTACTTTTTAGTTGGTGAATTTTTCTTTCTATTTCTCTCCAAATCTATTTAAAATTAATTTAAACTTTTTTTAAACATCACCTCTGCCTAATTTGTGACTATATGGCACTCTGCCTGATACTTTTACCTATAACTCAGTGTTCTAATGTCGTTTGGCTTCTTATAATCCTCATTGAGGCATTGGTTCACTTTGATGTTTTGGATGGCCTCGCTCTACCAAATGCTTGTTGCCAACGCTCTCATGACCTTGACCGGCTGGGCACTTTTCGCTATTCCAAAGCCCTGATTATGTTGCCACCGTACTCATGCTATGGCGACTACCACTACTCGGCGCCTTAACAACGCAGGCTAATGTTAGAACTCCTATTATTGTACTGTTGAAGTAGTGAACTTCTACCAGGTTTTGACACTCGATACCATGCCATCGAGCTTCTTCCCGTCTCCTGATTTTGAGTTTGAATGCAACAGATCCTGGCAATTTGGGAAAAAAATTTATTCAATTCATTTCCTGTGTTATATACAGGATATTAACTTAACGGATCAAATTAAATATGTTTTGATAAAATCACACAAATTGCAACTAACTGTGGTCGGTTCCGCATACGGATTAAAAGTTGCAAAAAGGAATCGTCAGATGACTAAGCAAGTTTGAAGGAAATATGAAGCATTTCGAAGCCTAATGGGGTTTTCTTACGCCTCAACATTAGACATGAGTTCCATTGCAGTCAAAACAGCTTTATCGACTCTCGACATACAAAATTATGGCAAAGCTATAATGCAAAAAATAGCTGGCTCACACAGCAATTAGGAATCCATCAATGTCAAATATGTGGCGATCATTTGTCCGCAATTATATACATTTGAATTAGTTGTCAGTGCAGCAAATATAGCTGAATTTCCGTATAATATCCTAACTTTGGTGGTAAAAGAATGGCTCCTGCCAACATTCGGGACAATTGGCATCAGCTTGGTGGTTCATCAAATGTCCCATGTAGCTGTTAGTGCTAATAGAGGAGGGGATGGAGGACGAAGGAACGGAAGTGTCACTAAAAGACACTCCATAATGAGGAGTTTCTTCCACAGTCCATGCGTTTAATGTTGGGGCAGGCATCCCAGTGAGTTGTTGTACTGCAATCCCATTTTGATTTGCGTAGGCATCACTTATTAAACCAGCGTGATTTGGCTGAGGCGGAGGCTGATAATAGTTTGAAGAATTGGAATAAATGGACCATACATTGCCTCCTCCAACTTCTACACCTCCTTTTAAATTTTGATAAAAATTGGCGTTGATGATGGAAACCTTTGATGAGAAGTTGCTGGGAGACGGCACAGTCTCTACTTGTAGAGCATTTTGTGCAGGATAGGAGCGTTTACGTCGGGATGGATTTGTGGGTTTTGAAATTATTGCGTGCCCGTAATTTGAAGTGCCGAAGGAGTCAACTTGCAGCTGTTTTACATCAAGCTTCATTGCAGGCGCCCGAATCCCCCTAGGAGAAAGATAGATTTGCTTTTCTCGATTGAGAAGCCGTCAGACTTATGCAGCATTCCCTGGCATGCAATGTGCAAACATAAGAAAATTTGTTCATTTTATAATCCAAATGACGTGGTGATAGTTTAAAAGGCAGGCCATAACTCAAGAACTCCTAGTGGCGCCATAAACACAAATTCACAGGCACACACACCCCAGTCTGAGGACACCTTTTTTCATCAAAGCAAAAAAGGAATAAGGTAATTCTAACTTGTATGTAGAGACTCTCATCAAAGTTTGAATTCACTCATCTAAAAGTGCAAGGCAATTGGGAGCAGAAGTTTCGACTTAGCGTTGCTACTTCTCCTTTACCTTTAAAGCCTATTTTATCATCCCTAGCCTTGTGAAGAATACGCTGCATTAATGTAAATTTTACCACAAATAGAATCGTAAGTTTTTCTAGCATCATCAATTAAAAATAAAGTTGTGGGTGTTGCTGCTAGTTCAGTATGTGTCAGATGGTTTAAATTTTCCTTTTGGATCGCCATTGATGATGCCAGACAAAATTATATCTACCATAAAACAGAGTTCAGCGGATTTGCTGGAAATTATAATGACTGCTCCAGTCACAGCAACAGTAGCAACATTAACAAATAGTTACAAACGCTCGCACACACGAACTTGAACCACCATCTTATGTGTATGCATGCATGCGTACCTGAGCAGGAAAATACAGCAAAGATGAGTGTGAGCACTCCCTTCGCATAACTGGGTCATGCAGGTGGTGTGGATGGAATTGTCAACAAACACATAGCGAGCAGGTCGAAAGTTTTAGCTATCGTCCGCACCTCCCTAACACGTGAGACCATTGGATTCATAATAGGGGGAAACGGATAAAGAGAAGAAATCTGACACACCTTGGTCACGCAATATCACTGACCTGGGCTGGAAATTTTGGCACGTTCCGCTTTAATCTCAGGGGTAGAGCCACGTGGACAGAGGCAAGCTTGCCTGATAACTTAGTAACTGTGTTTTCTCAGTCAGTAGAGGCGCGACAGTCAAGCCAATGGGTTAATGTAGTAGCAGATTATGTAACCTCACAAGTCAAATTATTTCTACGAATTCACTGTAAAAAACGAGGTATTGCGGCTATTTCCAGTCAAAAGGTCAGCTTTGCGACTTGTTCTGATCAAAATTTTGCTTATTTCTTCCACTATTTGCCATAAAATTGTGCCTTCCAACTTTTTCGCATTGTTGTCTACTTCAAGAGTAGTGGCATGCTTAAATAGGTAAATCACCTAATTACTATAGGACGGAGTGGTGAGCAGTGCAGACTTTAGGGTAGAGGAAGAAATTTTCTGAAAAACGGTACATTGACTATAATCAATCCACTAACCTAAAATGGAAACTATAGCATAAAATATGCACTCATCAGTGCCAATTAAAATGTCCCAACTGAATTAATTCTGTAAGTGCTTTTGATACGAGTGAAGTTCTGCAATTAGAATGGAAATGGATAGCTTGTGCCACTTATTGTAAGCAAGCAGATCCACTATTACATTCTTGATAGGTAACTTACGTGAGGACATAAGTTACACCGATTATGCAGTCCAACTTTGACCCACGAGTGTTTCGGAGAATCGTCGCTTGCGTTTGGGCCCACACCCATCCACCATATTTGTGAAGGAGCCGGAAGTAGCGGGTTATTACTTGACCCTTGGTCAACACTACAAAGTTGAAAGCAAGGGCAGTTAAACACATATGTCTCAATCCTCAAAAATCTTAAGAAATAATCCTTACATATTGTGTGACACTCTGCGAGTTCCTCGGAGTCTCCAACGTGAATTAATTGATAGAGAGATGTGCCGATGATATCCCTGGCCTGATAACCAGTTAGTGACTGAAGTCTATCCAAGAAAAGTTTCTGTAACCAGTTTTATTCCAAAACTTCGTACCATTCACATTCGGATGTCTATTTACGCAACAAAATTTTCGCTCTACCAATCGTGACTCAGCTCGGACTTTACACCACTCTAAAGCTTTACCTTCTTGGACGTGACGCACATGATATCCTTTGTAGCACGCCTTAAATTAAGCTCGTGATTAATTGTACACTAAAGGCTAGATAGAATTTTGTTTTGGCAGCATATATTAGGTAAATAGGATGCCTTTTTTGATCCATAAGGCCAAAACGCAAATTAAAATCCTATTCCTGTAAAAGCTATTTAAAATGGCTTTTTATCCATGCTTCGAATAAACTAAGTTGCCTGAGATCCAGAACGGTGCCAGTATCATCATCTAGCACCACAAGAACACTTTGGCTTTCCTCATTTCGCTTTTCTTAGTAGTCGTTTGATTCAAATGTCCTGCTTTTAGCACCTGTATGACAGTCCGACCGTCAAGGCACATTATGAAAAGTTTGGCATGGCAGATGGACTTGTTCTCAAAGAAAATACTTACTGTTCATCAGCATAGGTTACATGTAAATCTAGATTGGCACGAAACATAAACATATCTCGGCCCATCCTAATTTCAGTCGAGTTCCAATTCACTGCGGGCAACGTGGAGGCGATTCCACACAGCCGTTGAACAACCTTTTTAGGACCTTCTTTGCCTTCGAGCATCCTAGCTATGATATAACCTCCATAATGAAGAGTCTACGACGATGACAAATACAGTGTTTAGTCAATTATGCAAAAAACATACCCACCTGAAGTAGGTGACCCTTACCTTGTAACCTTCAGAGCTTAGTCCGCTGTTGCGTCTGGAGAGGATACACTTAACGCGAATGGTAAAACGACGCTCGAATCGAAATTCTAATGGAGATTAATGAAGGAGAGAAGTAAAAAGCAGAGTCAGAGGAATGTTAGGTTTTGTGCAATAAGACATGGCTTATTTACAAACATAGAATTGGGGAGAGATGACGATTCTTAATACCACCTTCACCGCATTCTATTTTTCTGCTATCCCTCCTCATTATAATTCCATGTGCTAAAGTTACATTGGAAGAGTTAGGCGCAACTAAACAGGACTAGAATTTCTACTTATAGCTGGAAAAATTAGAAAATCGGTTTCTAAGCTCTCCACTGCGACTTTTATCACCTGTGTTCGGGCAGTTTATTTGGCTCAGTTCCGAAGAGGTTAACTTGAGATGGTTCTCCAATTCCTCCCGTTCTCTCTGTTTGACATTTTCCTCGAACAGTGTTTCTGCCAAGTCCCACTACGATAAAGAAGAGGATCCACTCGAAATTGATTCAAATTTCTCACCTTAGCCAAGCCCAAGAGTGTTTTTACGGTTTCACCAACGTAAGTTACCGAGCCCGAGTTGGAGAGGATTAAGGGAAAACCATCCAAAGCCTAAATTATTTAAGGTTTGCAAATAATATTCTCATTGTTGAGAACATGTAAGTGGGAAATAAGAAATTACCTCAAGCATAATGTTGCTCCAGGGACTGTGTGTTAGCGCACTTGGTGATGTAATTTCTTCATCTGCAATGAAAAAATTTTCCATTGTAAATAACTTTCACTGCGTGTTCTTCCAAGCTCCAAATGTAGTTCAGACTTCCTTGAAAGCAAATACTGCTTCTTTTTTGAAGAGATAAAAATTTTTAGCAACAAAGCAATTATTAATTTCATTCCTGCTATACAATAGCGATTCCCTCAATTGAAGACCCCTGCCTTCGATGCCCTCTCTGCTCACAACTCATCTCTTCACTCCTCTCTGTTTCTTCACCACCAACCCCTCCTACCAGCATTATATAAGCCTGTAATGCTTCCGCTCAGCGTAATTTGATAAAAGGGAATAAAAAGGACGCTAATAGGGCTAATATAACTGCCATTTTAGCTCCACTTAATTATTTTGCTTTTGGAAACTATTGTTCTCTGATTAGCCTCTATCATCCACCCCTTTCGTAAAAATATTCGTTATCTGCTCATATAATGTGCCAAAGAAACGATATAGCACGTCTCTTTTGTGGCTGGAGGAAATTTGTTGCAAGTAGAGTTTAAAGTAAATATAACTTCTGCTTTTTCTCCTTCATTTTTTGTCTCTTGTATGAAATTAGCCTTCTCCTATGTGCAACTTCTATTAACCTGGCAAAAAGACGTCTTGAACATTGCATTCGAGGGGAGGTATTAAAATTTTACATGAGCAAAATTAAAATGGTACGTAGTGTATTTAAGTCTAACTAATCTACTCAGAGAAGACTTTTTTGGTTAATAAAGCAATGGTCTTATCGACACACTGCTAGTAAAGAGTAAAATTAGTCTGTTATTTGCTGGCCTTAAATTAAAGAAAGAGATTGGTTCGGCAAGTGCACAAAAGACATTTACGAACATTGACTTACTTGAGGCAAATAATTGTCTAACTTTCAGAAAGTTAAGGGCTAGCCGAACTATGGAGGCCTTATCCAGCATCACTTTGGCAGTAGTAGGTAAGGGAATCACGTGCGATAGACGTTCAAATTCGATGTTCTCATTCTTACGCCGCATGCGGGCAGCGTTCTTTGACTTCTCCCTCGCCTCCTGTGAAAGGGTGGATGCAGAAACCCCGTCGTCTGTAGGGGCAACCAAGGTGGTCGATTCGCTTTTCCCGCTAATGCTGCCACTGGTAATGCTGCTAACGCTGGCAATTGCATCACCGGGTGTAGTGATCTGGGAATCAAACGCAGTTCCATGGTTATGGGAGCTTTGCAAGGTAAAACAGCTTCCATACGACGTAGATTGATGATAATCAAGGTATTGCTCTTGGGAGCGTTGTTGGTACAAATAATCTTGTGGAATTGGAGTTTGGAGTGAAGAGCATTGTTGATCCACCAATGCACCATAATAGTCCAAGGGAGGAATTTGTGACTGATAATCAGAAGGTGTACCCATGCGTCTGAAAAACCGATAAGCAGTGAGCTTTAAGTCCAAAAAATTGCGCGAAAATGCCTTGATCTAGCTACAAGCAAGCGAAGCTACAGCGTTCATGCATCTCACCATAACTTATTTCTTAACAAAGAAAGGAATCATCTTTAAGTAATTTAGGGCAAGGCGATGGCTTTATGTTCGTTTTAAGTTAATGAATTACATTCACCAATCAGCTTTTTGGGGGATCAAAACAGGCTAACACACTATTGGGTAATTGACATTGTGCGATCAACCAATAGGATAGGCCCGCTGTTGTCACATTCAGTGGAGACTGAGTTTATTGTTTAATCCAGTAGGGATGCAATACATGGTGCCAGTTCTTCGTGTTCCTCTGATCTTTTAATCAAAATGTAGAAAAAAACAGGCGTCCGCAAATTTAATACTTTGCGTATTCAATTGTTATCCAGAAAACTTTGAAAATAAGTTAGAAAGATTTTGAGACTTTGGTGACCAGACTAGGACAAAGTGCTATGTATTTTAAAACCGTTGGGAAAGCACCAATTCGAACCTGAAGGCATAAAATATTCGGCTAATTAGCTGCACTCAAAACGCCTGAGGGCACCTGAGTCGCGTGCTGAAATAACTTAAATTAAATTAAGGTAAAACATCACCTCTACAAAGGAATTGTTTGCAGCGTCCTCCAGACTACGCGATGCTATGAAGGCGAATGAGCGCTTAGGTTGTGTCAACAGGTCGTATAATTAAACTCATTCTTTTCCGAATGATTAAAGTCTAACTGCCTTGGCGGCATTGGTAACAGTGGAGCTACACCTAACCGATTCTTTGCCATACCCACGCTCACTCACGCACCCACAATGTCTGCCCGATGACGGAAGACGAGCAACAATGCCACTACCTCTGCGGCCTACATTTGGTCCAGGCAGGCAAGTGAGTGAGGGGGGGGGTAGGAGGGGAAAGAGATATTTTCTTGAGAAGGGGTACTGCGTGTCCACTTATCCGCAAATCAGAACGCATAAACCACAAAGACGTCCGGCACTGAAGTTCAACCTAGGGGCACTAAATCATCAACTCAGTTGATTGTGATCACCATGGCAACACCAGACATCAAATCAGAGCTGGCTTCATCACTTCGACTAAAAACGCATTTATCGACGCCTTCACTCAATATGTGCTCGTTGTGTTGTTACCACATGGTCAACATGAGCACTCAGACTTCGTTCACAGTCTTACTGATTCGTAGCTTTGCACTTGCTAGCTGTAAAGTAGGTAAACGGAATGCTGGCACAAAACGCAATAATATGGACCCAATTAAGTTCATTTATTTGTCTGCTTCAAATTCAGCGTCAAGATTCTTTAATTTATTTGCCAATCAAGCTTATAAATCAGTATATGTCATGTAAGCTATTTGTTCATTAATGCATTATATTGTGGACATCCAAACGAAAGGATAGTTAACAAATTCTGCTTTTGAGCATAGGTGGCGAAGGTGGAAACGAAATCAATTTTCCATGATCCGTGTCAGTCTTAGCAGCAAATGGTGATAGCGAAACCCAATCACCTTGGTAACCAGATTTGAACAATTACACGAGTCAGGTTAAAATGTCGGAGACTAGATGAGCGTCAGCTAAACTCATCTGGAGCCTTATAGGTCGAAGAGTTGCAAATTAGCAGCATTAATCCAGAAAAGAAATGCTGCACCACTTGTGCGATTTTTTCGATGAGAAATGACCGCAAATAATGAAGCGAATGAGCAGTCGAAACAACTTTGTTATAATGGTGCTACAATGATGGAAATCGCAATTCGATGCAGTTTGCAAACAATCACAGGTCAGCAGCAGAAATGCGATCTGACTACTGGATACACATTCCTCTCGAAATCACACACTAAATTTTCACTCATGCAAACTGCGTTCATTGTCACTTTTTCCCACCATTGCAGTTGCATCACGCAGAGCATATGAAATTCCCTTGATTACCGGATTCGAGGAATCAGTTATAATTTTTTGTCAATGTTCCCAAAGGTGTCGACTAATACCTCCTTATTCACTCAATCACCAATACGGCTTTGATAAGTTCCCCTTCAAGGAACTAAAAAACGGCGTCTGGAGTGAAGGTTTATCCAGTTTGTGCTGCACCATAGCCCATAGCATTCATCGATAAGTGTAAAATGTTAAATATTCAAATCATGCCTGTACAGCACTCTTAAAAGATGATCCCGATACAACTACCACTATCAGCAAATGATTTTGGGTGGGAGATTGACACACTAAAAAGAATTGAGTCAAGCGAATGTCAATAAGTTATGCTAGCATAGATTCCTTTTTCGACGTTTGATGTGTGGCTGGCGGAAGACATAAGTCATCACACCTTCCCACCTCAAAGGTAGCCATCGAGGATGGTGACGTGAATTGGAGACGAGATTTCGGTAGCCGGTCAGGATTGCGGTCAAGGATCATCCCGTTCCTTCAACAGTCGCGTAAGAAGGGGACCAATCTGGGCCATTCTCACACTTTTACAAACAGACAAAAACACAGCCATCACCGCAACTTCAGCACGGATGACTGAGCGCAGCCATGGGATGTGTGATGGATGTGAATGCTTAGTCCGGAGGGAGAGAAGAAGGGTGAGAGGGGTGAAAGTAGGTGATCAGTTGGTGGTCCGAGGGACGGAACAACTTGCTTTTGTCTACCCCAGAGGAATACTGAAGCATTGACGATGGACCTTAGTTAGTTTTGGGACACTCGGTGCTTGCATATGAGATGCCTCAAAGCACAGAAACCTTCCACTCAGTGGTTGTGCAACGATCGCCGCACACCTCAGCCAGTAGGAAGGGGGCGGAAATTTTACGCACATCAGGTGGCTACATGCTCGCCTCTTGCCCCTGCCTTACGTACATCCAATTTCCCTACCCACTACACACTCTGCTACCCCTACTGGTTGAAAAGGAAGCCATCATCCTGTTATCACCTAGAATGTGGATTTTTAGGCAAAGCAGCATTTCCAATCAGGCAGTTTTCTTTTCCAGGAGGTAAAGGACAGAGACGAGAATGTGGGCCTCATAAAAAATTGTGAGTGTTCCCAATAACGGTATTTTCTATGTAAGTATGAAATTAAATTAGATTTGTCTTGGGGTCTTTGTTCGTAAAGAGTATCCCTGTATCCCATCAAATGACCTTTGCCCCTCTATCACACGAAGCTGAGATCATTGGCTAACGAATATTTGAGAGGGGAGCGGTGTCATAACTCGGCACAGGTGTGATGATAACTTTGTGACAGCTTAAAAAATATGGGAACGTTGCCATGGGCACCAAGAATCCCTATAGAAATGGTAGTGGGGAGGTGTTCGTGGATCCAATTGATTGATGACGCAGTGAGTTAATAATAAAGCGGCGACCGAATTAGATGAGCAAAGAATGAATGTGCTAAAATCATAATTTAAAATAAAGCCAATTAGAGCTTTGACCAGATTTGATAGCCGAAGTTAAAAAGAAATTTTACTTTTATTTCCATGATGCTCTCACTAAAACGCCAATCATGACGGGGTTGTGGAAACGAAATTACTCAGAGTATTCTGCGGCAAATATGCTAGGCTCTGTAGCTGAATTAAGTGATGCATATGAGAGTTGGATACGATGCGTCCATATTCACACGTACACACAAGTAGCACAGTCATTTGTAGAGGGCAATGGCACTGAAAATCAACAAGGGGAAGGTGCTGTTTACAATGACCGTAACGTAAAATGAGACGAGCTTCTAATTTGATGCCATCAACTCGTCTAGGTGCAATTGCGATCTCAGTATTCACTTGTTTACTAATCCTTTCCCCTCGGTAGGAGCTTAACCACGGTGGCTGTCTTGCGGCTCAAAAATAGTGGATTAAAATAAATCCGTAGATTTAGAAACAAATTGAAAGGTGTACACCGCGGTAGTGACTATTAAGTCAAATCCTGTCCAGGTAGGCCTAAAAAAGAAAAGTAGAAGAAGTAATGAAAACTGCAGCACTGCTAGTAATTGACGCCGGAAGTATCAAGTTGGTACGTGGAGGGCTCCCGCCTATTACAAACGCCTGCTAAAGCCGCCTTACTTTTACATGAAAGGACGAGAAAAAAAGGCCTTTTTATCACTATGACAATGAGGTAGGTCAATGAGAACTGCGTCAAAGTGAAAATGATGTAAAAACCACCACAAAGTTTTATATATGCCATCAAAATGCGCGACTTTGAAACTATAATATACAGAGTGGCTCACTGGCCACAAAACTAGACCTATTTTTTTATCAATTTTGATAAAGCTGCGTTGGCAATCATTAACATTTTGAAAAGGCCAAGGCCAATGCGCAAGAGTAAACAAAGATTTTTGCCTTTTGATCTAAAAAATCCGAAGGCCTACTTCCTGAGTCGGCAAATACAGGAGAGCGAGTCTAAAAATGGCAATTCCGAACAATGCTCGCAAACATCTACTTCTCATCTGAAACGCTACGAGGATTCGCCTAGTCTCGTAAATACATTTCCTCCGATCACTTTCCATGGCACTTACTTGTGCTGATCAATCCACAAGCGACCCTTCAATGCAATCACTTGTGGAGGAGACGAGCAGTACAGCAGCAATCAAACCGTTTCAACAGACAGTAATAACAAAGGTGAAGACGGTCGCCACTTCTCGTCTTCATATAAGCGGTTTGCAAAGTTATGCGATGGTGACACCATTGATGTGAAAAATATCGCACACACGCCCTGTACTACTTTATGTCCCGGAGTAACGGTATCTCTTCCATTCCTCATTGAATATATCAAAAAGGAGTCACTTGGATAGCGAAATCTGTCGACAACACGTGGACTGTGAAGGAGAAGATTGACCGCACACCTATCTGTCGACAGACCCAACCACATAACTACAACTCTACCTATGGGTGGAAAATTAACTGCAAAAGTGTTTGCAAAGCATGTGTGCGAAATTGTGACTGGTTTGCAAACAAGAAAAGGCCATTCGAGTTTCGTGCAGCGAGAAACAGAAGGAAGACAGTCGCGAGCATATCTTCTTCGGGTGATGTGTGACGACATCACTGTGAAAGATGCGAATTGATTTGTACGATAGCGATTTGAAGGGATCAGTTAAGAGGCATCGCACATGTCACATAATGTCATTAAAGGTGCATTTGGCACATGGACCGTGAGGAAATTCAAAGCGTGCTGAGGAGTGTGCAGAAATGTGATCAAGTGTGAGTCCATTTCGTCCAAACATCAATTTCAATGACAAGCGTGGGATCTATGAAGACGTCCTGTATTTATTGCCTGACGCAACGCCACGTAGATCGGTATTTAATGAATTGCCGAGGTGAAAAGCATGCCCACTGAAGATGCTAGACGTCTTACACTGCGTTTGCTAAACCGGCTTCTTCATTTACTTGTTTTTTTTTTTTTGCAAAATCGAACCGATAAACTTACTCCAGATAACCACGGTTAAGTGCAACTCCATATGTCAGCGGTAAATGGACCTGATGAGGCTGCTAGAAACAGAGTCGTGTGTCGAATTTGAAGGTTTCGCAGACAACACAAATGGAGAAATACGCGCATCAGCCTCACACTAGGGTCAGCGCTCTGACGCAGCACGTGGAAAACAAAAGATTTGACATTCTTATTAAGGTGATTCCATCCTCGTGCTGCTGTTTGATTTACATCTAGTGTGCTTGCAAGCCGATGAGAGTGAGCTTCGTTTTGCAATAGAAAGCTTGAATCAGTGAAGGCATCGCCGTGGATCGCTACTAGTGATTAAACAATCTCTATTGGCTGCAAATTGTTGTCCTAACATTTCCTGTGTTCGTTGCAATGCCGACAGTGTAAGGGAGAGTGCTGCAATAAAACAGAGACGAGAGTACGAGAGTCAGATCTACTTGCTACCAATAAATATATCTCCAATGCATTCCTCACTTTTCCCATCAATTGTCCCATTCCATTGCAGTATCCGCACAAATAAAAGGCGAGTCTTATGTTCCTGCTGACACCTCGTCCATTCAGTCTCTGTATCCGGTAGATGCCTAAGTGCAGACACTAGTCATTTTGGCCACAAACAAGTTGATAACCTCGAGAGGGTGCTCTGGTCAAAGATGCTGTGCCAATGGACGATTCGTGCTGCAATGTCCAAAATGTGCAAGTAAACGACTACCTCGTTCCCGTAGATTTAAGCTAAAGCCTTTGGCTACTTTCGTGTGGAGTGCATTTGCTATATTTTACATAAAATGGCACAAATAGAGGACCTGACACTACTTTTCAAAAATTCAAAACCAATGAGATAATAGTGGATCTTCTTCAATTGTTGGGACAGGTGGGGGCAGCAAAATGGATCGGATGGTCTAAAACTCACCATGACAATATTGGAGTTGCTATGCTAAAATACCTTCAAAAAAGTAAGTTACTGTGTTAACAAGCCAAGACCCGTTAGTTGCTAAGGCATGAGATCACGTAAAGCAGGAATAACAAGGGATCGCTGAAGCCGGATTCGAACCACGTATGGCACCATGACATTCAGCTACTCAATGACCTGGTTGCTAACGTAGTAGCATGATCCAACTAAATAACACCAATCGCAGTGCTTAGTTAGCATGGCAACACAGCGTCCCTATTTGAAATGCTGTCATATGACTGAAGCCTCGGGTATTACTCAATCTGATTTGGGCATCCAAGGCACGAGGATCAAAAAGCAACTCTGTACGTCGGGAGGAGCATGTTGTCACTAACAGTCGCCCAATCCCCATAAATTAACTGTCATTTGTCACATAGGGATGCCGTGTTGCCATGCTAACTAAGCACTGCGATTAGTGTTATTAAGTTGGATCATGCTACTACGTTAGCAACCAGGTCATTGAGTAGCTGAATGTCATGGTGCCATACGTGGTTCGAATCCGGCTTCAGCGATCCCTTGTTATTCCTGCTTTACGTGATCTCATGCCTTAGCAACTAACGGGTCTTGGCTTGTTAACACAGCAACTTACTTTTTTGAAGGTATTTTAGCATAGCAACTCCAATATCGTCATGGTGAGTTTTAGACCATCCGATCCATTTTGCTGCCCCCACCTGTCCCAACAATTGAAGAAGATCTACTATTATCTCATTGGTTTTGAATTTTTGAAAAGTAGTGTCAGGTCCTCTATTTGTACCATTTTATGTAAAATATAGCAAATGCGTTGCGTCAGGCAATAAATACAGGACGTCTTCATAGATCCCACGCTTGTCATTGAAATTGATGTTTGGACGAAATGGACTCACACTTGATCACATTTCTGCACACTCCTCAGCACGCTTTGAATTTCCTCACGGTCCATGTGCCAAATGCACCTTTAATGACATTATGTGACATGTGCGATGCCTCTTAACTGATCCCTTCAAATCGCTATCGTACAAATCAATTCGCATCTTTCACAGTGATGTCGTCACACATCACCCGAAGAAGATATGCTCGCGACTGTCTTCCTTCTGTTTCTCGCTGCACGAAACTCGAATGGCCTTTTCTTGTTTGCAAACCAGTCACAATTTCGCACACATGCTTTGCAAACACTTTTGCAGTTAATTTTCCACCCATAGGTAGAGTTGTAGTTATGTGGTTGGGTCTGTCGACAGATAGGTGTGCGGTCAATCTTCTCCTTCACAGTCCACGTGTTGTCGACAGATTTCGCTATCCAAGTGACTCCTTTTTGATATATTCAATGAGGAATGGAAGAGATACCGTTACTCCGGGACATAAAGTAGTACAGGGCGTGTGTGCGATATTTTTCACATCAATGGTGTCACCATCGCATAACTTTGCAAACCGCTTATATGAAGACGAGAAGTGGCGACCGTCTTCACCTTTGTTATTACTGTCTGTTGAAACGGTTTGATTGCTGCTGTACTGCTCGTCTCCTCCACAAGTGATTGCATTGAAGGGTCGCTTGTGGATTGATCAGCACAAGTAAGTGCCATGGAAAGTGATCGGAGGAAATGTATTTACGAGACTAGGCGAATCCTCGTAGCGTTTCAGATGAGAAGTAGATGTTTGCGAGCATTGTTCGGAATTGCCATTTTTAGACTCGCTCTCCTGTATTTGCCGACTCAGGAAGTAGGCCTTCGGTTTATGGGTGTTAATTAATCCTTTTTCGGCCTCCTTATTTGTGTACAATTTTTGATTTGCTATGCCCCCTACTACTTTTCCCATGGGAATAATTGGTGGCCATGGTAACAGTTTCATATTTTTGACGCTGTCGCAAAGTTACCATCACACCTGTGCAGAGTTATGGCACCGCTCCCCTCTCTCATTTTCGAAGCCACCCACAGGCTATGCGGTTCGGTGATGCATATTATTATATGTAAAATAACTGCCGTTATTGGACAACAAAGGTGAATGAGGATAATACTCGGAAGGAATATGCATTTGCGACATAGAGAATGGCTTGGCCAGGCCGCTAGTGGACATTAAAAAGAGGAGTCCCTTAGCGGCCCGTTACCGAATGGGAGATTTGAGCATCACAACCGGTTTGTTGGAGTGATAGCCGGCTAAGCGCACTAAGAATCTGAGCCAAATTGCATTTAACTCTATTTGCTTATTAAAATCGCACTCCTACAGCTCAGTAAAGCAATTTTATTGTCCTGTGACACATCTTACATCACTCACATTTTTCATCGACCTTTGTCCATACACTTGTTCGTAGACCAACTTATCCTACGTTCCATTTTGTCCACCCGTTTAATTTTTCTAACATCTGCTAACCGAATGTCATCAGCTCTTACCTAGTGTAAAGTGAGAACCAATGCTGCTATTAACATGAGCAATTCTTTGTTCACTCCGTCGTACCATTGAGAAGCAGCAATCAAGCGCCAACAGTAGAGCGATTCAACACAAAAATTACATTATAAACTCACCAGTTTGGGCCTAATCTTACCACCAATGTTACATATTAAGTTTTTTTGAAAAATATGTGTCAATATTTGCAATGAAGACATGTGATCCCAAAAGGAAGGCATATGGCTCCGCAAAGCATTTTAACGTCCACAAAGAGGGATGGCAATGTCTAATACTTTTTGTCACGTTAACATCCGAATCTGAATTGGCTTTCTCAACGGAACTAATGACAATCATAATTTTAACTTCTATGACATTCTCAAAGACAAAAGAAAATATAATTCTGGTAAAAATAGGTATTTACGACGTAAAGAAGGTTTCAGCGACTGCTGGCATGCTACAAGAATCAGGTCGCCTACTGGATGCGTCATGATAGAGCTTACAAGAAACTCGTGTCCAATTGAGGGTTAAACTTAGAATTAAAGCATGAAAATACGTATCTTTTTAGCTTCAAGATGCACTCACTTTGGTGTAAAACAATCTTACGCGATTTTGATGACTCTGCGTAAGCAATTTAAAGTAATGGAATGTGTCTCAGCCCTCTTAGTTCAATTTATTGTGTGACTATCGCCATACGCATATTCGAGAGACCCCTGGTTTCGAATGCGAATAATCGGACTTCCACGGTCAAAAGAAACGAAAGATCCTAACTAGATTCTAAGGAGTACGTTTTCGTGTAACACATGCAATTCCTAGTGGAATAATTGTGGTGTTTAAATGTGTTTTGTCGGTGAGAGGCGGGAGGACAACTCCAACTTGGTCGCTGACGAGCGTGCTTCATCACTGGAGCCGGGGACTCCATCGTTGTAGACTGGCCTACTGTATTCGCCCTTTACCTTAAAATAAAGAAATGTATCGAAATATTTCACCTTCTAATAGCAAGGTGGGATAGAAGGAAGATAAGGAACGGAAAGATCTCGCTACACTGGTGGCAGCGTTGGTGGACCTCCCCCACTTCAAAGATGGCATCAACTTTGAAGATTGGATGAAATCCGTTAGGTTTTACATTCATTTATATCCTCAGTGGCAGAGATTTCCGCTGCTCCTCCACACTCTTCTGCAAGAGCTCTTCCTTGCAGCAATAAATGCAGGAGTCACAGCCGACTCCGACATCGACCACTGCTGCGAGATTCTCTCCCAACTGGCCATTGATCAGCGAGAACGATCGCTGGTCAGAGAGTTCTTCCACCGAGACCAAAAGGCGGGCGAAAACGACGAAGAATACGCTCGAAACCTACAACTCCTAGCCGAAAGAGCTTTCAGAGGTTGCCATCCAGCCAGAGTGACCAACTGGGTGGCCGTCCAATTCTGTGCGGGAGTCCGACCACCGAACATCGCCGCAAAGCTCCATGCCATGAAGACCAACGATCTCAATCAGTTGGTCGAGGCCGCGACTAGGAGGCGTCAGGACCTCCTCCTGACATCGGCGCGACAGACGACCTACCACATCCTCGTTAGATCCGCTCATGCCAGACTCCAAGAGCTGGTGAGGCCTACTATTTGTTATCTTGCCAACCCCAAACGCCTCTCGTCCATTTCTACAAGCCCTCGGCAAGTTAGAAGGATATCTTTGTCGTTTTCTCCTGGACTCAAAAGCGGTCAAGTCCCTTGCGAATCCCAAGGCATTCCCAGATCTGTTCCGCAAGTTTCGTGCCCATCCTTCCTCCATAAAACTACTCTCGGCTGAAGGGAAGAAGATGAAAGCGATCGGGGAGGCACCGCTAAAGGTCACAGTGGGAAAAGAATCCTGGACTAGAGCAATCCTGAACTTCGCAGAGGGTACCTTTACGGCCCAGCAGCACAAAACAAAAAAGTCTGTCGAGCCTTCCTCGGGAAAGGACGCTGACAAAATCTGCAGCGCTCTTTTTGAAGCTGCGGGTATTCCTGTTAATAACCTAGATGAGCTTTGCTCACGGTTAACACACATCACCGACAGCGAAAGGAAGGAACTGCACTCCAGAATGTTCGCTTGGCAAGGAACCAAACTCGGGCGGACGAACATCATTAAACATGCCATTGAGACAGGTGACGCTATGTCAATATGGCAGCCCCCGAGACGCATCCCTTCGCCCCTCTTGGAAGATGTAAATCGTCTAGTGAACGAGATGGTCACCGACGATGTTGTACGGCCACCCAAGTCACCATGGACCTCCCGATCGCGCTAGTAAAGAAAAGTGACGGAAGCCTACGGCTGTGTATTGACTACAGGAAACTGAATGCCGTGACCAAGAAGGATGCTTTTCCACTGCCTCACATCAATGACTCACTGGATTCCCTGCACGGAACAAACTGGTTTTCCACCTTGGACTTAAAATCCGCCTACTGGCAAGTGGAAGTAGAGAAGACGGACAGAGAGAAGACAGCTTTCATAGTGCCAAACGGACTCTATGAATTTCAGACAATGCCGCTTGGAATATGTAAAGTCGCAGCTACCTTCCAGCGCCTGATGCAGACGGCACTGATGGAGCTTTTTTCAAAGTACTGCATAATCTACCTCGATGACATCCTTGTCTTTGGCAGAGACATACAGGAGCATAATGCCAATCTGAAACCAGTGCTGGATCGCCTCCAAGACGCTGGATTAACGCTGAATCCAAAGAAATGCCACTTTCTTCAACGCTCGGTCGCATTCCTGAAGCATACAGTCTCGTCAAATGGGATGGCGGTCACCGAAGACCGTACCAACCAACTGAGAGTATAGACGACACCGACCAATCAGACGGAGCTCCGCAGTTTTCTTGGCTTGGCAAACTACTACCGACGTTTCGTCAAAGGCTTAGCCAAGATCGCCAGTCCTCTGCACAAATTAACAGAGAAGCAGGCGAAAAAGAACTTCAAGTAGGAGAACGAACATGATGAGGTCTTTAAGGAACTATAGCGAAGGCTCTGCTCCGCTCCGATTCTGGCCTTACTCAACTTCGAAAACGGCGCACCCCCCTTCGTACTAGACACAGACGCCAGCGACGTAGCCGAAGGCGGTGTGCTATACCAACGGGATAAAGAAGGCAGGGAATACGTCGTCACACGCCAGTATCAGGCTCAACAAAAAAATGAGACAGAAAAGTGCGACGGAACGGTTCGGCACTTTAAACACTACCTGATAGCGAAACAGTTCATTGTGAAGACGGACCACCAAGCGCTGACCTGGCTAAGAACAATGAAGGAGATCGACCGCTCTGTGGCGCGCTGGTACGAAGAACTGCAGCAATACGATTTTATAGTGCAGTACTAAAATGGGACTAGGCATAGCAACGCGGATGCATTGTCTCGCAGACCTCTCTCAGCAGAGAGGAAAAGCGGTATAGTGGGTACGCTATTTTTGAGCGAGCCTACTAGACACCAGTGGAGGAACACACAAAGTACCGAGCCCGACACGGCGTTGGTATACGAGAGGTTCCTGGCATCCTCGCACAAACCCACTGCAGAAGAGCTGAACTCGTCCAGCAAAGCAGCCAAACGGATATGGCGGCAGTGGTCCAAACTCATCCTGGAAGATGAAGTTTTATGGTATCAAGAAGACGCCAGGTCTCTCAAACGTCTAGTTGTTCCAGGTTCGCTGATACAAACGGTCCTTCATGAGTTGCACGGGCAATTGGGGCATGTAGGTGAGAAGAAGATGGTGGAGGCCTCGAGTAAACGATACTGGTGGCCCTCTTTTACCCTGGATGTGCTCGACTTCTGCTGAACTTGCATCACTTGCAGCAGTTTCAAGAAGCCTCGCTCAACAGCAATGGCACCCCTGCAACTCATACCTACGGGGTTCCCAGGCGAAAGGGTGGGCATTGACATTATGGGTCCCCTGCCACTTTTCAAAAGGGGAAACCGGTATATCCTGGTTGTAGTTGACTACTTCACGAAAGTAGCTGAAGCAGAAGCCATAAAGTCTCAAGACGCCGAAACAGTCGCTTCAACCTTCTTCAACCTTTGGATCTGTCAACACGGAGTGCCCGAATCAGTTCATAGCGATCAAGGTCCTAACTTCGAAAGCTGACTTTTTATTGAACTGTGCAAGACTCTCAGAATCGCAAAGACGCGCACTACACCAGGGCACCCACAAGGCAACGGATAGGTAGAAAGAATGAATCGCACTCTGGTAGGACTGCTGAAGGCTTTTACCAAAGGGGCGAAGCCGGAAGGCTGGGTCCTAGCGTATAGAGCCACAGTCCACGCGTCAACGGGTGTTTCTCCGTTCAAAATGCTCATAGGCCGCGAAATGAGAGTTCCGTCCGACATCTTTCTACCAAGCAAAGAAGTAGCAACTGACAGTGCCAGAATACGTACTGAGTCTAAAAGAAGGGATAAGAAAGACATTCAATATGGCCCGACGGCACTTACAAACGTCTTATAGTAGACAAAAGAAGTACTACGATAAGCACAGCCGGCCCAACACCTACCGCGGAGATCTCGGCCAAATATACAAGCCAATTTCCCCACCTCGAATTCACCTTAAATTTTGCTGTCCCCACGAACTACCTCGTTCGAAATGCGGAACTTCGTACCCAGCTAATAACGGTCCATCATAATAAGATGCGACTTTGCAAAGGCTTCGCGCCGGTTGGCTACGAGAACGAGGTCTACGGAATTGTGGAGGAAAGGAAACCGCCCGATGGCATAACTAAGGTCAATGGAGGAGAGTAGCACCGGGGACGGTGCTCAAAAAAGGAGGGGGCTGTGTAATGATTGTGGTGTTTAAATGTGCTTTGTAGGTGAGAGGCGGGAGGACAATTTCAACTTGGTCACTGACGGGGACTCCATCGTTGTAAACTGGCCTACTGCATTCGCCCTTTACCTTAAAATAGAGAAATGTCTCGCAATATTCCTCCTTCTAATAGAAGGGTGGGAAAGAAGGAAGAAGAGGAACGGGAAGATCCCGCTACACATAGAGATTGAGCATCAATCGCTAGGGGCTATTGAACACTTCTAAACTGCAACAAACACGGTTGAGATCTGTATCGTACGGCTGTCTTTTCCTCTGAGTGAAATCAGAGAAGAAACAGGCTGAAAATATCGATGATGAATCGAATCTGTGAGCTCAACATCCCGTTTTTCTTCTAAAAAAGTGCACAGTTTAATAATTTACCGTCGAACTGGAGTTTCTAATCAGTCATTACTAAAGATAGCGAAATGAAAACTGGAAGCCTCAGCGGAATCATTTCGTTAGCACATTGGTTAAGTAAGTCAGTGAGCTGGTAACCAAATGCTTGGTCGAAGAAAGCAGATCATTAGTTTGATGTCAAAGATTTTATTTAAAAAATGGCAAACAAATAACCGTTTCATTAGTCAGGATCACAGTATCAGGGGGACGTCTCAGTGAGTGTAGGGAGCATGCCGGAGTGCGGTCAAAAATATTCGTTCATCTTCCAGAAATTCGTTATCCTTAAGTAAGGAAAAGCTTCTTTACTTCAAACGATAGATGGGCTTGTGTTGAATCGAGGATGGGTTGAGTGCTTTTTTCAAGTCAAATACCAGTAAAGGACGGTAATTCGGGTGACTTAGCGATTAAAATGCTGAAAAAACTGTAGGATGGCAAAAAGGGTCCAACCTATACTTGGCATAAATAGCTTTTATCAAATTTAAAAAGACTCCTAACCCTCGCAAGCTCCTGCCTCAGTTGTTCCAGCAAGCGAGATCGCGTTTGTTGGTTGGAAATGTCTTCCATCAACCTTACTGCCTCAGGTTTTGCAGCAAATGCGTCGCGGGAGAGATTATCTGGGCTTGGAGCTTGGCAATAAGAGTAGAAGTCCTTCGTGAGTATTTATTTTGGAATAGATTTTACTAAGCAAGTTTTTGTTAAATAATTTACAAAACTAAAAAGGTAAACCCATGAGATGTATCACACTTGGGACATTCGGCCTTGTTATAAAATAATGAGGGAGAAAGTCACAAGACTGACGTACTTTCTACCAACCTGGCCTCCACGTCACGGTCCGGCTGATGCCGTTTTAGGCTGGAGTCGCAACCACTACGCGACACCTTCCTCACCGCCTGTTTGCATCGAGAACAGATCAGTTTCTTCTCCACCTTCTCCTTCCTTGCGCACTCAGTCTCCCGTCGAACCAAATCCTCTCCCTCCTAAGGCGGAAAAAATTTGTCTAACTTGTATCGTTAATTTAGGAAAAGTTTCAAACCCTTCGAACGCTCTTTGAATAACATTTTAAAGAGGTACGCATTCGTGTCAACACTCGGCACAGAACTATGGCTTGAATGAAACATTTCAGCACGAGATGTTGTTCAACACTAACAAAACCATGTAAGAAGAGCATCCACCAGTTCTCGTCCCTGAATTCGATTTCTTTATCTGAATAAAATGGATGGCGCTGTTGTTAAAATGTATGAAAAGGACTACCACCTAATTTGACTAATATGTCAATACAGATTTATTAATTATGTCCCACAAGATCTTACAAATATTCTTTTTTTCCTTCTGCACATGAACCGCTCGAAACTCGAACTGCCCTAAAAAGCACCACTGCGATTAAATGCGCTCATTGGCATTCCAGAAAACTACTTAAGCCTCTCAAATTGCGGTCGTAAGCGATAAACTGCGATTTCAAACGATATTTGGGAGCGTCATATTAGTCCTTCATTCGAAGAATGTGTGCCAAATAGCTTACAGAAAGGCTCAGCAGGAGCTTATTTAAGTTGTTCATTTCATTTCAACCTTCTCTCACAAATTTTTACCACACACTTTTGATTACAGTCCTTCGACGAAAGCTTTGCAGACAAATTTTCGCGAATCAGCAGATGCAGTGCTCAGTCAAGTGGCATTACCTCCACGTTTTAGAGAATGATATGGGTAAAGAACTGCTAACATCCCTTTATTTTATACTACTGGGAATGTATGCAATCTCCACAAAGTGCTTCTGTTTTGGTGGTCTATAAGCCTAATTTAATGCGCTTATCTTGAACATGGTAGAGCGTTTCTCAATTCGTGCTCATGTCAAATTTTCTACTGATTAAACAGTAAGACATAGAGATACGTAAGTGTGGGACTGTTCACGCCAAAGTCAGAATCAAAGTAATGTCAAAACACAAGAATGGAGTATCAGCACAGAGGGTGCGGAAATAGTGGAAAAACTTGACTATCTCGAGCTCACACGTGCACAGCTGCTAGTGACTCTTGCATTTCGATGTCAAATGTAGATAGGTGATAAACGTTGCTGAACGGCTTCAGCAGAAAAAATCGTCTAGTCTTGGGAACAGCGGTGAATTATATCCGAAACCTACAATAACTTTCGAATTTTTAGTAAAACACTAACTTTTGCAAGTCTTTTCTCCATATTTTCGAGTTCCTGTCTGCGGCTCTGTAGCTCGGCCTGGGTCCGGGCCTGCTCCTCCAGCAGTCGACGACATTTGGCGTCGATTTCAGCCACCGCTGCTTGTGTTCCACTCAGTGTGCCGGCACGACTCGACAGCTCCTCCTGCCGTCTGTCCAGTTCGCCTTCACGCTCGTTCAGGCAGGTCTCTTTGCCCTGCAGATTGCTTCTACATGAGTGAAAGTTGATTAAATAAGACTAATTAAACAGTGGTAAGATGTAGCAAAGAAAACAGTAGATCGAAGTTCATGAATTATCTAAGTGACTAAAGTTTTGCAGGGAAAGTGTGCTTTAAATTCAACACAGAGGAATCAGAGCCCACTACGAATCTTAAAAACCCCGGAAGTGGGTTAAAATTAATATCAAGAACTATATTTAACATATTACACACTTTAATAGAGGCTCATTCAAATGCAGTGTCAGAACACTACTTTTAGGGATTGTAGAAATTATCGCCCATATTCGTAATTAACTTCATTTTATCTCAAATCTTAGTGTTTTAATCATGGGAAATTAGGTATGAGGTAGAATTACCTAACAACATCCAGATGATGCTGTGTTTCGGTAAGTTTTACCTCATTAAGCTTTAGTTGATGCATTCTTTCGTCGAGAGTGTGTCTTTCTACCTGGAGGGATTCCTTAGCTCTCTCCATATCTTCCTTCAACTAGAAAGAGAAACACTATCATAGTTTTGCCACTCCCCTTTGATTGAGATTTTCTAAATAATACAGAAACAGAATAAATATCCTATGCAAGGCATATAGGGTTTTATCGTGAGAAAATGCAATGATTATTTGACAGATTTCAATGATGCCATCAAGAATGCTATTTAGAATTAGTGTCTAAGAGGTTGTGCGGCTCACCAATGCTAATTTCTTCTCTTCCTCTTCCTGCCGTCGGCGCCAACAAATCTGATCTACGCGGAGCTTCTGCTGCTCCTCTGTTATGACATTTCGTTCCGCCGCTAAACGTGACTGGGTTTCTCGGTGCTCATCAAAAAAATTAGTCTAAAAAAGGAAAAAGGCAATGACCTTTAAGGAAAGTATTGGCTTATTACACACGGAGGTTGGTTATGGATTTTAGAATCCAGAATCATTAAAAGGATAATCTCACTATAAGCTGTTGGAGTTCAAGCCGCTCCCTTCCTGCCTGTTCAACCAGAGCGCGTCGATCTTCCTCCAGTGTGGCTTGAATTTTAGTCAGACGCGCCTGCTCCTGTTTCAGCGTCCACCTGTCCTAGGAAGTCAGATAGAGAGTGGATAAAAACTGCATTCGCTCAGCTTACATCCTCCAATAATTTGCTCTGTTCCCTCAACTGCACTTCCATTTTTCCCACTGTCTCCGTCAGCAGCTTATGAGTCTTGTCCAACTCTCTTTCCTAAAAGGCATTCATAATATTGACGAATGGACGTTACTAACATCTAGGCAGCATGACTAATGTATTGCCATTACTCTGTCACACAGTCGTTCTTCAGCCAGTCGGACAATCTCCTCACGTCTTTCCAACTTAACAAGGCGTTGAGCTACCATTGTTTGATGTTCACTTTCCACTTGCTTCACCTCATTTGTGACTGAGAGAAGCTGGCCGAGGAGGACCTGCAAGGCCTCTGCGGTTGGCTGCATTTCTGCAAGAACTCGCGTCTCAGTGGTGTTTGCTTCTCGTAGGCTCGCTAGTGCCTTAGTGTGCCTTTCATTCAGGGTATCCAATTCTAGGCTGTATTGCGACGAAGAACGTAGCAAATAAGAGCAAGAATTTAGAAGAAGCAAAAATCTCCTCGTTTAAAACAAATGGAAAGAGGATAGGATGCCTACGTATGCTCGTTACGTAGCGTGGCGACCATCTTTTGAGCGTCATCTCTGGCTGCCGTCATAGCGGAGGCGAGATCGGCTCGGGCGGTTTCTTGGAAGCTTTCCAATTGGCCAATTCGCAACTTGCACTGTGTCACAGTGAAGTCAAGCTCCTCCTGCAAACTGAGGGTGAAGAGGAGAAACATCCATAATGAGGATGAAATCGGCAACAGCTGAATTTCTTCCTCAAAATTTGCCACATCAAGGAATCCTTTTGTAATATGAATTGCACTAACAGAAAATTGACAGGAATATCCCCTACTTCGCGTAGCCATACTAAACTGGTCTTTGAATTGACACCAGATTCCTAAAAATTAATTAATAATTTGTAAGAATCGACTTTCTGTTACTGAACCGTAGGAATGTAGCAAGACATGACGCCGGTATAACCGCAGATAAATAGGTACTTAATCTTGTTTCCACTTGAGCAGTTGAGGGTGGTGTTTTGCAGCAACAACTTGAGATTTTCTGAACACAGTTTCAAAAGGTCAGAAAGATCATAAGATCATCAAGGTATCTTTAAACGCGACTCTCAAAAGCCTGTCTATGCTCTATTTTATTTCGAAACTTGGCGATCTAGCTTACTTAGAGTGATAAATGACTGCTTAATGATGGGGATAAAACGGGAACCCTCAATGATCGCCAAAGCAATGTTGGCATGTGTCACAACAACATCGAAGTGCTTATTGCCGTATTATCAAGCGATATGACTAGCTGTAGGATAATGAGTAGCATATTAGTCTGATAAAATATCATCACCACATCCAACTTTTAACCAGCTGTGACTATACATCTGGCTTCCTTCAGTAGCTAGATCATCAGAAGGAAAAACGTAACTTACGCTGGGGAATGCAATTTTCATTTTTAACAAGTGTCATTCATTTCACCATACAAAGTGTACTTACTGTTTTTCCCTCCGAAGTGAATTCTCCTCCAGCAACTTGATTTTTGACCTCGGAATTAAAGAAAACAAAGTGATGAAAAGGTAGCGTCAATATTCAATCTATCGCTCCTGCCGCCATGACAATTTCAGTTAGGCAACCAATTAAGGAGGGATGGGTATGCATTGGCCTGCCTCTCCATGTAGTCACTTTAGCGGGATAATAATCAGTAGCCTTAAATGCATATAAGTAGGCAGTTTTCTTTCAAATAACTCTCACGTCTCACCATGCAAGACAACTTGATTTGCTTATGGAAAAGAATAAATATGCTCTTGATTTTCCATGTCAAAAAACTGTCATAGTGATTACAACTATAGGACAAGAGAGTGGGACCAACGTGTAGTTAGAATTAGGCTTACAAGTGCGACTGCTCAAGCAACTTAATTTCCTCTCGGTGATAGTCCTTTGCCATTTTGAGGAGTCCACGCAAAGCCTCAACTTCAGACTGTAGTTGCCTTATCTTCGGTGCAGTATCTAAACCATCCACAGCGGCATCATTAACCTGGAACAACGAAAAGAAAGTTTGGTTTAGCTTTCCATGTTCTTCGTTGGTTTCTCAGGCATCCATGATCCGGCGGTGTAGAGCTCAGAAAGTTGTGCTTCCACACTTTTATGCTAAGAATAACTTTAAACAACAGTCTAATAATTTCCATGCCTTCGATATTTCTTCTGCAATATGTCGCCTCCCACCCATGCTTTAGTGAAAGCCTGAGCATAAATAAATTAACTGACTACTGCCCATAGAGAAGCCTACGAAAGAGTCCTGCTACTGATGGCTAAGTCAGCATGGACCTGTAATAGGGAAGCTACACACAAGCTGACTCTTCAGTTGTCCTGCTTGTTCAATGCCCCTTGAAGTGAACAATTAGAATAACCTGGAGACCTGGTGCATGTCTTCTTGAAAAAAATCCGACAACGACCTGACTCTATAGCTGGACAGTAATAGAATAGAAATGAAAGACGGGGAGGAAGCTAAATCCAACCGGGATGCCGAAGTCTTTTGATGTGCTACTTAAGTCATTTCGAAGTAAACAAATCGTTCTTAAAATCTTTTTGCAGAACTTGTCACATGGGTTTCTGGAATACATCTGACAACTGACATTTAAAAGACAATAACGTCTAGATAAACAAAAGTTATCAATCACTGCAAACGCTTTTTGTGACATTAAAACGGCCTCGTCATTTTATCGCGAATTAACATTCATACGAATGGAAAAAGATCTGGTGCAGTTGTCGATGCTGCTACTTCACTTTTCGATCCTGCATATTCCTTAAAGTCTTTAGGAGCAATCAAAGTGCCACAAAGTCGTCGCGGTGACAATTAATAAGTAAAACTGTATTTTTCCTGCTTTCTAATTCAGTGTGCTGGTCACATATTCCAGCAGTTAAACTTCAGCTTGAAGGGGTGATTCTACCTGGACATCTTCTATAACTCCCTTTTTACTTTGAAACAAATGTAGCAACTTAAGGACGGTTATTTAACTATTCAAATAAGCCCTGATGCTTCCAGTTTGCCTGAATATCCTTTGTCAAAATAATGATTAAAATCTGCGGCCGATTAGTTTGTGCCCACAAATACAAGACAAAATAATTCTAATGCACTATTGAAGGAAAGTGTCAGTTACCATTCTGCGTGATTGGATGATGGTGCTACCTTTCTGGAAAGTAGATCAAGTAAAACACCTACTTTCCTAGTCACTTGTGTCTCACGCACGACCACAATAGTGTTATGCGAGCGTCAATTGCGCTGGTCAAGTCACCTGTGCAGCTGACGGCACAGCCTTTCCATATCACTGTGACAAATCTGTCTTTGTTTTACGATAACAACAGAGAATATGGCACATAATATTTACACCTCCAAACCATCCTTGTAATGCTTCAAAAAAGAACCACTTACCAGAAGTGATGGTGATCGCTGAGGTTCCCAGGATGGGGATCGTTCCTTTGAGCCTCTGAAGTTGAGTGAGCGTCGAACCTGCAATTCACCCATTACAAGCAATTTTACCACAAGATGTCTATGCACTGACAGCTTTACGGATTCTCAACTGGGTTTATTGTTAAAATTTACTTTCAAATCGGCCTATTTTCATCCATTTAAACATTTTATTGGATTTAATTTTCGAAGCAAATTTGATTAAAGTTTTTAGAAGCAGAAATTGTGTGGTCATGGAGTGAACATTTAATTTCATACCAGTTGCTCAACCAAATGATGCCTCATGTAAGGAATTAACAATCTTATTCGTTTTTAAAACTATGGAATTTACACCGGAAAATGTCTATAAATAGTAACCTCTGCGGCTATTTTCCTTGAATTCATGCAAAATATCAGCAAGTACACAATCTTAAATCCATCGCTTGTTTATGGATATGGACAATGCTACTCAAAGTGAAACCTAAGTAGAGACGTCATGTTCTAGCAATGAAAATTTTACCAACTCACAGGATTCCCCTTACCACCACCAACGAGGATGGATCTATCCTCTGCTGAAATGCAAACTAAAATATATCTGCAATTTCGGAGTTGCAGGTAAAGCCAATATTTGGCTGCCTACCAGGGTTGGTTTTTTCTCCAGAAACTATTTTCTTTTCTGTCAGAGTGGCATCCAAGTCTAGGCCTCCATCGATGGAGATATTGCAAGTAGTTTTTTGCAGGTCGCCCTTAAACTCACTACGAAGCATGCAGTGATTAAGAGCCACTCATTAAGAAAACGTGTGTTTGCAATATTCGGTAGTGAATTGGCATGGCATGCAAAGAGTTTATTAATATATTGAAAGATTTCATTAAAAATGACGAATATATGACCACAATTAATGATTAAATTCACCCGCTGCCTCTACTACTGCCACTACTGTGATCCTTCGATAACCAGTCAAGAGTCCCCTCAAGGTCGCCCCAACCCAAGCCAGACTTATCCCGTTCTGCCGGAGCCGTCCGTGGTCGAGAGCTTGTGCCTTTCTCATTGCCATCAACATCACCATCCCGCTTCGTCCTCTCATTCACATTGGGAAGATCTGGAGCGTTGTCACCTTGCTGGAAAAAAATAATAAGAAAACTTCTCAAACCATCTACTTGGTGATAAAGGCATGAAATCGTGTATCAGCCATTTTAACCGTTAGTGGTATCACTTGGAGAGGATAACATTTTAAATTGATGAATATTACGAAGCAGTAGACATGGAATTGAAGCTTTGCCCTTCCGTCCAGTTGCTAACTGTGGTGAGCGTTCCCCTCATCCAGTTAGGTAAGCATATGTCCTGTCTAATGCATTTGAAAACTACAGCAATACCGCTGCAATAAGTTGGTTGTTTGCTTATCTCTCGATTTTGGTACTTTGCCGTTTTGCCTTCACCCAGTGGGCTGCCTCTTGAACCTTACCAGTGGCCCCAAGCCTTACTGAAAGTCTCGGGGCGCCAAAGTGGTTGCAGCGTAAAGCAAATCCGATCATAAAGGGCATCTACCCCAATTTCCATTGCTAAGGGATAAACTTTGATAGGGCGAAAGAAGTGCATACGCTGCGGATAGGAGAATTGGTGACAACCCTTAAAAGAAGGGCTGAAAATGTTGTCTACCCTCAGTGACCACCGCCAATCACGAGGTCTGTGGACGAACTACTGACAACTAAGGCAACCCTGGCTGTAAGGCATCTCAAAAAAGGTTAGCAGTATTTGTATGAAGATATCAAACGTGAAAATATGATACCTCCTTCACTTATCCACCAGTTAAATAGAGCCCATGTAGATATGGCTAGCAAACTTGTGGTAAGGAGAAATAGAAGTGAAGCCCTATCCTGCGGAAATGTGCTAAACCTTGCCCTCTGTTGCTTGATTCCGCTTTTTGGTCAATGTTCCTACGACTAGCTGCGAAAATGCGCGACAAACAGCATAGTCCACGTCCCCAAATTCAATTCTCATGCTAAACGAAACTCCAAATCCGGTGGAATTGTAGTCATATGTCTTCTCAGTTACACGGGAATTCGATGACTGGAGCGGTTGGTTCTTGGGGTCCTTACTTGCAGCACTGATTACGTTGAGATGGCTGCCAGAGACAATGCTCGAAAGAGAAGGGAGGGCTATGTACTTCGTTGGTTATTTGCTTAACCCTTGAATTGATTCACTTAAATGCACTATAGAACTATTTGAAATGCAAAATGTGGTTTTAGTAAGGTGAAATTTTAGGTCAAGGCAAGCAAGTAGATCAGACACTTCGGAGATAACATCTGCAGATGTAATCAGTTCATCGAATTTGTTCAATCTCCAAGATCCCATCAGGCTGAGAGACATTAAACACACTTACTAGTGAAGTTAAAATTTACAGTATAGTCGAAAAGTCCCGGGAGAGTCGGTAGAACTCCGTGTGGTAAATTGTTTTACTTATGTAAAATGGATAGCCTATACCAGAGAACGGTGTCGTTCTTTTAAGACAGTATCGTGTGCCGTTCTCTACAACCTTTTTTTCACTATTTTACACAAAATATTAAATAAATACACCTAACCGCTAGTTTGCAAACAGCTGAAGAAGCTTGACGCATTGCTCTCCTATAGCATTTGAAAAGGGTGAAGCAAGCACTTTGTTCTTCCCTCCCTTTACTTTATGAAATCGTTCTATTTGTTTGCTGACCAATTTGCGGCAATAGAGAGGTTTTTATTTCAATGTTCATTGAGCGGAAGAATACATTAAGGGCTAGATTTTGCCTCACATCTTTAAAGAAAACACCACTTTATCCCCAAAAGGCTATCCATACCTTGTCAGTGATGCACCGCCGATACATCCGATCGCAATGGGCTTCTTACAGAAGTCCAAACAAGAATTGCAACTAAACCCACTTATTTGATGCCTCAAGTGTCGAAAGGTTACATAAAAGGACTATTTTCAGCATTTTATCATTGGCATCGAAGTGCACTGTAAATTTGAAGGGCAAATTTCCCACAAGTAACATATTGCATGAAGTTCTATGCAATTATTTAACTTTAATTTTAAATAAATGATTTAAACCCATTTTCAATCGCCCCATACTTCTCCTTTTTTGGGTTCACTCTAGCTTCCTCTCTTAAAGTTTACTGCTTCGCTGACTTGAAAGGAAGGCCAAAAAATCCTCAGCATTATTTAAACTAATCCGAAAATGCTTGTCATATGGTAATTTCTTACTAGCTTCTTTCAAGGGGTTATTAGTGGCATTGTTCTCTGTTATTAAATATACCTATCCAGAGAGTTTTTTTAAGCCTTTAACGGGTATTAAAATGATTGCAAAAGAAGATCGGCATGTGAATGAGAAAATTGGCGTGGCTGCGTTCTTCCTAGACACAATGTGTCTGGTAAAATATAGAATACGCAAAATCATTCCAAATTGCCATTTTTTCATGGCCTTATTGGATGTGGTTTTTGGTAGAGGATTTGTGGATTTGGAGGTCACAATTTATCTCTAATATCTCAAAACTTTTTAAATGTGGATTTTAATTACCAGTGTTTAGCTGTATTTTAAGAGTAATTATTGAAAAATGTTACAATAAAAATGGTTCAGTCCTATTAAATGGATGCTCCAAGTATCATTACCGGTTTTTCCGAAAACCGCACAGAGCGTCGAGAAGTGGCTGCTGTGGGTGCGGCCTTAATCTCAAAGGAGCTATCCAGATTAACTTCAGTCCCACCAGCCATGACATCTGCGTCTTCAGGGTTCAGCAAGGAATCCAGAAGGCTCCGTCGGGCGGTGGACGATGCCGCAGCACTACCCCTCTTCTGCACACCACGCGTGGCGGAGGTGGTGGTGGACGAGGTGTTAGATGACTCGTTCAACGATGAGGCGCCTAGAGGTTTGGTCTCAACAGACAACTTCAAAGAATCTAAAGAAGAATTAAAACCTCGTCAACGCCATTACGAAACCACATCGGTTCTGGCGGCAGATTTGTGCCTTGACTGTGATATCACTCGAAATCACTAAATTACTGGAGTTTTCAACTTCTGCACTTTCATGCTTGAGGCATAACTAGATGACTCTACGTCCTGCACCTTCCCAAAGAATAATCTAGATTTTACAATTGCTTGCTTATTTACACTTGATGATTATATTCGTATCATTCGTCTAGTTGAAAAGCCCTTAGAATATCATGAAAACAATTAATCGCATAGTTTTTAAGAACATACATTTTGCAAACCAACTGGGAAGGTGCTTAAAACTCACATGAGTTTTAAGGCTATGTACTTGCATTGCATTTTACAAGAAAAACGAGAATCTTACAAAGGACCATACATTATCCTTTTCCATTCTGATTAAATGTCAAAAGAACTGAATGAGGTATAAAACAGCTGAACCATATAGATAGAAGTGGCTTTAATAACCGCACCTGTATCGCCCCCTATAAGCTCTGTCAAAAGACAGTGAAGCGTTGTTATTGAAAAGCAGTTATAAAAAAAACCTAGTGCACAATCGCAAAACCCCAAAAGGAAATCAAAACTAAGTCATACTTTCGGTGTATTTAACCAACCCAACCAGAAAGAATAATGAAGTGTTATAAGAATGATGGGCACCTGGGATCCAACGCCATATCATAAGCCATGGTCAAAAGCATTTGCAATCACCAATAATGATAGTGAAAATGTTGTCAGGCTGCCCAACTGATCAGATCTACTCCCTTGAACTTTTGTAAAGCGAGGCCGATGCAGAGAAGAGGATCACGCAAAATACAGTATAACTCCAGAATTTTACACCAATAACATAATTTTTAAAGTCCGCCTGCTTAACTTTTAGATTTTCAAACAAGGGTGCGATGGGACATAATTCATGCAAAAGGGTTTATAAATTACCAAAGCTTGTCTCCAATGTCGAGCTAGCTGCCGCGGTCCCAGTTTTAGAACTACCCTTTTCATTGAAATCAATTCCATCCAAAAGATCATCTAAGTCAGCTCCCTTGTCGGGAAAACTACCTGGTTTAGCCTTAAAACCGGATTTATAGGTCATGAGACATTACTGATCCGAGATTCCAATCGTCATCCGCTTCTGCCGCTATTTGACTGTAAAATGAATCCATTTTCTAAAACAAAACTTTGAATTCAGAGTTGCCATGCCTTTAATAAGAACCTTTAAATTGTTCATTTTATGCGAAGTACAAACTTGCCAGTATAAATCATAATACACTTATTAGTAGGCTGTGTTGGGACTTTCTTCGATGCGGACAGTAAAAAGACTTTTACATCAAAAGAGGTGAAAAAAATCGAAATGTGTTTTATTTTAAATAAGTGTTTAAGAACAATGGTGTGAAGTAATGTTAAGTTTAATCGCAGGCAAAATTTTTTGAGATAAACTGAAACACAAGAAAATCACATGTATTTAAAAAATAGCTAACAAGTGATCGAAAATAGAAGTTGCATTGAAGTAATCCAGGAGAAATATTTCCTTGTAAGCCAGAAAATCTCCAATCACAGTACAGTCAAGAGACGAAATACCTCATAGTTCAGTAAAGCAATTTCAAAGTAACAAATAGGTTAAAAGTAAATATAAAGCAAAACGACGCATGAAAGCAACGCTTAGACCCCACAAATTTAAATGCAAGAGCATGTTGGCCCACGGTAACACATACTCGCAAGATTTACAAGGGGATTTAATTTTTTAACATCTTAAGGTTTCTTCGTGGCATTCTCCACGTAAAGAGACAAACGGCGTTACCACCACCAACAAAACGCAAAATATACTGCGCTGTTCAAGGCCATGTGTTTCGAGAGCTAGAACAATTAAACGAAGTGCTATTTATCGATGTTTTACGCATAGTTAATAGCACTCAACAAGTAGCGATGATAAATGATGAAACTCCAAACAATTTTACAAGCCGAGTCATTCGTTAAAGATATTGTTCATAGTTGGTAGTATTTAAGGTAGGAAAATAGGTGCGAATCATAGCATATGTTTTGACTGTATGTGCAAAAAAGCGATCAAAGCGTTGAGCCTCATTTATCATACAGATGTGCATGCAGTGACATTGTAATCTGGTTGGTCTGATTATGGGGGTGCAATGCTTTGTTTGTTCAAACTGCCGGTTTAGGTCACTTGGGTGGCCATCTTGTTCTAGCCGGTTGGACGGTCTCCAGGCCGTGCCAACAGCCCCCAAGCCCTCTGATTCCAGAATATGTGTATGTATTCTGCCCTAGTACTACGCATTCTTTTACCTTAAAGGAAGTCTCGGGATGCTACAATGGTGGCAGCGGAAAGTGGACTCCACTTTGATGGATTTCTATCCTGATCCATACAGCTTCTGGCAAACTTTGGCGGTGTGAAAAAAGTGCATGTGCTACGAATGGGAGAACCTCTTGCATCCCACAACAGGAGAGCTGAGATCGACGTTCATCTTCGGCACCTTCCTCGCCCTCGTGTTGTGCAAGGCAGCTATTAACAACTGAAGCGACACTAACCGTGAACTCCATGTTCAGTGGATCTGCCAAGAGGAATCAGCGACGTTGTGGTCAAGCATCCTCCGTGAGCTCTCTCACTCCTGTTCTTCGGCAACTCGCCTATCTGCGTCAAAATGCGTATCTACAGAAGTAGAATCTGCAGGACGCCATTCGGTAGCATCGTTTTATGATTTGCGCATTTGGATCGCATGCATTTTGTTCCTATAAAACCCGACCACCCTATTTGCTCAGGGTTCTACGATACCCTCGCGTTTCTTCCACGGCATCAAAAAAGCTTGGAATCACAATGTGTTGTGTGTTTCTCGACCCATTCGAAAACCTTGATTCGTACCCCCATCTTTCATTGGGCCACATTATCGTGGGAGAGGAGGGCTAAGAAATGCGCACTTGCTGCACCTAGTGCTACGCGGAATTGATGGCACTACAAGGACGCATGCGCTCGAATCTCGATGACTGGCACGGTTAGCTCTTGGGTGCTTCTTGTAGCACCAATTACGTTGTGATGGTTGACACAAGGGACTGACTAAGGGGAGAGTCGGATACGACACTCGAAAGGAGAGAGGGACTGTGTAACGCTTTGTTTGTTCGAATTACCGGTTTCGGTCACTTGGGTGGCCATACTGTACTGGCCGGTTAGCTGGTCTCCGGGCCATGCCAGCAGCCTCCAACTCCTCAGCTTCTAGAATGTATGTATTCTGCCCTAGCAGTATGCCTTCGTCTACCTTAAAGGAAGTCTTGGGACGCTACAAGGGACTTCTATCTTCACAAATTTTAAATCCACTCCGCATTATGGCCTTGGATCCACGTTATCAGCCTCTTACCCGCCATTTGTGCACCAGGGCCAAGTGCATTGACACATCTTGGCGAAATTCAAGTTATCTTGCCCCATGTTGTTTACTCGAGAACAAACTTAATTTGGGGTTGAGTCCGTGTTCATTAAGATATATTGCCCTGAATTTTGGTGCGTATCCTATAAATGCCTGAACGCGAAATCCTAGTACTCAATTTAGTAAATATGTGGTAGGTTCGGCGTTTGTCTCTTCTTTCTCGGTATTTTCCTAACGAAGGAAGTAGGCTAATTAGATTTAGGAATTCCTTCTAAGTACTATTTAAAACAGGGTACGGCAGTTAGGACTATATCTGTTTAGAACACATTTTTATCTCGAAAATAGGGTTCGTTTAGCCCATTGCGAGATTTGCATCCATTAATTACCTCCTTCTCGCTTTAAAGTCGTACTTAATAGGCTCTGCGTTGCAGAGCCACCTCATCTTTTGAGTATTGTCCCCGTTGCTGCCCTAATGGACAGTTTGCGCATGCCATTTTCAATAGCCTCTTTTATTTTATCAATAGGTGTGTTACATCGTCGTATCCGCATTTTGCTGTGATGGAAAGTGAATCGGTAAGTGTGGACTGGTGCGTTGTGTAGAGGTAGTTTATTACCGGGATCCCTTTCATCGCTAGGAATGTATCTCCACTCTGCTCTCTAGGGAGTGGACCGGCCAGCTCATTTTTGCTAGTTTAAGTTCTCGATAGGCGTTGGTCTGCTTGTGCTCGTTGCATCACTTCTCCCCGATATGCAACATTCGCTGGAGTTCACTTACAGTGTTGAAAGTTTTTCTCATTCCTTCTTTTATTCTCAGTACATACCCCTAGACATTGATGGTTGTTACTTACTTGTTTGGTAAGAAAATATAGGAAGACCTGTTTAGTATTACGAACTTTGATCATTTTGAACAGTGGCTTGCTGGCTGAATGCATGAGCTCGTCCTAGGCTTCAGTAGTCCAACCAGAGAATGACTAGTCCCTTTCACCTGTTCATTACCCCTCGGATGTCCAGGTGGTGTGCGTGTCTTGGAGATCCCAAAGGCCCCGCACAGTTCAGGAAAGGGTCGGCCATAAAAATCAGCAACTTTACTCCTTTCTACTGTTTCGTACACTTCGCATGGATAAATCCAGAGAATAAAGATAACTAAAGCAACCAATTAGCGTCTTGTATTTTCAATCGTTCCACCATAACCGCAATATACCGATTTTCTCCCTTAATAAATGGCAGAGGACCTGCGATGTCAATACCTACTCCTTCCTCTTGAAACTCTGTGGGGATAATTTGGGGTGATATAATCGCTGCGAGTTGAGGCCAGTTTAGGTTGCTAAGGCAATCAATTGCGTCAACGGTGAGCTTCCACCGCTTAAGGCATCTAGCACCCTCTTTTTGCTTACATGGCCAAATTGTTCATTTAACTCTTTGGGACCATGGAAAAACGAGGCTCTTTGGAGACCTAATATCTGCTTGGTACTATTAAATCCTATCTTCTAGAGACAATTTTGACCATTTTTATTTTATCCGGCAGCCATTTTACTCGGTGCGATTGTTTCTTTCGCTGTGAGTTTGTACAAGGATGTAAAAAACCTCTTGTATACCAGAGCCGTGCCGGAGAGTTTTGGCTTCGTCTTCATCATCTTCGGATATTGTTTGGTAACGATGGGAGAACGTTTCAGTATTTGCCTGTCCTCCATGGCCAATGTCAAAGTAAGATGAAGAAGTATAACTACGGCGGTCATAAAATTCTTATAGGAGGGCATGACGAAGTTAAAGTGTTCCCTGGCTTTGGGATAGAACCAGAAGCAACATTTGGTGGTTTTTAAATACTCACCAGGATCCACGTCGTTTGCGAAAGGAATCGTAAAACTGGCGCTATGCATGTAATACTTTATTTGTTCGAGCTACCGGTTTAGGTCACTTGGGTGGCCATCTTGTTCTAGCCGGTTGGTCGGCCTCCGGGCCGTGCCAACAGCCCCCAAGTCCTCTGTTCCTGGAATATATATATATTCTGCCCTAGTACTGCGCCTTCTTTTACCTTAAGGAGAGCCTCGGACGCTACATTGGTGGCAGCGGAAAGCGGACCCGACTTTGATGGATTTTATCCTGCTCCATGCCGTTTCTGGCAGACGTCGGCGTTGTGAAAGAAGTGCATGTGCTACGGAGGGGAGAGCCTCTGGTATCTCGTAACAGAAGGGTCGAGATCGACGTTCATCTTCGACATCTCCCTCGCCCTCGTGTTCGACAGGAAAGCTATTAACAACTGAAGCGACACTAGCCGTGGACTCCAAGCCCAGAGGAGGGCCAAGAGGCGCGCATTTGCTGCACTGAGTGCTACGCGGAATTGATGGCACTAGAGGAACATATGCGTTCGAACCTCGACGACTGGGACGGTTAGCTCGTGGGTGCTTCTCGCAGCACTGATTACGTTGTGATGGCTGACACGGGAGGCGGACGAAGGGGAGCGTCGGGGACGACGCTCGAAAGAAGAGAGGGGCTGTGTAATACTTTGTTTGTTCGAACTACCGGTTTAGGTCACTTGAGTGGCCATCTTGTTCTAGCCGGTTGGTCGGCGTCCGGGCCGTGCCAACAGCCCCCAAGCCCTCTGTTCCCGGAATATATATATTCTGCCCTAGTACTGCGCCTTCTTTTACCTTAAGGGGAGCCTCGGGACGCTACAATACAAATGGGAATAGATTGGCGTTCACTTCCTCCTCCTTAGCCTACATTACCGAAAAAAGTAAAGATTAATTAGGTGAGAGATTTTTTGTTGGTAATATAGTGAACAGAGTCGCGCACGCCTAGACATCACTTCCTACTGGATATTGATGACGAGGATTTCATAATGGGATTCGTTTTTCGCTGAAGGCCTCTTGCTTGAAAAGCTGGTTTTTGTTTAAATTTCGGTTTCGGTTATGAACACTTAGTTAGCTATATTGTCTTCACTGGGTGGGCTGGCCTTTGGGCTATGACAGTAACCTCAATTCTCTCTGATTGCAAAACATATACATTTCGCCCCAGTAATATACCTCCTTTTGCCTTTGGGAAAGTCTCGGACCGCTGCAGTATTTTCAAGCAATTGCTGAACAAGTATCTGTTTTGTCAGGCATAAGAGGTGAGCTGAGGCCGTGAAAAAGTTTTGGAAACTCGATTCGCAACTTTGGAAATTATTTAGAGTGCTGTTTGTTGGATGTTTTTCATTAGCCTCCCATGGCTTTGATACCTAACATCAACTTCAAAACTATATTTGCTCCTGTTTAGCCTCCTGCGTACACTAACCCACGGGCTCAGCACTGTCACGCTGTCGGAGTTCTGGTATGATCTTGGAGCTGGTTGGGTTCTCTTACGTCTATTTCCTTACCTACTGTTATAGTTGTCATAATCAAATGCATTTCAAATTACCAGGCTTATATGCAGCCCGTATTTTATTCTGTCGTGGTCCTAGTCATGAATGTCTTTCGTTCTCTTTCATCTCACTGCCCTTCGGCAATCCCCTTACCGTCTTTTCATTAACAGATGTCGGAGTCCAATTCTTTCCGACTACATATAGCCTGTGGTTCATATGATGGAACCGTTTTTGCCATGTCCTATGAGCACTCGGGCATCCGTGAGACAGGACCCACCCGGCTGAAGGCCGAGTTTATCGATCCAGAGGCTCATTCCGCTCCAGTGACTGCGCTGACTGTCTGTGATGACACTGTAGCTTCCGGGAGTGCTGATGAGGCCATTCAAGTTAGTACCTCCCGCGGTCTTCTTCCTTAATCAATGTCCCTTCTCATCGATCGAACCTTTTCTAAATTAAGGTTATACCCACCTTTTCCCCCTTCGAACACTTCATAATTACTAGGTGGATGGTTTCTTTGGGTGCTCTGACTCCAGATATAACCAGTTCTGAATTCACGTAATAATTGGATGGTAAATATTTTAATCTCATTTGTTTTGGAGTCACACTATTCAAAAGTGCCCTCTATAGGCAAATCTTATTCGTTTTTTTTGGCTTTATTATTAATTAGGTTGCTTCCTAAGCATGTTTTGTAGAATGTAAAAACACTTAGGTTGATCTTTTCAGGAGATCGTGGGATTTAATCTTATGCAGATTTGGCGATATATTCATTGGTTGGCTTGCAGTTAGTGACCCACTTCTTGTGCTGTTTCAGTCATCATTAATGAAAGCTCGTTAATGTTTTTACCCCAATTATTATTGTAAAGATATGCCTTGCCGATAGCCAGAGATTAACGTCCTTAGGTATTTTGAATCTTCGTTTTGCCTAGGATTGTATTGTAGATCTATTTTAAAACAGTGAGAGGGTACTATGGTGCGTCTCACCAGTTTTTTAACGGATAAGAATGAGACTCAAAATGGATAGGTCTCATCTTCACGTTAGCTAGGGCTAAATTTGGTCATTTTTATTCAAAATATCCTTTTAGGTTCCACTATCAGCCCATATTCTGTCTTACTTGGCATTTTAGTCCAACTGAATGTGTCGAGCGGCACCACGAACCGTGTGCCTTGACCCAGTCGTTCCGTGCTTAGAAGTCACCTTACTCCGATGTTGATTCTCCGAGTTTGAGTTGACTCCTTAATGCCTATTGGTCTGCTTCGTTGCCCCTTTTTCCCTTATAATTTCATAGTGCCAATCAGTTTCCTCTTGGAGGTGACCTTAATTTTGGTCCTCTGGCCTCTTCTAGCTCTTCTCGCTGTCGCGCCACAGCAGAATGGGTTGTCTCGAGTTGCATACCGGCAGTGTTCGTCACCTCGTCTTCGCAGATTCGCGTCACCTCTTGAGCGCCGGGGAGGACGCCTGTCTGGGGTTGTGGCGTCGCAGCGGCGGTCGCAATCGAGGTGCCAGTGCGTGGCAATGCATCCGCCAGATGCGACGTCATAAGGCTCCCATAATCTCCCTTATTCTCCACCCCTCCTTGCGACTCGCCTTTACTCTGGCCAATGGCGAGGGTGACCACACTTTTCGCATCTGGAGTCTGACCCGCGGACGTCAGGCCTATACCACTCGCCTGCGCGCACTCAACGCCGAGGGTGCCACCGCTCTGGCTGCAGTTGTAGTGCCGGATCCGCCTCGCCATCACCGCCACCTTCTCCTCCTCTTCGTCACTCCTCCATCCTCCACTCACTTCCATCGTATTGACTTTATTGACCTAGCGCAGGGTAGAGAGAAGGCCCTCTTCAGCGCTCGCTTTCCCACTCTTCTCTCCGTACCTCCGGTCGTTTTTCACGTAGAAGAGGAGTGTCTCTATCTTCTAGCAGGCATTGGAAATGTGCTCAAAGTATACCGATGCCAAATTACTGAGAATAAAATGGAGTTGGTGGCAACGACAAAAGTTCCGGGGAAGAGATTCAAGTTTCTCAAAGCGTTATCATGGCCGGATGAGGTGGTGAAAGCGGAGCCAGAAGTTTATGCAGGGCGAAGGCGACTGGTAGTCCTTGTTACCACCGATATGGATGGCTCGTATGTGCGAGGGTATGCGGTTGATCTGGAAGTCACCCCCACCACGGCAGCTGAGGACTCTGTTCCATCATTGGCATTACGTCCAGTCTTCACTTATGATATTCATGACATCCGACTCACTCAGATGGACGCTGCGTGGACGTCTGATGTTGATGGGGTCCTGGAGGAGGAGGATGAGGAAGAGGTAGATCGCACTGTGTCTGGTGAAGGCGCTGAGAAGATGGAGATTTCCGATGACGAAGATGAAAGCGATACAGGGGAGGAAGAAGGAGATCTAGAGAACCATGAGAACGAGAATGCCTAAGAGTTGTGTAAATATACAAGATACCTGTTTACCGTCGTTGTTTCTTTTACTGCAGCTTCAGAGGAATAGATACTGTCATTCGGGAGCTTGGATCATACTTTCAGTGATGTCTTCGTTGGGATGCTAACACTTTGACTGTGTTACTATGCATGGTGCATTTGAAAATATTAGTTCTGTCGAAGCTAAATCTCCAGCTTCTGAGTAGTGTGTATAGTGGTCAAGCTTACCCGTCGATTTTGATCGTGAAACCGGTGGCCTTTGTTCGCTGAAGAATGCGCGAACTGGAGTTCGACATCAAATGCTTCGTTTAAGAGGGCTGAAGTCTGCCTACGGGTAGAGGTGTTTGCTCAATTGGTACTTTGCTACCTTGAATGGTGTTCTTTGACTTCTTGAATAAATTGGGATGCAATTATGGCTCTTGACATTTGTGTTGCCGGTGCGTTTAAACCCTAGAAACGTTTTGATGCTACTAGCTTGCCTCGGTACGAATGCATGTTGTCCTCTCTGACTATCCCATTATCTAGTGCCTGAGGACCAGTTTTTATGAGCACATTTGCGATACATTCAGCTTTCGATTTTTTTAAACAACTATTTAAAGGGCTTGTTCACATGTGAACTGTCCTGTAAGGGGTCTTTTATATCCCATCAATTCAACCTCTACAATGATAGTATGAAATTGCGCACATGTTGCCCACCTACTCGTCATGTAGGGGCTTTACGTAAACTTTCGCACTTAACAGTATCGTGAGTATCGTATAATCACTCATCCTATTCCTCTTCGACAAGCTGACAATTTTGATGCATAAAAAGCTCATTAATTGCACCATCGGCACATCAAATTTGACCTTACTATCCTCGATGTTTGAAGTTGTACTGCATGGAGGAGGCCTAAAGGAAGGGGTTTGTAGAACGTCCAGCCGACGAAGATTCGTCGGTAAACTGGTGTCTGGATTAAGGCTTGTGAAAAGTTGCTCTAACTTGAGCGATGCGCGATTGTCCACTTCCTTTCTCCTAGAATTTGCTCGCATTATTTGGGCAGCTACGTTGGGATCAAGGTTACATTAAAAATCCGTCACTATGGCAGTAAGGAGCACTGACACTGATAAGAGCATTGCATTAGTTGGCAAGTGTCGTTGGGAGATCACTATTCAATACTGACGTTAGCACTACTTTAGAGCGTTAAATGTAGATGTTGTTCTTAGTTTACAGCCAGCTGACGTCGTTTTCAATGTGATGTTAACAAATAAATCTGAAATATTTTTGCGCTCATTAATTTCCCGGTCATCATTGTCTACTTCACTCATGCGAGCAAAGTTTGACGTTTACTCAATTAATGTAAGTAGCAAGTTTTCCCAAAGCTGTGTTAATCTTATTTGGCATTAATGTAAATTCAAACCCTTTCAAAGAGGGCAGTTTATCTTTGTAGTCGCAATTTTATCAATGCAAAGACGCGTGCTCCTTTTTGCAGGTTTCCAGAATCAAGCTAATTTTAGTTCACCTGCTGCTCAGTTTACCTTCTTCCCCGTTTACCCTTCCCTCCAATCCGAGTCTACCCCGAGGGCTGTGGACACGTTTGATATCATCGTCACGTGTGTGGCACCCTGATATTCGCACCCAAGCTCAGTGTTGCATGTGGTATCACTAGGTCCCCTTTGCTCTCCACAATAGTTTAAATGACGTTGTATAAATTTGATGGAGGATAATCAGAATTGGAAGATAATTTGAAGATAATTTTAGGAGGCAACTATTTTTTAATTAAGTGGTGAATATAATTATATTGAAATAATCAATGCATTTTGTCTTATCCTAATCTAACATAGGTATTTAATACCTACTTTGGGTGTGCCAAATTTTTACCTTGTGCCGTAGCGAAATGTTGGTCAGATAGGTTGTGTGATACGTCGGATGTTTGTACAACCCTGGTCCTTTGACGGAGCCACTTTGGGTCTCTGCTACTGTGTTGTGTTTATAGCCCTAAGCCCTATTGTACGTTGAACACATGCAAATTCCGCTTTTCTAGTATATCTTCGTTACTTTCGAGAAGGTCCCCGGGAGGTGCTACAATAGTAGCAGCAAAATCCGAACTCGATCTTAGAGGGCATTTAGCCTGACTTGTGCTGTTAGGTAATGCGCCTTAGTTAGACGGAAGAAGTGAATATGTTGCGAGTGAGAGAATCGGTGACGTCTACCCTCGGCTGCCGCCTCAGTGCCATGGTCTACAGAAAAAGCTTAAACAATTGAAGCAACAGCAGACGTTTTGGTAAACGCGCCACTTGAGACACTTGTCCCTGTGCCTTTGCTGGGCAGGCCGCCCTTTGGGTCACGTTGGTAGCCCCAGGCGCCACTGTTTGGCGAATACATAAGTATATATTCTGCCCAAGTATTGCCTCCCTCCATCTTCAGATTAGTAGCAGATTGAAGCACCTAGGTCCCTCTCGGGAGGAAAAGGTTTCATTGTCGTTAAGGCTGAATGGAATACACATGAATATGCCAATTACTCTGCAGCGGTCTCGCCCCAGATGCTTTAAAGAGGTCCTCATTTTGTGGATACCTTTCCTTAACGGTTGCTACTTTCATCTACTATTCCCAAACATCGTAAAATACGACGCCGACTTCGGATATTTTCTAAAGTTTATTATATTCGTCTTCCAAAAGAGCCATTATATGATACAGGGCAACTTGGTGGTCGACAAACTCCGATTTATTCTTGAAGGTTTTCAGTCAAACCATTTTGTAAGCACCATTGCAGCAAACGTAATATCAAAGTGACTTTTAGGCTTCCTTGCCTAAACCCTTATTTGGGATGTGAGTAAAATACGAATTTGGATATCAACATATGAATTTTGACTCGGCAAATAGCCCTATGAAGCCAATAACAGTTTACAAACCTGCCTAGTTCTACAATCCACATGACAATGTTGCCACCACTTTTCCACCAAGTGCTTTTTCGACCCAATTTTACGACCAAGACGTTTAGACAAAAAAGAAGAATTGCATAAAAAAAGGATTTATTGTGTGGAGTTAAGGTGGTGGCATTAGAGGGTCTTGAAGCTGGTTTATTGATCTCCTTTTCTTCAAAAAATGGTAAGGGAATGTCATGACAAAGCTATTGAAAATCTGCTACATTTTACACAGGATTTCAAGATTATTACAGATTTTAAGTGTCTGGTAAAACATCCTTGCAATTGTCTGGGAGGGTACATTTAAAATGATTGTTCGGTGTGTTTATTGAAGAAGGGAAGGGGTAAAATCCATCCGGAATCTCTGTTCTTGTAAGGATTCTCCATGATTGTCCGTCCAGGCAACTAAGACCGCTAGAGCCCTCGCCTTATGGGGCACGGATGTCTCTAAAATACACGATATGCACACGCGATAAAATATGTGCATCTTTAATCATCTGAATTGGAATTTAGCCTAGAGTCCTTTGGGATACTTCTACAGCATCACGCAAATAGGTGAGTTTCGTTTTCACTTACGATTGTTCTAATTTTCCTATCGGCCTCTCCTCTGTCCCACTAAAATGCTAAATGGACTGTGAAAAGTGCCTATCGTTAGGAGTAAAGACTTGTCTGTGTACCAGTAGACTCCGTAAATGCAGTGACGAGTCACGCCTCGCTCCCTCTACTCAACATGGACCACTCTAAATCAATCACAAAATCTAATCTTCTCTTTTCTAAATGAAAATCATAGTAAAACACCACCTCTTAATTTAAAGCGAATTGACCACACAGAAAATGGGATATGAACAATTAAATTTGTCCCTAATCTAATACTTCCAAAAATCTTTTTTTTACTTTTTGGTTACTGATAACTGTGCATAACTAGAGCTATTATAACCATAGGTAATAATTTAAAAATTGAAGGAATCTGGCCTCTTTTAGCTGCGATCGGCTGTGCCGTCTATCGTCTCCCTTTCTTCGTCGAGAGATCTATGGGCTGGTCCTGCTCTGGAGAAACAGGCCTTGATCCTCCCCGCCGTTGGTTGTAGTGATGGCTGGAGAGATTGGACGATGGGTGAGGGATTAGATGGCGAGAACTTGAAAGCGTCTGTTGTCGTCGGAGATCTACGAAAGCACTGCGACTGCTAGTGATCAACGCTTCATTCGTCGAGTGCATCCGCAGGTGGGACAATTGCTGCTGAAGTTCCTGGACTTGGCTATCACCGTCAGGTGATGGATTTGAGTTGCTCGGTTGGAGTTGAGTTAATAAAGTTGATGCGGGGAAGTACTGCGCCCAAAAACTTAGAGATCGGAAAACGGACGTCTGGTATGGAGCCTCTGGTGAAGGTACCTCGTTTAAATTGGTTGCTGGTTGTTGGATGGGCTGTTGACCTAAACAACCAAGAGGTTGAGGGGGGATTTTCGAATCACTAGTTGATGGCGTCTTCACCGGTTTTTCTAAACCTTCAGGAAAAGGAAAATATAGCAAGTACCGATAAATAAACAAGGAAAGAGTAATGTATCACAGCTACTTCACTTACGTTGATGAAGACGCATATGTGTTTTCAAAGAGCTTTCCTGAGTGTAGGACTTGTTGCAAAGACGGCAGGAGTATGGTTTCACACCTGAAGGAGGCATCAAGTTAGAATGCTACGCAATATAATGTAGTATGAAGTAGAAGCACTGAGAACTCACCAGTATGAATGGCTTTGTGACTGATGAGACTGCGTTCCACTGCGAAACCGCGGTTGCATACACTGCATCTAAATGGCCAATCTTCCGTGTGAACGTATTTATGCCGCCTAAGATCTCCCGGTGTTACAAACGCCTTGGTACAAATGTCGCAACGGTGACGACGAGTCTGTTGTGAAGGTGGTGAAAGTGGACCCAATATAATTAATTTTCTAATGTGTTAACCACAAATCCCCTAATCAAAATAACATATGCAAATCTGCGTTTTAAAAATTCTTCGACTCTATCACAACGCAATTTACCTCACTACTCTAGATGGCTCCTTTCACTAAAAATTTCACGAAATGCTGCAGAATCTCAGCTGCAGATTTTGCATATACATCGGTCTTCAGAGTGACTTACATTAGTATGTGTGTAAATATGAAAGATGTAGTTAGAACCAGCAGCGAAACGGCGTCCACATATTCGACAGATGTAGGGTTTGTATCCAGTATGTGTTCTTTCATGCGTATTGGCACCACTGCGAGTGGAGAAAGCCTTATCGCAGTATTGGCAAGGAAAGGGGCGCTCTCCAGTATGACTGAGGATGTGTCGTCGAAGGAGAGACGGTCTGTCGAATGTCTTACCGCAGTAGGAACAGATGCGGTTCTTCTTTTGGCGATGTCTTGGCCCTCTCAAATTAGTTGGCACCGAAGTCGACGCTGAAGTAAATGCTGATAATCGTGCTGAAGTGGAGACTACAGAACTCGTAGCCTCCGCAATTTCAGAAATATTCACTTCAGGGATCGTCAATGGCACTGCTACATCACGAGAATTCAGAGGGGTGGAGTAATTATTTGGACGAAGAGTCTAAAAGTGAGAGTGGCGCCTTAATACCGATAGTCCAAAGGTAATTCACAAATAAGCAAAATGGTGCTCACTCCTGTCAGTTGGGGACTCTTGCGCAGTGAAGAAAGCTCAGAAAAGGATGAGGAGGACTGAGAGGCTCCAATACCACTGTCTGAAACGCAAGAATACAAAAATCATTCACAGTAATATAAGACACCACCAAACTGTACATATGTGTTACTTACCTTGAGCTTCGCTGCTATTCTCTATCCCTTTGGGGGTCTGGTTAGGGGGTGGATGTGTGGACTCGGGGAAAGACTAAAATGAAGATAGCGTGTTTACTTAGCTGGGCGGTCATGTGTCGCACGTGGATTTGTATACAAAAGGAAGTTAGGTACATCCTTTTCGCACTGATTGTTATCACTACTTCTGTTAATGTTTGTTGTTATTATTGTTTAATATCCTTAATAAAATGACACCATCTCCCCAATTATAAAGCCTTCTTTAAGGCGACGCACCCGAAAAAGCAGCATAGAAAGGGTCGATTGATAGCAATTGCAATCCTCAGCTTTCTCTAAAACACTATTAAATAGAACTTATCCATAGGTCGCTAAGACATAGGCTACTTCACCACCACCCAATTAAAAGAGGCGAAGTGAACTACTTTCGTATAGCCTATTGCAAGTAGGCGAGACTGAAGTAGGACCAGCGTACACCCCTGTAACACAAAGGATCATCCACCCTCACTCCTTCGCTCACAACCACAAACCCTCAAACGGTACCGTGACACCGTCAGGATCTAAGGCGTGTCGTCAGCAGAGCGAAACCGAAAATAGCTCAGTTTATGCGTAGGAACAGACAATGCCATCTCCTACTAATGTCTCTGAACCCATCATGTGCAGTTGTAAAAGTCAATGAAAGAAGGGAATTTCAATAGTGAATTCCACCTTTCAGCAATTTTGTGATTTCGAACTCGAATAAACTTTGACCACGCCGTCTGTTAGTAAATTAATTAAAAAGGGTTCAATCCGCTGCTCAGCCGTACACATTGTAAACCTTCCTTGAGGGGTTGTTTCTTAAACCCTTGAGCATAATTATGGGAGATGATAACCAACCACTTCGCCATTAGCCACTTTAAGCTCCTCTCTATGATTTAGTACAAATATCGTCATTTTCAGGATTTTTTGTTTCAGAACACACAAATTTCAATGTCTGGTTTCGGTTTAGTCTCAATTTTAGTCAAAATGATTCACTATCGCTAAATGGTCCCGTTGGAACATGAGACACGATTTTAGTAATACGGTCAGACATTAAATAAGAAGGACCTCCTCTCCTCTCCTCTCCTCTCCTCTCCTCTCCTCTCCTCTCCTCTCCCTCTCATTCAGATGGCGAGAGAAAGGGACGTTTATGGATTCACCTGTCATTACGTGCTGGTTTAGACCCCCCACTGAAGTGAAAGTGAAATCCAGCCACCGCATCCACTGCAACGATTGGTCGGTATAATCGTGAGAAAGACAGGGGTTAGAACTTGCATACATTTGTGCTACACTCTCCTGACCGTGGGAAAGTTACGTTAGGCATAGGATAACAGTCAAAATGAAACACGCGTCCAGGACAGTATTATGACCACGCTTTGGACGAGGTGAGGGGCCGCTGTCAAAAAATGAATTCGTGCATGGTCTATTGTCTTGACCTCATAACCCCCCCTCCCTTCCACTGGCATAGCAACTTCGCCCCACCCCATCCATTGGGGGTGTGGCAGAGGTGATCGTGAATTCATATGACTTCCATTTCCCAATCTCAATCAGCCATAGACGCAAGCTCTAATGCAATATACGCCGTTCTGTAAGCGAATTAGCAACAAATGCGTTAAATTTGGGCAACATGTAATCATCTTCAAGAAATCTTTCATTGTTGTGAAATAAAAGCACGAATATTCCCTACTTGAAAGTGATAGTGGTCTACTTTTTCTGAGATTAATTCTATTTTGAATTCTATTTGACTACTTGTCTACGAAAAGCCTGGTAATATCCGTGAGAATTAGTCGAAGGAAGAGATACTTAATACAACCAAAAATTTTTTGCGAAGACAATAGCAATAGAAGCAACACCCATCACACCGTTTCAGAAGACTCCTCAAGATACTCCACTCTTTAAAATAGTCAACATTAAAGCTTATAATATAACTTCCCTTTAGCTAGACGAACTCAACAATTGTAATTCTTATTAGCATTTTATCGTGAAAAGTAACTGGATTAACAGCATGCTCTCTCCCGTATTAGTGCTGTACTATATCTAAAATCTTATTGCGGATTGATCCTTCTGTGGTGCAACACCCAGTCTCCCTTAGAAAAAAAATAGAGGGTGCTCAGATTGCATTAAAACCGTAGCACTTCTTCCAATCACTAAATAAGAGGCATCCAGACAGCCCTCAGCAGCCACAACTTTAAAAGCCGAGTTGGCCCCAACCGCGAGGTAGAAAAAATGTAGTCACATCTATCAGGTTTAACCTCCGTTTCATGATATGGGGGCAGAATAGCATGCTGGTTTATTTTTGTGTTAACAGTTGCATGCATTTTGCAACAAGACTTCAAAAGCTCGATAAAGGTAGCATAAGTATCCGAGGCTTTTATTCATTACTCAAAACGGCTTCAGTGAAGAATGGTAAGGGACTTAAAGGGATCAGAAATATGGGAACAAGAGCCTCAGGTTTAAAAAAGAAGCAATTAAGGAAAAAACAACACGTACCTCTTCAGGTTTGGGTACATGCAAGGCGGAGGTTGGAATCGCCTGTTTGTCTGACTTATGAGGTTCCATCGTACAGTGCATAAAACAACAATTAGAATGCGAGGCTATAGTGATGTGAGATTTAATAATATACATTTTCTTTGACCAATAGGAGAGCTGAAAGTGGCTGAGTGTCTAATCCGACCTCAACCCCGCCTTCGATATTGGCCTATTGGGGAGCGTTGCGATACTCAATTCTAATTGGACAGTGTATTATCCATGTTTTATAGCGTAGGGTAAGTGAAAATGAGAGTAGGAAACGAATTATCTTGCATTTAACATGATAGAGTGCTTGCCTTTTGACACTAGTGTGCAATACATATTGTGAAATCAAAATACATGAAAGCACTCTCAAATTTCATAACGCAAGTTACGCCCATCATTGGCTCAATTACCGTGAAAGAGGCAAGTACTACAAATACTCTTAACTTGCACACAATGCAGATTAGGGCGTCGATGCCCCACATACCAAGAACGGAATCGATCTTACTTTAAAGAAATTTTTGCATCTTGTCACATCTGGATTTTAGACAAATAATTGAGGCTAGATGTGTTTTATTTCAGTCAAATTGAAGCATGGTTTCGGACCGACTTTAGGATCTTGTCTATTAGAACTTAATAAAAGCAACTCCTTGCTGTGTTTGATGGTGCCATAGACTACGTCGCACGCGGTCTAAATTCCTATCTTCAATTAGTCATCACATCTCTGCACAGGATACTTCACATCATCAAGACGACAGCGAGGCTAATGAAGAGGTCGCAAAACGATACCATTTTCTTGTCTCGTCCAAGATCACGCGTTTGAGAAAGCCGTACTCTTCGATGTTGATTAAATGAACACATGTAGCCCTTAGTACGCCAGAAAAATAGAGGAATTGGCACGACATAGAAAAGTCTATAATTTCGGTCAGTCCAGGTACACTTTATATCTTCTGATAGGTGATTTTTTGGGGCAATGGAATGTACGTTAACATACAAGGTGATGGTAAAAGACGATGGTGGCCCCGAATGGTGTAGAAAAACCTTTGAATACTTCATCTGCTTGTACTTAAGTGAATAAGTTGTTCATCCTACACCCCGCATTGTATATTCAGTGGTGAGGAGCATCGTCTTCATGTCATGCAACTAATTTAATGATAGAATACCTTACTAATTCTGAAACTATTAAGCATTATTTTGCATCGACCTAGGTGTCTGCGCATATGGGATTGCCACAAGAATTAATGAGGTGATCGCTCGGTCCCTGATTTTTCAGCTAGAGTTAAAGCACTTTAATGGTGTGTCATCAAGTGATTGTGATTCTTTGGCAAAGGGGATTTCATGGAATTACGGCTTCCATGTGGCATCGAAAGTCGTCAGAAAATCAACGTATATTAAAGTCAAACGAACACCTCCACTTTTAAAGACATTAAAAGAGGTGCTACCACATTGGCAACGCATGCGTCTGGCAGTCAGTGGTGTTACAATAGCACAACCTACGAGTATTCACACAAGCCTTCAAGCACAGCACGGTTGTGAGACATTCCTCTGCTCAGCGGTATGGTATTTGAATAGTGTCCTCCGTCTACACGCCACCTATGATCCTATCTATAATGGTCCCAGTCCACGGTCTTTGCAATTATTCAATCCTGTGGAACGTCTGGTGGACGGATATGCCAGCTTAAAATCGCACAAGAGAAGAATGGTAAGCATTATTTAATAGTTCACGAAAGCTTGCATAAGCGGCCAGACTGTTCTAAGATCATTCAGCCTTGCGCACACATATTTTTATGTTAATGTCTTTCAGGCTCCAGGTAATACCCAAAGAAAGTGGTTCTAGTAATTCCCGTTATGACAATCGAACCCTATATAACAGCGGCTAACTTTCCATGAGCTTTGCGCATCATAAGTAATAAATGTAAAGCAGGTCTGCCTTAGAATGTTTTCCTCTTCATTGGTAGGCCATACCGTGATCATGAGGTCTCCTGTGCACATGGGTCATCAATTTTGTACAGCGTGGTAGATTTTTATGTAAACCACTTCGAAGTTGCATCAAATGCGCATGTATTCATAAAGAGTGCTTCCAGGGGAATTAAATATAGGAAGAGTTTGTGCATCCCCTTCTTGTGCTGATCAAAAAGGCAAAATTAATTCATTTGGAACAATTTTTGCCATGGGAAAAGCAAGTGTTAGCTATCGCGAATAAGGCAAGTAAGATGAGGCATAATGTCAATGAGGCAAATTCATTGCACTTCTAGTCGGTGAAATGCATAGTTCCAGAGTACCTAAAATTGTCTGCATAATTGTAATGGCGCCTATTTGACTCCTATGTGATCATTCGGATGCCTTCTGTAGATGTCTTACGAAGAGAACTTTTTTATTGTCTACTAATTATGATCAAATTAATGCTTGGCAAAGTTAAATTATGGCCAAACCTGTGTGCTAAACGTGACAAATAACCCATGCCTGCCGATATTAAAAGCTATAAGGTGCTAAAACAACATTACTGGTATTGGTATGCTCTGGTATGAATAAGGAGAATAAGGAAGGTGGATTAGCCATTCATAAACGTGATATATGGAGGTTATGAGTAAACATGACCTTATTTTAGGAATTTTTGTCCAGCATATTTGTGAGTCCTGATATAATCTCAATGTTACCACGTGGATCTGATGCACCAGCTCAACACATCTCTCCATCTACCCATCTGGTGGCATTGGAAAGGGAGAATATAAAGTGGCAATGGCAACTGAATTGACATTACTAATCATAACCCCGTTTATTTTCTATTTCCCATAGTCATTTGTGCACTCTTGATGGAGGGGTGCTGTTATTATTAATATTGTATTGTAGATGGAATACCTACGCGGGGTCGTTTGAAGCCTTTTTAAAGGGGTTAAAACATGAAGCCGTAGCTACCATCGTTTCTAAGCTATGGCCCCTCTGAATGGGCCATGCTCACCCTGTGGATCACGTTCTTCTCCCACCTTGAAAACACCGGGCTGACATAATTATAGGTCTATTGAAAACGAGGTGAAATTTTGGTATTAAGCACACCCCATTGCTATACTCATTTGCAATGGTGATGTAATGCAGGTACATTTATCTGAATCACTGTGTGCAGGTTTATTTCCAACAATAGAGCTATTTTGTTCTCTCCATAAAGACCCATCTTGGCCTTGCCCCAATTCTCATCCTGCCTTGTGGTGACACATGTCTTACCCTTCTAGCATAAAATTGCTTTCCAGACAGAGCACAATGAAGGGTAAATAGCCTTTGAGCTCAAAGCGTCAATCGCTTTCTGTTTGAATCGGAAAACGAACGGTGCAACACTAATTATCCATTTGTCTCTAATGAAAAGTGAGCGATGTAGCGCTAAAGTCAGCTGTTGGATTCCACTCAATCATTTGGCTGTCTGATTGAAAAGGCCTGACTTATTAAAATATAATAACTCGGCACATCTGCGAAAGTTGCTAGGCCAACCGAAATGATGGGTGGCTATCACCTCCCTGAAGTGAAGGGAAGCGGTACGTGCCTTTGATGTGCCATTTGGGATGGTTACTAGAATGGTTTGGAAGAATCGTTCCCACCCCAACAACAATGGAATCAGGTCCGGTTGATGCGAGCCTAATTTTTACAAACGGTGTTGCAAAATTAATTATCATTTGGCGGTCTAATTGCTTTTAAAATTACACGGAATAGAAACTTAGGCCAGCAAATGCATCACAATCTCCATTTACATAATCTGCTCTACCCAGAAGTTTCAGCTTTTCTCAACTTTTTTTGTTTTTGGCCCCCCTCCCCCACATTCAACCCCTGTGAAAATAATGAATAGTAGAAGACCATCTTAATCCGCTGGTGGCATAAAGATGGTTGACTCGATGCTGCAAAATAATCACACCTTCACACATTGGAGGTTGGTTCAGTTTTAGTCACGTCATAATCAAAACAGAGCCTAGTAATGGGGGGCGCATTCGGTGTCGGTGGATGCGGTTTGCTTTATTGTCGGCAAAATTTGCTGACACAGAGCCTAAGCAGTAATTGGAGGCGTTATATGGATGTGAAAGGTCCTATTATTGCCTGCATTTTTTAGAAAAGCTCAATCTTTCCAGCAATTCATGATATTCTAAAATAGTTTCTTGCCAAAAGGGGAATTTTTGACAGGGATCGGAGGTCACTTTTAGTAATTGAATTGCTAAGCATCCAGTTACAGTTGCTAAATCACAACTGCCGCTGGTTCTCTCAATAGGATGGTGCAAATGCTTTGCAAAAATGTGAATTAACTTTTTGTAGGTTAGCTATCCATTGCTTGCACCACTAATCAAGACTACCCGACTTGCCTGTCTAACACCAAAGCAGTGGATGGTGTAGTCACATCTTAAACTTTCACCCAAAGTCGGTGTCTAGGGCGCGCATCGCATAAATGAATTCCCATTTTGTGAGTCTGACGCACCAAATCTCAATTAAGTCCAAGTTCACCTAGTATTTGGCATTGGTTTTGGCCTGAGGCCAATAGGTCGTGGGACATGGGCCCCAGGATCACCATTGGGCTGGTTTCGGTGTGGTGACTCAGGGATAGCAAATTCCCCCCTCTGTATCAGTCATGGTGTTCGATTGCATAAACAATTCCCTATAAGCAATTCTTTGCAGTTGATTTTTTATTATTAACTCATCCTTTTTCTGGAGAAGTAGGTTAACCACGCAAAATGTCTAGTCAAACGATCACGCAAGTTAGAGGCGTAAAGTGGATAAGTCGCAGAAACAATGCATAAATAAACTAATAATGTGCTTATTTTGCTTTTTTCTTTCCTTTTTTTTGATTTTTTGAGCCAGTTTAGAGAGATAGGTTCCTACATCGCTATTTTGCCTCTCAACCGAGACCATGACATAGAACTGTGGAGGCCAATCAATGCAGAATCGCATCCACGACATGCCTAAGGAAAATGCTTCCGCTTTGAGAGAGGAAGTGAGAGGTGTATGTTTGTGTCAACCATAAGTAGAGTTTTTAAGTCATTGACAACTGCTAGAACAACCGGTGGGTAAGGTGGCTGATAACTTCTAATGCTATCATCCCCGGCCTGCTGCCATCACGGAGCAAACCCGTAAATGGGTCAAAACAATTTATATTTATAGAACTTAAACCTTTTAATCTTGAAAACTCTGGGAGGTGTCTATACTCAGTAATCAATCCCACAAATAATGAATGATTGCTTCCAATTTTATAAATTGTTTCCACAAATTCGTTGGCGACAGTGAACACCATCCTTGACACTTTTCTACGGTATAAGCTGCATTAAGCCATTGGGTACTGGCAACAACCCATAGGTTCGTTGGACAACATTGTTAGCAATCTTCTCTCACAAGATTCTAATCAGTTTTGCCTGCTACTGCTCATATGTGGGCATTATATTGAGTCGTGTGCAATGGTGTGAACTGTGCCTAAATAAAAATCACAAAGCAGTAGATCGTGCTGGCAAACTACGAAGATTTGACTGCACTGTGCAATACTTTGAACGCTACTCAGAGAGATTTTCCTCTTAACAATCAGTTTTGGCAACACTGGTGATGTTAGTCTCCAATAAGCTAGGAGTGATTTCAGTGCGTGAAAGGGAGGAGATTCGGCTAAAATACTGCATTTTTCGCTAACACAAATAAGCACTTGTGTTGGAAACAGTGGTGGCTCGTGGATGGACGTGATTTCAGTGCTAACTTTGTAGACGCTAAACTTCCAGTAAAGTGCTCTTTCAGATGTGTGTAGGCAAATCGTAGGGGCAATCGCGCCATTGTAGAAAGAACCGAGGAATGGAGTCGCCATCCCACACCCCTGAAATCCATCAAACTCAAACTTCTCCCTCCCCTTCGGCTAACATTTGTCACCGCGACAGAGCTTCCATTTGTTCCATGCCACAGCGTTCATTGTCATCTACCAATGAGGTTGCGTTCGAATGACAGACATGAGGCTATGGTGGCGGTGGTGGTGGGGGAAAACTATTTCGTAGGTTTTTAAATGTTTATGTTAATCAGCTGCGGTGTTTACACAGACGAAGCCTTTTTTCGTTTCGAAGTCCAGCAAAACTGATAGCCCAAGCTATGCTCTAAGAATAATTAACTAATAGCAGTTTCAGAAAACCTTTTCATTTAAATAGCCCCTAATGTTGCTTAACACTTAAACATTTTTTGAAAATCATGGAACAGTAGGCTCTGTGCCCATCCGTTGCGTCATTCCAGCTTAATTCGAACAATTTTGGCTCTCCACACTGTAGTAGAATTTTATATGAAAAAGTTTTTTTCAGCAAATAGGGTTGATGAATGGACTGAATTGCAGTGAGAGGGAAAAAAGTGAGAAATAAAGAATGATTTCCACCGGAAAATGCAAAGTATCATGGAATTTTATATTTCAGGCCTATCCAGAGGAACTCAATCACAAATGCACTTTTCCTTCCTTTGTGTGCGCTTGCAGTCAGCAGCCAAACCTACACATTCATGTGACTTCTGCTGAGGTGTTTTTGCCTCCACTGCGGTGGCGTTTTGTAGAGATATCAAGATCAATTTTGATGCACATATCGAATCATGCAATGTAGAAATTTGGTGTGCTCCTGCACCCCATCATAAGCATTATGAACGAGGCTTATTAAGGCTTCGCTTTTGGCGATTATGTTTGCTCGCAGCTGGCCTAAGCAGTGCTATTTGTTGTAATCTCACTTTAATAACTTACTTCAAAGCATCACATTCATGTCAATACGGTTAGTGCCGTTTTTAGGCTTATTCAAAGTACAAAACTTCATTTCAACATTTTTTGTTAGGTAAATATGCTGGAGCGGTCGAGTCTAGGTGTGGGTTTGTGGTCACCAAAACATTGGGGTCGAGAGGGGACTCTTGGAACCTCTGCCATTTGTGATGCGGACACGGGGCCAGACATGACCCCTAAGGAGGGAGTAAAGCGTCATTTATTTCTGAGAAGCACCAAGTTTTTTTTTTCACAGCACTTAATATATGGGATCTAGCAAAATACCTTCTCTATCACCATGTGGATCATTATAAAAAGGGATTTTTGATCTCGTAGAAGGGACATGTTATCCTCAGACGCCGTAGTTTCTGCCATCTTCAACAACTGACTCACAGAGTCAAGTAATCTCGTTGTCAGGCGCGATTTGATTCAACCACTTAGCATCAAATAATAGGAGGAAGCTGTTACATGCTTGCAACGCCGCAAGCGCAATTGTTAAATAGTGGTTTTTACCCACCCTGACATTGAGAAACGCTTAATCTACTTGTGCTTTAAAAACTTAGCGAACACATGCACCTTGAAGGTCGAAAATGCAATGGAACACAATAAGTTAACTGTTTAATTCTCGGTTTGGTAACAAAGCGCTTAAGGGCTCCAATACTATACCTCCGCAGGATGCCCTGGACCACAGCCCATGTCAGTTGTCCCAAGCCTTACTGGTACGTCGAATGTTACCTTCTTTTGCCCTCAGGACACTCTTGGACTCTACTAGAACCCAGCTAGTTTGACTCCAAATTGAAAGGTAAACTTTGCTTATATTTGTTGTTAATGAAGTAGAATGAAGAATGGAATATAGTTCTGTGATCTGTAAAGTTGTTGGTATAACCTTCACTGAAGTGGTACGCTATGCCTAACGCAGTGCTGATGTAAATGGTGACGGTTGTTGGTCCCATTTCGCAATTCCTGTTCAACTCACAACCACTTTAGATTGGGTAGGTAAAGGCGCAGTAAGAGCCCGTGTCTTGAGATGGTAGTAAATTTGCCTCCTAAGAGAGCTCCTTTCACTCAATTATAATTACCATTAATCGCTAGATAATAGAGTTTTCACGCAGAAGTTGGTGAGGAGCGTTAATTTTGAAGAAGTTTTGAGATGTTGGGTTAGGATGCCCTCACTGAGAGAAAGTATGTAGCACAAATGCTCAGAACTTAAAGCACTCAAAGGCCTTTATTATTTAAACTACTTGTCTTAAGGGAGAGATTTTTTTGTTGATTGAAATGATGCCAGTAGAATTTGTTTATCACCCACTCTTTATGAGAAATTGATGTACTTTCAGGTTGAATGAACTGCTCCTATTAAAAGATAGACGTGAGTTTTTGTTTTTAACGCGTCTCTCATCTGCTATTGTGTCCTCAGTGTTTAACGTCACCATTTTCTCAACGCGTTGCAGTAACCTACAAAAGCCAGGTGAAATGAATTGTGCCATAGACACACTAATAGAGAAACCCTGCCACTCCTGATAGGGCGATTGTGCTTTATGGAGAGTGGAAATTTTCTGTTAGAGTGGATGTGTGCTGGAGTTGAGCTGACGAGTGGAGTGTGAACGTGCCGTGGGTCAATCAAAAGTGCATGTGTACGCGTGTGTGAGCGCCTACTTGACAATGTCATGCTTCTGTATGATTGACGGGGAGAGGAGAGTGTATGATGTGGAAAGGGGATGAGAACGCTCGAGGGAACAAAAAATGCACTGAGGAAAGGAAGTGCATTCAGTGATGACGCCACACACGCAAACACACTGTGTGCAATGGTGAAGCCATGTCTGTTTGCAATCTTAGGCAGTTTTCTTCTACCCACTTTGGTGTTCACTCATCTGCAGCGTAATTAGACAAGCATTCATTCCTTACTGACGAGAAAAGGTCTCAATAAGGTGTTATTCTTGAAGTTGAAAGATGGCACAAGTGATGATAGTGACTGCATTATTAAGTTCCGTATGGTTATTCGGAAGGCAAAGCAGAAAGATAAGCACAATAAAATGCGACAGTTCATCAATGCTACATTGCGGTCTCTTTGATGTGCGCACAATTTCAGGCTCATCCAACCTGGGAAGTTTGCGGGGATATAGAATGGGGAAAAATGGTTCACCTAAGATGGTATCAATGACCAAAATGCACTATCCATTCAATGCACCAGCGACTATTCATTTATGCTGCATCCTTCGGTTACATTAAATGCCCTTTTTAATAACAAATTCTCATCTGTTTTGCCGAAGAGGAGCCCATTGTTAGTTCTTGATTAGAAGCAAAAAATGGCTACTCAAACTTGTCAACGGATTAAAATCCTTTTCCTTACTAAAATCATTGGCATTCATCCGATGGGAGTCCATTTGAAAGGGCTCAACTCAGGTGGCCAGCCAACATCATTTCTTCATTGCTACTGTCATTTGGGATAAAATTCTGTAAATGAAACCTTGACTCTTTACAACTAACACTTGGCGAAATAAGCCACACGGGAGGGATGACAGTTGAACTCACCAATTAAACTTGTGTTTTTGCCAGCCCTCATGCAATATTCTGCAATGCATGTTTGCTTGAATCTACCTTTTAGATGAGAGGCGGTGAGTGAATAAGAACCTCTTCACTGATCGAACCCCATCAGCCCTCAACGCGGTGAAAAACATGCACCTCATTTACCGCCACTTCAAGAAACACGTCTTCATTCAACTGGTACACTGATTTCAAGAGCACAGAGATAAAGCAGTAATACAGAGTCAGTTACAATTCTATAAATTAGAATGAAAATTGCAAATAATTTGCCCACAACTGAGGAGGAAATTAACTTCCCTCAAATTCCCTGAATCACCGTCATTTGGCAAAGGAAAGCATTTTAGCGCTTAGATCTTTCCTTCTAACTTCAAAAGACACACAAATCGTGGTGGGATTTTATTGAAAGCAGTCAAAAGAGCTAGCAGGCATTCAACCCAAATAGCACAAACAGTATTTTGTGGCATGAAACCATTGACAAAACTTAGGCCAGTATCGTTCGATTATGCGGACCCGCTGTTTTTAAGGGCTGAATCGCCCTCCACCATCACATCGCGGAGGCGAAGGCTACATGCTGAGTCCCCATGGAGTGAGAAAATACTCAATTTTTAACCTCGGTGGCACATCTCGTCCATCGCATCGAACCTAGAGTTACATCCGTTTTGTGCTTTGCGTCCATCAGTATCATACTGCTCATGGTGATAAGATGTTCCACAAAGCGGACACTCAAGTTTCAAATTGTTTTAGGGGCGAAATTTTTAAAGTACATCTCTACTTGAAGGGGGTATAATGTCTAGCTCAGGAAGGCTAATATTCAACAATCACTCCGTTCTGCTGCCTACTTCCACTTCCACTACTGTGGAGTCGTCTCTGTAGATTCCAATCATTGATTTAAAATGGGAGAAAGGTGTCATTTCCATACATAGCCAAGGCACCCTTAATGTAAGCATCGTACATGGCTTTACTGTGACCATTCTCAAACCCTCCAACTTGGACTCCTCGCTGTAAGCTGAATGGTTTATCGGTGTGGTAATGGTCAATCACCAAAAGTGGGCACAGCTTTTATGACCCTTCTGTTGTAAGACTCCACATCTCTGTCCAACTGCCGCAACCACCTCCACTTGTGACTTTTGGATTTTGCATGCAGACAACGAAACCAGGACTGGTATTTGTTTGCATCAATCTCGCCTACCGCTTCCACCATCGTAGTACCCTAGTCCGCTCAAGGGACGCTACAAATGCCCTGTTTTGGATAGTTTTATTTATACACATAACTCTTGATGAGCTGTTGACCAAGTTGAGAGGAGAGAGGATTTCACCAACTTGAGAACGGAATAATAGGATATAAAAGAAGCGAATTTATCCTATAACTAAACGGATCACTTTAGCATTCAGCGCTTCAGCTCAGACCGATGGTGTAGAGCCATGCTGAATCAGTGTTACTGGCCCCAGAGACCTTCCAAGCCCAGTAGCAAAACCACTCCCGGATTCGTGTGCTTTACAATGCCTTCAAGATGACACCTGCGAAACATAAAATCCAATCGCTCCTTTTCAAGCCTGTTGCTGAAAACACGCAGGTCAGAGATAAGTCCTAAAATAAAATTTGTGCTGATTCAAGGCGAGGACTATTCCGAAAAGTCAATCACACCATAAGGGCTGCTTTTTACACTCAAGATACAAGTCGCTTTGATGTACAGTGAAAATTTAGAGGGAGGAGGGCTTTGTCATATCCAATAGAGGTAGAAGGACAAAGGCCAATAGGGGTTGACCGACATTCAGAATTTGTCGCCACTACGCACCTTAGCCACTTCCGAAAAAGCGGTTCGTAGAATCTCCCTCAAAGAGGTGATCTTTTCTCGTGGTTTGCCAAGGTCATGACCTGCCACCCTCTCCTTCACATCCACACGTTCCCACTCCGCAAAGGTCACCGGGCGCACACCTGCAGCACAGTAGCATCAAAAAATAGCCGATTATATTCTTTGTTTACCAACAATTAAGCAGTGAAGTCTTTTACGACTTTGTGTGGTTCTGCGTATACTTCTAGATCACCTCAGTCTTTGTTCAACGCAACGTCAAAACTTGGTCTAGACTGGGCTCCATTCTACGTGCATTCAAAAGTAAGTAGCAGGTCTACACATAAAATTTTCGTGTTTTTCATTTGTTCCTACAAAACTTTCGACCAACACCAGTTACTCTGCAATGGTGCGTTAAATAACGCTATCCTACACCAATAATTGAAAAAAAACTAAAACGATACTAACTAGTTGATCGTTGGCACATGGTTATCTGGAGTATCTTCTTGGGATGACAGACACGGAATCATCCCTTAAATGTGTACATCGAACAATTTGAAAAGCTTTTCCGCAGATTCTGCAAAGACGATTTTGAAGCCTATTCTAAAGGTATTTGAATATGAGGAATAAAAACCTGCTTTAGACATGTTTCAAAGTCTTGGAGCGATTCCTTACCCCGTAGAAATTCAGCATAACAGATTGACTATCGGGATCGCGGAGGAACCTCAACCATCACAGCTCAGATGTCTCAATGTCCTACTCTAACAGCAACTATTCTAGATAGCATTTTTCCTGAAAGCCTATTCATTTCATTCCAACGAAATTCGCGTTAAACGATTGACAAGGATTAGGTTGCAGAACAAGGGCGCCACGCAAATGTGGCGCCATTGTATATTGTTTTAAACAAGACCTTCCTGTCCAATCTTCAAAAAGCATCCTAAAATCGCCTGCTTACTTTTCAGTCATGTTAAGAGCACTAATTGCCTTTTATAGAGACCAATTGAAAAGGAGTTTGGTGGGACAGAAGTTTAAAACATCTCCATCATGATTTTTCGTATTTTTTCATCCAATAGATGAGTTCGGAGGTTAAAGTTATTGCCGGTGGGAACCCAGCATAACGCATGAGGAACCAACATTTCTACTTATAAAAGGAGTAAGCGATCAGGCATACGCGCATGAAAAATAAGTTGCCTTTTTCTTAAAAGAAAAGATTACTTTCTTATAGTATCAACTTCATTTATAGATGACGCCCGGTTTTTCACCGAGGCCTGCATGTCAGACGTGTGTAACACTTAACTGAAAGGACATGTGTTAGATTGGAAAGATGTCAAACTGATGAAGATCGGCGTCAAGGCATAACAATGAAGGATTTAGGCTATGATGGCAGGTCTACCTTTGAAAATGTAGTAAGGAAGGTACGGTGCAAGTTAACAAAGGATTAAATTTTTGAGCTGTCTGTCCAACTACATTGTCCACAATTTTTTCCATCGCTAAAGATTCATGACATTTCATCTATGCCATTGCCCCGTATACTTGCATCCATGATAAAGTTGCCTTCAGATTTCCGCACTTTATGAATTCTTCAAAATGGACTTGGGTAAGACAGCCGAAGGTGCATTAGACGCAAACTCCTCTTAAAACGTAGTCCACAGTGTAAAAAATACTGTTTACCGCCAGTTTGATATGTATGAAGAAATTTTTGAAGCCGGATACAACGCTGAAACAGGCGAAACTACGGAAGAAGAAAAGGTGAAACCAGTTTCATGAAGACAATCTAGAAGGGTCAGACTTATTGAAGTAGCCATTTCTAGCACCTACCTACGGATAATCACTAGACGAAAAAATTGGTACAAAAAGCGCTAACTGGAAACCTTGGAAGCATCAATGCCACTTTAAAGGAATAGCAAAGAGGAAGAGGTTAAAAGACAACAAACCTTTACTCTCAAGAATCGCCTTAAATCCCTCAAAACCTGTGTGACGAGGGGGCGATTCCTTGCGCCCAAGGTCCGTGAGAATAGCATCCGCAGTATTGCGTGCATCAGCAAAGGTATTGACAATAACTCCCATGCCACCGACTTTGGCCCAGCCGGAGGCATACAGCAGCGCATCTCCATCGGTACCGTAGCTGTCACCTAGGGAGAAGAGGCCTGGAACACGACCGTACTCGTCGCTGCAGGCGATCACGCCACGCTCCTCATCAAATGGCAGGTCGGGATCGATGCACACACTGCGGTGACCGATGCTGCGTACCACTAATCCACACTTCACGTGTTCTGGACTCGCGCCTTCTGCCACCACACACTTCTGATGCTCTCCTGGTGGACCCTACCAGAAAAAAGTTGTTATTTTCCACAACGCGGTGGTTATAGCTTATTCGGAAATGCGAGTAGCGATTCAAAGTTTAATAAAAAAAAAGAAGATGCATAAGATGAAGGATTTAACAACACCTTGATCGTATAGAGGCTGGATACTTACACTAGAATTCGTAATCAAGTCTCGGGGAATGTAAGGTATTCTTGAGATCAAAGCATTAATCACATTCATATCACCGCCGGAGCCTCAACCCTACCTTAGACTACGAAAGCACAGTTCCTCATTAACTACTGTCATCAAGAATTTCCTCTGGTATAAAACGTCGAAAATTAGGATTGATAAAAGTAAACATAAAAACACCTGGCCATTCAGCGCTTCTGATTCCAACTTCCCCAGCTAACATTAGTGGACAACCTTGAGGAGATTATGCCCTTAAGAATATTAAGAAGGACAGGAATAAATCCCGCCCAAAAAACGCCTTCACTCACTCTGGAGACTCTAGTAAATGGTGCTTCATCACTTTTATCCGAAGACGGTATAAAGCAATTCCCATAAGCAATGGTTTTATCTTTTCAGTCGAGAGGTTACTAGCCAATAATATAACAGGTGCACTCATTTTAAATCATAGCATTAGTGCCTGTGATATTTGGTACCAGAACCAGTGTTGGTTCGTTTCCAGAAAGTAGCGTAATGAAGTATTTTGTAAAATATGCGAATACCCTTAACGAACGACGGAAGCGACGCCTAGATTATTGCGAAATCGCACAACGCGATTTTTTTTAAAAAATGACGAACACGAGGTTACCATCCCCAAATATTCGCTATTTGGGCAAGTTAGTGAGCGCCAAATGGCGTGGAGAAGTCCAACAACTTCGAAATTTTCCAGTTATTAGTTAAATATGGGGAATTTTTGACGTGACAGGGGATTTTTCCAAAAAAAGAAATACAAAAGCGATTTCGCACAATAGCATACATCACTTTCAATGCACCTGATGTTTCTGATAATGAGAACCAATCAAATATAGTGAATCTTAAGCAAAAAGCTACTGGATTTCGAGCATCAGGAGCGTAAAGAGGCGAAGCGAGATAGAAAGAAAGACAAATGGAAAACACTCACTTCCAGCCTGTTCACACACAGCTCAATTCCAGCCACATTTGAGGCTTTAGAGGAAGAGGGCTGCGACATGGCCCAATTGGAGACAGGGTAACGAGGCATCACCTGTATCGGTGATCGCAGGAAACGGATCTCGCAACAAAGGGGTTCACCCACCACACCGTGTTCTGTGGAAATCGAGTTGAGAGTCGATATTTTGAGCATATGTTCGATCAACCTGCGTCGTGGACGCGGAAGCTCTGAAAAGGGGGAGGGGAGAATTCAACTGCTTTGTTGTAACAAAGTTATATTGCTGTGAGCTACCCTATACGCTGGTGTAATGGGCTCTGTTCCAGCAATTTCCATGCTAGTAGTCGTCAAACACCGTCACACTTTTTACACCTGCATGGATCATGATGACTTTTGGAGTAAATTCAACGCCACACTAATAGGAGTGTTGCCAAACGCACTTTAAATGAATGGAAAATCCGAGTTTATCCGGCGGATGCTGTCTCTAAAAGATATCAGAAGGAAGGCATCTGCTCAGAATAAGTGAATCTCCAGAGACTAAAAGTGGCCATAGTCAACTTTTGGTGACACTCCAAGTTCGTGTTCTGCCAAAAGGGCAATTACTAAGGGAATGAGAGCTTCCGTAACGGAATCGCTTACAACCCTTTCGTGAAAATGGGGAATTATAAATATTACCTAAAGACTCGGTGTTTCCGCAAGCAGGAGACTGGGCAGTATTGAAGCAGCAGAGTAAAAGGTAGTAGGCCAGATTTTATTATAGATTCCATATTAACACATCCTGTTTCGAGGCGAATGCTCCTGATAATTCAATTCGTGTGCAAAATGCACTTGCTGCAGAACACAAAGTGGGCCGCCACAATGGGAGTTGCAATCAGGACCGTCGTAGGATTCAGAAGTCGAGCAGACTTAGCGAATGGTCCACATTTCGATCGTGTTTGTGTTTATAACACGCTCGATTATGGATTGCTAGCAGCCAGATGTCCTGCCGTGTAGAACTCTGCGGTCCTCCACGAACCGGCCATGGAGATATACCCGCATTGTCTACATAGTACACATTCCCCAGCCCCTCTCCAGGCTGATAGTAAGAAAACTTCAAGACTCAGACTTAGGGATAATCCGAGTCCTATAATGTTCGTTACACCTTTACTGGAAGTCACTAATATTACTTCCCCCGGTGTTAGGCCATAAAAATAACAACCACCAGCATCAATAAAAATATTGAAACATGAAAACAAAAGCGGCCCTGGAAACCAAAAAAGTGAACTTGATGGCTGTAAAGGGCAGGAATATTCGTCGAACTGATTCGAGACCTTTCAACTCGAACGGCAGGTAAAGGGAGTTCAATTATGGAAATCAAACTTTAGTACGAAACCAAAGACGCACTCAGTTTGGTTGATGGTTAACGAAAAATTCAACCCAGCTACTAGCGATGCGCATGGAATGGTGTTAATGAACTAAGCTTGGATATTTGAAAAAATGATGAATAGTAAGAAACACTATGATTGCTTGAGTTAAATGATTTCGAGTTGAGGATAGTTTGGCACCATTGTTCGTCACGAGAATGAAGACGATGTTTTAATGATGAAAATAAGTAAAAACTTCAGTAATGCATCTCTGTGACAAGATCCAAGCGACAGCGCATATAGCTTAACTTGAGTGAGGTCAGCTTGAACTCTGTAAATTGACTTCCACGTCGGCAGCTTGGAGCCCTGTTCAAATCACCTTTGCTACCAATCTTCTGTACACCGAGGATAAGTTTGTTTTCAGACAGCGGCCCGATAGCATCCTCATAAGCACCTCAAATGAATACCACTTCACTGAATCGCAGTTGAAACAACTGACATCACTGAGTCATTGGTTGGACTTGCTAAGGATGGAAGTTATGCCACAATCGTATGTGTTGTAACATAAAGCTTTGACGAAAAATTGCGGATTAGAAAGCTTGTCTAAATAACGGAACAATAAAGGGAATGGGAGCGAGTCTATCAGAGCTAATTACCTCTTTGAACCTACAAAACGTGCACTTTTGCAAAGCTTGAAACCTCACTCACTGCTGCTGGGTGATGAGTAACACTATTTGCAGACAGAAAAGCACCTATTTGAACATCCGTCCAAAATAACGACTCTTACGATTTATAATCTCTATGACCAAAACCATTAATAGAACAAAACTGGGTCTTTACGAACAGTGAAGACACGAAACGCCAACTATGCTGTGGCAGCTTATTTGTTAAGTACAAACTAAAAAAGAAAAATTTACTCATGTTTTAAGCAGCTTAACCTAATGCTAGAAGTTGGGCCAATCACCAGCTGCTACTCACAACAAAAAGTAGAAAGTCAAGGAGGAGACGGACCTGCGAGGAGCTTAGTACGACCATCGCCAGTCGAAAGAGTCTCATTGAAAATGTCTTGTGGAGTGAACTCCACGTGAAGACCTTGAAGGGGGGTTTTCTTGGTTTCCGGGAGACAACACAACTCCCTGAACTCTTTCAGCGTGAACGCAGCCTGCAGAGGTCCCCGACGTCCTATTATGATCACTCGACGTACTCGGCTGGTAGAGAGATGCTCAATCACCGGCTCTGGAATGTCTGTGTTCTGACATCGATAAAACAACACTTCCGATTACTTACCACTTTAAATCACTTAGGAATCAAAAACGTCGATTAGTTCTTAATTAGCTTATATGCTTTGATAAAACGAAAACATTTCTTAATATTTACGCAACGACTTAAACGAAAGCAGGATTTTTAGTCTTTGATGAGCTCGTTATTTTAAAACAGTGCAATCTACAATTCCCAATGGCTCCTTCTCGGTAAGCTCCCATTAAAGCGCCATCTTTGTGTTTAAAAAGGCACAGTTCGGTTACCGAAAATGTCAGTCGAACAGCATTCATGAATAGTGCGCCAATCATAAAAAGCTAAAGAACTAGCTTCCTTTCATATTGAAACTTAAGTACCGGAAATCCCGCAAAGGGGCCGGGTAATAGTTAGCAGAAATACCGTTGCAAACTCTAATGGCCAAATTACTTCTAGCAACCACATCGTGAAACGGTCGAGTTTCCTGGTTTGACTGCACCAAAAGTGAATAAAGAAGTCATCAGTCATAGGCAAAGCAGAAAAAGATTCACTTAGGACTTGATAAAAAAACTGATAGAGGTTAGCCATCTATTCAGTTTTTATGTGTATTTAAGAATCATGATTGCTTTGTAACAAATGTGTGCCATAATTCTTTGCTAAAAATATGCTTACTTCAAAAGTTCAAAAGTTGAAAGTCTTGGTATCGGTGCCCCACGTACGATATTGCCCAACTGTCACGCCATAAGTTTGTGATAGACGGCTTTTGAGAGTTTACATTGACTGCTAACATTATGCCTCACAAGAGATTGATTGAGCTTAAAAAATGAAAATGAGAGGCGGTTTTGGTCTGACGACAACAACATTTTTAGGGCATGAGCAGTGGCCGTATTGGTTAGCTCGGTGGTGCCAATGATGACGCCATGGTGGAACAAAGGATGAATTTGCTTCTGACCCCCTAGCAATCAACATGCTAAATAGCCAATGAAATGTGAAAAAGTAAACACCCCACAAAGCAAGTAAGGAAAACTTAATACTGTAGAGTTTTGATTGTGTTAAATGATTTAAAGGAGATGTTTGGAGTTCTAAATTTGCACAAATCGCGGGAATTGGGTCGAAGTTTTCGGAGAAAAATCAAAATTAGGACAAAGAACTTGCTTCACAATTAACAGATCCCATCAGCCACTTTTTCAAGCTTAAAACTAATTATGGGCGAAAACAACGCTTTAAAAAGCGTTTGGGAATCTGCGCTAGCATGTGACGATAGGTGTTACTAATCTGACCTGGAATCAAAGGGCAGAATTGGCCGAATTACAATCTCGACAATCACGACAAATCAAAATCTAGACTATCACTCAATACTCGTCTTTTGGACCCACATTAGCTAGAAGTCCAAATGATGGTGGAAAATAGGAGCCATTGTTTATGTTAAGCACCAGAACGGCACGAAAGTGACAGCGTAGCTGAAATTTAGATCCAATGTGGGTCTTGCCAAATTTGCCATAGGCCAAACCAGTTAGTAAAAGGACCCTGGAATTAGTGAACTCATAATACGCTTAGAAGGAACACCTTACAAACAGGAATGTGGATGGAAAGTTGAGTTACCAGTTGTGAGGCCTAGCAATGAAAAAGAACCAAGAGGCTGAGGAGCATGCTGGCATCGGAGAAGGCTCAAATGGTTGCCATATTAAAAGGAAACCCAAAACTCGACGAAATAAACGTCTCTATGAAACATTGCTTCCGAGGTCATAGTTTTGCAAAACTTTGCTATTCCAGTAGTTCCGAAGCTAAAACCAGGCTTGCTTTCAATCAATCAAGGAAATGCATAAAAAGTAGGAAGCAGAGCTTCTGAATGGGTAGGGAGTGTCAGGGATATGTGATAGGACACTCTCAAAATCGGAGGACCGCCAAAAATTTAGTGCGAAACTCATCTTTTCTTACAGTGAAGGTAAAATCAAAAAAGGTGATCCAAATTCTTTTCTCAAGCGAAGTCATCTTTTGGACAGTCAATGAAATAGGAGATAGGAAACTTTTGAGTGATGCCTAATAAGAAGCACTTTCGCTGAGAGAAGGAACCATTGATCTTGTCGCTTAGGTAACTAGCAATCTCCACACCCCTCTGGTCATCTCTGCTAAATTGAGTGCATCGTGGAAAGTCAACAGATTTTCGAGATTCCCAAACCACATCTATGCTTTAACATCTAGTTAAGGAAAATAAGTTGAATAGCGGTCAAAGCTACAGCAACAATGAAGGATCCATAGTAGTATCGAGTGCCGACTAAATTAGCATGACATTGACATGGGCCAATTTTAGCATAGACGTTAGTTGAATCACCACAGTCGTGGCATCTCTTAGTCAAAATATTACTATCGTGTTTATAATCATTCAGAAAAACGCAATTTTTTTTTATTCAGAACACCTATTATCATTGGATATTCGTGATAGGTTAAGCATAAATGGCGATAGTGCAGGAAAATGGGTGTTATGAAAACCGCTAACAGAAATGTCGATACGCAGAACTGCATTTCGCAACTCACTTTGAGGCGATCAACAGAAGAGAGGAGAATCCTCGCCACATCGAGCGAAACGTTCCCCATACCAACAATGGCGACAGTTTCGCAATTTAAATACGGTTCAAGCTAGAAGCAGATACAAAAAAGGAAAATATAGGACTTTTCACTATAGAAAAGACGATATAATGAAGACGAGACTACCACTTGTGATTCGGGGTACCCATTGTACCATCCGACAAATTCCTTGGCTGATACGACACCCGGAAGTTCCTATTAAACGTCTGAAAAAAACCAAAACTAACCTCACCACTAATATTCATGCGTTTATCAGCGCTTGCCCCATAAGCCTAAACAAAGCATTAATAGGAAAGAACGAGGAATGAAACACACCAATACGATGGCATCATAATGGTAGCGAAGTTCTGCCAGGCTAACATCGTTACCAACCGCTATATTCCCATAGTAATGAAAACGAGGATTTGTGGCCACTTGTGTGAAGGTATTGATTACATTCTAAAACGGAATGAAGCCCTATGATAAGTCATTTTTAGAACTTACCTTGACTTCTGGATGGTCGGGAGCAACTCCGTATCGAACGAGACCAAAAGGAACGGGCAACTTCTCAAGCAAATCAATACGTACGCCTTCGTGTCTCTGCAGTAAAAATAGTTATGATATCATACTTGGACGAGTCGAATGGAAGCAATACAAAATTGCACAACGTTTACTTAAAATCGCCACTCGCCTTTAGCAAGGACTGTGCGACATAAAAGCCCGAAGGGCCGCTCCCAACAATGCAAACATGGAGACTCCTCTTCTGAAAACATTTTCGAATTGTACGCCGTATTACTGAAGTAAAACCTAACATATTTCCAGAGGAAATCTGAAGATTAATATACATAGCATGTCACTTGGGCAAATCAACGTTTAAAAAGGCGACAACACAACCAACAATTTTAAGAAATTGAAATAGGTAAACATAATTGACCCATAAAAAGAACATAAAACCAAAGTGCTATGAATACTTGCTGTGATCGAGCACATGATTCACCCCGGCACAAAACGGCAGATCCCCCGACTATGATCAAACAACATGTTAACCTCGAGGCCAATTTTATCCAATCAGAGCAGCTTTGACACATTTTGAGAAAACACTTGACAAAATGTATTTCTTTCTTTGAATGTTAGAAAATGTCTACGACATCCCTTTCTTTAAAAAGGTCCAATTTATCTACCTGATCTTAACCCCTAAAAAATCTGGTTTTGATAAGCTTCAGAACTAGCAATTCAAAAGCCATCAACTTCCGTAATATATTTTATCACCCCTACCCTTTGCTGAAGTTATAACGAATTGAAATGCTCTAGAATAGCATCCATCGCAAACCCACAAAAATGGTGGGTATACATTAGGTTGGTTCGGAAGTCATATCACAATTTCGAAGTATAATCTATGGAGACTCAAGTGATCGTATGTCTAAATGAACAGTTAAGCAAACTTTCAAGTTAGTACATTGTTCATCATAATTTCAACTGAGCCATATTTTGCATCTGCTGCTTCTAGCTTCAAGCAGTGTGGAAACCAAAGTTGTCAAGTTAGTAGAGAAATCTTCTGGATCGACAACCGTCCAAATTGAATCACGCGGAAGTATTCTACTTGCGCGTTTGAGTTGCAACAGAACCTATAATGAGCTTTGATATTGCCGCACCTAGCTTAAAAAGCTGTATAGCGGTTTAGTAGTTAACTACTTTCCTTGAGAGGGGTGATATGTATGTCGGATGCTTTTGTAACTGTGCGTTAAACCACGTACTTCCGACTTGGAGGCAGTCTGGTAGCCTCCCAGCTCTTCCATGCGTCAGTAATACACGATTTCATTGAAGACTTGAGGCTTCATCTAAGTATTGTTTGTGACTACACTTCCAAAAGTATCCCATAGCGCTTATTTTTATTGGAAATTAAGTAATGCGAAATACTCTCTCCCTTTATGCTCAGACACAACTAGAGTATGGCTACTTAAGCCAAGTGTTTTCTTTCGATGGAGCTGCTCGCATGGAAAAGGAGCTTCGCCTTAAGTAGGGATTCTTTGCAGCATTTCAAACTCCTTGAGCCTCATAAAAAGAATAAAAATCCTTTTCGACAACCTTTTTGCGTGTTTGACGTTCCCCTTGTGCAATAGGGGTTATCGCTTTGCTCGGAAATTGCTTATACCCATTTATTCAGTTATTAAAACTAGTCATGTTTCGTGTTTTTACGCCGTACCCCATTCAAGCATATTCTGTCTGCTAAAGCCATTGTTAAAATTACATGAGACTTACTGCATGCAAGTAAGGCTTAGGTTTTTTACTTTGCCCAAGTGATGACGCTTGGTACTCACATTCCCACAGTAGGCAGGTAGGTGAAGCTGCATCCTCATTTGTATTCCCATATTCAAGTGAATAAAATACGCGTCGATTTATTTGCATATGAATCATGTAGAACTCTCATTTTGTCACTGCAGGTAATGCGTGTGCTAGGAATCAAAAAGGCTCTCAGAGAATAAAGTACGATGCAGTATTGGCGGTCTTGGATGTAGCGGTGGTGGTGGTGGTGGTGGTGGCGATACAGATGCCTTGCGAGAGGTATAAAAACAATAGGCCACATTGATATGTCAATCTCGTTCTCGTGTACAGAGGAAGGTATGGGGTGGAGAGGGGAGTGGAACGAGGATGTGAATACTAATACACAAATCTGGGGCGTAGAAAAGGGACAAGAAAAAAAAAACAAGTTTCGAGGCTGATTGGCTTGGTGACGTGTTTGTTGCCTCGTCCATGGGAGGTTGTGATGAAAATAACTCTTTCTCCGCTAATGGTAAAACTACCTCGAATTGCGAAATAACGAAAGTTCCTTACTTTTCGTCATGGTTTTAAATTCATATTCTTCTTAATGGGCACGTTTGCTGCATTTGTTCCTGTCAAAGTAAAGTGAATATGAATGTAGCAACATTAGCATCAAACAAGAGATTAGACTTTCAATGCAACCAGAGAACTGTTGGAGGGAGGGATCAAGCTACGGGGCAATTCATTCTTCACATTTTTGTTTAAGACGCATTCCCTCCGTAATTTCAAAACTAATGCTTTCTTTTGACTTATTGGCTCTATAAAATTCCAGAGGAAGCCTCAGGAGGTACAAATTCTAGATTCTCTTATGCTCGCCTTTGTTCCTTGTAATATTTTATCCATCCAAGGCTTTTAAGTATCACTGTAGTTTGCAGTTGGGTTCAAATAAAACCTCCTTTTATTTTTTGCTTATTACCCGCTACTACTAATTTCACCACCTATGCACGCATAAAAAAGGAATTCATTATGTGCGCAGATTTTTGCATGTCAGTCCGCTTTCACTGATACGAGAATGTGGAACTTTCCTCTTTTAACTTTGTCCTCCCCTTTGTATCCAGGACTGGTGGTTCGATTGAGACAGCCAGTCTAGTTTGAGAAATTGTGCATACCTTTAATTGGGATTGAATACACCGTCCTGTTTCACAAGGAAAACAACTTTTTTTACCCACTTTGGTGCATACTTTATCAAATCATACATTAGAAGCTTGGTAAGATGTTTTGCTAATTAACTGAGAAGGTGAGGAAATCAACTACCGAAATAGGAAAACTTTCGGCCTTTCTGAAAGGTGAGAGACTTTTCGACTGTACTTTATCGTTTGAACACCGCGTAAGGAAGAGGAATTTGACCTCCACGAGGGACCAAAAACTTGTTTGTCAGCGCAAAGTCTTGGTTCTATTTTCATGTTGCAGGATTTACTCCCACATGGCCCCTTCCAAAAAAAATACACCATGTATGCTAAGATACTAATCTGAAATAGTAGAAAGTGAAAGAATTTTTAGCCGTAGCCAAAGTGGCAAGTTGGCTTTGGTTTAGCATTCGATGCCTCTAGATGTTGATTCGATTTCAGAGGTTGAAATTGAAGTCAGTTATGCATTATAAACCGTTCCATACAGGACAAAGTGTTTTCTTTTCAATTGTCACCAAAAGTAGTCTTTCAACGGTGCCGAAACATATCCTTTAGAGTTGGGCAGGACATCAGCGAAGCTTTTTTTCTAGGTGACTGAATCTTTTCATTCATTGAAGGAGTACTTTCGCCATAAACCAATACAAATGAACGACCAGTTTCATTTTTTTGTAAATTCACGCTGTCCATTCATTCAGTTGCCTAACGTGGCTGTCCAAAGACAACCGTCACCTCGCAATTTTGCGACGTGGATCCCTTACCAGTTTACAAAAATAATTGTTCAAGATTGCGTATCGGGGGGAGAGATTGGTTGAGCTTAAGGCAGTAAGCTAGTTTTTTTATAGATAATTGTTGTTTTGGATAGCTGGGTTACTAAAAAGTAAGGGAAATTGGTGAATCTCATATCTGAGCGGCAGTAGAGGTCAATTGCCTTCCCAGACGGTCGTAGCCATGCTGTCAAGAACGAAGAAGGGAACCGTGCAGACTTGGTTGTTATTAGCCTTAATATAACCTATTAAGACCCTAATTGCATGACCTCATAAGAGATCTTCTAAGAGGGGAAATATATTTTGGAAGGAGTTGAACCAAAATGAAGGCGTATCCAAAAGGTGGGTGTCTATTCCCGCCTATTTACATCTATATAACCAATAAGAAAGTAAATTTTCTATTGAATCCTTGGGAGAGCAATAAATCCTTCTTATGGCCACTTATGGTGACATTAACGTCTCCAAGTCCCTCCTTCTGACTCATCCCCATTTTTTGTCTGTTGCGGGCGACTTGTTAGCATAATGCCACGAAAGCAGTGCAGTTGATTCTATCACAATGTCTCCAAGTTAAGCATTCATGTATACAACTATACTCGCATTATGAATAAAGAGCGTTAGGGTCCGAAGAGCTAGTTTTGGGCTTTTATACGCATGCAGACATAAGGGACATGGAGGGACACCTGGATTGCCACATTCCAAAGAGTTTATTCTGTTTTGGCATTGACAGAATCAGTTAGACATCGACATTTGCGAGGAGGGGACAGCCACGGGGCTGCATGAAGTGCTAGCGACAAACAGAAATTCTGACACGCATTGTGTAGGCTTCTCGAGGCAACCAGTCTAATGTCATTTCTGATGAAAAAAGGGAATCTTCTACCCTGCCTATAGGCACATGGTGAGGGTTAAGCTTTGTTCGTCCATTTGGATTGCCATGATAAATAGTTCGTTTGCACTGCGACGGCACAACTTACCAGCGCTGAAGTTCAATTCACATTTTAAAGAAGGATGGTCGGAATAGTACATGAAATTTTTAACTTCTTATTATCACACCGTTCAAACACTCCTCTGAAAAGGGGTCGTGAATAGCAGGCCTTCTTCCTCTGCAAGCTTACTACTATATCTGGAGTCACTAAGAGCTATATTTTCGCAATCATCTTAGTCTTTTTCAATATTTCCAAGTGACCAATACTTTAAGCACCTCGGGAAGAAATTTCCTTTCATCATAAAACACCAAAAGTCGATCGAACCTTTCAGGCAGAACTTGAATGAAGATATGATTGGAGTAACTTTTTAACTTGTCCTTAACTGAGAGTGCGCTCAGTTTCACTCCTTTTGCATAATTTTTTACAGTCCAAACGTTGGCATTTTATGCTTTCGACTACAATAACCTAGGCAATACACACTAAACATGAAAGTGCTTTTCGTCTCGTGATATCTAACCGATGGTAAAGAACAAAAAAGATGCCGGAGCCCAGTTTACCTGCACTTTAATGGAATAAGGTCAAGAGACCTTCGGTTGGGTGAACGCGGGTGAGATGGAACACTTCCCTCTGGACTGTTATGCCATGCTGTACTTACGACGCGCGCCAGTGAGGGCGTGCGAGATTTGCTTCCATGCCTTCAGCTGCCTTGACACCTCCTGCATAATTGGAGGCCTGAACACGAAAAGTGGCGATACACCCACATATTATCCTCCCTCGTGGGTCCAGTGAGTGGCACATTTAAAGTCATCTGTCACTTATTTATATCGGCAAGGACAAGAGGAGGATCCGCCAAGCGGAAGGCCAGAGTGACCTTAATTTAGATTCATGAACAGTCACGCCACTTCTCAGTTCAGACGTAATGCATCAAAGTTTCGACCCGAATCTATTATTTGCTCCTTGACTGACCGATATTTAGTTGGACAACTTTCCTGCTGTTTATTTACTTTAAATTGGCCTTTAGTTTTCGCTAGTAATATCGAATCTTTAAGTCACACAAAGACAGTCTTAGCTTGATATGAGGGAAATATGTTTGTTATTCAGTTCGTACTGAAAAAAAGAAAGTTTTTGTTTGGTATTTGCCATTATCGTCTCGACCCTCCTGTGTGTTTATGTGGTCCACAAACTTGGGCGCCTATTTAAATGCTTTAGCCAATGATCAGAATTGACAAACTGCCGAATTGCTTATTTTTCGCCTATTCTGCATTCAAAAGTTGGATAAATGGAGTACTCGAATTCGTTTACGCGTTTATTTGTTTTTTTATTTATTTTCTTTGAAGTGAAGACAACTCGTCACATAAAATCTATGGAAATTGTAGCAAGGCAACAAAGCGCCATAGATCCCTAGAATTCTAACTTTTCTCAAGCTTTTTTGCTTAAATTTAATCTCAGCAGGTGGTTTCATGGAAATTTGAGGAGGAAAGTGAAACCATTAGGCATAAATTTTTCCCACAGATGCCATTATTCTGCGTTGAATGCGAGGAGAGCAGTGAGACGTTAGTTTTGAAAGTAAAAACTTGGAATGATCAAATGGCCTATGGAATTATAGCGACTCAGTGGCACTTCAAGCCGACATTTCCTCCTGCTGATATTCTGGCCAGAAGGGAAGAACTAGTCATTCGAGGGAATGATAATCGTTGGCTAGATCAGGAGCCTGTTTACAAAAACGAGGAGTGGCATAAAGGAGCCCTGGATTGCTACCAGATTTTGACGAAAAAAACACTCAAGTGCAGTCAGATGTTGACAGAAAAAAGGTTCTAAACGCAGCATTAGGAAAGTAAGGTATGCAACATTCTCCAGCGATTCAGGTGGTCCTCTCATTAGCACTCGTATCACTTCAATTTATTCTCCAAGTTATGGGAAACAAAACAAGTAGAAGGTTAAAAACAGCGACACTCTATTCAAAGTCGCGCACAAACTTCCTGGAGAGCCAGCTGCAAAACAATTTGAATTGGAGCCGCAGTGACGTAAAAATAAATCTCAAGTTTGCAACTCAATGCCATTCCTTACAGTACTTTGCGTCGAGGCTCCCATCAAATAAATTTTGCTGACTTCGTGGATCCGATTGAACCTATTATCCGTATGCGATAAACCGAAACTTATTGCAGAGGAGGAATATCACCACATATTTAACTTTGTTTCCATTTCAGGCGTGCGATTCTGCCCCCAAGGTAGTGCTATGGCACCCAAGCTACTTAGGTCTGGTCAGTCCCTTTCGCACGTCTGAAAACTTGTCTAGATCCGTATGCCTTTTAAAGTATTCAAAGATTACTTCACAGGTAATCATACAATTGGAATAGTGACTTCAACTCGTTAGTTAGCAGTGAAAAAAAGACGTTCTAAAAAGTAAGTGGCAGCAGCAATTGGCTAACATTTGCGTTGACTCTCAACGGATGAATTGTAAAAATCGGAGGTGACTTGAGCGCACTTGCCGATCTACAGTTCTCTATTATAGCCACTGGTAGGGTAAGGCGAGATCATATTGTTTCGGAAGTGTCCATGGAGGGATTGCTTTTCCATAAAAAAGATTTGAAGCATTGAAAAAAGTAGGGAGGTTTCATACCTCTACACGTTGAAGGAGTCATTAAACAGTAAAACAACGTCAAAGTGAAAGAAAGAGTAAAGATAGGCCGTAGTCTTGACAAGGTGAATGATTCCCCGTTTGGACAAATATTTCCATGGAGACCATTGCTGACTAAACAACCTCTAAGCATTACTTATAATATGATTCAGTGTAGCAGATTTTGCAAGGACGTACGGCGAGGTTTGCCAATCTCCTCTCTATAAAAGCCCACTACATTGTCCTAATTTATGCATTGAGATTGGTAGCGATACGTCTGAATAATGCTGTAACTGTGAACGTGGAATGATAATTGCAGAAAGTGTTGAAGGTGACATTCAAAACATCTTTTACAGACAATGGTATGAATCTCGATTCATATCAGCTATGCATATTTTTAGACTTTTGACATCCTCAAAGGGTAAAAAGATGATGAAAGATATGGTAATTGAATCTCATGATCCCACACAAAAGGCTCACCTCTTTGAACACTAGCACTGTTGGACGAGAGGGGCCGACGTCGAAAGGAAGGAGTGGGGGCAGGTGTGGTGGTGGAATGCACCACGAAAATGGGTACCTCGTAGCCTCCACTGCCAGCACCAAAAGGTTGGAAGAAGCGTGCCGAGTGGCGAAGATGCTGTCGATCGGATCGCGGGTAACCGTCCATCAGGTCGGCAAGGAGGGGCGAGGGTGCGTAAGCCAGACCATGTGCAGCCGGCGATGCGCTCCCTCCGACGGCGCCGAGGCTCATTGGTAGACGGTTTGGTCGCCACACACCATCGCGATCGAGGCTACCTGTCTTTAAGTCTGCCGATTGATGTGCCTCAGCTGCGCCGTTGCCTCGACGACGTGGACCTTCTGTGAAAGGCGGTCCATGTAATGGAGGCATTGATTTCCCATTTAGGAGGGGAACAGGTCTTGATACTGTCGGCTGAAAGACATTAGGGTTCTGCGTTCTTGATAGTGCTCGAATGGAAAAAGTTTTGCAAGGTGATTAAAACAAGTTGGTATTTTAGTTTTATGAAGAGAAATGGTTTGATCTGTTCGGTTTATTATACTGCCTTAATGCGGAACTAAAACATGCCTTTCATGGTAATTTCTACCCTAAAATCATCTTATATCACCTCATCTGACTGAATATTTATTTACAGATGCCTTGACAGGATGATATTTTTGATAAAGTCATAGAGGAAACTGACAAAGACAGCACTGACATCAAGCACGGTTGAGCGCCGCATCCATCCAGCCGTTTTACTGTTTTACTGCAACACCAATTGCCGTTATCTTTGACTAATCACACTACAACTCCTTAACCAAGGTTTATTCATCACCAGACCATGAATATTCTACACCTGTTCTACCATTTTAGACTCATCCGATCTGATATGGACAATGTGTCGCATTTTTGGGGAACCAGGGCAGGGTAGGAAGGTAAAGGCATCGAGTACGGGCTGAAGTTGGCTGAGAATGTGTCAAGAAATCAAATCCAACCCATTGTAGTTGAGGGCCAAAATGAATGGCGTCCAGCCTTAATGTACGAATGCATTGCTGTGTTTGAGAGCACTTATTCATAGGATCTATTGGAAGGCAAATGCTTTCCTTTAAAAACAAAATTACATTCTTCTCCTTATGGTGCACAAGACAAAGCTAAGCGCATGCAGTATACAGTTGAAGAAACATGTGCACACAGCATTTATTCCACGCATGCATTTTGGTGACATTTTCACAAACACCTGGGGAATCCCTTTCAAAAAGAGTTTATTGGCATTTAGGAAAACGCCTACTCACTTATTTACAGAATAAGTGACATTCCTGTAATAACAGGTGCATAAACAGCTACTGTGAAAAGGGTGATAATAGTCATTTGCTCCTTAAAACGGAATGAGCGATTTCACCAGAAAAGGTGCAGCAAGGAGGCATTTGTCCACGTTGCACATTTATTTGAACTGACTCTTCATTTTCTAGTATGTCTTGATGCCATTTTGGTGCTGTGTTTCTAATTCTGTCCATCCAAAGCTTCTTTCCACGCAACTGTATTTCACACTGCATTGTAATTGATGACTCGGAGCTCGGTGTTTGTAGCAGTAGTAAGCAGATCCTGCTAAAATTATTAGAAATTCTGATCACCTTGCTTGACTGCTAAATCGTAACAGCAGAGAAAGATGACAACTGTAGAGGTCGACTGAATTTGAGGAGGATCACTGTTAAATGCATTTAGAAACCGCGTTGACCTCCGGCAAGCACATCAACTTCGAACTTGGCACAACGGTCGCAAAATGAAGATTGATCATATTTCAACAGTTAAAACTTAACACTTAACCTGTGATCTAGCCGCAATGTCTCCTTCATCCTCCTTCTTTTAAACGGAAATTACTGAAAAATCGATTGATAAGCAGGGTCCCTTCCCCATGGAATGTTCTCTGGCCCATATCACCACTTCTTTAGTTCATCCTACCCTCTGAAGGCTGCAGTATTTAGGGAACACAAGCAAACCTACAGCCAAGCTACCATAACTGTAAAATTTAACAATTCCATTATGATATTAATGGGTTGTATTATCTCTACTTCTGTAGATTACGATCCGCAGGTGTACTCAGGGCTATCAACGGGGAAAAATGACTGCTGAAATGAGCCGAAGATGACGTCCAAAAGAGGAGGGGACGGTTTAAGCTATAGTGTGCTGGTACCATCCATTCTGCCATCCACTACGCTAGGAATAAGCGATTACCCTTATTACTTTTTCAATGATGAATCGGGGAGGAACAAACTGATCTAGCTTCAACCACTCTAATGTCCGCAGCCTACCTGCGAAACATCCACCCGCAGCGGCTGATGCCTTTTTGATAGCTGCGTCTGTGTGGGCATCTGCTGTTCCACTTGCTGCTTGCGACAGTTCAGCAGCCTCGGCGGTAGCGTGTCCCTGTTATTATTCACTAACGAGGGAATAGGGATACCAGGTGGCCTCAGAACACGCGGAGTTAGAGGAGTTGTGAGACTCTGGAGGGAGCGGGGCCTTAGTGTTGTATCGTCGACAAACCCGGGGTCGATCCTGTCAAAGCCCTCCTCTGTATCACTATCGACAACAAGGCGATGCGGTGACGGTTTGACGGTGTAGACAAAGTGAAGCGGAGCTGAGGACGCCGATGGAAGGGGCGGGGAGGGAGGCGCCGATTGTGATGGTGGCGGTGGCTGCAAATCGGTGATTTTAACCTAGGACCCAACGAAAAGAACTCAACTAACTCAGCTAAGGCACTTCAGTCACTAACCCCATTGCTTCATGAATCATTACCAGGTGGAGGCTCAGCTGTATTGCTGTCTTACATTTGTTCTTCACCCACAAGAGAGGACTATGCATTTAAACTCTTCCAGAAGATAATGTTCCTCAAAATGCGGTTGACTTTAGGCGACCGACTTCAAGCTGACACCCTTGTCCGTGTGTCAGATCATCAGAACTCGAAGCCAAGCGCCTACAAGTGTATCTCAATGAATCTGTAAAGCGTAGTCGCTAATTTTTCTCAATCTAGTTATTGTAACCCACACAAAAACCCAGCATTTTTCCATTCTCACGCCAAAACAAGGGAAAATGGCAGAAGCGCGCCATAGATAAGGTTTCAAGCTCTTATTATTCTAGCTCCCGATACATTTTCCTTTAAAAGGTACCCTATTCAGACTTTTAAACTGACCTTGATTTAGTTGTGGCCCATAAACCTTCTACGACCGATGCCACATATTCCCTTTCTGCCAACGTGGCAACACTTGAAATTATGGAAATTATCTTGCAAATGCTTGTGTAATGAATAAACAGTGTCTTACTGACGGCACCATCTACTATGTATTTACAAAAGAATCCTATTAGAAGATTTTTTGACAAGTAAAATTTGCTGACATTTTCCGGGAACGTTCCCCTTGGCAGACTATAGTGGCAGGAGAATAAATCCGTCGAGACAGATGGGCGAGTTGCTTCTCACTCAAAAGTCAAGGTTTCTTTGTGGTTCAAGCGTCCAGAAGGTAGATGGAATGAGAAAGTATTGTTTTTTCAAACAGTCAGTCTCCGTTTAATTACACAGATAGTTTTCCCGATTCCTCTTGCAAGAGAATAGTGAAGGCATGGTCTAGGGTCAACCAAATGGTCGCGAGGCCAAGCAATTAACCTCTAGGTTGGTGGTAGATACATGCATTCTCACTGCAAATTTTAACAATAAATTTTCCTTACTGCCTCTCGTAAACACATCGCCACTACGAACAGCTGCAGATGTCCCACATTCCTTTGTTGGAAAAAAAGCATACCTTGCTTTCATGGCACAAATATTCTGATAGAAAAGACACCTCTTTCTTACCCAAAGAGGAAATTTTACCTAGTCAAATGGCGCTTACTGAACACAAATTCGAAACTTTATTGCGATATTTATCTGTCTAACTTTTCACCAGAATGGAAAAACTAGCCTAGTTTTAGACTTGTGGGAAAATTTTGTTGTACGATTGGATACTTTTGTAGATTCTCCTGTCCTGGTGGAATGTCTGACCTTTACGAGGAGGAGGGGGATAATGTCAGACATGGCGAGTGTGACGCCCACGCAGTCGATCAAATTGTTGCCTTGTTTGGCTGGTAAAACGGGTTTCCAGTAGCCGTCTATGTGTCTGCCAAATTGCCCATGATCCAAATTAAAATAGATAGCAATCTATAGACCAACCTCTTCAGGTGATTTTAAGATTCTGTGGCATAAGAAAGAATATCCTTCCGCTGTTAAGGATGAATGCAAAAGTGGGACCAGGGAACAGGAAGTACAAAATTAGATAGCAAAAGGAACCAAAGTTTAAAAGAGTGGACTCAAATTAAACATTAGAAGGCCAACAGAATTTATTTGAAGTGAAAATCTAAAAGAGTAAGTCAGAAATCCTATCTAAAGGAGGATGAGCGTTTTTGATCAACCTAAATGCCTCCCCACAAACCCTCTAGGTGTGAAGGGTGCAAACAAGTGCGTGTGACTATAAAAGAAGTTTTCTGTGGCCTAAGGCGTCAACTCTGAAGTCGCATATATCTAGGCGTAGCAGGGAACTTCCAGAACAGTAAGGCACCGCAACGGGACTCTTAGCAATGAAACTTTTAAAATGGGCTGCGTAAACATTTCAAAGGCAGGTGTGCATCTCCAGTTGGCTCTCCCGAATGTGGCGATTCTCAATCCACTGCACAATGTTCATCCTCCTGAAACTTATTTATGTTTGGCTTACGTTGCTTCAACGATGACAAAGTGACTGCTCTAGGATAGGTCAGCGGTAGCGAAAACCTCTTTCTTTTTGGAAGCCTTCCTTGAATCGATGTCAAAGAACAAGTACAATTTCCACTTCATGCAATGTTTTTGTTTCTTCAATTCTTCAGACAAAAGCTCCCACTTTAATCCGAATACGACTAGCCTCATCGTCGAAGCGCTAATTCCCCCGTATATCTCGAAGCAGCTTTCAAGAATGCCCTGAAAGACCTTCCATTTTGGTTGCTAAAGCTTATGATAGGCGATTAAAATGTGATTTTTGTGAATAGACACATCTGATAATCTTTTCTTTAGTCCATTGAACCACTACACCATAGCCAGAGCTGCTGATTTTAAAGCGAATTGATAAGTAAAAGAAAGCTGACAGGAGTAACCAATAACTACGTTGGATGGAGCAACATCCAGCTCCATGAAGGCACTCACGAAATTGTTCAGCTGTCCAACAAAATTCTCTCCAATGGAAGGGCGGTGTCTCACCTCCGTTCGATAGATGGGGCCGCCAGAAAAGCCCGAGGGAGGAGGTGGAGGCGAGGGAGGTGGGGCCTCAGGGTTTGTAGAAGTCATATAGGGTCTCATGAGGACATCCAGGCGCTGACTATCTATTTTCTCTACCTCCCCACTTTCCGAGGCTCTTCGACCTCGATTGCGGTAAATGCTTTCGTAGTTGGCGTAGGAGTCATCCACGGACCTCATCGGTGTTGCTGAACTCTCAAGACCCCTCAGCGAGGTGTACTCCATCGGCAGTGATGATGTCGCAACACCCATTTCATCCTCTCCTGTCGGTACGTATCGAATTCGTGGTGGAAGGCCCACACAGTCCGTAGTGATGCGGCGCTCGAGTCGGTGAGCTGGACGCATTTTCGGTGGTCTAGGCGGCTTGTTGAGATCTCTCGCAGTTCGACTGGGAATCATAAGACCCTCATCTGGCTCCCATTCGTATATACCCTGAGATATCGCGCCGTTGGTACGAACTGTGGTGCCTCGAACAGAGTCTTTTAAAAGGCCAAAATTATGAACTAAAATAGGCGGCGACTTTCAGTGGAATCACCTTCACTTGTTACAAATAGACAAGGATTATAATCAAATAAATATCTTTAAAATTCCTGTCTTAGCCCAGTCAATTTTGCGACTTTTGACTTACGAAAATCCTAATTCTTTTGCATTCATTTCACCTAGAAGTAATACAAATGGGCAACACTGTTGGGGAATATTAGCCTGTTTATTAGCACTAGGAATGCATAAACATGCTACAAATCATGAAAGTGGAATGTCTAGCACTTTGTTCCCACGTAAACATTCACACCAAGGTAAAATGTGTAAAAAAACAGATTAAGAAAACAATAAAACTAGAACTATGTAAAACCAAGGGTATCCTTCCTACTTATCAACTAGCAAGGATTGAGAAGTTCTTTGACTTAACTGTTTTGCTAAATTCGGCTTTATTTTACTAATTTTAAAACAATGTTATAGTGTAGGCGTTATTCACATACTACTGACACGTTGAGTGTTCTATTTGCCCACATTAACCGTGAGATGTATGAGGAGTTGTTTCACTCCTGGATGATGAATGCTACTTGTGTTGAAAAACTTCTATTAATGCCGCTTGTCAACTTCGATTTCCAGAAACGATGCATCGACGAGGCTGGCAACCATGCTTACCCACTAAATTGCACTTTGAGGAGACTTAAGGCTACTGCGATGCTTCAGGTTGGTTAAAGATATTTGGTCCCAAGTCCGTGCATATCGCAGTGGTTTGTTAACTTAACTGACACTGTCTATCAAGCACGGGCTTTCCCTGCCTTTAGTGGAGACCTTCCGCCAATCACCTCTAATGTGCTCAAGTTTTGGTCCTTTTTTCGTGAAACCCATTCCGAAGCGTTGCGTTGTCAATCCAAAGCGAGCCACATGTACCCAGTGTTAGTGGGACAGCATTCAAGCCCCATCAACAACGCCAAATTCATTTTGCTATTACCTTGAATTTTTTTTTACGAGAAAAAGCAGCCCATTTGGGGTAGGCGCCTTTTGAATACACCGATATCCACCTGCCATTAGGTAAAAATGCTCTCTCTCTCCACCTTCTTGAGCAAAAATCCAGATTCAGCTGCTGCCGATAGCATTAATGCTATCAAGCCACACACCCAAGAGTGTTTTGATTCCAAGGTTTTATCTCCATCTCAAGCTTTTAAATTAGGCCTTAAAATAACTGACACAAAATGTGTTTGCGTGCGTGTGTGTGGATGCAATTAAATACAATTTCTTTAAGTGTGATAATTAAATAAGGGAGGAATTTGATGCACATTTGCGTTTATTAACACTTAGTGATGCTTTGCTGCGCGTTTTTTTTTGCGAAACACTAGCCAAATTAGTTTTGCGATTTTATTGCGCCTTCCTTAGAACTTGAGAACTACCCACCTAAGTTGGAGCTTACTGCCTCATGCTTTCTGGTTGTTGCCCCTATGGACAACACATTCGGGATGACGTAGTACGTGCTTTTTTATTGCGTCCTGCAAATTTTCACTTTAGGTAAAATGCCTTCCCCCGGGTCTTGATCAAAAGGACCGAAGGTTGGCATCAAGGGCCTAAGCTAGAAGGATTTTGGATTGATAAAGGAAAAAGGGGAACAATATGTAAAGTTAACCGCAAAAAATCCTTCCACGCATTCACGCAACCAGTAACAATTTATAGCCACAATTGTGGATTGACATGGAGGTGAACGTATAGCATCTTCAAGCTTTGGAAGGCTGGCGTATCAGTGGATAAATGAAAAGAAGGAAGAGATTTTTCCGGAGTACTTAACCTAAGCCAAGATCTGTTAGTTAAGCCTCTTTGAACCGCTTTGGCAGCTAATTTTTCCAACTGGATATGCTCCGCTAATTACTGTCAGTGTATATTTCCGACCAACAGGAAATTCATGAAGTTTTCGTTAGCTTACATTCGTCTTAGCACTAACTGGAGCATTTCTCGCCTTGAATTCTTTTTCTATACTAAATCACGCTTTTATTGCCTCTTTAGCCTTAGGTTAGTCAAAAGTACATCGTTTATTGCCCCTCTTCTCTGGTAACTGTAATTCCAGTTGCCTTTCTATGTAAAAATTGTCTAGGTTCCCTTGAAAATGTGGCAGCAGTTTCGACCTCTTCTCACGGACCTTGATTAAACGATACGTTTGGTGCAGTATTTAGCTAGAATTGTTTGTTTTCTTTCATTTAGGTTATTCTGAAAGCATAGCTAGTATTACTAACCCGACCTTACGTTGACTAACTTTTGCAGGGAACAAGCACCCCAACCCCAGGCGGTTTGGATTGATTTTGGGCGTACCCTTGACTTTACGACCTATGCACACATGAAGCACGCCAATTTTCTTCCGTCAACTCATTTGTCTTCTAATTCCACCAAGGACTACCCGAGTGGTAAAGTAGCGATGGTGGTAGACGGTCCCGCTGGATACTACGGTAAAAGGCTTCCTCGCCAAATCGCCTGGACCTGTAAAAACTCACAACGGAAATGCTATTGAAAGGCGTCCATTTCTTACAACTGTTTCAATCTTGAGCTTGAACGCATCGAAGGCCTAACTACAAAATTTCTTTCAGTGTCGCCTTACAATCGTGGCTATCAACCGTGAAGTGAGGCTAAGATGGCCACTTCATGCATCTCTACTGGCAAAACAGATTTGCTCGTTACAGAACATCGTTTGACCTCAGGCCCCACTTTTTAGATTGGCGTGTTGCTCAACTGATCCACCTGATTTCACAAGTAGTGCTCCTGAAGAAATTAAGTAAATCTATTGTTCGATTGTTATTTATTTCCCATTTAAGCTTTTTGACAGCCTATGCAAAAGTTAGAACATGGACAGTAGAGAAAATGACGATCAAACAGAGTGGAAGTCAAGGGTCTAAATACATCTAACTTAGGAGGCTTTATCAATTTCCCATAGTTAGACTACCACTTTGGTAGCATGAAACAGTGCTAAAACCACCTAATTTTCCATTTTGCTAGCCATTCTACAGACTTCTAGCACATTTACTCCTAAAATGGATTTCTTGTGTGGCTTTTATAGGTGCTTAGGCATTAGAGTACAGATCACGAAGGCAAATCATGTCTCACCATAAGGCACCTGGGTTGCCCTGCTTGACATGGCCGGTTTGCCATCAGCGAAGCGGACTGTCTTACGCGAGAGCGAATCGCCGAGGTTGGAGGAGGTGATGGAGTTACAGCTGTCGTGGACTTCGCTGTTGAGATCAACGCTATCCCAGAAGCCGCGGCCAGTGAATCCGCCCCGAGGTGAGTCAGCGCCTGCCTCGGAGGAGGGCCGCTGGCCTTTTAGAATGCCCCGGTGCGTTGGTGTCGGCGTCGGCATCTGCGCTTGCACCTGCGGCGTAGGCGGTCGGTAGGCCAGCTGCACCGTCGGCTCGGTGGGCTTAGGACTGAGCGATGAGGAGCGCTGACCTCCTCCTCCGCCTCCTCCACCACCACCGCCGTTGGCACCTGGTGCGCTGTGATACCACTTAGGAAAGTGAATTCGGGAGGAGATCAAGTCAGGCGCAGTGTCGCCAAGTCTGGTTTGCCCGAATTGGCCGGACATCTGGCAGAGGAAAGGGAACGCAAAACAGATTATTTTCTTACTTGTTCACGATAGTATCGTTTGTTTGAATTTCCTTTTTTGGACCTACATAAAGCACAGGCAGGAAGAGTTCCATAAAATTAGGGGAAAAAAACAAAATCAAGGCTGGCGATTCCATTAAACATGCTAAAAAAATGAGCTGATATAGAAAGAAGACTTTAGAATCAAAGAAAAAATTAATTAAACCCATTCACCTTAGCGTTATGCAGTGACCTCTAAAAAACTCTTTCATGAGTTGACCTAATCGGAGTTGACCTTTGTAGGAAAGGTCCCCGTAGCATTTGGAAAAATTCTGGGAAGGTTTTACTGTCTTGGAATATTCACCTTGAATTCTCATCAGTAATAATGCTATCACCAGCAGATCATAAGCTGAAGGCATCTTCTAAGAGTTACAATCAATCCATTGCTCTTTTTGACCAACTGAATCACCTATCATCTATTAAGCCTAACTATAGAGCCATCATGAATTGGAAAGAGATGAATCTTTCTCCTCAATACTAAAATTCAATCCTTAATAATTCTTGCTGTGTTTAACGAAAGTCCTGGAATCAATGCAACAATGAAAAGTAGGCAGTTTTCGAACGCAATTGGCTCGGACAGTGGTGGAGGAAAACGGCTGCAAACTGGGGCGAACATTTGAACCTATGGAAAGAAGCCGACGATAGAAAGCCTCAACTTCTCCTACCTCGCCTTCATTGGCAATCAGTTCAATCAAATTAATACCTTATTTTATTACGTGAGATGATTAATACCTTTTCGTCACTGGCACACCTATTATACTGGTCTGCCAGATTGTGATTTTTTCACCGCTAAAGCCCGCACTCATTGAGACGCAATCGCGGAGACACATAAGTAGTTGACCAGCCAAATACCCGGCACTTCAAAACCTCCGCAGAGGGTGAGACAAGAAACTCCAGCCTAACACGTGGAACTTTACAGGCAACAGATGAGTCACCATGACAAAGAGAGCACAGTGATATCCACGACATTAAACCGTGGCGGCGTTCAATTGAATGGAAGATTCCATGCTACAATAAGGCTCTTTTGAATATGATTTCCTAAAAAAAGGCCCTTTTTAGTGGTCTTATTAGGTGCAGTAGTAAGTGCCAAGTGAATTCTGTCACAGACTGATGGCCTACCCACCTGTTCGGGGCCAATCAGGATGCAAGTCCATGCAGAAAACACCGCGTGCTGCCTTAGAACTTTGTGCTACCAGGAAACCCGTGTTAAACTCCAACTCGCGGACATCTACACATATGCATGGAAGACTTCAAGCACGACTGCAGTAGCTCTGACATTCTGACGGAGGTTTTCAATTCAGCACTATGACATTTGATTTAATGGTGGCAATATCTCAATGGCGACCCTATGTCTACACATCAGTGATGGTCCTAGCTGTAGTAGTTGCGTTCTCAGATTATAACTCTTCCTCGTTCAAATCCATTGCTTTTCGTAAAATTGCAGAAAAGATTAATCCACTTCTCCTATGGGTGAGTAGCATTGGCAAATCTCTTCCTCTCAACACCATTCAGATATTATTTCAACTTGGGTTTGTGTGGAAATGCTGAGTTAACTAATTAGAAGGGCGAATAGTAGTTCCACCCCTCGGACTTCGTTTTTCTCTCTATAACTCCAAAAGAATAACATTAACTGGGGAGGTGCCACCTACCAGAGAAATGTCGTTTTCGAAGCTGCAGCGATGACCTGGTGGTAAGTTATCGAATTGTTCAGTAGAGCAGATGGTGGCAGGTGGTGAGTGGAAGGTGGCGTAGGCGCCTCGACCCAGGTGATTCATCCCCACGGGGCGTGGATTAAATGCACTCATCGCGTGGCCTTCCATCGACACCACAGGCTCTGGCAGATACTCCGTTCTTTCTTCCTAAGTAGTCGCCTTTCTCTTCCCTCAAAACGGTCTATTCAATTGAATGGAAGATAAAGAGGATTTTTGAACAGTGTCTCTGGATGCAACACATTTTGGGTTATTTTAGTCCCCAAAGGTAATGAATACAAATCACCACTGGTAAAAAACACGCGTTTGCAGAATTTAAAAAGATGAATTTGTCAAATTCTACCATTTGTTATCCAAATCCCAGCTCATAACTCAAGTTCAGTAGTCTCATCGTTGAACACACGTCCTGCAGAAGTGTTTTGCACCTTCTGGCTCTGCTGTAGTCGGTATCCTAAACGAAATAGAATACAGACCAACGACCACCTTTCGCGGGACAGTGATTTACTTATTGATAGAATAACTCTTAGAATTGATGGCACAAGGATGACGTCCTGTCAATAGTGAATACATCGTCGCTTCTTTGAAATAGGCATAAGTCATAGAGGTGAGATAACCCATTATTTATTTGTAACCTGAGAAAGTTGTCAAATAAAATGGACCCATCATTTTCATTCTCTAAATTTTATCTCGATCCCTTTTAAGGTGGGCCTGATTTGCCCACTGCATGGCCAATGTGTTGATGCTCTCCAATTAATAGAGGCCTTTTGTAAACTGTGGCGATCCAAAAGTGTTGGCATGGGGCAAAATCATGATCTAAATTGCACCATAATCGCAAGACTTGTAAAGGTATTACCTTAAATTCCTCACAGGACATGGTTTTTAGTAGCTGCCGAATATAAATCTTAAGGGTGCTATCATTAACCCAAGAGGGTTCTTGATTTGGCTGGACAAATAAAAAATGTGGGAAGTGTGTGTGTGAGTGGGGAGGATTTACACACAAGGTGGAATCCACTGATTTGCACTATGCGTCAGTAGCATGCGGATAACATCGTGAATACAGCAAAATGACTCGTCTAATAGAACTGACCATGGTATATTACATTTGGAAGGAAATTAGTTGCGAGAATTATCTTATCCTTCCGCTTTACCCCACACTGCCTCTCCACTTCTCCCTAATCCTGCTTTCACAGAAACGGTCGCTTTTTGCTATCCTCCTGCTTGATGGATAGTGAAGGCGGCCTACAACCCATGGGGCTACCACCGTTAGAAAAGAGATGAACATCCTAGAAGGAAAAAGCTGTGTGCACCTTGTGACATTGAGCGATGAAGACGAATCCCTTATCAACCAAACAAGTTCACGTTTCTCCACTTATTGGGCAAACTGGAAGCAGGCTTTTTCTTCGACAGAAAGGTTGACCTAATAAAGTAGTTCCCGATATGGTAACCTCAAAGGAAAAATGGCTAATAATTTTTAGCTTCCTTAGTTGTGGTCCTTAACGAAGAGATAAATGATCAGAAAGCTGTTGTAGGTCCATATCAGACCTTAAAAAAAGGTAATTTCAGGAATAAATTGCAAAGATGTTGCAAGTTGATGGGAGTAATTGTAACTTGAAATAAGATGTCATTGAAATCGCTAATATGTCTCGACATTTTTAGCTTTGTGCTTGTTTGTAAAGGGGAAGTTTACCATGATTTGTTTAAAGCCAAGGCGAAAGGAATTGTCGACAGTGTCTGTAAGTGCCTCAGATTATGACGGAATCGTGTATTTCAAACGATGTGTAGAGAATCAATGCTGTGACGTGGTTGCGCATAAAACGAGGTGCGCGTGGGTGCTTGTGTGTGGATGGGCCCCTTTAAAAACCACTTTTGGAAGGGGACAAAGGAGAACTTTCAGAGATTGGCACATCGATTGGGTCTAAGACAAGCTCACTCATCGAAAATACACCCTACAAAAAAGGATTGTTGCGGTGACACGGCACTCAATGACATCCCTTCTAGTTCGGAGGAGTCAAAGACTCTAGAACTGCAGAGTGCATCCCATATCATACGTGGCGTAGAACCAACTAATCTCTACGACCCAAGTCTCCACTTTGGGGTCAGGAGGCATTCGAGTCCAATTGTCAGCGAAACAGTTGATCAGCCCCATCCACGGATAAAATATCAGACATCGAAACAGGCGAGAATGGTAAATTATAATAGACAAAACTACCACGCAATTCACCTTTTAGAGTGTTACGCTATCAACTTCGGCGTATACGGAGACTCTCCCGCAATTATAGCCAAACCGATGATCGAATGGGGCAGAAGATTTGTCAGAGCAAAAAAAAATGCCTCGTGTCTATATACACCCACTCAAAATCTTATTGTCCCACTCGCGACAACATCAGTCCTTCGATTGCCCCACAAATCCATTGATGAAGTAGATGATCAGTCTCCAGTCCCCAGTGCTAGAGTAGAGACAGAGCAGCTGTCACAAGGCGGTCTGAGGCGAATCACCTTTTATTCACCTAATTTTAAAAACAAAAAGCCCATTGGGTGGGTCATGCTACCCATGCCAATTTACGATGAAGCATAGGAGTACGTAAAACATCCTCTAGAACCGTGCCAATGTGTGAGCTTGGAATCTTACGACTTTCTCAGGCCAAATGTGTGTTCATTTACATCTCTTTCGCCCTTTTATTTGAGTACTTTGTTATGCTGATTAATAAAGTAATAAACAAGGCTATATTTTGCAACGAATTGCGTCTTTCATCCCCACAGACCACGTGCGAGCGGGTGTTTTGAAAAAGGCGATACCTTGCAGCAGTCGTCACGTGCTTCGTGTGATGTAGGAGGGTAAGCTAACTGGAAGTGTTAGCACCCTGTTTTCTGCTGGAAAAAAATATAGCACGTTTCTTATTAGTTTGCTTTTCCTTTTTCATACCTGCAATGAGTGTTGATTTTGCGTAATGGAAGTGCAGAATAAACAATGTGGAGGCATAAAGTCAAAAAGAGGTGCCACCACGAGTAAACCTCCCCTTTTAGCCTCAAATAGACAGTTGAAAAGGACCATTCGATCTCGTTTACCGTGTTACGATGAACGAAATGGTACTTCCAAGTGGCATGGACTTAGAAGGCAGAACGATTTTACGGTTCTGGATTCAAACGAGGGGTCTCACAAACCCATCACCACCATCTCTCCTCCACGGCTCATTTCGACTCACATGTACCACCGCATCAACAAATTAAACTGCTCTACTTTCCCAGCCAACAAGCCACTTTCAAGGAGTAGCAGAAATTCCTGGTGCTTCAAAATTCCTCTCGTGAAGTCCCAACCACATCCAACCAAAAAGCTAAAAATTATTAAGCCCAAATTGAGCGAGAAATCGAGGCGTAATAGAGTGATACCCACAATTGAATGTCCGGACCCAAACGACACCAATCAATGCCTCCGAAAAGCGCATCCAACTCCCAAAGGCACCAGACTGTTTTTGTACGCGCCTAATGGGCCATGTGACAGTCTTAGGGACAGCTCAATCGTTGATGTCAATGATGAACTGTCTGCATCGATTCTCCCCCAATGCATTGATAGTAATCCTCGAGACACACTTAAACCGTATGGAGGAGAGATTTACTCTTGTACAAAACAACCAAATCTACCAACAGATGTAGATGATGTTAAGAAGTGGCAAACTAATGGAAGGGCTAGCATAAGACCAGGAGTCAGCGTTGCGATTAAGTCCCATGCACCTGACAATAAAAGCGAGCGCAAACAATCAGATCAAAACACAATTAAAGAGGGAGATTTTACGTTGAAGACTCTATCAATGCTCGACGATACTGTCTTTATGGATGACATGCCAGATAATGAATCCTCCATGACTATTAACTTTGAAGTATTGACAGAAGAAGTGGACAAAGATAATAAGTTTTTGGGTACGAGACTTGAATTGCTGAAAAGACCAAGCATCGTTCCCTCCGATCGAAAACCTTCCATGGAGCTTAAGTGCAATTCACAGATTAATGTGGCAATTGTTGCGAACAAAACTACACATCGAACATCTGAATTTGTGGAGCAAATGTCCACGTCTCTATCATACGCTCAAAGCTACCACCAAGGTATCATTCCTGAAGTTGGACCTTTGACCTTAAATATGTCGAATTCGAATACGGAGCGGCCAACACTGGCCAGAAAGAATTCCCACAAGACTATTTGGCAGCGACTATTTAGGCGACATTCTAAGAGTGCCTCTAAAGATTCGGAAGAGTTGAGCAGAGTAAACTCAAAATCAAGAACTTTAAGAAGCACCAGTCCTTCTTTGGAAGTGGTAACACAAAAGACGTTGAACAGCTTCAAGACTCAATCGAACAATACCTGGAATGTGAGGCAGAATGCTTTCTACGATCCTCCCGAGCCTTTTGAAATAGCAAAAACACGAGTGCCTCAGTTAAAAGAGGAAATTGTGCACATGGCGTCTAAAGGGAATCAAACAGATTTCATGGATAAAAAAGGCAAATCTTCAAAAACGAAAAAGATACACGCGCCTTCTGAGGCACCACGGTTGGTTGCATGGCAGTCTTCAAGCAAAGAGGGGGTTTTGCCTTCCGTCAATCCAAAAGAAGGCAACAGACAAAACTCCATGGAATTAACTACGATGAGCCCCGAAAAATTAAAAGGAAATTCATCCAAAGTAATTTCTGTGGAGGTAAGCAATTCATCAATTGCAAGTGCGGACACCGATCTTGTCTGCTTTGTTCAGGTAGCAAAGTCAGTTTCCATTGAAAATGGTCCACCTAAGTCGTATAAAATGGCACACGAAGAGAAAGGGACCTGTAACACGCAAAAAACGATCCTCTCAACAAGTCAATTGGAAGAAGGGGAGGGAGTGATAGAAGGCTGCCCTAAAAGGGCTGAATGTCGACGGGCCAATTTGGAAATAAAAGCCCCATGTGTGAGCACCATCACCAACTGCGTTGACACAATTGATGAAGACGATCCCTTTGCATCAGACCATTTCTCTAGCGTGTTTTCAGCGAGGGATAGCCTTGATTTGTGCACGTGGGTGGAAAAATCAACACATTTTAAGATCTCAGAGGATAAGCCGATTTCAAGAAGGACGGAACCTACCACAGCGGCAGGAAGTATTGCTCCCCTCCTCTTAGAGGAGGACAGATGTCCTAAAATACTTCATCCAAAAGATAGTCTTGATATGTATGTTCTTGAGGATGTAGATCCAGCCAAGAAGAAACCCTTCAAGAATGAATTCAAGCTTTTGCTCAAGAAAAAGAAAACTGAATTGATTCAAAAGGAGAACCGAATGACAGCAGTAAATGGTCCTCGAGTGCTTCCCCAACAGCAGCAGAAGCTACAGCAAAAAGTGGACTTTGTTGACGCTGTGGAAGAGTTGGCAACTCAATTCCAGCATTTAAAAAGACAAAACTCGAATATTATTGAAAATAGGGCAGTTGTGGAAGGAAACAAATTGGACGAGGAAGAAGATGGCAATATTACCGAATTTAATTTTTGCACTGAAAATGACGACTCAATCTTTTCGGATCAAAATCGACCTGCTTCAGAACCGCCTCCAGCCTTAGCTTCTGATTTGCATGGACAGCAAGACGTAGTAAACGAGGAACTGACTAGTTTCCCAAAAGTGAGAGTTTTTATAACATCACCAGACAGCCTCACACACACTCCAGTTGAGGAATCAAGTCACAATTCTCCATCTGTTGATCAAGCGTCTCCCACTGATGCATCGTCCCAATTCGTGATCATTTCGCCATATTCCTCCGACAGCTCAAATCATCCATCTGTTGTTGGACCTGTTCCGACCATCCCGGTCAGTGGGGCAAACCTAGGAGCCTTCTATTGTGTGCTACCTAATCAATCGGAAAAGCAACACCAAGCGTTTGATTCCAGCACCAATTTAGCATTGCATCCGCTTCAATGCGGTTCGGTAATGTACCCTCCTGGGGTTGGGATCCCGATGCCTTCTTTACTTACAGAATCTCACTTACATTGCTCCGACTTACCTCAACAGGTTTTCTTATTAAATCCAGTGGAAGTGAGTCCATGCTCTCCTGCATGCAACATCAATGAATTCCCTTCTATACAATCTCAAAGGTTGCCGGCTTGTAATCTTTTAAATCCAGGAACACAGTTCGAATGCCCCAACTGTAGGCCTGTTCACGATAGTAATTACGCGGCATCCCTCGAAGGTTCGGCTAAATATGTACTACCTGTGAATCATGAAAACTTCCAAAAGGGATCCGCGAACTCAGCACCAAAATTTGTAGGATACATTAAACCAGAAATGATAACAAACAATCAAAAACATTCAGAGATTTCTAATAGAACTATGGAGAGCGTAGAGGTTGTACCTTTTTTATGCACTCTAAATACTTCTTCTAAGGTCATCCCACCGAATCCATCCGCTTTAAATACGGAACATGGATTTGTCTGTGATAACCAGGATAAAATCCCTTCCAGTAAAGCTATGGTTTCGGGAGAAAATGCTCCAAAACTGGACATCTTGGACAAAGCAAAGGGAACTTATCCCATTCATACTCACGCCTGTTCGTTAGAAAACAATGGGCCTTCTGACAACGCAGAAAAAAGGACGAATTATCTCGAAGGAAACGTTGTGACCACCAGTTGTGCTCTGAAGACATCAATGTCAACAGCAACTGGTTCAGTTGATACGCATTTCCTCCCAGGCGCCGGCTTTATAAGTGGCAATCAAGTAAGGACACCGTGTGAATACTCAAGACAGGCCTCATCACCTTCAGAAAAAGGTTCGTGCACAGAGATTGAAGTGATTGGTATTGATGATGAGGCTAATACTGGTGATCCAGAACACTGCGAGGTGGATCAGAGTGCAGTGCTGATTGAAAAAATATCCGATTCACTCGTGTCGTTCCTTGAGCTACATTCGACGACCAGACATTCTCGCTTTGATGCTAACACAAAGAAGGAAGCACCTGGTGGAGAAGTCTTTAGCTTTGTGCCCAACATACCTCAAAACATGCGATGCAACAGACAAGCAGACTATGAAGTGTCGATTTCAGTAGGTGGAAATTCGCAAGCAGACCTGAAAGTTCGTTTGGGGTCGATGAATTTGACCCGAGAAGGCCAAAAAGAGGACCATTCGGCCGCGACACCACTGCAGAAGCAAAGTACCAGATGCGGCAATACTGGAGAAGTGGAACAGCCTCGATCTGCAGACGAAGATACTCTAAGGGTCCCTTCAAGTAAAAGTATAGCTGACAGTGACGTTCAGAGTGAAACTCTAAAGCTAAACGCCAGTACAATTAGTGGAGGTGAATTTGACGAACCAGTGGTGAGTAGCAGTGCTCCAAAAGTAAGTCATGAGCAAGATAACCAATTGGACAAAAGTTTGGATGGAAAGGAAGAGAGTCCTGCTCCAGAAACGGAAGCTTTGGAAGTCCCTCTCAATGTTGCTACCAATAAAAACAGCTGTGATATTTTCAATCGGGATGGCTTTCTCCTATCCACAGACTCAAAACAGCGAGAATTAGGAGAGAACGCTGACGTTTCCGAGTTCCAAAACGTCATGGTAACCTTAAAGGATCCACCGTCAGCCGCTCCATCGTCAACCTTTAAAGCGCTCAATGTTGAAGTGAAAGCAAACCCCGCCTGGATATGCCAGGGCATGTTTGTTAGAGCAGTAAAAATAAGGAAGGAGAGTGGGTACACTGAGGGGAGATCAGGAGCAGGTGAAAACGGAAGCATTTCACCCGCTTCATTCATCTATCGTGAAGAGATTAGGAACCAATCGATCCCCACAATCAAGATCAATCATTCGGACCATGTAGACTCCGAGAAAACCAAAGACAGCCGGTTTATTTTGGACTGTAGTATGGATGTGCTTCAACCATCAAAAATTAGACTGGAAGAAAGTAATGTTATTGATCACCTAGGTTTCATAAGTGTCGAAGGACAAAGTGGTACCATTCACCGGCCCATAACCAGAATCCTGAGGAGGGATTCCGGTTTCGAACAGTGTGAAAGTGATATACCTCTCAAAACGAGTTTCAGAAGCACTTTGCAGACGACACCTGATAGTAGTGGAAACGGAGCTTACACCAGGAATGGTCAGAATAATGCCTCAAAAATGGGAAAAGTTAGAAGACATAGCGACATAAAACCGAATGAACAGATCAAGGTTTTGGAAATGAACGAGCCCATTGAAGACATACGCCCAAAGCCACGTAAATTAGTCAATGCCCCCGTATTCAACACTTCTGATAACAGTAGAAAACGAAAGCTCTCTCCAACCAATGCACAAGAAATGCCGACACTCATATTCGTCCCTGGAACTCATCTGCCAACTGAATTGATGAAATTGTACGACAGCAAGATTGACCATCCTAGTGGATGGTGTATCATGCCTCTGCCCGTCTATAGAACACAGCATGCACTCTACGCTGCTTACGCACAAAGCTTCCCTGGTTTCAAAGTTTGATTTGTTTTATTTTTACTTTTGTCAATAAATTAGGGATATTGCTATCTTCAATTCTCACCTTTCAGCCTATTGTTAAATGATAATCGGCCCTCTCGGGGAATTCAAGTCTCTAGAAAATTTCAGTATCTTCCACAAATCTTCTTAGACTTCAGCCCAATGCTGTTACACAACACGAAGATGTGACACCCTGCCTTCCCTAATTGGTAGGCTCAAGGTCGTACGGTGTTCAATAGTTTAAACGTGAACACGCGCCCAACACATTAATTGGGTGGGTGATTCCACGTGGAGGCTGTGATATGACGAGTAAATTGGACCCTGATTCGGATGCCCCCAGTGGAATGCCCCCAAAAGACTTTGAAATACCATCTGCATGCCTTATGACGAAAGCGATCCACTTCACAGGTTCAAGTACAAATGCAGTTCATCCAAAGATCACTGTGGACAATCACTCCTCCATCTCCATAAATCCAAGCAAGATAGTCAGGAAGGATTTGTTTGTCGAGACATTCAGACTAAGACACGAAGGGGACCAGTACAAGTTCGGTCAAGCAAAGGATGCAAAATCGGTTAGTGATATTCATCAGTTGTATTGGAGGGAACTCAATCCATTGTTGGTCCAACTCACACAAGGATCTTTTCACATACCGAAGGTAGTTCAAAAGGACAATGGTAAATTATGCAAAAAAAGGACACTTTATCTCTGTAATCAAGCCCTTCAACATCGTGTCGCTGATTACGATTTCTACCTGTATTACTCCAAACGGATGGATTTATGTAATGAAGTAGGTCTTGTGACAGAGGTGGCAGACGAAACCATCTTAACAAGCGGGTTCAATCAAAACCTTTATCCACCCTCCCTCTCTTTCATTCAGTCAATTAGCCTGTCACCGCTCTACTCATACCAAACGAAGGAGGAGGCATTTTCACAGAAGTGGGGTTGCACTCTCGAGATAGATGCCCAACCTAGTTACGTAAAAAAAAGCCTTGAATCAAACCTCGCCATTGGCGACTGCACCCTAACCTATTTAAGCGTAACTTCAAGACATGACAGCACTGTAGGCAAGCGTCTCTTCATCAAACCAACCTGGAAGGAGAGGCTCTTCTTGCGATTTCGTTATTCTAAACGTCGATACACGTGTTTATGAAATTCACAGTCACCACATATCATGAGTTTCTCCTAGAGTTTATTAATCCACTCAGTGTATTTTATTTGTTTTTTTAATTATCCTTGTATTTACTTACAACTATTTTCCTTCTAATTTGCATTAATTTTACATTGACGTTTACTTGGAGCACTGCGTTCTTCCTCATTCTCGCACTACATAAACTCGGATCCAGGATGAAACGACTTCGCCGTCATTAAACGAACATCGCACTATTAGCGCTGCAAAGTCTTAGGGTGATGATCACAAGGACGTGTTTTTCGCTATATTCATGTTATTTGCGTCCTCTCCATTTGCCATAGCTGTCACAATGTCTAATGAGCCAAATCAAGCATTCATCAAGTGCCATGCGATTTGACAGGCACCGCCTATTTCAACGGTGATCTGCTAAGCTGCTACGCGGAGTCAGGTGTTGAGGTTAAGTCCTCGAATTGACCGCTTAAACAGTGCTGCACGGCATTCTCAGTCTCTGTGATCTGCACTTATGCTTAATGGCAGGGCCTTCAGGAGAGTTCGAGACACTCTTTTCCTTCCATCCACTGGTCATAAGCTAATCATTTGCATTAGTGTTTTTTATCATGATCCCAAGAAAGGCTCAAGGTGATAGGACACTTACGTTTCTCCAAGAGAGACGAAATGAATTAATCACACATGCTGCGAATGATTCAACTTGTAATACCGATAGGAAGAATGCAGCATACTGCACAGCGAATGGCAGAGATAAAGAATTTGTACCAGCTCAGTACCTCGTGACTTAATCATCAAATCGGCTTGCCGTCGAACTAACGTAAGCATAAGTTTGAGACGTGCCAGCTTGAGTATAAGCATCCAGCATCGAAAATGAACACACAGAGGTGTATCAAAGCTAGAGTTATGTGGAGTCTGAGGTAGGTAAAGAGCAATAACATTTTTCTCGCGTTTTTTTAAATGGTTATTTATATTGCTACTAGTACAAGTGCACTAGTTATAAAAGGGTATTTTTGAAACCAGTTTTGAAATCACGACCTCTTTCCGATTTGTGGACACACATTACCAACCTCCAAGTTTGTTAGAGCAAAGGGATGTAGTTTGAGGTGTTTTCAGTAAAGCTTATTTAGTAAAAGGTGGAGAAACTGATATGCTAATTTATTAGTGCATGAATAAAGTCTTAGGAAAGATTAAAGCACGATGCAAAGGTGACGAATATAAGAGATGTGCAGAAGGTAATTACTTACTGCCGCATAGAAAAATCCAGAAATTGTCGTGTCCCAGCAAATGGAGGAAGGGGAAATCTAGCAGACGCAAGTCACTCTGAAAGGTTTGCCTGATTCTGCGGCATCCATGTGACGCCAGCGATGCACTACTGCACGATGTCAGAGTGCCGATCCCAGCCACTTCATTGGTCAATTGAGTGACCAATCACAACGCGGGGATAAGTTGCGTGTACGTGCTTGCGCACGCACCTATCCACGATTGCAGAGAGATTGTGCAATAGTGACCTTTTTGCCTGCCACTGCCACGAATGTCAGTTGCCTTCTGCCTTCCTCCTCCTGCAAGGAAAGTAGCTGTGATAACTTTTCTTTCATTACTTTGTGCCCATGGTCAATTGGCAGTTCTAACCAAATGCCGTCTTTTATGACCAGCTTTACTGCACTTTCTAACTAGAGATCCCGACTAATTGTGTTATCTATTCATCAACAGGGATTCAAACTTTTTGCTCCACCTCTTTATTTCTGTTACACGATGTACCTTAAGGGTCAGATAATTTTTATGACAAATAGGCCCCTCGTATTTGCACACTCGTAATAAATAGCAAAAGAAGGCTCTCGGCTTTTGGAAAATACTGATTACTCATGGTCTCGAAGTCGAAATTGCATCTCATTATCTAACCAATGATTAAAGTATTTTGCCGCCAACCGATTACAGTGGGCCTCATCAGAAATACACTCATTGCCATGAAGTTGGCATTTTGATTGGTGTGAGCATTTCTTGCACCCTATACATAGTTTTCAAGGCATTGTTTTGCCTCCATGTCAGAACATATGCTCCCTAAGTGCGAAGAAAACACCTAGTCGTCTCGGTGTGTATGATGATTCTTTTGTTGCTGCTGATCTCGTTCCTGTGTGTTGACTGGCTTCGAAGGCTCATGTTGAATGTAACTCCATAGTTAGTACTTTTGCGAATACCTTGATGTTTAAAATACATGGGTATAATTAGTTGAAATAATTCTGTGCAATATAAAAGCAGTTAAGGTGATTGCAGAGTACTACCGCCTGAGCAGCTTCAAGGTCGATGATGACAGCCGTCAGGTGAGCCATTTTAGGGGCTCCATCTGTGAGCATCACTGCTTCACAGTTTGTAGATTTTTCAGCCACAAGCAGTGGTTTATTAACAGGTTTGCCATGAGTGTAGGAAACTAGAGGATACATACTTCCGAGGATCCTATGATAGCGCAATAATGTATATAAGGCCATACAATGGTGGCTCCAGCGCATTTTAGGGCATTGTTTAACGAGGGCACGTGCACCACATTCACTGAAACTGAAACTTTTTATTCAGTTTTTGGCATTAAGTAGACGTGCTTTGGTTGTAAGTGTCCTTCAAGATTTAATTGAATCTGATGCACTTTCGGCGCTCAAGAAGCACCGACTTATTGCATAAAAGCTAATTGGTATTTATTCATGTAACCAACGCCCACGCAGCGTACTAGAACCAGTTTTAATAAATAATATCCCTTGATCAATGGAATGATTTTTAAAAAATTTATACGAATTGGACTTAAAATGGACTCGGAAGAGTACTTGTCAAGTGCCTGTGCTTACAGGTAGAGACTCAATTACTTACACTTGAGCCGCACCACAATTTTTATGGTTATTTAAATGCTCTTTATGATAAAAAATGGTTTGAAGCAACTTTATTAGGTCTTTGGCTGACCCAAAATATTTCGAAGCGCTTTAGTTGGTTGTACTTTAAAACATACCGCGTGACGACCTTCACGATGCAACGCGCAGGTCATCTGGTCTTTGAGTTTTCCAACTAGCCCTTCTTGTTTACAGTCTTCATATCCACTTCCTGATCCAATGACACATGAAGGGGATAACTGGAGCGCCAATTTTCTTGGTTGGGTTACTTATTGTTTCCAATGGCACCTAATAGTATTTTGTGCTCGGTGGAATGAATCATTTTCACACCCTTCCCATCACATTTCCTACTTCTTAAAGTGGACTTAAATGGGTAATGAGTTATTATCTCCTAAATTGGAAATTTTTCAGTTTCCTTACCTGATGTGTGCTATGCGCGGTTACACGAGCAGCAGTCTAGGCTTTTGCGGCATTGCCCCTTCCAACAGGAATCCTCTCTCCTCCTTTGTGATTCAAGCATTCACCTTGGTCACTGATCATCAGCATCATTCAAACCATTGTATTTGGCTCAATTTCATCATCCAAATTAGCATGCACACATCTCCGAAACCACTTGGCTCCGCTACGTAGATAGGCATTAAATGATGTCGAGCAATCACACTGCTGGATGGGCTTTTATAGCTGGATGGATGGTTCTCCACTAGGTGTGCCACGTACTTGTACATGGTAATGGGCTCCAAACATTCTCGTTTTATTTCACAATGATTAGCTTCCTGGCGTATTAAAATGCCCTTTGGCTGCATATTGATGTTTTTTTTCGTTTTAAAATAATAATAATAATAATTTGGGTTTGCTAGCGACACTACGTAGGCGGACAAAACAATGAGACCAAGAGAGCCTCTACTTGAGTGTTCACCGTGTATCAAGGAGTTGATTTTCTCCTTCTTATTCGACAATCTTCTTCGAAGTAGGCTGTAGCGTGTCCACAATAATGATAAACATACTTGCAGCGGCGGTATTACACGCGGTAGTAAGTACCAAGTGTTGCCTCTCCCGCGCTAATAGCCTTCCCACTTATCCCAGGCCAATCAAGATGACAGACAGCAGTGGTAGTCTGTGAATGCAGGCAACACCGAATGGTCTTTGAGGTATTTGTGCCAACAAGAAATCCACACCAATTTGGTGATGCCAACTTCAGTTGCTCTGACCGTCAACCCTACTGAGGTTGCCATTCCATTAGTGATATAGCAGTCAATTGAGTGGCGTCCACGTCCCAATGACGATCTTAAGTCCATGCTTTAGCTACGATAGTTCCATTCCCGAACCACGAATCGGCAGTCTTTCTGTAGGTAGGCTAAGCATAACTATTCTTAATTAAGACAAGGCAGTTGCATACTACGTAATCGAGATAGCCTGCAATCTCGATGACAAAGTGAAGAGTGTTTTTCCAGGCTTTATATTTCATTAGCTTTGGAAGCTTTCCGGGCAATTATGAAAGCTGAGCTAAGTGTTCAAATGTGGTCAAGGGTAATTTCAAAGAAAAATTGAAATTTGTCTTTCTACCATGTGGAATGAGCCGTATTATTAATCAAGCCCATTTGACAAAAGGAATGATTGAATAATCTACTGCTACCATCCCTTCCGGCTAAATGTTTTGGAAATTCGAGCATAATAAGTAGATCAGAGTGCTACTGACGAAGAGGCTATTTGAATATAGGGGTAAAAGGAGCCTTTCCTCAGTCTGAGAATGGCACTACTTTCAGTTCTTCAAATAGTGGTTGAAACGGTGCTGGTGCCAAATCAGAACAGTCAAGAGCCTGTTCCGTGATGGTCAATTTCTCTTGGAACCCAGTGATGATTGTGTTGTCTGGCAACTCAGTGGCTTTCTGCGGGGATTGTGCAGCACCGCAGAATGAGAAAATCACACAAGTAAGGGGAGTTCATTTGGCAACATTTTGGGTTCATTTTACTTAACTGTTCTCGTGAAAGAAATGTGAATTGTGGCCGTTGGGTGTGAGCTCATACTCGTGTAATCCGTTCCTCCTCTGTTAGGCCGTCATCAAACACTAATGCTTTGGAAATCACACAGCCGCACCACTGCAAGAGATCATCAAGTTTGGCTTCCAACACAATTTCACCTACTTTACCTGTTCGATCTCTAGAAAAAAAAAACTAGGTCTAGACGAATGAATTTTTAAGGTATTCACTCACACATCACCATAAGAGGCTCGCGTTTCACAGTAGGGGATTAAATGTGGTGCTCTAGATGCAGTGGGGTAATGCTAACCATGATCTGTGAAACATCGTAAGCGTTATTTTAGACTACCCATGCCTATAAAGCCTTTCATGGACCAAAAATAGCTGCCGCAATTAACCACCTCTCTTCGGTCTCTTTACTGCTCCCACTTCCAATTTGCATACGGTGTGTGAGGCGCCTTTAATGACAATGCAAATTTCGTCGATGCGTCACTTCTTCTGCTCTCTGACGCACGGTTTGAACCGAGTCAGGTCAATCAACTTTTTGCTACTGTTTTAGGCTTCCAATATCGCAACTCCTTTTACTGAATGCATCAAAACTTACGGACCAATCCAGGTGATTGGTGATTTTTTGGATCAACAGCTACTTGACGCTGGTCTTCTTCATCCTTTCAAATATTATTTACAAGTTTGTACATATTTTGCAAAATTCGATATTCACATGACAAAAAATTGACCTTAAATGTTTGGCAAAATGTTTGCAGCTGGTCGCAAACGGTTCCAGTGCATAGTAGACAATTCCAACGGTCTCCACCGAGCACCAACCACTCACTGATGTTACCCGTCCGAGGTAGTCAGCTAAGTAGTCGACAAAGTGAAACTAAAGTTGAGAATACAGAACCCATAGTAAAAGCTCAGCTATGACTTCAATACTTCCTCCATTCGTAGCCTAGTTGTCATGCCTTGTCTGTTAAATGCAGTAGCAGCAGCAGCACTCAGGCATTTCCAACAGCAGTTGCAAAAAAAGGATGTTTCAAATGGTCAAGGACGCAGAAGATCACGCTGCTTGTCGTTATTGGCTTTGTTGATTGCATGACATTTCACTGTCCTTCTGAAGGCAGCCAGAGGCAGGGAGGGAGAGGAGAGGTAGAGGTGGCTAGCATATCGGATGCTATTGCCTATTTTGTGGAGATATCTCTCTCAGGAAAAATGTGCTATGCTAGACCAAGACCAAAGCTGTGCGCGATGTGACGCAATTTTGATCTTCGTTTAAGCGTTTACTATCGTAACAGCTCATTCCTCCCTTATCTGGTTCCTTATATGGCAGACGTTAGAAAAGACCAACACTGTAGACTGTAAATTATAGAGGAGAAAGCCAAGGTAAGAAAAGTATTCATAGATTGATGGATTACTTTAGTGGGTTTAGCACCATGAAGCTATCGCCCCCTTCTGCAGCATTCAGATCTACTTTTAACCGCTGCTTAGCTTAGCTGTATCGCTTGTTCAAAGTTGCCTGGCTGCATCTTTTCTGCGAGGCAAGAGATGTTGGAATGCAAAGTTCTGCCAAAATGGGTCACCGTAGTTGCAAAAGGCGAACATAACTGTGGGATGTCAATGCATTATCGTGAGTCATGAGCCAACTTCCTTAGAGCCCCAAGGTTGGAACGAACAGGAGATCAGGAGGGCACAGCTCTTTTAACTCCATGTACACTAGCTGAATCATCCTCCAATGCAGCGTAAACATGTATTTATAGTACAGTGCATTGCTAATCTAAGTGTGGTCAAGATTTATTCAACGCCTCAAACACGCGAGGACTAATGCAGTCTTCAGAGGCAACATTCCCTTCCAACAGATGACAGACTGACTGAAATGGAACGAATCCATGGAAGTGGTGATTTAACAAAACCAAGGGATCCATGAATGAATAGATAAATCACTACTTCATAGGGTGTTGACCAACCACTTGTGCTGACATTTCTCAAGGGTGAAGAGGAGTAAGATCTGTGAAGGTATAAGCTGAACAAGGCCGACTGCACAGCCTTCTACCTTGAATCAAATCCTGCCGTATCTATCGTACAGGTTGATTGCCAAGTCCACTAGGACCCCATTAATTTGCCCTCCTCATTTGAACGCTTTGATTGAAGGCTGGGGTGAGGTACCACAACCTCGAATTCGACTTAAACCGACCCTTACAATTCCCTGGACAGCTGATCGAAGATCGCACATGTGTGACTCAATGCCCAACATTTAAACATGCACTCAATTTACGCCTGAACCTATCCCAACTGCCATACTGATTGACTGTGCCTCAAGCCCACAGCCTTCTGCGCCCCCATTAGAGAGCTATTTGCAGGCATATTTATCGCTGGTAAATCCAAGTCACCCATAATTTCTAATTGAGTAATAAATCATAAAACCATCAACTTCTACACATTCAGCAACCCAAATTGCTTATTCGGTTTAGCTCCCTCACCTCCCGCCCCCCATGCCACAAGAAAACAAAACATCATCACAATCGATGGTGCAAATGTGTATCGGCTTATTTACATAACCACAACAAATTACCGTCTGAATAGCCTGAACAGCGGGTGCCGCCCTTTCGCCCTTTCGCGTCGGGCCGCGGCCGTTGACGAGGTGTCCATGTAAATAGCGTCATCGGCACCCGAGATAGAGGCCATCTGTCCAGCCCGCCGCACGAATCCCGCACCCCGTCCACCCTTCGCCGTGCGTCCACCACCAAACCCATCTGGATCTACTGGCAGTGCCTCCTCCATTGCATCCTCGTCCGTGCTGGCTAGCACGCGGTGCAGTAGCTCTGCTTGCTCTGCTTTTGTCCCCAGTCGCAAATTCTCCTTCTCCATCCCTGCAAGTCGAGTGATCACCTGAAGAGGGCAAAAAAGCACGTTAGCAACAGGATAACCCAGTCCCGTAGGGAGAAAATCTGTCATTTCAATTCATACAAACCTTGTACGCATAACCCTGATTGACGAGAAATCGCTGTCGTTTGAGAGCGTACTGCATCTCCATGGTGTCCTGAGAGACAAGAGAGTAGAAGAAGGCATTGTATGCCTCGGCGTCCATACCTCGCTTGGCGCGGAGGATGCGACCTAGACGCTGCGCCTCCTGCCTTCGGCTGCCACCATGCATGCTGATCTGAATGAGCACTGTGGCCTCCGGCAGGTCAAACGAGTTGTCTGCCACTTTGGAGACAAATATCGCCGGCACCTGTACCAGGAAAGTAGGGACGAAAAACCAACCTGATGATTAGTTGGCCGTTAAAGGCATTCCTTGTGGACCTCACTCAAAACCAACCAGCCTTCATCTTTTCTACATTTTTAAAATGAGCCTACTCTTATGATTACACGCCTTGTGGAGAAATGGTAATATGGGAATTTAGACAATATTTAGCAGTAAAATATATTCACGAAGGTTGCACAACCTTCATAGAAAGGAAATCAGACAACAAATGATTTAAAACGAAGATGGCAATAGGCAACTTTCCTTCAAAAGCTCACTAGTTAGAAAAGCCAGTGGCGAACAAGTGGAGGTTGTCATTAATTATTTATTCAATGAGTTTGTAATTGAAAGAGATTTTAAGGACTTTAATCTTCGAATAAACGGAAGACCAAGATACGCGCCCTGAAAACTCCTCAGCTCCTACATTTTGCAAGCACCTACGTGCAAAGGAATCACCTTCCAGAATATTCCCACTGATGACACATCAAAAACGCTAACCGGTTTCAATATTAGCATAAGGCAGATCCTGATTAAGTAGTGATCCCAGGCTTTACAGACTGTAAATCGTTCGCAACAAAGACATAGTCCAAACGTGACCAGAAAGTCGATCCCAAACTTACATTCAGGTTATATTGGAAGTTCTGCAGGATCTGCATTCTTTCACTTTGACTAGTCGGGCCATAAAGGTACGGACGACCCATCTTCTTGGCATAATACTTTAGTGCGAAGACGTTATCAGAGAAAACAATTATCTTGTCATTCCGTCTCTCATGGTACCTTATGAGGAATTCACAGGCGCGGAATTTGTTCGGGTTCATCACCGCCAACAGCTGTTTTTTCATGCTCTTCATCTGCAAAATGATGAAACATGAATTAGTGGCACTGTCAATCTGTAAGTAGCTGGTTTTATTTCTGTTGCAAACCTGAAGATACTCGCGGTAGAACTCGGAAGTCATGGGGCACCACACCTCGGCGCATTGCACCTTGGCGATGAAGCCGCGTTTCTGCAACTCCAGCCAATTGGCTTCGTAGATTTTAGGTCCGATTAGAAAGTTAAGATCGGTGATTTTATCGTCCTCGCGCACTAGAGTGGCGGTGAGGCCAAGCTTGCAGTGCGCCTGCACCATAGTGAGAACACGACGGAACATCCTTGCTGGAATTGTGTGCACCTGACACAAGAGACAAGTTTTTTTGGACAACAACCACAAAGGAAGGGTCATAGGGGGCCAAAGTGTATTTTGGAAGCAACTTAACTTAAACCTGAGCTTCGAGGGAATCGGTGTTCAGTAACAAAAAACCAAAGAAATCGCTAATTCAAAACAGCAAACCGATTTATTCTCCGAGAAATTTATCAATTTATAAGCGATGACCTTCCTTTGTAGCGCAAGCTCACCACTTTTAACATCAACAAAAAATTTCACACTATCGTCATTACAAGAACAATTCCCCATTACCTTCATTGCCCGAAATGTGGACCAAATTCATCTTCTTGCAAAGCAGTTTGTGAATTTATTTCCATCTTAAAGCAAGTTGCACTTCAAAAACGTCAAAAAAACATTCGTCTATAAAAATCCAAGGTTGCTTTTCATCTCATGTGGTCATGTTTTTTGGACGCACAATCATTTTAAGAATCTTGGGCTGAATTTAAAAACAGGCGAATGGGAGAAACGACTAGAAGACGACCGAGTAACTGAGGAAGCAGGAAAGCGAAAAATGTGAAGAGTAAGATTGGGGGAAAAAAATTAAAATGAACAAATAATGAGAATCACATACTTCATCGAGGACCATGAGGCCCCACTCCTGACCCTTGATCCATTCCATGAGGCGCTCAGCCTCGTATGAGCGCTTGCCGGAGAAGGCGATCATGGAGTAGGTAGAGATGCAGATGCACGTACTCGGCGAGGGACGGTCGCGGGCGTCAGAAGTGAATCGGAGAATTTGGCTGTCCTCTGCGGTAGACCAGAGCCTGAATTGGCTGCGCCACTGCTCCACCGCCACTCCACTAGTGCACAGGCATAGTGTCGGCTTGCGTACCGTGCACGCCGCTGTCACACCTACCTACACCACGGAGAGCGGCCAAGGCGAAAAAAACGGAAAGAAAGTTGAAGTTGAGTGCGGTTCTACTTTATCAGATTACAGTAAGAGACAATTTCAACATAAGAAAAAAAGTACTGCTGAGAGGAAAAAGGCTGGTGATGAAGCTCAATTATGGTTAACAGCAAATCAGCATCAAAAGCAGTGGGTACTAGTAAATGAAAAAAAATATAGCTCCTCGTGATTCCATAGAGCGGGACATCTAAAATTGAAAGCAGAAACTCAATAACGGCACTAACCCTAGCAGAAAACAATCACGGAGACCAGTGAAATCACCCACGGCCAGAAAAAGAAAAATATAAACTGTCTTCATTTTGAAGTCGAGAAAGATGTGCCATACATGGGGAAGCTAAGCGAGGCACTTGATCTTAAAAGGTCATTTCAAGGCCACTATGCGTTCGCAGTAGAGGGACGCAAAAACAATCCTCTGCGTTCACTGTAAGCCAACAATGAGGTTATGGCAGACCCTTGTTGTTAGCAGAAAAGGGATGGTAAGACAATACATTTAGGCATGGGGGAAAGAATTTGGCCGAGAAAAGGTAGACAGCGAATAATCCGTCAGATCAACAAAGCACTAAAACTAATTACTTGCGAGTCATTGGGCCGCGTCCCGTGGAGGAGAGGAAGGCAGAACGCACAGACGCGTTCCAACGTTAACGTCATAAAACATCAAGCCAGACTCCGGAAACAACTCTCACCCATGCTCCAAGAACAAGAGACGCCAGGTAGGGTTATCGATGAATGATTTCAAAAGAAGCCAAATTAACGTTCTTTTTACTGGGAAAAATGTGGACAAATTGTAATAGACGCGTTGCGAAAAACCAATTGGGTCCTGCAAAATAAAAATTTCCAAAGCTTCACGTTCCTAACAGATTCCTAGTTTTGATTTAAGAACGAAAAGCACTTTCGAAAGGTTAAATTACCTGACTCGGTAGCATGTTTATAAATCGACTGAAAAAAACGATTTCCTAACCATAGAATAATTGAGCGTCAAATAAGGCAAAAAACTGACTTAAATATTTTGAAATCCGTAAAAAAACATAGGAGCAGTAGAAAGCGTTCCAACTGCTGGAAACACCAATGTAAGAAGCGGTACGGCTAGTAACGTTAGCTGTTGGCGTTAATATTATTATCAAAAGCATCGGAAAAAGTGCGCATAACACGAGAATTTACTGTCCAAGATGCCCCGGATACTCGTGAAACGCTTCATCGGAGATATGAAAAAATTCCTCTCCATATCCCATTCAGAACAACTCTGTGAACAACTATTTATAAACGTGTGGAAAGCGGTAACAGTGCTCGCCCACGTCGACCATAATGGGCAGTCAATAGGTGCTTACGGTACAATTACGGTGATTAGAAATGCAAACTTAAACAACGCAAATCGCTGATGAGCATTGGTGACCCATAAGTCTAAGTGAAAATCGCAGGACCGTTTTGGTAAATGTGAGCCAAATCAAAAATATGCCGAATCAAAGCCCCTTAAATAACATCGAAGACAATTCCATCAAAACAATGAAAACCTTATGAAAAGATGTCGATACTGCACCTCGAGAGTCCGACCAAAAAAAGGCATGGAAGATGGAATAACAACTTAAAGAATGGGATCCAGTAGTTTTATCATAGAATGGAAATCTAAAACCAGCAACTCACAAGTGTCTTCCCCGCACCACAAGGCAGTACGATAACTCCAGAGCGCGCACGTCCATTACCAAACATTTTCCGGAGGCTCTTCTCCTGATAGGGTCGCAGAGTAGTGCTCGCTCTAAGATCCACACTCATATCCTTATTCAACTTATCCTGCCGAAAGTCATACTCAGCCAGCAACGGCACCTCCAGCTCCACACACCTCCGCTGTAGTCGTTCAATTTCATTCTGCTGCACCTCAATCGCCACCGTCTCAAAGGACTTCAGTCTCCCATTCCCTTCTCCTTCCTTCTCTCCAATTATACCTTTAGCGGCATCTTCGTCGTCATCCTCATCTTCTCCCTCTTTGTCTCCTGCCGCACCTTCAATACCCAACTTTTCGATATCCAATGCATCGGGATCACCATTAGAATCCTCTTCTTCCCGCATCTCCGCGTTCACAGGCATCGCCTCCACCCCTTCCACTTCCTCCTCTTCCGCATCAATGGCAGCGTAGAGCCTCAGAATATCCTTTAAACCCCCATCCGAAACGGAGTTCTGCACCTCTCCTGTGCCATCAGCAGAGGAGGCATTCCTAGAGGCATCTTTCGTCTCCACACCGAGGGCGAGAACCGTGTCGGAGGTATCAAACTTGTGCAATGTCACCTCAGAGAGACCCTCAGCGGTGGGAGCATTCACCAAGCACTCCTTGATCACCGGATCCGCAGCGAGTTTCTTGAGAAAGGCGCGCTGATTACTCTCCACGTAGAAGTGTCCACCTCGGAGAACTAACTTCGCCTTGCCGTAGGAGAGGGTACAGGAGCGAATATAGGCTATTATACCCGGAGGAAGATCGGTTTTACAGAGGCGTCGGAGGCAGCCGATGATCTCGCTGGTGCGAAGACCGACAGAGACCGCAGCATAGAGGGAATAGGAAGTCAACTTGTACTCGTGGATGTGTTCTGGACGGCAGACGGGTTCGGCAATGGCAATTAGGAAGTCCTGCGCCTTGCTGGCAAGGGGACCAAAAGTTTCGAGAAAAATGTGACCGTCTGGACCAACCCAAAGTGGACGGGTAGGGTGATCAGAACGAAGAGTGAGGAGTTCACGGAGGTCCTTAGCACCGAACTCGTCACGAGGCGTCGGTGTGACAGTGGTGGCACCGCTTCCCTGCGTGGCGGTGCCAATGGAAGTGCGAGAAATAACTCGCTCTTCATCCGCCTCTTCCATCTCCTCGTAATCCTCATCGTCCTCAAAATTAGTATCCATGGTAGTGGTGGCAAAACTGTCGTTGCTAGCCTCCTGGTCGCTGTAGGAGGGCTGGAGATCGTTCAAACCGACAGTTTCATCTAAACGAGGTCGCTTTTGTACAGGCCGGGAACTGCGGCGTGAAGCCCGCTTCTCCAACTTGGGCATTTTCTGCAATACGAATGCAATCCCATAACGATGAATTCTTTAGAAACTGCGTAAATCAGTGTATTTTACAAGACTTACATAAATGGCAATTCTATATTTATGAATTGACACGGAAAGTACAGACACTTTACTTTTCTGAAGATACTCAAATTACCAACTGAAGACACTACTAGACAATGCTAACAACAACCCATGTGGTAGTGGACTAACAGGTGGAATAAATTAACGCATCATAAGCAGCACTGGCTGCAGCATGAACAACATAGGCTCTAAACCACTATATCAAACAAAGTTGTATAAAAGGGTGTAGTGCTAGCTATTACAGGCTAGTATAATTTTATCACAAAATTTTGGCAGTAATGTAATGATTATTCTAAGCAGATTATGATTAAATAATGTTGCATAGGTACAATAAAGGTACCGTAAAACTTCCCTGAAAACAAAAGAAGACAATACTCGGGCAGGGTATAGCTATTCCGCATAGGGTACAGCTAGAGGCTATCGGCATAAAAACACAATTTTTTAGTTGTAATTTTAGCAAGACATTGGTTGCCTACTCCTTCTGCATCCGTCTCTAATCTCTTCAATTCAGGAGAAAGAAACATAAAAAGCAGTTTACATGAACATAGTACTGAAAAGGTTATAGATTAAAATTCTCGAGAAATTAAAACTTAACCTGTAATACTTTGTTTGTTCGAACTGCCGGTTTCGGTCACTTGGGTGGCCGTATTGTACTAGACGGTTGGCTGGCCTTTGGGCCGTGCCAACAGCCCCCAAGCCCTCTGTTTCCAGAATATATATTCTGCCCCAGTACTATGCCCTCTTTTACCTTAAAAGGAGTCTCCGGACGCTACATTAGTGGCAGCGGAAAGCGGACCCGACTTTGATGGATTCTATCCTGCTCAATGCTGCTTCTGGCAAACTTTGGCGGTGTGAAAGAAGTGCATGTGCTGTGGATGGGAGAATCCCTCACATCCTATAACAGAAGGGTTGAGATCGACGTTCATCTTCGGCACCTCCCTCACCCTCGTGTTCGACAGGGAAGCTATTAACAACTGAAGCGACACTAGCCGTGAACCTTAAGTCCAGTGCAACTGTCAAGGAGGATCAGCGACGTTGTGGTCAAGCATTTTCCATAGGTTTTCTCTCCTGTTCTCAGGCAACTTGCCTCCCTTCGCCAAAATGTGTATCTACAGATGTAGAATGTGCAGGATGCCATTCGATAGCATCGTTGCATGCTTTTTACACTTGATCACGTGCATCCCGTTCCTATGAGACCCGATTGCCCCATTCACTCGGGGTTCTACGATACCCTCGCTTTTCTTCCACGGCATCAGACAGGCCTGGGATCACAACTTGTGTTGTGTGTCTCCATTCGTCCAAAAACTTGGATTCGTACTCCCATCTTTCATTGAGCCACACTATCGTGGGAGAGGAGGACTAAGATATGCGCATTTGCTGCACCGAGTGCTACGCAGAATTGATGGCACTACAAGAAGACATGCGCTCGAATCTCGATGCCTGACACGGGTAGCTCGGGGGTGCTTCTCGCAGCACTGATTATGTTGTGATGGCTGACACGAGAGGCTGACCAAGGGGAGCGTCGGGGACGACTCTCGAAAGAAGAGAGTGGCTGTGTAATACTTTGTTTGTTCGAACTGCCGGTTTCGGTCACTTGGTTGGCCATATTGTACTGAGTCGGTTGGCCGGCCTTTGGGCCGTGCCAGCAGCCCCTAAGCCCTCTGTTTCCAGAATATGTATTCTGCCCCAGTACTGTGCCTCCTTTTACCTTAAAAGGAGTCTTGGGGCGCTACATAACAACTTATCAGGGATTGACTAAGTTATGCCAATCACGAAGATAAAGCCACAGGGTCTTAGGGCTTCCTCGTAGGTGAGAGAAGTTACAAAACTCAGACAGAATACATGCCTTTGAAGTGTAGAGGGGGCTGGAGCTACTGGCATGACTCAGCATGCAGCCCACTCAGCGATGGCCCAATGTCCTGATTTGAGAGTTAAACAAATAATGTATACCATTAAGGGCAAAAAGTGCGTGGTCAACATACAGAAGGACCGAACGACCACTGGCAAGCCTCGCAGGCCATATTGCTCAGCGGGTCAGGTGCGATCAAACCTGAATGAAGAGCCGAACAAATAGTTAATGTATGGCTAACACATCATGCACACTTTTGCCTGAACTATTCCATTCAATTTCGAATAACTCAGTGAAATAAATGAGCATCTAAAATAAGCATCCAGCATACCTGTATTTTAAGGGTAAGCATGGGTCTCTTATAAATATTTGCAGACTCTTTTAAAAATTCGCACATTTTCTGCTAACCTGATTCATTTATTATTGCTGCGAAGTTAAGTTTGTGGTTCGCCTTGTTTAGTCGGATATACGGAACACACTGAGGAGCGTTTGTAGGTGGTAATACAAACAGGCGGGTCTGTTACGGTGTGCTTCGTAGTGTTACCTGTATGGAGTCGAAACGGGTCCTATCCGTACAGAGCCATGTCGTCCACGGATATGTTGGAAATAAAAGCGCAGTGTTTCCTCTACAGGTTTGTTCTCGTCGTGGCTCAATTCACCCTTTTGAATAGCTTCATAATTACGAAGTCGACAACATAAATTCTGTCCAATTGTCCTGCCATACCCGTAGTCCTTCTTTCAATTTAATATCCTTCAGAGTATATCCACTGTAGTGGACAAGTTTTGACTCGGAAACATTTGGACTCCATATATGATTCATTGAGACAGAACGGATCTGCAAATTATGATGCTCTACTTACGGGATACGTTGGTGATTCAGATTTTCTCATACAACTGGCTGAAATTGCTGTGGAAACCAAGTCAGATAATCCATCTTGTAGATTCTGTATGTTTCTCTTGGTTTACCTTATTCCCTAGATTGTGATCCTGTTATTGGTGACAATGGTCATATCGTAAGTGAATGGGCTTCAGATTCCCCATTTTTAGTATGTACCAGAAGAATTGATTCCAATCTACAGAGAGAAAATACTGCCGGTTGCCGACATTTTGTTGCCTAATCAGTTTGAAGCTGAGTGAGTTTCAAAAAGATACACGTTTATCTCATACAGGCTCCTAACCGGATGCAAAATTACCGATGAAGACTCTGCATTCCACTGCATTGATCTGCTTCATTCGACTCATGGCATTCCTACTATCATTCTTAGTAGCACTGAACTATTCTTCGAGGACGAACAGGGTCTCAAGCAGCTTGCCACTTACATTAGCTACCGCCCAGATCTTGCTGAATTAAGGAAATGTGGCAAGTTCAGTGGGGATTTGGGTCAAAAAGGCAAGGCATTCTCTATGAATGGCTCATTTTTCTGTTTGTGTTTTAATGGGAGTAACTCTCTATTCCTTTTCTATTTTAGCTCAACGTGTTCGCGCTCTATTCCCCAAATTGGAGGCTACTTTCTTTGGTACTGGTGATTTGTTTAGCAGCCTGACGCTGATATACTTTGAAAAGAACAACGGCAACCTTGACATGGCGGTATGTTCTAGTTAGATTCTTTTGTTAGCTTTTAATAATGCGCCAAATACTTGTAAACCTTCGATTCTTTGACTCGACTTAAATGGTCTCATAAGCTTGATAATAATTAGAAAAAAGAAAAAGACGATATTTCTTAGTTTTGTTATTCTAAAAGGCAATATGTCGAATTGGTTCGTAGTTTCTCCTGTGTCATGGTGCCACGGCGGTGTTAATATCACTTCCTGTTTGCACAATAAAACATTTAAAAAACCTAGTCATGTTGATCGTAACGGCACCCTTTATCACAATCTAATCCCTGCTACTCCGATTTTTTTGCCCGGGTGTTGTCCTTACTGCAAAAAATATTCGGTTATTTTTCGTTTGCAGAAGGTGCTCTATAAGATTCAGTGTACAATGCACGCTGTTCTCAAACGAACGTTGGAATATGCTGAAAACCTCAACTCTGGTAGGCCACTAGTAACTTGTCATGGATATGAAAACTTCTAGTCTGATCTTTTTTGATATAATTTCTCCATGTATATTGACTGCTTCGGCCATAGATTACGATCAAATGTGGTGCGGTTCTGTTGCTAGCCGTTGAGGATTTGCTAGAATTTGATGACCTTCTCGTTGTGAGTCGATGTAGATTCAGAAATCCCGTTTCTGCAGGGCTCAGAGGTAGCGGACGGCCAACGAAGTCCGAAATTTTGAATTTTGGAACTGTCAGTGCCGCTGCTAGTGTGGTGCCTCAGTAGCTTCTGAAAGTAGCGCTGTTGCAAGCTGGGAGTCTGGTTGCTTGGTGGCAGGGACAGAAATCCACGTCACCGTAAAACTCTTATATTTATTTAAAACAAGTGCACATCTACTGCAATGCTTTCTACACCTACTAGATCCCACCAATATGCTTCAAAAGTCTGACCGATACGAGTTGAGGCTCATTCAGAGCGCAAAGGATATCCTCAATCCCCCGGAGTTCGCTTCCGTTCAAGTGACCTTACTTTAGTAACCACTGCCTTCTCCTCGCCCACTCTACTCTCACCGTCGGTTTAATCCCCTGTTTTCTATTTGACTTTTGTAATTGTGACAATAGGATCATTCTTCAGGAATACAGCTCCGATCCTACCTTCTTATGGTGCTTGATTCGTCTCTGAGGTTGTGATAAGACCTATTTGTTGTTGAAATGCATAAGGACTGGGAGCCATGAGTATGATTGACACGTAATGAAACAGCACGATGATTAAAGTGGGGCATCAGAATCACCTCTGAGGATGTAATGCAGCACGCCATTACTATTGGCTTATAGAGGGGACAAGGGCGTGTGGGTAAGGCCAGATGACCTGCACCCAAGGGGAAGGCTGAATCATAGACAGAGAGGTCCACTTGGTTAGTCATGCACTCCCATCCTTTGATTATTGCAATATGGGCCAGGAATGGTAATGATCACAATCTTGTCTCCGACACACTGTTGTCAGTCTTCAAAAGATCAAACTACCTGCACCACATGGCCTCTCCTGTGACGTTGAGATTCTAGCCTTGAATTCGATAACTTTTTTTCATTTGGGTCGGGTCGCTTTATGCCGCCAATAACATACTGTTCCCAAAAATCCCAGGAAATGTGCCCAAACAGTCCAGGTCAATGAAATTTGACTGCGTTTTTGACTCAACCAGTCTGTTTGCAATAGATCTTTGTGCGAATTGCTATCATAAAATGAAAGAGAAGAAACAACGTTGATTGTAACCCATACTGAAACAGTAAAATAAAAATGCCATCTACCTGTGATGGCGACGACAGGCATGACGTGTGCAATTCACTGCTTTATTTTGCAGTACTTTGGACAGGTCTGCCATATGCGCATACCTTAGCAAGCTGAGTAAATCTTTCTTGGGGAATTTGGATCTACCGTCTAATGATCGAAATAGCCCGAGAAATCACTGTTGAATGCCTCGACTTCGTAAAAAGTCATGGCTTTAGGACTAATTTTTCCCCTCAGGACGCTCCATTATCCCTACGGTATTGCACTAGGAGCCATCCCTTAATTTGCCGGCCTAACGCATGCAAGATTTCATTCCTCGTTGGCAATACGCTGTGGCGAAAGAGGAACGGCTCCACTGATTGTCGCCTCGTGTAGCATTCAGTAGGTAAGAGTACAGACTTATCCCTAATCATCTCTCTCAATTGGTCAGGGTCTCCAGGTTCGAACTGAGTTGTTTCTCTTGTCAAAACGCGGATGATACATCTTGCGTGGAGTTTTTCTTCCAAATAGGTCACTTCCACAACGCGCCACACTTGTCTCGACACTCGTTCGCTTCCGCCGCACATATCCAACGGACAGACTTGTGTCTGATTGCGCTGTGCCGCGTTGTGCCATGATTGAAAGACCTCGTCGCCTGTCTTTAAGCCAGCACGCTTTGAGTGTCCCAGTACAAGTAAAGTGTGCGGAGAGCTCCTGCGGAAGTGTTACCGTGCCGAAATTGTGCGCAGTTGTGACACCTCATGTCTCCTACTTGGGTCAACCTGCAGGCTTAATTGAAGTGACAATCAACAATGTTTTTGCATTCATGCAGTAAATAGCATGTCAAGGATTTGGAGCAGGCTGTGCGTCTGTGACATGGCATCCCAGCCCCACACACATCCTCCATTCGAACCCTCATCTCTTGCAGTGCTGTAGAGAGAGAGGACAAGTGAAGCAGGCGGCCACATTAAAGAACGAATGGAGAGTTTGCATTCCTTCAAGAGAGCTCTTGTTTACTGCAAAACGAAAAAGTCCAGTTTTGACTTCAGCAGCCTTCGTGTGCCTGTCATTTGGCAGCTCTCACCAGTTTAAGTACTAATATCAAGTGCTTGTTGTCTGTGAATTACAATCGGCACACTTTTTTATGAAATCATAAGTGAATAAAAAATACTGTTATTATTTGAAGTTAGTCGCAGCATAGTTGCCGCACGCATAGCGACGAGAAGATCCATCCCACTTGCCTTATTACAATGCAAAGTGGATGATCGTGAGTTAAAAGCCATTACAATGAGGAGGAACGTGTCAGTCACTCGAAACGGACCGGCGGGACAAAGAACCCGATTAGGCAAATCTAATAGGATGGCGTCTAAAAGCCTGCCTTTGTTTTCCAACAATCCTCCTACTGCAAAAGGCATATTGCTTTCTCATTTTACCCAAGGTACGCCTGTGGTGCAATCAGCGTGGCTGTGCCTTTAAGGGATGGGGTGAAAACCTCATAAACAGTCGAAATTGGGATATGCCATAACCACCTGTCACTCTTGGTGATGGTATTAGCAATAACAAAAATTAAAAGTACTTAATTCGACAAAACAATAATACCTTTTAGAAGTACAATTGAGAAAAATTGAATAGCTGATGTAAAAGTGCTTCTTATGGATTAAAACAATGAACCACGCTGTATCTAAAATTTAGACTCAGTCAATGAGCTATGAATTTCATCGGTTCCTTGGTGGGCATGTGCACTTTCCCATCTGTTTGGTCAATAAAATTCATTGATTAGCCATTTGTCAGAAAGTCAATAGTTGTTTTGGCTTGTGGAATCTAAGTGGCGAGGCTTATCGCCATTCTAATTGATTTTGCGTTTTAAAATGAGTCATTGAATACTTTGATTTGATTGGCCTGTGCAAAGGGGGCGCTTTGGCAAAGATGCAGCTGTATTGTAAACAAAATACTGCTGAAAGTTTATCAGTAGAGGGACAAATTACGAAAGGTCTGCCTACCGCTCCATTTTACTCCCGTTCCTTGAAAGGTAACTGCATCACCATCAACACACTTTCTATCCAGCTGCGGTTCAGTCGGAATTTGCTAATTAGTTATTTTGAATCTACACAAAGTATGCTTAAGATGCGGTGAATAATTTTCACGAGTGAAATCAGAATACTCAATTTCGATGCACTAAATCAAAGATATGCCTCATTATTTTGTGTCGACTACTACCTTCTATAGTTTATTTCCACATTTGACTCCACTGCCTCTTAGATTGCTGCGGGTTGTACTTACGTCTGGGTCTATCGAACTCCACCCATACCCATAGCCTCCAGCCCTCCCATGTGAAATATCGAGGTTCTCACGTGGATGCTACTTGCCAAATGTATTCGCCATTACTTCTAGCCTGGTCTGTGGTGATTTGTGTCATTTGCATAATGTGAATGCATGCATTCTTGCAGAAATATGGGACCCACATTGTCATATGCAGCGCGAAGAAATAATTTTCCCTCTATATCCATCTGTTCTATCTGCTAGCCTCGTTCACAGGAAAATTGTTCTTTTGTTAACAATTTCGAGTCTGGGCTATTTTTTGCCAGTGAAGTTAAAATGATCAATCGCAACAGCTAGCACAGCTTTTTCAGCAAGGCGAAATTTTTTTGAGGAATTACTCCGATGCAGTACTTTTAGATTTCCCCGTACACGAACGGTTCTCCCTGCTTACAAAAGAGATGGAGTAGGTATTCCGTTTGGGGGTCTTCACCGACTCTCTCATCCGTGATGAATGCACTTCTTCCGCCTTGCTAAAGTTCTTCACCCAGCTACAGAAATCAAGATCACTTTTCCTTCTTGTTTTCATTAATGTAGCTCCTCAAGACTACCCTGGAAAAGTAGCACAGAAAAGCTGGAGGACCACCGGCATGACCCAGATGTCGTACCGCCTAGCGTGGGTACAATGGCGGAGCAACTAGTTAACTCCACCAAAAACGAGAGGTAAACAACCGACGCATTACACTTATGCCCGGAAAGCCTTGTTCAGATATAAGGTTTTAGCTCTACTGCATTCTTTACAAATTTCGCTTTTAGTGTTTTAACTATTTGCTAGGGTATACTTCGATTCGATTCATGATTTGATGCTAGAAATTTGTTAAGGCGTCTTCCCAATGAGTCACACGGATGTGCCCAATTCGCAAGTTGATTGGCTAATGAGGCGGCACTATCCTTTAAGGCTAATAGCAACCACCCTCTAGCGTGAACCTGTGCAGCAATGGGGCTGGTTTAATTTCAAGACAAAACATCATTTAAATTACACTTGTATTCTACTATGGTAGTGGCCTCACATAAAAACACGGGAAAATCTATCTGGATCGAAGCTAGTTTTATGTTATAAAGCCCGGGGCGAAATTCATTGTTACCTTATTTGTTTCTTTGCGCATTCAAGAGGCGCGGTTTTTGTAAAAGTTGAAGCAATGCGCTCGACTTCGTTCGTAAATTTAAATCGCGAATTTTTATTGGTTTAACTTCTTGTATCTTATTTGTGAGAGGTAGTTCCCACAGCATATACATCGAACCTTCCCTGCCTGAGCCACGTATGTCATGTGCTCTTTACCAGTTCATGACAAGCACCAAATCATGCCACGAATGGGCTGATTGAGTTGTAAACAGATACGCTCAGTCCGATAGATGGGTAGAGCAACCGATGGCGTCTGGCGCCTAAATTTGGGCGAAAGGACACTTCTTACCGGAATCGACATCACTAAATGTGTAGTATGATTTCCAAGTGTCCTAGTTACCTTGGTTACCAACACATCGGGTCTGCCTCACTTCAGCGACGTAGTTCACAAATTCTTTTCCATGTTTTGCAGTCAACATGCATTGTTGAGGTGATAGTTATTTGCGTAGGATTTCCTAGTGCAGAGCCATACGGTGATTCATCAGTGAACTCCGAATCTGCCACCTTACGAGACCTGACCATTACACACACGCTCTACCATTGTCGTTGCATCGTCCTGCATTCCCGTCCAGTGTGATAGCAAACTATGCCACTCACGCCACCAAGATGTTGGCGTAATCAGTCTGTAGGGGCGGAAGGGTCTCCATGGTTAAAATTACGCATAAACAAAGCTACGATTAATGGGTGGCTATCAGGAGTAATCAAACGTGGTATCTAAGTAAATAAGTGAGCTATTACCTACTGACGTTAAATAAATAACTAAGGAAGTCTTTTACTAGAAGTCCTTTTATATTATCTTGTATTAATTGGTCAGTAAGATACAAGATCGGTCTGCGTTTGGCATTATGGTTGTAAACAATGTATTCATGATGGCCATGATAATGTGGGCAATCAATCGTTGCAAAATCAAGTTATACAAGCTATACTGTAGCGCTTCAAGACTTTTCCGAAGATGGAAGACTGTGCAATTCCTGGAGAGATTATGCATTTTCCCCATACGTTAGGGCTTGGAGCCGCTGACATGGTCCGAAGATCAGCCTACCCTTAGAAAGTGAAATAGCAGAGACACAAAGTAGCTCTTCTGCTAATCCGTGAGTTAAGCAAACAACCAATGTATTACAAAACAATGGAGAAGTTGATGAGACTCCAGTTAAAGCGAGTCCCCCCCTGTACATCGAGCGTTTCAGTTCATGCCGCCTATCAGAAGCACGAGAGAAAGCTTTTTCCTCAATTGAAAAGGTTATACAATTTGAGTATAGTTTATTAACCGAAATACATCCCTTCACCTTCATCGCATCGAAAACACGTCTCCAGGTCTTCAGGCCTATCGCGATGGTTCTCCATCGATGAGCATCCGAACGACTTCAGTCGTCGTAGCTACCCAGGAATATTCACGAGGGGCAAAATGTGGCGTGACGCCCCACAGGGATGTCATTTTCACTTCTCACCAACCATTTCAACTTGTTTAAATTACTCGGTGGGTGTGAGGCGGAAGGGCAATTTTAATCTGGTCGTGGAGGGGCACAGTTCCTCCCAGAAGTCAGAGACACTCGTCATAGATACTCGCCTATCGTGCTTTTCTGACTCTATCATAATAAAGGATGTCCCGTAACGCCAGCCTTATAGCAGAGGTGGAAGCAGGGAAGAGGGAGAAAAAGAAGACTCCTCTACACCGACTTTGTAGGGCTCCTGCTTCTTAACATACACCTACCTCTCTCTCTAGCACTAAAAAGTTGAAATCTTTGTGTGATTCGCCCATATTATTGCTTTTGTCGCCATCTACTTTGTGATGAATTTATTCACGACAAGGAAACTAAATTAGAGTATTACTGAGAAAATTCACCTAAAAGCCACTTTTGAATACGATGCGAAGATGGAAATCGCAATATGAAGCACAAATTTCATTATAGATGGAAAGCAGATGTGATTGGCGTACGTAACTCTTGAGATCTTTGATTCAATGCTACCTGCGTCATACCAAGAATGTCAGTTTTCCTGCAGGAAAGAATTATGGCAAAGCATAAAAGTAATCTATTCAACGAGTAGGTAACTTTTTTATACCGCGAAATAAGCTTAGGATGGCCTCAAAGAAGACTCCATCAATCATATTCGGTACAACCAAGGACACTCGTAAAGCAGCAACCCAGAAAATGAATGTTCTTCTCATGTCCTTCACCAAACAAAATTTTCCCATTCCTTTGAACGGGCCTTATCCTACTTACCAGACCTCGAGACGATAAAATACCCATATGCTTCTCCGGGATCCCCGGGACCTGTGACACATCTGCACGACCCAAGTCAGTGATTTGCGCACACGGAAAACCGCAGAGTCGTAGCCGAAGCAGTTGCCAAAAAAATATAGGCGGTTTCAATATCCCCTCATTCTGCTGCACCCACCACTCGTCGTGCAATCCTTCCGCATGCCTGCAATTATGTAACTTCTAGATTTGCATGCATTGCAAAGCTGAAACGGCAGCTCGGAGCATGCATAGCCGGGGGTAAATTAGCTATCACGGTAGAAGAAATAATTCATTTACATCTCAAGTTATGTGAGAGTGTAGCAACACTAAAAAACAATAACTCCGCTTGATGCATTTCACACACAAGAGGAGAAAGGTGGAAAGTCGGAGCAGGTGTGCACGAGTGTGAGTGTGATTGTCGACAGTGAAAATCCTACGTTTCTTTTATCGCGTTCATCTCAAACTAGTTGTGATAAAACAGTGCTTGCGTTCTGTTACACTGGGACTGAGAAGTAATATAAATGCAGCGGGATGAAGGTCGAACGTGGATGTACAATCACGAATTAGGACATGGGAAGGGAGCAGGCAGAGGGGACTAAGGAATGGCCTCAAAGTGCTTGTAAATCGAGGCGATGTAAGCCATTACATGGTTCCAGTCAGGACGGTCCTTTGTGAGCATATCACTCAGGCGAAGAGTCGTTGGAATACCTTGACGTTCCGCTGCCGCGAAAGCCACCTGTAATGCAGCACAAAAGGCAAATCAACGCTAAAACAAACGCAACGGAGAGAGGAAGTTCGGGCCACAAGAATGCTCACTGGGTAATCACTGCCACGGTCAAGAAAACAGGGTCCTAATGCGCTCAAAAGGTGGACCCAATTAATGAGAAAAAATTGCATCAATATGATCAAAGCATGTCAGGAACACATGGAATCTATCAATGCCACCAATTGAAAAGTTGCTTCTACTTCAAGGAAGTTCTATTCCAAATGGGTCAAAAAAGGTACACATACATTACAATGACCAAGGTCTAATGCTTAATTCAGATGCATTTCGATGCTGAATTTCAGCGATGCCATAAAAGTATCAAGTAAAGATGTAATCTGCCTTTGCTGCCGATTGTCTCCAAGCCATGTCGATGAGGTACCAGCTAGGAAAGTATGGCCTGGAAGAGCCTTGTGATTTATACACTCTTGACAATCGAGTCAAGCAGTCAAAATACTCAGATAGGAATTCGCTTCAAAACTAATGCCCAAGTGTAAAAAGACTGTCGCCAAGTGTACACTTGAGGCTTAAGTGAAGTGCCTCCATTCTGTCATGACATCTGGATCCATTTTCTGGTACGGCCTTGCGGTAGGAGAAAACAACTTGCGAACAAGCTCGCCCCAACAGAGGTAACCACGAGCACTGAAGTGAATGACCAAGGATTGAGCACCTAGCCGAAATTGTGCTGAAGAGAGGTTCTATCAGCAATACGAATGGAGCTTTCTTGCAGTTCCAATGCCTTTTCCGATGCTTTTGAGCCAAAAGCACATCCAGGCGCAGTCCTTCAGTCTGTTAAATAATTAGGTCTTTCCATGTTGTTACAGCGATCCGTGGGTAGGTGAGATGACGTGTTGAGAAAAGCCTACGGAACTAGTCAAAAGCGAAATATATCCCTCAGAACGCAGAAGAACAGCTGAATTCACACACGTGGTCGCTTTGTACTCTCTACTAGGTTGTTTTCTCGAAAAGTTGATAGAAGTTTATGAAAGCCTATATGACAGACTGGTGGCAAAAGGTATATGTAAAGTGCATTTTATTTGCAAAATAATCATGAACAGCACAATAACTGGGCTCATAGAGCATACAGTGAGCGCTGAGCCAATGAACTGAAGACTGAGCGCTTTATTCAAGACTATCCACAAGCTTTGACGCATAAGTGGAAATGTGCTGACATTCTTCAGGTACACAGATTAGTGTCTCACACAAAAAAGGATATCATTAACAGAAGAACCAATAACTGACTAAATTCAGCAAAGTTTTGCAGATGGGAAAGTTGTTAATCGAGAGACAAAAGGAAGAATAAAGTGAACTCCCAATATTGCTGAAAAGAGTCGCCCAGCAAAGAAATAAAAAAAAACCCATGTACATAACTGGCCTAAAAATTGAGCCTTGTGGTTCTCGACTTGCATGCGAGATACAGACAGCCTCAACACCTCGGTGCCTTAGCACTAATTACTAAATTCGAGGCTACAAAGAAGTGGCACCGTTTTATGTGAAGTCTGAATCACCATCGACAACAAAATGAATTCGAATTCATGATAGAGCAATTGCCACGAAATTTCTGTTAAATTGGCAGACAAGTGACCTCAACAGATGGTTAGGAAGTAAGCAAAGATGGGAGACATGACTAGTGCAAAATTTTCAACCAAACTTGTACCGTTACCACAAATAACTTGCATTGACTCGTGTGCAAACGTCCTTCAAAACCATGACTTTCAAGCAATAGATGTGGATCCACTGAAAATATTAATTGTATCTCAAATAAGTTCTTTTTACCAGTCCTACTCAAATTTACTGCGGCCAATGTAACCACAAAGTCCTTTTCTAGAACGAAAATATGCCAACTCATTTGAACTCCTGCATCACAAGAAGTCTCAGTGAATCGGGCTACCGTACTAAGGATGACGCTAAACCATCAACACATCCTAACTGCGCATCATTGGGAGATATTCCACGCAGTTTCAAAAATAACATCACAATTCATCCGAGAGCTATTGCAACAAAATGACGCTCCCATTAAACGCACATTAATTTGGCTCCATTGGTTCCCCATTCTGCGTGAATCCAACTTCCTTCCTAGTGACAGCATTCTACTCGTGCTTCTGTTCACCCGAGTATTAGGCACGTTGATAGCAAATACTCCTTCCGCGCCCATATGCCCCTTCACTTCTTCGGGGATGAACCACTACACTCTAACATACCTCAAAGCGGCGCTGCTTATCCATGCCATTGACGACCCGGTCCCAGTTAAGTGCAATAAGCTGCGGTACGAAGGTGTGAAGGAGGGCGCACAACGCCAGACCATCGTTCCAGGAAGAGGAGAAGTTAGTCACCTCAACCCCTCGGTAGCCTGCTACCCGACCCTGGCACCAGCGCAGCAGAGCGTTGCGTTTCGAACCTGCGTCGGTGCGCTTCGCCAATTCGTGCAGCGGGTCCGCCGCCGTGTCTATAACGGCAGCAGTAGCAGCAGCACTTTTTGTAGTCGTTGAGGCAGAAGTTGGGGCAGCAGTGACATTAGTGGAAGAAGGCACTGAATCACCAGCTGCAGCAGAGAGAACACTTGAGACGGCCTCCGAGATCGCCCCAGCGCCGCTAGTCTTAGCAGCGGCGGCGGAAGGAGAGGAGGTAGGAACGGTGAGATGGCGCTTCAGTCGCGGAGTAGTGGAGGTGGAGGTAGTTGTGGGGGTACCAGTGGAAGAGGCAATGCAGGTGGAGGGATTGGCGGTGTACTTGAGGAGGAAAGGCTCCTTTGCAGGTGAAGTGCCGTCACGCGAGACACCGAAAATGGGTTTCGATCTGCTAAAAAGCGGAAAACTGAGAAAGTGTTTTACTAATCAATGCATCCCTAATAATGAGGATGAAAACAGATTCTCAATTCGAAACGATTAACAATTTGGAATCTGAAATTTTTGTGGGTATAGTTTAAGCGTCAAACTAAGCTTACATTAACTGGTAAAAGTTTAAGGAATGGGAATGAACGGCTGGATTTTAGCCATTCAAAGTGAAATACAAGTAAATACCACTTAAATTGAGTTCAACTTGCGGAAGAAATTGCCTTCAAGGTAATATGCAAGATAGAACAGAGTTAACGTCGTCCAGTGAATATGTGTAGCAATGTGGTGAAGTAGAAGTTCCAAAACCACATTTTTTGCACCTTTCAAGCACATTTTAAAAGGTTTTATGAAGCGACTCCTTTAGGCTTCGGATTTTATAGTCAGAATGGATGATTCAACGATCGAATCACTCTTGATAAAGACAACCCTAAAAGAAAGATTGTCAATTATTTTAAAAAGGTATGACATTCTTTGCCTCAGGCACTTTTGTTAGGGCTACAGCTCTATTAGGTCATCCTTCTGGCATTCAGATTGTGACCAAAGGATGGATTATACCTGCTCACTGCCCCAATTTAATGACAATGAACTGCCACCCGGGAACATCTGAAAAGTTGGCATAAATTAGGAAAGCATCGGATTGGGAGAGCAGAGACAAGTACAGACAGCACTGCCTAATTGCATGTTACGTTGTCCTACCGCCTGCCAATTGAAAAGGGATTAAAAAGAGCCCAAATGTGGCGTTTAAGAGCCCAGCGACTGCTACTGTTGCAAGTGTGTGTATGCAGAATGATTCACCCCAACAGTGCATCCAATTTCGATGCCACCACCGCTGCTGCTCCGGCAGGACAAGCAAACAAACAAGCGAGTGGAGATATAGGATGTGTGCATCACCGCACAGTGGTGTCAACGGGGAAATATCACAAGTGCACAAACCGTTCAATATCACGCGCTGGTCGGTCGATTAATCACCGGGAGAAAGTGACAGTTTCCGAGGTGGGTTAGCGGAACTCCCTAAGACCACCCTGCCTAACAAATTTGGTGGCCTGATTGAAGGCAGTGGCAACCATTGAAATGTTACGAAAGGCGATCCAAAACAGATACCAGATCGCGAATTCAATATTAGCAATTACTGTGAATGAATTCAACTTCAAAAAATGCCGCTACTTCATTAGGATCAAGGATAAAGTATCTAATGTCGAAAGTGGTTGATTACACAAACGCAATGAATTTAAAAGGCAAAATGAGTTCGTGAGGTCTCCAAAATAGATCCATGTTGGCAAAGCGTATACATGCATTCAGAGAGTACGTCAAATGACGCCAAAAATAGGTGAGCGTACCCCTTCAGCATTAACTATTTCACATTGTTTAATAATAAGAGTAATAACGATGTACACTAAATACCAGTAAAGAATACCTGTCGAAAGGTACGAATTCTAATGTCAGCAGAATATATATACAGTGGCAGTTCGCGACCAAGAGGAAAAGTTCAAAAAGGAGCAAACACCTTCAGATATGCTGTGGCATCCTATTAGCTGAACAAACAGCTTAGAACTGCTATTTCGATTACACAACACCAACAATAACAATGAATAGGTATTAAGAAGTGAAGCTTAACCAATTAACCGGGTGGAAATTAAGGGATTAAAACGCCTATAACAACCAAGCGGTCCTGCTTAATACCGTGAGGAAACTGGCGGTAGGGAGAATTCATGTGAGCACCAATACCAACAAAAATTCTTAATCCTTACACCTGGTGCGAAACCCAAGGGAAGCGGAACAATTTGAAACTTTAAAATGTGATAAAAGCGGAAAATGTCTGAGCCACTTCCTCAATTATGCAACTGAACAAATGTGTTTCAATGTGATGAAAATCTCTCAGAACAAATAGGTTCATTTGGTAAAGAAACGTTCACATTACCAAGGCCAAGTAGAAAAGAGTAGGTCGAATCGCAAAGAAATAAGATTGATAGTTTTTGTTGCTCCCGATTCGACCTCCACGATGATGGACCATTCCACCCATTCTATTTAGCCGCATTACTTCTGTATGGCAATTAGTAAAGCCACTTTCGACACTTGCATCTTAGAAAGCCTCAGCAGATAACTAATCTCACTTCATAACGGGGCAAAACAAACCCGGACACAAACCCTCATGGTAGCAGACATATCAAACACTAAATGAAAGCAACAATCTTGAAATGAAAGGCCAGGACGATTAATAGCGCCGATAATCAGTATGCATCACCCACTGATATACCACTGACTCCTAGAGACATGAAGTAATGAATAAAAATAAGTAATGTTAGGAAAAGTAGGGTTTAGGCCGGACTGTCACTGTTTAATTCTTGTTGGTAACATATTCAGGGATCCAAGAACTTACCTTAACAGCGACGTCGGAGCTGTCTGAGACAAAGGTGAAGGCTGAGGAGTTGCAGGAGACGAAAGAGAGGGAGGAGTTTGTGGTGGTGGTCCCCCAGGAGCCAAATCACCGACAAACGGTTCGTCTAGCAAGGGATGCCGTGGTGCAGAGCGGATAGGAGTTGAGTTGGGGCTACTACCAGCCGAGTGCAGCCGACGCGGCGGTGGAGCACTGCATCCATCACCACCGACGCCACTAACACCAGCATCGCTGACGCTGCCATCAACTTCCAGCTTGATCTTTGCACTGGTGGCTGGAGATCGAACTGCTGATACTTTCTGGTGGTGTTGGACAGCTTTTACCTTTATGGGAAGGAGTAGAAAGAAACGAAAACAAGTCGGTTGGACTGTTGGAAGAAAGCAAGCCATCTTTTGGCAAACGTTCACACTTGAAAGTCATGGCGTTAGTGATAACGGCAGCCCTAGTCGAAGTGATACGCACGAAAGCAATGCGGTAGGTTAATTTTGAGCAAAAAACTGGCGTTATTCATATTGCAGAATTAAGCTGACCTTTTGAATAAAGAAGTTCAGTTAAGATAATGAAACAGGAGAAATAAAGTCTTTATGGGATAATTTGACGGATGCTCAATCATTTGCGCCACAAGGTGAGGCTAATGACGATGTTAATTTAGTGAATAAATAAGCTTGCGAGGGCACAAGTCCATCAGTTCTTTATTTTATTCAGTTTTTCCCAACAGTGACATCAATTGCACCGTTATTTTGCAATTCATCTTAAAGAGCAAGTTTTTTGTGAACTACTCGAGGTTTTCTCGCGCCATTAAAAAACTACGAACTTTTGAATAACCATTACGGAGAAAATGAGGAGAGCTGATCATGAAATAAGCAAAATTAGAAATACAACTCCAAAACAAGACAATAAACTATCATCGGCAAGGTTTAAAACGAAAACAATATTGAGCCAACCATCATAGAATACTGATTTTTGTTTCCACTATTCCATCATGGCGGTTTTTTAGTTCTGTTCGGTCATTGTGACTACGCATTGTCAATTTTTTTTGTGAAAAACGAGAGTGGGTAAACAAACTAGTGACAGCCCGGGCAGCCGGAGAGGAAACTAATGGGTTAGACTGACCAGGGTGTGGTCGCGAAAGCGCAGACACAAAGTGATGGTTTCAATCGCTTTTTTGTTGTTCTAGCAGTCGAATTTAAACCTCACCAATGAGTCATTTAAGTGGGACGAGAGTATGTGCTTTTGTGCAATCATGACTAGCTTGAAAGTCAGAACAGAGGAGATGAAAACTTGCTAAAACATAATTTGATTACCTGTTGGAGTTCTTCGTATTCCCAATAAAACTTCATATCAAAAGTTGAACATTTCATGACCGATAAGCTAACAACAGTCCACTAATCAGCTTTTATGGACAAAATGAGTCATTAAACAGTAGAAAACAAGGGCAAAGGAAAAGAGGCTATTCGAACCAAGCAAATACGTAACTATTCCGCCGTTAGACAGGAAATGCGAGCAACGTTAGTACACAGAAAGCCTAACTTTTCAACAGCAAGAATGCGAAGGCAGTGCCAAACGCCAAGTATTCACACTCTGAGAAAACCGACTCAACGATACTAGGCCCTCACACGCTACAAAACCACTTGATTAACAAAGAGCGAGACCAAATTTCAAACCTTATTCACTAAGCTCAGAAACACGAATGAGGTCAATAGTGACCCAGTTAGGCAAACAACGCACCCTTAATGGGCAATCTACGCAATTTTGCAAAGGGTGAAATTTTAATTTAAATAATTCTTAAAAGCATCAAAAGGGAGGCTAAGGAATCGCACCAAGTTTAATCGATAATATCTATGCAACTTCGAAACAATTCATAACTAAACCTATACAGTGGCGGGTTAACGGGCTATTCCTACATTGATAACATGATGTACAAGCACAAAAAGTTCTTTTGCTAAGAAAAGTAGAGTTTGGTCTAGCCGAGTCTAAATGTGCCCAAACAGCGAACCGTTATTACGATTACATAGACCCTTTTGGTGGTTTGGTCACCAGTGATTTCACAGTCCTTCCGTTCATTTGCTGTATCTCTTCCTGTTTAGGGATGACTCGAGGAATCCAAGAAAAACGATAATTACTTATCATACTTAAAAAATTTCTCCTGGGATTCATTTTCAAAGGAATCTTTGGGTAAAATTCAGCTTTTCATAGAGGAGAGTAACTACCTGGTTCTCAATAGTTTGAATGAGACTCTGAACGGTGGGTCCAGTGCGTCTGATGGCACCAACTCCACCACTACAACCACCTCCAACAACACTGCTGCCAGGTCCACCGGGTGAGACGGTGGCAGAGGTGGGATTGAGACCCAGTTTCTGCATGTAAGTTGTGCGGGGCAGATGCTGGAAGGGTGTCGCGGAAGTGACTGTTGAGGAACCTATAGTGGTGGCTGCAGGCGTGATCGCACTGGTAGGGGATAAGGTTAAATGTGGCGCCTCCGTCAGTGAGGCCATTGTGGCCACGCTTTTGGTCTCCACACGCGGCAGCGGTGGTGGTGGAGACTGGGATGGTGGTGAGGAGGGTTCAGTCGGTGGTGGTGGAACATCTTGGTGTGAAGATGACTTGGAGAGTTGATCCCGAAGATTCGTGCTTTCTTGAAGTGCGTTCTCAAGGTCTGCTGACAGACGTTTCACCTATGGAGAAAAAGTAGTTGCCAATCTAGTGATGCCTTAATGATGAAATCGAAGTTAACACTGGTTAACAAAAAATTAAGCGCTACAAATCGCAGGTGTGTGATGAAGGAGAAGTAAATTCAATCATGAGTGTTGAATAAGATGAGAACAATAGAAAGCTTAAGCAACCGTAAAGTAACCACAGAATTACATATCAACTGTATGGAAATACAAGAAATTTTCATGCAAATATATCCGGATGAAAACGAATCAGGGTCAATCGTGTACCAACGCAGGCACACCATGCTCACAGCAAGCCTGCAAAATGAATTAGGCGTAGGTGTCCACTAAAGTATAAACTCGATGCCTTGATTATTTAACGCATCCGCCTACGTGGTCTCAGATGGAAATGGACCACCATAACCCTAACATAACACTACAGAGCAGACCAAATTTTGTTCAAAACATAGAAAGCAAAGTAGTTTTCAAACCTAAAGTATCTCACATGCATTTTGCAGTAAACATGGTTGGGCGTAATCGTCCATCATAAATCAGTAAGGAACACACGAAGCATGTTTATGACGTCAGGCTGAGGTGGATGGATCAAGCATCTATAATTTTGGATTTAGAAGATGAACAGTAAATATCATCTTGGAGAACTGAACGGGTCTTATTCGATGGATTTAGGAAAATGGATGAATAACACTCCCAAGGTTTGCGTTCGAGGAAGTGGAATAGATTACTAAAACATTGCACAAGACGATGCACCTAGAATGGAAGAACCATCCCTGCTGTTAGGAGAGTAGAATTACCACTTCTAATGGACAGGTCATCATAAGATGTTTGTCCGTAAATCTAATATCAAGCCAAATTTCGTTAACCGAAGATTAGAGCCTCATGTTAGTAAAATTTCGTCCACGTGGTTGTGCTGCTAAAATTACACGTTTGCTGTGGAGGTAGCGATATCGATTGCATTAACGCACCACTTTCCTGAGGCAAAATGGTACGGGTTTGAGGTGGGAAATACCCGAGCCTTGTTTCCAAAATGCAAAAAAAGGTTTAATTGCACGAATAGATCGGTAGATGAGTATCCCACTCATGAAAACGAAAAAATGATGCCGGATACTAGGCCCTTGATCAACTGAACAGGATTTCTCGAGCTACGACCAGCGAAGAATAACACATTAATTTCCTGCAACTTGAAACATAATTCTAGCTTGTTTTAAGGCAACAATCAAAGGTTACCCATGATAACTCAGTTTGACCGCACGAATCAAGAATGAGTTTGTGAAATTTAAATCACTTAGTGAGGGGTAGCATCATGAAAAAGTCCGGAAGAGGCATTACATATTACTGTGTGCACGCTGAAAACACATGGTCACCCATCGATGAAATCAGTAAGCACGAAAGCCACTCTACTTCAAGGTTATTTTCCATAACAGGCTAAACGCATGTAGGAACCAAACTTCCTCATTCGAAATTCACTGATTATAGAGAGCATTAATCAACAGTAGACAATAAGTTTCTTGGAAAGGACTGATTTTTCTCGCGCAATCACTACTGAAAACACCATGTGATCCAACTTCACACTCAAATCAAATCAGTCAAACACTTCACTCGTCAATACCTAGAGTTGCCTTGACTGATTTGAGCGTGGCACGTGCTTAGCCTTGATGTCACACCAAGTCCCTCTCAGGGGAGAACAATCGAAAACCGGAACAACGATCTCCTCTAACAATAGATTTAGGAGAAATATCGGAGCGATATCGACTGTCAATCAACCATGGACAATCCCTCCGTCGTTACCACTCTTAACACATTGTAAATTAACGACTATCTCAGGTACCTGTTCAAACAGCACGGTGACCTTACACGCGACTAGGTGACTGGTCAACCGACGGCCAAATCACCAGCATGGTATTCACCCCGTCCTCTTCCGCTTCTTATTTTGCCGTTGCTGTTTCTTCACACATGTGCGTGTCCTCAAAAAACTTCATGAACACGTGCGCACACGAGAATGTGAGAAAACCCACTGCCACTGCCATTACTTCCTCCATCGTCACCCACTGCCATGAAATGCTATTGTGCTTCTTTGCGTGAGCATAGGGGACAGGATGTTGCTTCGTATCCATGTATTTATTGGAGACATTGGTGTGCATGTGTGTGTACACGGGTGGAAAAAGTCGGCACAGAGGCACATTAATAATCGCCCTTGGTAGAAAAAAGATAAAAGAAGAAAAAGAGCCTCACTGACTGCTTCTTCTGACGCCTGCTCTTCAGTAAGATGCGTTAGAACGGTTTTCATGACACTGCAAATGGCCTTTAAGGAAGGCATCGAGTTCCAATTAGTTTACAGAAGACTCCAATAAACGAAGATTTCGTAAGACTTATTTAAAGTTGCAAATTCGATTTGACCAAATAAAACATTGAACTCTGCGAAAATTGTGCTGATAATTCGTTATTGTTTGCGTCTTCATGTCAGTCAAGTTACTAAGCGCTGGAGGATGACGCACTAGTGTGATCAACATTTTCGAAGGTTAAAGCCTCGAATTAGTTGCCAAGATGGCGTTAATGTGAACAAAATCGGATTATAAAATTGTATAGCTCCTGAACACCTCTCAACGACTCTCTTGAAGCAGTGAATGCCTTCTGGGGATGCCGACATCATAAGAAGCAAAAGTTTAGTTAAATCTACTTTGAATGGAATTGGAAAGACCCCGATCGTACGCCTTAGTCGCTGAGGTGCAACATGCTGATGTGAACGCATTTCCAATGAATTTCGTGAATTGAAAAGAAATTAGGAGTTGGTGGTGAAGTTTTGAACTAATTGACGAGGTGCCATAAAATTTAACTAAATCAAGGCCCTAAAATGGTGATTTCAGAGCTCGCTCTGGTATTATCAAAAATACAGAGGCAAGGATGGAATTGAGTCAGAAAAGGTTCCGAAGATTGCTAGAAAGATGAGAGATTTGAGTAAAAAAGACGAGGTGAAACATTGCCGTTCAAAGCAAAAGTAGTCATTGGGTAAGAAGCTTGTATCAAGTAACGAGAAAGCAAATTGCCAAAAAAACGACTTATTCGTTATTTGTTAGGCTAATCACTACTAATGGTGTTTCAATCTAGCCTTGGAAGCCAAAAGAATTAAATAATTTAGAGTATATCTTCGTCAAGAAGCATGTGCATTCATCCTCTCATTTGCATGTAAGTTCCACCACTTTTAAAGCCCTGAATGCTGGCTTGATTAATCGTAATCAAAGAATGTTTATAAAGCCGAACGAGTACACTTGGAACGGCGCTAAAGGCAGCGGCTTATTAGCATGAAGTACACATACGGAAGCCAAATCTGCATGCAACAGAGCACGGTGAACTGGGCTAGAGAGGATAAAACCAATAACAACAGTAGTCTACGCAGACAGATGAGAGGGAGGGTATAGGAAGGGTACTCATAAGGTAGGAAACAAAAGAAACGACAGTGGGCGGTCCTCATCCCATCCACACCTAACACACACAGGTGTGATGTCCGTTGCTTACTTAATCAATCGCTGACAAGGTCTTCCAGTGGCAAACATACCACAGTGCACCCCACCAACACAATGAGGAATCGCGACTCCCGACAGCTTGACTTATTGGGGCAGTGCGACCACCATAAATGGCACCGCTGCCTGAGGTAATTCTACAAATCGGTAAGGCTGGGAATTGAGCTCATTAATCTCCAAAATGGGGATACTGATTAGCATGTAGGTGCATATATTAGTTGACGATAGGAAAATGCGACCAATTTACGCACCTTCGACACACTTGCATAGCAAATAGGCTTCAACATTATTGAAAATACCAGATTTGTATATACGTATTCAACAGAACGCCTATTGTAAAGCTGGCTTAACATCCTGAAAATATTTAGGTTACGCTAATCTAGGTAGGAACGACTTTCGCTTGAAATGGGCAACATCGCTGAACGAACAAGGCAGATTTGAAAAAAGCAAAAAGTCCTTTTGTCTTCGAAGGGTGTGTGAGTGCACGTGTAAGTACTCAACAACTCGCACCCGGTGTGACGGAGGCAATGAGGAAAAAATTGGAAAGACAAATAGGCTCAGTCAGCTCAAAAAGTACACACTTTAGTAGAGTTTTGCACGTGTTTGTGTGAGGAGGTCGAGAACCTAGCCAGTCTACCCACCACAATCTTCACTTGATCAATTCGTAAAGCGAACAGTAGTTGCTTGGTGGCGCATTTTACTCATCAAACATGACAATTATTGGACTTTTACGAAGCAACGCGAAGACGGAATATAGAACAGTATTTCCCAATCGATAGGCGTTTCAGAACTTTCATCGTTGGATGCTTCTCAGCTATGTGTTTAACAATGCCCAAATAATTCCAAGTTTTGACAAATCATGCTCGATATTTTGCGTACCTCAACGTAGAAACGAGAACTGAAATTTCGAAGCGGAGAAATAGCATATTCAGTGCCAAAAGAATTAAACTCGCAATATAGCACGATTTTAAATGCAACCAGTGTAATTAGGTCCTTGGATGAAAGCTATCCTCGAGTATCGGATTAAGCATCCGCTATCAGACGGCTATTTCTTAAAGCAAAGGACAGTGGACATCAACAATTTCACGAACCAAAATGCTGGCACTCACGCCACTCACCTGGTCGCGAAGCTCATGAGTTTCCATGGTGATGCGAGCCACCTCAGCTTCCGACTCCATCCTGATTGCATCTGCAACCTGCACCGTCTTAAGGAGATGTCTCTCGTGAAGTCTCAATTCAGTGACCTCCCGTTCATGCTCCGCCACCTCCAGCTCAAATTTCTCCCTCCACGCTGCCACCTGTCGCATCAACGCGTCCACTTGGGTTGAGAGCTCCACCTCCGACTCTGCATTAACCGTGGTCTTCACCACAACCGCCGACTGGTCGTCACAAGCCCCTACTGTGGCATTGATCGCCGCCTCTTTTCTCAATCGCTCTGTCTCTTGCGTCAAAGACTCTATCTTCTCACTGAGTTGGCGACACTCCGCATCCAGCGACTCGCAGCGCCGCGCCAAGTCGTTGTTTTGTGTCAGGAGGATCTGCTTCTCCTCCTCTACTGAAGCGTAGAGTTCCACGTAGTGCGCTTCCCTCGCATCCCCAGCGGATGCCGAGGGGTTGGTTACGAGCAGATGCTTCAACTGATCAATTTGGAGGCGGCAATGCTCCAACTTAGCGGTTTGCGTGCATAACGACTCAAGAAGGATGGCTCGTTCGAAGGCCAAATTCCGATTCTCTTCCTGCGTCTCGTCCAGCGTTCTCTGCATTTCACATAACTCGCCCATCGTCGCTTGCAATTCCTCAGTTGTAGTGTAGTTTGCCTCCTCCATCTCGTGGATTCGGTTCTCCAAGTTCGTAACCGAGGGAGGCTTGGCGGTTTCCCCTCCAAAAAGACTTGACATTCCAGAGACTAGGCTCTGTTGGTCTGAAGCGGTGGTTCCTGAGGTAGCGGATGGTTCTGGGAGCGGGCGCAATGGGGAGAGGCAAGATGAATCCTCGTCAAGGTCGACGTCTCCTATTTTTCGCTTGAGATTATGAGACGCCTGTCGCTGGACCAGAGCCTCCGCTCGCTCCTTCGCCTCTCGCAAGTTGCGCACCTCAAAGGAGAGGCGTTCAATCTCCATCTTTCGCGATTCTGTGAGTTGAGTGAGTTCTGATATACGCGCCTCATATTGTTTTTTTTCCTTCTCAACTCGAGAGAGGAGATCAGAATTGACGTAGATACGGTCACCATTCACAGTGTTGGAGCCGCCAGAAGTAGAATTCGATTCACGGAGAACAGCCGAGGGAAGAGCTACAGTTGAGGCAGGTTTGCGAGTGGGAATCTTCCGTTGTTTGGACTCCTTGATGGAATCATGTGAGTCCAGAGAGGTTTGGGAGTTTGAGCGGGAGGACTTAATATTGTGACAGCTGGAGGACTTGAATAGGGCAGGTTTTGCTCGAGGAACAGAGCATGAGATGGGACGGAGGAAGGTGCCCGAATCAGGATTGGAAGCAGTTACAAGCGATTTGTGAATGCGCGGTGAACGACGGACTATAGTTTCGGGGATCTGGAGTGTACGGTTCTTTGGGGCAGTACTTCGCTGTACGGTTTTACCAGCCGTTGACATAGTGCCGTTGCATTAGAAGTAAAAATTGACTAAAAGAGAGCAACTTTCAATGGTACAAGTCAAGCGTCTTTGCTCAAAACTAATTAAATGATAATAGTTCAACATATCTCAGCCACCTAAAACAGTTTGACATAAGTGAACCAAGCACAAAAACTATTTTTTCGAAAGAAATATAGAAAATAAAGACCAATGAGTGAATGATCCTATTTTAGGAATCGAGTGAAGTTGCCGCAAATACCCAATTCAATAGGATACCGTAAATTCCAATACGACAACATAGAAATATCATGTCATTGAAAAGAGATATACGCCTTACAAGTTCGAATAAAAATGAACGGGTCTGAACAGTCAAAGTTCACAAAACATAGGGATTCAGCAACTCTGGCTTGACCGGACCAACCGCAGGCAAGAATCAAACCTCGTTAACAGATGCAACTAAAGCCCCCGCGTCTTAGAAGCACAGCAAAACGCAAATTTGGTCAAGGATTTTGTACACGATTAGTTGTCCGATAAAGACGTCAACTTTTATGCGCCTATTATTTTAGATCTTATTTCTCGTTATCTGTTGCAGTCAAAACTCTTAAATGGTTTTACGTGAATCTTAATATTGATTTCATATAGCACAAAAAATAAATTAATGATTTGACTTTGTTTCACACACCTGTTTATTAATCATTATAAGGTTTAAGCACCCGAAGTTGAACGTCTCTCAAAAGCGTTGGGTCCATCGTTGCTTAATTGAAGGCTGATACTAGCTGCAGTTAATTAACCAACTTCTAGGTCTATAAGAATCTCACTTTTCTAACCTCGATCTTCAGGTTCTTGCAACGTCAAAAGGATGGGGTAGGGATAATTAACTTGGCTTTCCCTTTTGAATAGCTTTTGTAAAGTCGATGCGGGTTTATGGGTGTAGATGCTTGCAGTTATTAATGTTTTTTCTGAAGCGAAATAAAAGTGTTAGCTTCTTGAGTGTAATACTTTGTTTGTTCGAACTACCGGTATAGGTCACTCGGGTGGCCATCTTGTTCTAGCCGGTTGGTCGGCCTCCGGGCCGTGCCAACAGCCTCCAAGTCCTCTGTTTCCAGAATATGTGTATTCTGCCCTAGTACTGCGCCTTCTTTTACCTTAAGGGGAGCCTCGGGACGCTACATTGAGTCCTCTTGGAGCTGTAAGAAGTCATAACGCTGAGGCAAAAGATGCACTGCAGATTTACAGAAGGACCGAAGGAAGTGTAGACTCTGGAGGAATATGTATCTAGGTAACTGAAAACCTGATGGGTGCACAAGCAAGCAAAACAGTATAAGAGAACCTCAATCCCCGCTCCTGCACAGTTGACTATGGAACCGGCCAATTTGTCACACTCAGTTTATCAAGAGCATTGGGCATGTTAACATCACTCTCATTCAACCTATCCCAAATATAGTAAGGTCACCTCCTTACGCTCCTTCAGAAGAGTAGGTTTGTTGTACCTGGTGCATTCTACGCCTGATAATTGAATGATATTTGGTGAGAACAAACGGATTGATGGGAGTGTAAGTACAGCGACCCCAACACATATAAGGCACTTCAAAGTTGCTACTCCTCACTCTGGTGAAGAGCACAAACACCAGAGATCAAAACGGACATCTACATCGCCCAAAACTACATGTGTATGTCACAGTGCAAGGTTAATTACATCAGGTAAGTATAAAACTGCTGTTTATGGGCAGAACAAGGCATGTAGCTGGGACAGAACGGCGGAGAAAGAGCTGATCAAGAAAGACGTTCGTTTGTTTGGCAGACCTAGGGTTCGCATGTACATAAGGAGGGGAGGAGGGAGAAGGGAAAGGAAGGCAGAAGAGCAGGCTAGACTGCGTTTCTCCCCTCGCGATATCATCGTCATCACCACAATCATTGCCGTTGATATCAACAAATTCAACACCACAGCGCTACGAGCGGCCAGGCGGAAGGTTCTCTCGGCTACCCCCTAAAATTGGATCAAAGTTCAGTTGAAGTAGGTAAAAAACTATTTTGCTTGCCCTCAGTGGATATGCAGAGGTTCCAATGACTCGCCTTCTCCAGCAATTAAAAGGGGCGCAACTGGTTCCCTCAGTGCCTTACTTTGTGTCAGTGGAGGGACCAGATAGGAAAGCTAGCTCAGTAAGATGACGTTACTTATAAAGCACGAGTTAAATGGCGCTCTTAATTCCATTAGAAAAAAAGAGTACACTGGCACAGGCATGACTACTAGGTGTGCCGCCTGTGACTGAACCACCTAAATGTGGTTCGTCCCCGGACGAAGAGAAATGCAGATGTTGGCTAATCAGTTCAAATGAAGTCTTTGTCCTGCCGATTAATCAGTCGACTTCTAAACTTCAGAAATCAAAAGTTCCCAAAATAATACATCAAAATCTTACCACTCTTTCCTAAAAGTTACACTGATACTGTCTTTTTCCTTTTCGGCTCTTTTAGCGTTGACTAAACGGCGCTCTAGTTGTGATAGACTCAAAGCAGCACGGTGTTCTCGTGTATCAGATCTAAATTTTGGCAACTGTCGATTCCTTCAGTTGCAAAAAGTCAAGATTTAGGGAAACATCAATAAAGCTAGAAGTTCTTCAGTGTAAAACTTGAGTTGATTTTGAACTTTACAATCCCATTCGCGATTTATGCAACAAGGAGTAGGAGAGAAGAAGAGCGAACATTAACGATAAAACATCATAACGAAAAAATGCACGCCTGAGGATGTTGGAGGCTTGGACCAAATGAGTATTCTAGCTGTGCATGGTTTAGCCAACAGTTTCCAATTTAATTGCATTAACTTTGTAAACTAACTGGAATAAACTTAGGGGTGTACACATTAACTTTCATTGGTTATGAACTGTCAAACTTCCCTAATCTAGGCTAGGTCGGTATCCTTTTGCATTCCGGCTTCTCAGTGCGATAGTTCCTAAGCTTTTACTTTCTTATCCCTAAGACGACAGCATAGAGCTCTTCCTGCACTGATGCTAAAGCTAATCCCGGATCCATGTTTTCATGCGTGACTCGGATATCCAGTAGCTCCGCGAATTCTAACTAGCCCAACGAAATGGCGGAGGAAGAAACTTGTGACTATGCAACCATCCAAAATTAACTAAGGCATCAGACTGTATAATCAGTTTTCAGACGCTGACTGCTTAATTATTTATACGAATTCTACTTTGCAATGTAACTTGGAGTCGAAACTTCCTTCACCATTGACTTGGCTCATGCAGATCACTACATGTGCAGCTTCACAATAAAAGCCCCCAAATGTAGACCTATTAAAGGTTGAATGAGTGAGATAATGCATGAGTAAGTGAATGAGACGCTTACGTTGGACGTAGTAGAAGTTTTTGGGTGCGCTGGTTCCACTGGGAGTATCAATGACGATCTGCACCTGCAGTGGACCTAGCAGTGGCGCCGACTGACCGTCGTAGGGCGGCACGCAGCAGACCAAGTGTGACTAAAAAAGAAAAGGTGCAATGCTGTGGAAACGATGTGTGTAGTATTTATATAGCAATCCTGCAAGACGAGCAGAATCTTTAATTGCACAGATGTAAAAACGAGTTTCACTGGGGTAAGAGTATATTTCCCGCTACTACGCGAGCCATTACGTCCGTGCGCAGGTTAGCACTTGGTACTGAAGTCTCCTGTGCTAATATTTTAAGTGTAGTCATCCACCAATCTTCGACAATTCCACAGCGGCTATTTCCAGGCCATGGTACACCAGTCACTACTGTGAATACTCAACTCGTCAAACTTCCCAACGTAAAAAAAACTGGCGCATAATCTGTTGTGGGACTGGAAGACGACAAACCTTCTCTAGTTTAAATAATAAACAAGGTTAATCAAGAATACTTGTTACTTCAAAAATGCCGGCTCATGCTGACTACCTAAAAGAGGCTTGCACTTTTACGAACACAGATGATGAGGGAGAGCGAGCTGTCCTAGCAAGGCAAAAGTTTCGGGATTATTTGTGCAAATTTTGTAGGAGGACTAGACCGAAAAATAAAAGCTCTTTCCACTCTCCACAATTTTTTCTTTTCGCATTCATGAACCCAAAAGTGTCCGGATGAAGTGCTCTACTCATGTAATCCATGCTACCAATTCCCAGTCTTTCCATGGACCCGTGAAAAAGCATTTCCACACAAGAATCCCCTAAGTAACTACTTGGGTTTTGTTGAGATTAGCTCATTTGCATATACTAGGCTCTTCATTTGGAATACGATTGGTTCTGACGCCGGTCTTCCATAAACGGTTCTGTTCTAAAGGTCTTCCTACTTTCAATCATCCAGTAGAAATGAGGTAAACACAGCTAATGCTTCCTCGAGCAATGGGTTATAGAGAAGGCTAACTAGTTTGATAAATAAATGGAGAGGACTCTGCTCTGTGAAGTATGTTCTAGAGCTAATGATGTCCACTTTTCATTATTAGCGAAATGCTATAAAGAGAGGAAAACATCCGACCCACCTCAGTAAGAAAGTCAGTGTCCACACGAGCCTCGCGCTGCCAAACCACCTTTGCCTCCTCGAACAATCCGGAGGGTGCGTAGACACCACCATTGTCTGTTGTTAAAACTACCTGACGGAAGAGGACACGGCAGCCAAGCGAAAAGTTGGAGCCGAGGACAATTAGGTCCACCATGCCGCTGGTGGATGCCTCACAGTGTGACAGGCGGGCAATCACCGGTGGTCCGCGCAGCGGTAGAGCTGAATGAATAGAGATTTAAAAAGATCAGATTCTTCTTAAAATGTGACGGCATAAAGAGGGCGAAGAACAGGGCACGGACAATTTATTAAAAAACAATGCAGCGCAATGGGGCAGTTTTACTAATTTTTCACTGTTTGACCTCTACGAAAGTCATACAGTGGTCTGTTCACATTACCTTTGCCAACGGTCCTCCGTCATGATCAGCATTTATATCCAATCTGCTGGAAGTCTCGTACGCCTTATTAGATCTTTCGGGGCAATAATTTGAGAATACAAGGGATAAACGTTATCAGAGTTCTGTGTGTCTCGTTACGACCTTCAATGAGCCAATCACGCGTGGACATGATCAATCCTTTTGCACTTATAGCATTTCACCTCTTCTTGGCCGCTTCATTATTCTTAAACATCTATGTGGCAGATGGGTCAAACGCTAGACTAGAAAAGAATTTTACTCGAATGTTGATTATCGTTCAGCATGGTCAAGTTAAAATTTATAGCACATTTGATTACATGGACCTTTTAATTCCGTCATGGGATGCCCATGCGAGATCTCTAAATCATTCTGCTCGTTAGCAATAGGGTTGCCGCCCAAGTTCTGGGACTAATTAAGCCGTCAGAGCGAATTTATGTGAAGATCATGAAACATGTATCTTGTCGAGTGGTTAGGTTCAGTTTTATGGAGTAAATTGTTGAGGTGATGTATTTCTAGCAGGTGATGTCGTGCTAATACGCAAGTTTATTTACCACAAACTAACGAATGAGTGCTGACCCTCTCTAATAAGAAGCTTTGTATTTTATGCCAAAACTACACAAGTGCTGACGCAATTTTGATTGGTTTTGTGCATTTCGTTTACACTTAATGAGGTAATACTGCAGAGAGTTGGAGAGGGATGCATGGACTTTCACAAAATACCTCACAGAATCTGCTGATATAATCGCTCCTCTTAATAGTGACTTGTTCTACTCAAAAAGCAACGAACGACTGCACGAAAAACTGGTACGTTAAAGCGTTATAGAACTGCAACATAGCCATGGGATGCATTTACTCAACTCGGCTATGCAAAAACAATTTTCTTTGACTTAAAATGACTTAATCAGGGTAAATTTTAAAGGATCATTGCCTACAAAGTCGTAGCATCATTGAGAGATAAATCAGAAAAATCTATTTCTACTGCAAAAGGTGATAAAACTTCTTAGCAAATCAATGCGCATGTAAGTCGACAAGAAAGTGGAGGAAGTAGATGGACGAAAGTCAACTCACAGGGAAGGTAAGTGAAGGTCTCAGGCCGACCTGTTTTGGTTGGCGTCTGGATGTACACGTGAACCTGCAACGGCGAGGTCAGGGGGGTCGAGGGACCAGTATACTCCGGAACTTTACAAATCAGGTGGGTCTACAACATTCACAACGAACGCACATGAAAATGACCATAGTCACTTCCTTATAAGTTGGTTTTTCACCAATTTACAACTTCGCTGATTCAGTAAGCAGTGGCACAAATCGGTTGCTATTGCTATGGTGGTAAAGATACTTTAACTTTTAAGTAGTAATTGAGATGGTTAAAGAAATTACTTAAAACCACGTCAAATTCGTACAACAAAACGTATGAGTGGTTTATGGAGTAGTGGTAGTAAATGTATTAAACAGGAAACGTTCAATTTCTATCCAACCGGAAGCATATTAAGCGGTGTATATCTACTGTAGCATACAAAACTAACTGCAAATACGGTGATTATGCGGGTTAAGCCTTTTTACCAGTTCGTGTAATCTGAAATAGACACACCCTCATTCCTAAGCTTCTCCGTCTCTCCAATGGCAGCTTTTCAAGCTTTAAACAAAAGTTCAGTGACTATTTCCATCGAGTGGAAGCGGTCCGAGATGTGCAACGCCGCGACAACAGAAGAACAAAGAATGACCAACCCTTTAAACTTACCACTATAATGTTTAACTGGCTATTTCAGTTTCAACCTATCCATCTATCCCAGCGTGCTCTACCCTTTGAATTAGTGGCGTCTTCATCAACCCTTTCAAGTATCGTCTTCTCCTAGAACAATTAATTTTGACGCTAAGGCATAGTCTCCACCACCTGAACTTCCCGCCATTTGTGGAGGTGAGCCAAATAACTTAGTTGAGATGAGGCGAACCATATGCTAGTTGAACGTGCCTCAACTCGCCCAAGTACGGGATCACTGACGCATGTTTTATCCATGGCCATAAAACCTTGCCACCAAGATTTGTTGTAAAAATAATTAAACTACAGTCGTCAGTTCTCCGCGCAGTCACACAGGAATGGAAGAACAGGCTTTTATTTTTAAGCGTAAACAGGCGTGTCGGCTATTAGAGAGCATTACTTAAGATGCGGCCCTTTCACCAACAACAAGTACAACGCCAACAATGATCATGGTGATTTTCGAGCTTGATTTTTTCTAAATGACACAATTCGTTGCATTTGCACTCAAAAAAAAAAATTCCTGAAATTTGTTAAGTACATATCCCAAAGCAGGGCTACAACCCGTCCTCTCGCAATTTATTGCAAATTCTTGGGCTCATTACAAAACTCTACACAAAACTTTTGGAACCACTTTTCTTAATACAAAAACAAGATTGCCTCACGGAGACAGCAAAGCTTAGAGTTAAAAAATCCAAAAATTAATGTCCATTCCTTTTTAACAATCTTGTCCATAAACCCGATGGAAGAGGGACTGATCTTCCCAAGTGTCGGCATCTCATGTGTTGAGACTCGAGACGAAATAAAACCCTGCGTGGGGAATGATTCCATTATCCCAGAAAGAAGAAGGTGTGCTTGGTAAAAAACAAGCAATTTACGAAGCTTCTGGTTCGCTCACCACTCTTCGCACTATCTGAGCAAAGCTTGAGAAGGGAGAAGAAAATTCACGTGATCATTTTAATCTTTTCGTGCAGCTTCTTAGCTACCTTCATCCCAACTGAGATTAATAAGTTTGGGTGCCATTGAGTTGGATCATCACTGATGTGTTTTATTAGGACAGTCACGGTTCAGACGAGTAAAGACAGTGAGAAGAGCGGTCACACTACAACGCGTAGAACTTTGCCTGAATGATCCTCCCAGTTCGAAATCTGACGTCGAAATGTGAACTGTTATTGTAACTGAGTGATTTTGAAACGTTGACCTAATTCACAGTACCTCTCACAGGTGAGCAAACCCGAAGCTTCGTAAACTGCTTGTTTTTTACCGAGCACACCTTCTTCTTTCTGGGATAATGGAATCATTCCCCACACAGAGTTTTATTTCGTCTCGAGTTCAAACACATGATATGCCGATACTTGGGAAGGTCAGTCCCTCTTTCATCGGGTTTATAGAGAAAGGTGTTGAAAAGGGATGGATGTCGATGTATGTTATTAAGAATGCTACGGGTAAGACCAGTAAAGACCCCAGAAAACTAAATCAGGCATTTTTAAACCCATTTAGGTCCTAGGATTCGCAGTAGCTACTGATTTAATTTAAAAATTTTGTGCTTTGTTTATGCACCGACGCATCTACTGCATTTGTGATGAAAATATGTTTCAATGAGTACTTGCTTATAAGTAGTTAGTGAATATGGTAAATTCTGGTAAGGCATTGTCAGGTGTTATGAAACCGGCGAAAACGACAAAGGTAGTTTAATAGAATCAATTCTAATGTGCTTGGGGTGTGAAGCAGATGTCAATCTCACCTGATAGAAGAAGTTTGGGTCGATAACGGCGTCCCTTTCCCAAACAACATCTACCTTGTCCTCACCATTCATGTCGGTGGACAAGCTGCTGTTGGTGGAGGTGCTGGATGCCAGTTGACGGAAGATGACACGGGTTCCACGCACAAAGTTTTTCCCAATGATGTAGAGCTCCGACTGACCCCGCGTGTCCCCCTCCTTGATCGACATTCGACATATCTCCGGTCCTCCTACGATTTGTGCTGAAGTAGATGTCCAAAGGTTTTAAATGGTGCACCTCCTGGGCGCAACGACGCTGTCTACCGTATGGCCAATAAAGAGTGGAGGTTTGCGTGTGTATGTATGTGTGCCCTTTTATGTCTCAATTTTAAGGCAGTATCAGGGCTCGGGGTTGTCATAAAAAAAGCTTATTTTGTGAAATAATAATTATTATTGAGTCTTCTGGTGATGCCAACAACCTTCCAGGATACAAAACGGCCTCCTTGCTTACCTCCCTCACTCGGAAACACTAAGTGAAATTGACATTTTTCCCCAAATTTAGTAATAAGAATCTGCTTAACAAGTTCCTTAAAACCAATTCTGTTATATCTGGTTGAAAAGACGTAGGAGTATTTACAAAGACATCTTGGACTGTTGTGCGCCTTCTGTTAACAGACCCACAGAGGATCGAACTTCAGGAGGGATTTAACGCTTCAGTAGCTGGAATGATTACTTAGCAAAGTGGTATCTCTCCATCACAAATGGGTATCTGCTCTTCTATTGTGCTAGTCATTTTGTGTTATTGCAGTAACCCATAGGTATCAACAGTTACTTTGCCCTCACATTTGCTTCCGATGCAAAATTGCGAAGTACATTTCATCAAGAACGTGAAGGCAAAGTTTTTGTGAAATCATAATACACCCTTTTAGAAATACTATGCCTTCATCCCTTTCAGGATGCCACACAGGTAAGTGTGACAATATATCCCTGATACTGATAACCTTTTTGGAAGAAACCGCCGATGGTACGAATAAGAAGAATAGACAAAATGGATTGACTTAAAGTTTTGGGCAAACATCACTCATAGATTGACACCACGACTGGAAAGCTGAAATAGTCGAAACTCGCGACAGGAGAGCAACAAACCTATCCACTTTCCGGGCGTGACTTAAGTGGAAACAGGTTTATCCACAAATCCCATTTGAACAGTAACTAAATAGCAAAACTCAGAGACATGGAACCTGTCTCTTTGCAAGTGGCTCAGAATAAACCTCGTAGATAGACAAACAGCATTAAACTGCAATGTCACTCGACTTGTTCACCTTTATTCAGACTATTTTCCTTTTAGTATGGCTTCACCGTAGAATATCATTTGGAATTCCCCAGCATTAACCAAATGAACATTATGTAGATAAAGGAAAACCACCTCTTTTTAATATCGGAAACCTTTTCCTTGCAAAGCATAATCATTATGCATCTTTGTTCCTATTCACGCTTATTTTCAAGGTGTCTGACAATGTGGAAGAGAAACGGTTGGGATCTGGAGAAGGGACGCTCAACACAAGGCGAAAGCTATGTGGCATAGCAGTTTTTTCCGTGTGGGTCTTGTATTTCATCCTTTTCGTACAGTTATTACACAGTTAGATGCACTTTTCGAAGCCTTTGAATATCATCAGTTATCTATTCAACACCACTAATGTGCGCCAAGGAATGAGTGCTTACTGCAGCGAATAGGGTCACTGATGACCTGCACCACTCCCTCTACCCTATTGTCGTGCGAGAGGAGGAGGACTCTGTAGACAAGGCGTGCGGAGCTCGACTTGGGCTTTATCGATCGGCGCGCAACTTCGTCGCAAATTTGAGTTGAAGGCGGCTGTCCACGTTGGGTTGTGGCGGAGGAATTGGCAGTGGTAGAGGTGGCGGAGGTGGGAGTCGGGGGCGGAGGAAGGCCGGAAAAGCTAAGGATTTCCTTTTGCTGCTCCTCCGACAGCGACGCCATTCGTCGCTCGACATCGGAGTTGCGTAGCTTTACAAGTCCAACGGAATCTACACTAAAAAGGGCAGGCGAAGTGGAAAGTGAACTGCCGTCGATCCCGTACAACAAATATGCCTAATTAGATTTTTTCAGAGGTAACCGAGAATAATACATTCTAGTATTAAATAGGGCCAATCATGTCAATCTAGTACACATTATATGGATCTATTCATTCATATCTTTTAAGAATCTGTGCACTGTTACCTAGCAAATTAATAATTGTTTTTCGTGTACCGCTTTATTTAAATTGATTGGTAGATTAGACAGATGGATAGATAGACAGGCAACAAAGGAGCACAATCCTAAGTCGGCACAACCAGAACTGTAAGACAGCAAAAAGCTCTCCTAATTAGGGGGTGACCTTGACTCGTCTTGCAAATGAGCGTAGCCCCATCCTATTAACTGGTTCAAGCACTAATTGCCAGCACAAAAAGGGTAAATTAGTTACTGTTAAAACTTTTGCATGGTTTCAGCACCCATGCTCACTGGTGCGTTTATGTACGCACAAACACTGGTGTCATTGCCCAGTAAAGGAGTTGAGAAACATGCAAAAAAATCGTCTAGTCACGGCAGCATTTTTGCCTCTGATTAAAACACTGGCGAATGAGAGGACCCTTCGTGAGAAGCACTTTTACATTTCTCCTTAGCAAAACGATGCGGCTGCTCTTTTTTCAAAAAACTCATTTGGTTTAAAAAGTTTTGATTGCCTACAGTTGACCTCTCTCTGACTTGTTTATGTAGCTGTTATGAAAGCACAGAAACGTTAGTCCAAGTGAGGGCATGTCCCCGACAATACAAAGGTGTCTTTTTTAATGTTTAACGGTAAACTGCAGCATATTCTTGATTGCACAAGCTATTTTAGCCTGGCGTAGTCTCCCAACCTAACGCTGAAATAATAATAGTAATACTTTTAGATTCTTGTGCCTGGAGGTCTCTCCGCGACAATCCTGTTCCCAATTTTTTCACTTTCGATTAGCACAAACCCTCGTTCCATAAAAAAGAAATTTTTACATTCGTTAGCTCCGCAAACGCTATTTGATCACAGCATTAGCATGAGCTAAGACAGTTAGATCCATTGGTACATGCAAACCAAGTAATTCTGAATGTGCAGCTGGTCAACAGCTTCAAGTCGCCCTAACTTGTGGCTTTGATGCTTAAAAAGTGATATGGATGAGTTCGTCTTCCGCAGTATCTAGCTCTCTATTAGCCCATTAACTCTTCGCTGCCGACATCACATAGAAGTGATGCGCGCTCTTTACCACTTTACAATGACTGGTTACACCCAATTGTGTGTCGCAAACACAGCTTGAGCTATTACTTGGTGATGAATGGAGAACGCCCATGGTTCGAAGTCCAAAAATTCCCAAGCTACGTTGGCCAACCCAAATATCATAGGCCAGAAATTGTTCAAAACAAGTCGAAGACTTTTCCAGACAAGTCTCAATTTCATGACAAGTGGTTTGTGGTCATTAAATTGACGAATACTTCGTTTGCCATTCCTGATGAGTTCAAAGTGGTGGGCGGGAAGGATGTCCTAGTAAGCTTGAGCCTCAGTCTGTCAACTATAGGGTTATAATGGGTGGAGATTGCCTAGAGAGGCCTTATATTGTCAGATGACATCAAAAAGAACACAGACAAAAGCTCCCTTCTGTACAAAATGACAGCAAAACTATGCCTAAAGCTCAATACCACTATGAGTAATTTGAAAAAGGCACTTTTTTACAAAGGTGACATGGGAGGCTTGTGGGAGTATTCCTTTAATAATTTGTGAGCAACACTAAGTTTACATATTTCACCACAGAGACCGATGCGAATAACTAGTTCACAACGTCGTGAAACAAGTACACTCTCAATTCCATTTTTCCAAAAAGTCTTTTGAATTCACTTCTTATCCAGGAAGATTGGAAACTTGGAAACGTACGAGTATGCTGAAGTAAGTTCAAGGGGAAAATTCTAGTTATCTAATCACGTGAGATTAAATCTGAAATTAAAGTTCGATGTAGATGTGTGTCTGTGTGCGTACCCTTTTTATTGAAAATGTTTGATTAAATTTGATTAATCTAAGGGCGAAATTTCGCAATTATGTCATCGACTAATGTTAGATTTTTAAAGATGTACAATTCATGCTGAAAAGTGTATTAAATTGTAAAACGTAAGTTTGCTGAATCTCAGGTATTGGTTTCCTTCGACTTATCGCAGTTAAATGCTGAGACTAAATGATAGTAGCGATGTGGAATAACCATCACTAAGTCACAGACCACAAGCAGGTTACCTCATCACGCGATCCTCCGTGTTGGGAGTGAAGGGCACCTGCACTACTGTGGTGAAACCGTAGACGAGTTCAGAGCAGCCCCGGTTGCTTTTCGTGGACACGAGGCAGACTTGATAAAACAGGTGTAGATGGGGATCCGTAGATTCGTTGGCTACGAATACCTGCACCATGGCAGAACCTGGCCAGCCTTGGAGCTAGAAAACCACACGTAGTAGAACGACCATCCTTTTTATTCCTGTCTGTTTTTATTTGGTTGGTGGTTGAGCAATCCACTAACTATATGTACTTGTTTACTTTTACTGGATTCACTACGCAGGTATGATACCAGTAGTTGATGAGTCAAACAGAATCAAAGTGTGGCAGAAATTATCATTGAACTCGATCAGCTTCGCAACCCCGGTACAAGAGATAGAGCTCGTTGCTGCTTATCTGCGGTTAATTGGTGAGCTGGTAGCCCCTCAATTAGGTATGCTTTTACGGTTGATAGATTTAAGCGGCGAATCTGGTGCTTAATTTAAGGAGACATAAAATTCGTTTAAATTAATCTAGGAATGGTTTACACAAAACACATCTTTTGAACATGTTTTGACCGTTTGAAAGGAACTCCCCTCTGAGGTCGGCCCTTACCAGGGATGCTAGAAGCAGGCCTGGTAGATACTTGAGTTCAAACGTAAATTTCTTCAAAAATTATTTAAAAGAATCAGCATAGCTGTCTAGTAAAACGAATTCTTGTTTTCAGGGCAGAATTTCCTCCTGTCACAAAAATACATACTGTGAAATAGGCCTTGAGTCGAAAAAAAAAATTCATGTCGTGCATCAACACTACTCAAAATGGTCCACTCAGGTCGGTACGAATTCCTAACATCCACCTCTGCTCCTCACACTTCTTTTGCATTCATAACTCATTGTTCCCATCATTAAATTCGCTTTTTTAAGCACCCATGGAATTCTCGGAACGTTTTAGTTTTGTATGGTACACTTTCACCGAGGTCTAGTATCACAAAATCATGTATTGCAATACACCATCAATAATAGCACCACTAATCATGTTTATAAAGATGACACCGCAATCTTGCGAAACTGGAACTGACACAAACTGCCCCTGGAGATTTTCTATTAATGAAAAGAATAAAATCACCGCAATTCGCAATTTAAAAACGAAGTGAATAAGGATGGGTAGGAGAGATCAAATTAAAATCTCCAATGCGACGAAGGCAAAAAATGTTGGCCTTTTGTTCGATGCAGCATTTTATTAGTCTTAAAATGTAGACATCGTTTACCTTCTGGGTCGTTTAGTCCGGCTGTAATACGAGTCCCTAATTTGTTCGCCCTGACGTAATTAAAAATCAATGACGGCTTACCGTTTGACTTAGTTTCGATGCCAAGCCAACGTGGGGACGGACTTTGTCCCCCTCCGCAGGTATGCACAAACACTTCTAACCTTCCAGTCCCAACCAAGACCTCGACTCGGTACATACCTGGATTGTTGGATAGCCGTCAAAAGTGCGATTTTTAATGGGTCCTCGACTGCCCTCCGTGAGGTATCGAGCTCGATGTTGTAACTCGGGTTGCTGCAACAGCGTCAGTTTAACGTCCTTCCAGGTGTTCTCAAAAGGTTCGTTGAAGTAGTTGAATTCCTCCAAGGTGAGGTATCCGGCAGAGAGAGCTGATGAGAATATGCCACCACTACTACCACCACCACTACTAGCATCTCCACCACCACCACCGCCGCTATCACTGCCGTCTCCAACGTCAGTTTCCTTGCACTCCACTTCATAGGCGGCTAAAATGGGCCGTGGATGACTGCACTAACAAAGAAGTTTTGAAGATATTAGTTACTAAGGCTGTCACTATAACTACGCCTCCAATTTACGCATTTCCTAAGAGGGACGTCAGTATGCAGCATCAGTAATGCATGATAGCATTTCAAAACTTTAGTCGATCAACATGGAAATTTTAATATTTTGAGGTTTCCAAATGGAATTGGAGGGATTGTAGAGAATGCAGTATTCTGGTTTGCTACTTTTCAGAAAACTAATATGTTTCATTGATTTCAGGAAACCCATAGGGCAAGGGAGAAGGTGAACTATGAGATGATAGGGTCCATTTCAAACATTTAAGCTGTCGACGGAGAGATGTATCCTGCATAAACTGAAGGGAAAGCTGATCGGTAAATTGGTAGACTGATTGCTTAAGAAGACGATTATTGTATAATCATCAGCGTTTTTCGTGATCACTTTTGAAGGTGAATGCTGAAGTCTATCAATGAGTGCCGAATTACTTTTACCGCAAATTTTTAAAAAGGATCAAAAAATGCAAGGAAGGTTATGCAACCTGTCACGATGAAACTTCGACGAGGATTACTTGTAGCTTGAATTCAAGGCGAGCTCCACCTTTAAAAGTTGCCTTAACATCCCAAAAGGATTTATTTAAGTAAAAATAAGCGATTGAAAGAATGGAGGTCAAGTAAGTGTGGTCTAGTAAGTTATGGGTGGCGACGCCCAATTCTAGCGGCTCATGGGAAATGAACTTGCATACCCGGAGCTTACGGTTTCAAAGCCACATCTTTAACTTCAAAGCAATTTTATGGACTGATTTTATTTGATCATTTGTGAGGTGAAGCTGCCTACTTTTGTTTACCACAGCGTTCACCTCTTTCATACCATTAAACTGTTGGTTAATCTGCAAAGCCATTTCACCACAAACGATGGTGAAGCGAATTGCACTTTTCGGAGCCCGACGGTGGTTTCTGGCGGAATTGGAATAATAATTGGCTTACTCTTACAATTAGACTTAGCCCGAAGCTGCCATGTTCAATCGTAAGAAACAGGACTCGTACTCGGCGTGCGAGTTTGTCTCATTTGCGGCTAAAATTCAGGAATGTAGTTGGCTCGTAATTAAGGTTAAGTTCATTCATTAAAACCTAAAGATGTGGTCATAACGGATAGATGAAATTATCCCCAATGCTACTCAATCTTGAAAGCAAAATCGACTAGTATGACTAGTCTTCTCTGCTGTGTCATCGAGTTCAAAGCTCTTTGTACTGCTGATTTGATTTTACAAAAGTGAAGTACATTTCTGGCTTATTTCTGCCTTTTTACATAAAATTATTGATAAGTGTTAATCAAGAACAGTGATTGGGAAACCAAGAGAAGGGTATTAAGAAGAAGATAAGATTAATTCGCGGTCAAATATTTAACCTTTATTTGCGTAGAACGGCCTCCTGTTCAAAAACCCAAAGCTAGTTGAATGCGCTACAGTTACTGCTTCGAATTTGCTTGTGATGCTCTTGATTGCATGGTAGGGTTTGGTATGATAGTAAATTCCTTAGCAGTGAAGCTCAACATTAATCGCGTAGTAGCTTTGCTTGCATTCAGCGCCCAAATCTATCCCGTTTTCGGAAGCCGAATGCTAATTTCAACTAGAATCACGATTTGAAGTCAGCCCCAGTCATAGCCAAGAAGCTGCAAGGTCAAATAGCAGAGTATTCAACAGTTAATATGTTACGTTATTAGCATAGAACCTTGATGGCAAAACCAGTTGTACACATCACCTTAACCCATCTTCCCCTTCGCTGAGGCTAAAAAACTAAAACTGAGGCTGCAAAACGGCGTCACAACAGCTTGCAATCAGGTTAGACAAGCACGAAAGCCCGCACCGACAATTTTTGTATTAACGCGTACGAAACAGAATCAGCTGAGTAGCTGGTGTGCTTGTGTATGTGTGTACGCGAAATTGAATCCAAAAGTGACACTGTTACACCCTGACTCGTGACTCCCCCCTGTCTTGATAGGTGGTACTCTGACAGCAATGGTATTGATGATGGCAGTCACGACGGAGACAAGTGCACCTCTATTGTGTGCATGCGCCTGCATGCATTCATTACGGCCTACACGCGTTGCATATGACTGGCACCGCTGGCGTTGAAAGTACGAGACCGTCTGTTCCGAGCCGCGTGATCATTTCAATCTGATCTCGGCCATTGCCCTCGCAGACACTGCATCTTAACTTGTGTAGGGTCTTTCAACGTTACTATGCATTCTAGCAACTACCTCGGGCCATTGCCCAATCAGACATTTAAGGAGACAACAGTAAAGTGTCACCAGCGGCTCCAATTCGAGGAACTTTTTAATGAAGTGTGAAATGTTCTCCTGTGTGTTTACCTTAAATCATACTTGTTTGATTCACTTTTGTGATGTCGGTAGACACTTGTGCTTGCTTTATTTTCAGATTTTGCCACATCAATCTTTTTGCCTATGCACATTTTACCTTTCACGCTTATTATCATGTTATTATTATGTTGCAAATAGTCTTCAGAGATAGGTTGGATGTTATGCTGATAGCAGTTTTGATAAACCGATTCCAACTAACGATAATCCCCTATTTAACAGAATAGATACTAAGCCGAAGTGGTAGGCTGAAGGCGTCTACTGGGACGCCACAGTGACTTTTAACAAATGGACAAAAGACAAGCGAAGAGTGGCTTTAGGTACTGACTTAATCAAGAGTAGAACACCTTCCGGTCTTATCAAGCAACCTAAAAGGAACCCTTTCTTCTTTCTCCAGGAAGACCTTGAATGACCGAACCAGAAGAGTAGTTACAAGGGGATCCCGAGAAAGTGTTCAAAACGTGCGAGCCGTATAGCACAATAATGACAGTGGATTTGACTATAAGGACCTATCCAATGTCCTGTCGTGATTACCGTAGCAGTGACATGGATCATGGTCTCGCCAACCATGATGCCAGTCTCTCAAATCATCATTGCAAATGCACCGATGACACTTTCAGACTCGTGTTTCGTGACACCTTTAGGTGTAACCCACGTAACACCAATCTTCTCTCCCTTTTTACCATATTGTGCAACCACCAACAATTTTTTTCAACTAAGGAGTAAGGAAAGTAGGAGGAAACAGAATACAAGTTGATAAATAGCAACTTACTAGGCCGAGGAGTGGTTTTACGTGGTCGGAGTCTGGTGCAGGGGTTGTCTGAAAAGTGGCTCGATGAGGGAAAATTGAAAGTCTTTGATCTCCCTGCTGTTGCCAGCATCGGATCGAAGTCGGATGTGCTTGGGCTTGGTTTTAGTAGCATTCTATGGGTCAAAAAATTAATGGAACAAGCAGTGCATTAATAAGGGTGGGGTACGAAAGGTCCCTTCCTCTCTCTCGCAAAAAGCTTTAACTTCATTATTAGAGTTTGGGTTCTCCTAGGACCGTAAATCCGCTGGAAACGCTTATTCAAATTCCCAACTATTTTCTTTTAAATGATTTCTTAGATGTGGCTCTCGAAATTACAGTAGCCTTCGCAGACAGTTCAAAATATAAACACACAAACAACAAACCAATGCCAAACTGGTGAATAACATGATAAAGTGTTCGGGCAGATTCCGCTTCACTTTTGATCGTGATCCAAGATGAGATCAAAGTGGATAGTCACGGGTTGGAAGCAGTAGTAATGGAAGTAAACTTGTGTCATCGGTGACAACCTAGACGCATTAATTTACTAACTAATCAAGGCAACACCTTGGCTTTACTTTTCAATAAAACCTTATTTTAGGACTACACACTTCACCTTAAACTCTTGAATCATGCATCTCACTTCGACAACTCCACGAGAGGTTTCTCCACCTTCATCTCTTTTTAAATGACAATAACCAAGAAGGCCATTTTTATTCGAAGGTAGGGTAAAAGTGGAATTTTTCATTGGTGTTCGGAAGAGGACACATGCTGTATGTGTAAATAACATATGGTTTGGTGAATACTTCTCTAATTCTTAAGGGTAATTTTATCCACCCTTTTGTTCTTGCAACTAACAAATTATTTTAGCGTCGGATGTTCGATAAATGCAGCAAATTGACTCTCGTAGAAGATTTTGCTAAGAAATAGCTATTTGAATGCGGGCAAACATTGAAATTGACTCGAGTATTTTCACCTGACAAAAACATGTGAAGAGTTTGATTGACACTGGGAAGAGACTTCAAAAAATGCTCATCTTCCTTAAGATGCATTGTGATCGCCTTTACTTTGAATGACGTAGTATAATTATGAAGTGGTGGTGCAGTGCACGGATCTACTTGGACTCGAGTTCAAATTACAATGCATATTTTGAAGGAGGCGTTACGTGGATGCGCTCTGAGCCCACAGTTCCAATCACTCATGACATTCGGTGAAGCTGCCTATGTAAATAAAACCCTTGTCACATCTGAGGAAGAAAATTGGTTGGTGGATGGAATGTGCACGCTGTGGAACATCATCCAATTAAAGTGAGTTTCACAAGAAAGAAAACCTGGGAATTTCTCATTATTGCAATGCCCCATCATATTCTCCATGCGACTATATCGCCTTCAGTTTCAGCACATACTTCTAGGGCTTTAATCGTAACAACTGAGTTTTAACTGGAGCCACCGAGGACGACGTCCCAAACATAGCAGGATCTGCGTAAAATTAAAATGCTATTCAAAGTAGTCACGATATTCATAGACACTTTGTTGAGGTGGACGCCAGTCTTGCACAGCTATTTGTGAAGACGAAGAAATTTAAACCTGGTCATGGGCGCACGTGGTTCCTCTCCGGAGTCAGAGGGCCCTCCGTCATAAACGGTCCCCTATTGCGCTACACGCCTGCATCATAATAAAGAAGAGGAGGAAAGGGAAGATACCTCCACACTGGTGGCAGAATTGGCGGACCTTCTCCACATCAAAGAAGGCATTAACTTTGAAGACTGGATGATTAACGTTTGATTTAACATCTATTTATATCCTCAGAGGCAGATGGTCCTGCTGATCCTTCGCGCTCTTCCGCAAGAGCTATCCCTGGCAGCGATAAACGCAGGGGTCACTACTAATTTCCACATTGATCATTGCTACTAGACGCTGGCCCAACTGGCTGTTGACTAGCGAAAGCAGGCACTGGCAAGAGAATTCTTTCACTGTGATCAAAAGCCAGGCGAAGGCGACGAGGAGTATGCTCAGAACCTGCAACGCTTAGTGGAATGAACTTTCAGAGGTTCTCCTCCAGACAGGATGATTAACTAGTTGGCCATTCAGTTCCGAGAGGAAGTTCGACCACCAACTACCGCAGCGAAGCTCATGTCGTGAAGATCGACAATCTCAATCAGTTGGTCGAGGCTTCGACCAGGAAGCGTCAGGAACTCCTCATGACACCGACATCTCAGACTTCCAACCGCTGGCCAAACCCAACACGTTCTCGTTGGACCCTTGTTTTGCCTACCTCCAAAAAACTTCTGTCCATTCATGCGAATCCTCGGCAGGCTTGATGGATGTCCCTGTCACTTTTTCCTTGACTTGGGCACAGCTAAGTCGATGGTAAATCCCCAAGCTTTTTCTACAAAATTACTCTCGACAGAAGAAAGGAAGACGATGGTAAAAGGGGAGATGTCGTTGAATGTCTCAATGGGGAAAGAGACCTGGACGATGCAATTTATTGTGCATCCAGAATTAGTTTTGGATGTGATACACGGTGCTGATTTCCTTTGTAAGACCAAAGCGGTTCTGAATTTTGCAGAAGGTACCTTTACGACCCAGCGGTACAAAGAAACAATTCAGTCGTTTCTCACCCGCAAAAGGATGCAGGCGAAATCTGTAGTGCTCCTTTCGAGGCTGCAGACATTACCATTAACAACTTATAGGAGCTTTGCACACGGTTATAGCACACCACTGACAGTGAGAGGAAGGAACCGCGCTCATTGCTGAGTAAGTATTTGAACATGTTCGCATGGCAAGAAACAGAACTCAGACGAACAAGTATCGTCAAACATACCGTTGACACCGGTAAAGCTAGACTCGTATGACAACCACTGAGACGCATACGCCGCCTCTTCTGGAAGGCGTGAATCGTCTGGTGGAAGGAATGGTCAAAGATGAGGTTATAAAGCCATCCATGTCACCGTGGACCTCCCCAGTCGCATTGATAAAGAAAAGTGACAGTAGCCTCATTGGATTCCCTGTAAAGATCAAAGTGGTTTTTCACACTAGACTTAAAATCCGGCTGCTGGCAAGTGGAAGCAGCGGAGACAGACAGAGAGAAGACGGCTTTCGTAGTGACAAACGGGCTATATGAATTCCAGCCAATGCCTTTTGGACTCTGCAACGCCGCAGCTGCCTTCCAGCGCCTGATGCATACAGCACTAATTGCGCTTTTCCCAAAACACTGCGTAATCTACGTCGATGACATTCTTGTCTTTGGTAAAGATATTCTTGGGCACAATGCCAATCTTAGACTAGTGCCAGATCGTCTCCAAGGTGCAGGGTCGACCTTAAATCCAAAGAAATGCCATCTCCTTCAACGTCCGGTCACTTTTCTGAGGTACACAGCCATATCAGATGGAATGGCGGTCGCCAAAGTTCGTAAAAAACACGTGAAAACTTGGCCAGCCCTAACCAATCAGACGGAGCTCCGCAGTTTTCTCGGTTCGGTAAACTACTATGGATGCTTCATTAGAGGCTTTGCCAAGATCGCCAGCCCTCTCCATAAGCTAACCGAGAAGTAGGCGAAAAAGAATTCCAAGTGAGAGAACGAACACGACGTAGCCTTTAAGAAACTAAAGCGAATGCTCTGCTCCACTCCGATTCTGGCCTTACCAAACTTCGAGAACAATGCACTCCCTTTGTACTAGACACGGACGTCAGCGACGTAGCCGTGGATGGTGTGCTATTCCAACGGGACAAAGAAGGCAGAAGACACGGCATCACCTAAGCCAGTTTCAGACTCAACAAAAAAAATGAGACAGAAAAGTGCACAAATGAATTAAGCTATGTGCACAAAAAAATATATTTCAGAGGATTACAAGTAGGCTACCAAAATAACTGAATGAAATAAGGAGGAAATCGCTTAAATTTTCAGTAAACAATATTTAGAAGCAGCAACCACCACGTGCTTGCCTAGCAGTTGAGAGGTCGCCGGATGAAGGCGTAGACTTGTAACCACTCCACTACACTAGGGCTCAACTAACAGTTCAATCACCACACCACATTTTATTTAAATCAATTCAGAACAAATCCAAATACTCACTTTCTCTCTCTGAAATTAAACACATGAAAAGTATGGGTGATCCATTTTTTCCTGGGACCCCGTTGGCTAGCGTGTAAGGGTAGAGGCTATGTAGCCCACTGACTGGTATCTCGTCTCAAATTCAAGTACCCCAGTAGGATAATTATAGTCAAGGTATTCTACGCTGCTTACCATGAAACATACTTGCATACAAACTTACTCGGCACTCTCACCGCTCTGGTCGGAGGTCATTGCCACTCGTCGCACCACGGACTGTCGATCGACGCACAGCGACGTCTTTCGAATTGGTGGTGGCGGCTGCTGCTGTTGTTCCTCGGTCACAGATGGTGGGGGAGGTGGAATGGTCTGTTGTAGACGCCAGCGCGGATTGTTTACAATGGCCACCTGTTGCTGACGTGTTACGTGTCCCCAGGCCGCATTGGAGGTTCTGCCCGAGGCTTCTTCAGCCGCAGTGGGATTTAAGTGGCTCCGAGATGTGGCCGTTCCGTAGAAATACTACAAAACAAAGCACGATGCGTCAAATCAGTCTTGGTGTTATCACCACGTCCCTCCCTTTTTCCTGCCCATGAGTGTAGCAACCAAATAAAGCATAATGCTGCAGACCGAGGATAATGGGAGGTAAGCACTCACTTCCTGTTGCCTCAATATCTGCTCTGAAGCGCTATCAGCGGATGAAGCGGCAGGAGCAGAAACAACAGCAGCAGCAGCAGCAGCGGCTGTGATTCTGGGTGACTTCCACGTCTGTGTTCTCATATTGGCAAAACCTTGATTATTGGCGTAACTACGCAGTGCGTACGGGCGTTGTACGAACTGACTCCTCCGAACCGGCTGAAGCTGCTGCTGTTGCTGGTTTGAGGTATACATGGAAGCAGCTAGACGCCGGGGTCTAGCAAGAAGCGATGTCGCATTTCGACCGTTGTTCATCATCATGCCAGGCGTCAGCATCTCGGTGCGAAGCATGGATCGACGCTATCGGCGCCATCAGTTTTAGTGGCACGATAGGAGAGGAAGGGGTGACAGGGTTATTGAGCAGTAAAGCGGAAGCTGGTAAGCAGAGCAAAAGCGGTTGGTCCAAAATTTCCTTATGTTGTTATCGCATTCACAAAGGCTGTCTACAAGCTAAGAAATCTCGCGAATGGGAGATTACTTGTACTGAGGCAAAGCAGCTTAACATTGCCGGTATAATTGTGTACATGAGCGTGAGGTGGAATTCAAACAGTGCTGATGATTGGTGACAATGACTAACTGATTTTGAGTAAGAGCCAGCTGTCTAAAACACTTTCTGTGTAAATAAATAGACTATCTGTGAAGCTCGACTCCGACATCCATAGCCTTAACGAAGTCAACACATATATTCATTTGGTGGGCGAAGATCACTTGTAGAACACACACTGATATTCTAGGAACCGTGCAAAGTTAATGTTTACTCACTCAAATTGACCCTTTCGTCATCAAATGTCTCGATAATTATTTTAGGTTTTTCTTAAATTAGAATACCGTTTTCTAATATCTGAAGCATTTTATGTTTCATCCCATCATATTTTACTCCATCCTTTTCATTTTACTAGAAATCGGACAGGCTATCATCATTGTCATAGGCCACTCATCTTCGTCGCTCACTCCATTCAAAATTTGAGCATGTAAGGTTTTGATGCTACTATTTTGCTCCAAAAAGTATGAAACTTAGCAGTCCTTGATACCGGTGCGATCGGTTAAATAGAATCTGGGGTATATGATACTACAATACTTCAATAAATGCAGCCAGAATTGGTAGAGAAACCGAGCAGGCTTGCCTACTTACCCACTTATTTTACATTTCATTAAGTTTTTTAAAATCACTTAACCCACTAATTACTAAAACAAGCTCTCTCCCAACCTTTCATGTAACACATAAAATCAATTTCATTCCCAAACTTAAGCACCCTCATATGAAGAATAAACTCAAACCACTATAGAAAAGTGGCATATCGTCCAATCAGATTTTTGGCGTTCGGTGCAGGTTACTCGAATTCGCGTACCTTCTGAGAGGTAAGATACTGTTGCTGCTGTTGGTGCATCTGTGCTTGTGTCAGTCGACTACTCCGTCTCATCATAGAGGGATCAAGGTGGTAACGTTTATTAGGACTCGGCTCCTGTTTTGTGGGAGCTGGCGGTGGCGGTGGTGAAGATCTCCGCGTAAGTTGACTTATAATATGAGAAGAGGAACTTGAGCCTTCTGGAGAGGGTTCCCCTGGGGTGTAGCAGTACTCTGGTGGGGGTGGTGGCTGTCTTGCATCCAGCATCTCCCCCGTTGTTGTCGGGTTCGTTTCGTTTGTAAAGTACTCCGTGGAATACGGATCTTGGGTCCGGCTTTGGCGCTTACGACAATCCGGGGGTGCCTCCTGGATGGTGACAAGAAAAAAAGGTTGGGACTTGTTTTTTATTGGCGGTTTAGTCTCTGGTCTTTCGGGCGCAAATTCGGAACAGCACTGACTGGGATAACGCCCATTTGATGGCGTTATGTACAATTTCACTTTCCAATTTTTTTTATCATCATTGTACCTATTCCTCTCAGGTAAATAACGCCATGTGTGACTATAATTTATGCATTTTTCTAAGTTAGATTTTATTGCAATTCATCAGGGTCAGGGCAGACAAAGCGCCATGGGTTGCTGTTTAACTACACAGACTCTTAAGTCACTGGCTCGAAAACCAACAGTCCATTGGCCCTTCTGCATAGTTTTGTCAAGCTGCATACGGCGAGTGTCACATTTTGTTGACTTCTTTCCCTTCTTGTGCTTGCAATACAGGATCAACGGCTTGCGTTTCTAGCATATTTGAGAATAAACCAGCCTTTTTTGCTGATAGGCTGAAGGCAATTATTTTCCATGTCTTAAATAAACGGAACTATTATTTTTAAGCTGCATTGTGTAAGGAGATCGGAATATCCAAGGATGGGAATTGAAAATTGTTCTAAGAAGAAAGAGTAATTCAACAAACTACTCATCTGCCTTCTGTTGAAGAATTTAAATACACCACCGACATCACTATAGCTTAAATGATGAATCAACAAGGTTGGGTCATGCAACGGATAACCTCTAAGAGATTAAAGAATCGAAGTCACAAATGCTTTTTTTCGGTTTTTGTAATTCAACTAAAAAGTGAATCAGTGTGACAAATTGCATTTTAACTATTACTCGATACCTGTGGTTCCCGTTAACATGTTGGCACATTAACAAAGCGTGTTGATTTATTTGTGTGGCTACAGCTACCAAACGTAGGTGACTCGACTTCAATTCAATGTAACTTCAACTTATTTATTGCGCAGTCAACACTCGAAGGACCTGTGGTAGTGCGATGCAAGCACCAAGATGGGAGAAGAGTTCTAAAGAACGACAATTTTAATGATGTGTCAGGAACTAAAAGCAATAATCTCAACTGTTTGGACCTAACAAAGTTGAATCACTGCATTAGAATGACCCAAATGCAATTTAATGCGTTCACCGCCAGGTTCACAGAGGAAAATAGAGCACACTGAACAGTCTAATCCAATTATTCTTGGGCAAAAAATACTTTACATCTATTCAATTGTTTCAAAATCAACCAATCTGCTTGCAACCGTTGTTATTTGTGGCGCCAGGCTCGGACTAGAAAGTGAAGGCATCACAGCCAGCAGGCTCTGTTCATGTAAGGATGAGGGTTAGAACAGCGGCTCACGCCTATTCTATTAGTAGCGACCCCTACGGGCAATTGAAAAAGGGCATCAACGCCTCCACCGTGAAATAACATGTACAAAATTATTCAGTTTTAAACGCATTTATGCCTATCGAAGTCAGACTTTCTGAGGAAAATTATGGAGTGAAGCGTTAGGGAACTTTTTAAAGGCAAATTAAAGGGAAAATAATTGTGTCTTCCATCTGGCAGATCTTTTACAAAGCACTGGCTACCACATACGCCCTCTCTCTCTCACTCAAGGCCAATTGTACCTGTTAGTGGGTGAAATGTTTACAAGCAGAGAAAAAATCCCGTAAATGGACTAGCATAACCTTGAATACAAAATTCTCTCTCTTTCGATTTTCACTCTCAAGCCAAAGCCTATTTGATCATTTTATGTCCTGCGATGTCCACTTAAAACTAGTACAACAGCAATGGAGCATTTTTTTGGTTAATTTAATAGCAAAATTAAATGGTTGTTAAGTTTCTACAAAATTATGACCACTGTCATTGGGGGTAATGGAGCTTGATGTTTCGGTATACTTAGTAGACTACTTCTTCCGTCCTTGGAATATTCGTTGCCAGCATCGCAGGAATGTGACCTGTCCTCTTCGTCTGTTCATACAACAGCAAATTGTATAAGAAGCATGGGAACTGTAGTTAAAATAATGACTCATGATCTTTTTGTTTTGATGATACTTATCATATCAACTTTTGGAAAACATTTGAATCGGTCGAGAAAGTAATGGCGTTTTATGCCACTCAAGAATAATAAAACATTTGATCTGTTTCGACCACTTTTTCTTTTAAACTTGAGCAACGAATGCATTGGTTAAAACCGGCCGAGAGACGTGAAGCTGTGCGTGGCTACATGCAAGTATGATTGAGTCCCTTGAATGAAACCCTAGGTTTCAATGAAGAACGGACTGAAAGTGTTAGCCGCAAAGAATGGCTTCAACCTTGACCAAGCGGATGCTCTTGCGTGTGCGTATCCGCAGGTTGTCGATTTCAGATACCGATGAATGTTACATGACCTGGTAGCAGAACTCGGTATCCCTGAGCTTTGCAGACTTGGATCACTGATCTGCTCGGGACAAACTGTCAGGGCGCGCAGTCGCTGCTTTCATCACCACCGCAGCTTCAATGCATTGTTGCACGCGCTCTCAGGTACTTACACGCTTTGGAAAGGCGTGGCACGTTAATCAACAACATGGCTGGTGGTTTTGGGACAACTCACACCTAACTCCTGTGATGGATGGTACTGCCTCGGCATCCTACCCGTACATGTATTCGTGCGTCTTTGTGAGTTAGGGAACGCCTTTGTGTCCTGCGATCCTAGCACGCAAAATTGAGGGTAGCGTAGAAAAAATACGTTTGTCCTCTCAGGTAAGCCAGTAAGACCTGGTGGATTTTATCTGCATAACATAGAATGTCAACCCTATGCCGCCGAGGCTTATATTATTAATGTGTAGGTCGTTCAAGTCAAATCAAAATTTGGAAGATGATATCGGTAAAACAGACAATACGGCAGCTAAATTACACGCGTTTCAATGGCAAGTATTAGTAGGTTAGTAGTATAAACACCGGTAAACGAAGCGCTAAATTATAATGACAAGGCACGAAACAATGCATGACGTTTCTTACTAGTAGAGGTGCTAACTCAAGTTCCACTGATGTCAACAGAAGACTGCAAGCGCGGCATAGAGGTGAGGCAAAAGGTTCTAAATCACGCAACTGCACGTGAAACAATCTGGACATGCAATTTTACCTACAAATCTTCCTACACTGAAGTTTTTCAAACAAAAGTAAAAAGCTGGAAGTTTTTGTGTAGGGCAGGCAGCAACTACGTAAAAAATTAAGTCCTCCGTTCTCGATAAGTTTAAAAAGCGCAGTTCAATAGGTGACGGAAAGAACATCATTTACTCTATCTTCGTTTCGACCGATTGATTGATACGATTACCTACTCTTGATTTTACTTGACTGACTGCATTAGGAGTTAACTGGACCCTTGTCCGAACTACTACATCACAAGTATTTTTGACAGCTGATTCCGATTCTGCTCTGGTTAAATCAGACTTAGTTGGTTTTTGGAGCTACAACGGGCATATCATCGATAAACATAAACATCGCTTATTGACATCCTGAACTGTCGGGCCTGCTTTCACCAATTGTGATGAGACGCCACGTGTTTCCTCTACTGAATGTACCTTGACAGAAATCACGGAAAATCCTAATATATGGCAGAGCAAGAAATATGTTTTTGTAGGATATGTGAATACAGGGTTACTTGCAGTTCTGCTCGATATGGTCGCCATAGTGGTGAGGTTGGGCCCTGATCGTGTCTCCTACGCTAGTACTTTTGCAATCACCACTTTTTTATAAATTCACTTCTGGACTCGTGTGTCAGCGTCTTCAAGAATAGTTTTTGCACTATGAAAGCATATTAACGCAAGAGAGTGATTTCAATGCCTAAATTTGGCCTCACAAACTTCAAGCAGGTAGAATAATGACAAGACTAGCAATCCAATTTGACATCACAAAGCACTACCACGTACGAATGGCTGCATGCATGCATACAATCCTCTTTATTTGTGACTTCAAATGTATGTTTTTCTTTACTCAAGGTAAAATGGGGTAAAAAATCAAAAAAAAGTAAATAGTAGTGAAGTTTTTACACATGAGGATATTAATTATGTCAAGGTATCTTCAAATAGGTGGCTTGTGGGACTGTTTGCGTCACCAAGTAGTCGCCAGGTGCAGATGCCCTCGGGATCGCATTCCCTCTTAAGTGTTGCCATAACTCCAGTAGACCTATGCCTTCCTTACTCTATTACTGATAGCATAAACATAGCATGCTACATCATCTGTAATTATGCGTCTGCGTGCTGTCTGCGCGAATGGTGGTAGCGGCGGCACTGCTGACACACACATTTACACTTTTGCCTTTCAGACAGCAGACCATATGTGCGTGTGTGTGTGTCTGAAGTGTAAGGTCAACTCAGATTAGCGTCGCCTTGCCTACACACAGGTCGCCTAGATGAAAGCAGCAGTCTCCCTTGACTCTCTTTGCCACGCGGAGCGTACAGCAGAACCCAGAAACCCGGTCCCAGTTTATGCATTCTTACTCAATGGGTGTGGTGAAAACTAAGAGTGTAGTTTTTGATGTTGCACCAGAAAGCTTTCATTGTTTGCCTCTGACCAAATATAGGAGGCCGGTGTCGATTTAAAGTTAGGTTCAATTTCATGGAGTGTAGTAGTGATGAGAAAGAAGCGGATGCTCAACAGCATCGCTGTGACGCTTCTTGCAGATGAGCGTATCGGCGTATTCATGCTCAACAAACCACCTTACGCATTACAGACTTGAATAATTGATCGAGAACGAATTGAAATGACTCTGGAGAGGGAGGTGAGTTCCCAATCAAATGGTGTGACGTGGTGATCACAGCCTTCTTCAACATCACGCTTTTATTTAAAACGCATCACCCAATGATGGTCTTATTTATGAAGATAAGTAGGCAGAACTCTTAGAAATTAATTCATTTTCCCTGTGTTTAACATAGCCAAGTATTCCTCGAAATGAAAACATAATAATGACTATGATTCATGAGCAGAGCGAAATACTAAACAGGGACTTGAAAATGCTAGTCTTTTAATTCGAAGAGTAACCACCAAATGAAACCTAAATTTGAATTTCAATTGCAATTTTGCTCCATAAAATGAGGTTTAGATTTCGCCCACTTAGTATTAGAGCCTGGAATTCATTCAACACACATAGGTGATAGGAACATTTTAGTTAGGTAAGGTACCCTCACATAGGTTGATTTAAGGTAAAGAGTTATTTTCTATAAGAAATAAAAATTTCTGCGGTTGTAGCCCTTAGCTTGTGAAATTGTGATGGATGTGCTGTGGCCAACTCATCGAACCCTTGCGAAAGCATGCCATGCCTTCTTGACTTGCGTAGAATCCCACTCATTCAAGAAGGCAAGCCATTTTAAAATTGTCTTCCCTTTATTTTGGGCGAAACCAATGACCACCGTCACTCACCTCGAGTTATGGGTGCTTTGATTGTAAGGCTTCCAATTAAGGTTGGTAGACGCTAAGCTTACTTACCAATGATACTGCGAGTAACAAGTCAGGTATGATAAGTATACTAACTTTCTGAAATATAATGACATCAACTCTGCTTCTTAGAGGTGTAAACATCAAAAATCATGTGCCAATGAGGCTTGGCAGTTTGGTTAATCATCAGGCACTAAGTGTCGAAAATTTCCACAAACAACTTGCGTTTATGTGCTACAAGTCGAATGGACGAACTATATGATGTCAACCATTGACCAATCGAGCTCTGCCACTCATATAGTGATCCAACTCTTTGGAGTAATTACCGAAAATGGGTTACCTATATTGACAGAATACTAACCAGTGAAGTCTAATCCGCAGACTATTTTCTAAGGTCTGAAAAAAATACAGTGAAACTCGCCTGAGAAGTCTGACCTCTTACAGCAAAGTCCATGGGTTCTGCATGCATGGTAGTCAACTCCTGAAAGGTCATCTGACCTCCAACCATAGAAGATGACCGGACGGAGGAATCTTCTGGTGTGCCTTTGGGACACTTCTCTCGCTTCGGCGTGCGTGGTAAACCGCCATCACTGTCATCATCCTCTCTTCTTTCACTCTCACCACCACTACCAGTTGCAACGAATCCGTCCTGACCGTCCATAATCTCCCCATATCCCCTGCCAACAGAAGGCGTCGGTGTTCGCATTAGATCTCCCGATCCAGACTTTATTGATCCCCCGTTGGGCTGATAGCTGAGGTGTTTCGCCTCAACACCGTTACTGCCACTGCTACTGTTGCTACCACCACCGTTCTCGGTGGGATAGCCCATCTCTTCCACGAAGCATCGATGTTGCCCCATGGAGATGGCGGCGGCGGCAGCGGCAGCGGTTGCTGGGCCGTAGTCTATAGAGGTGAACATCTTGGCCTGCAATTGTTGATGGGCAGAAGAGTTGGTGAAAACGCCGGTTCCACCAGCGTTGGTGGAGAAATCCATGTGTGTGTGATAATGACAACAATGTGTGCGTGTGCATGCGCGTGTGGATATGTTCTTGTGTGTGTGCATGGCAGACAGAGCAGGCACGCAGTATCGGGAACGCGCATGCATGAATGCATTCACGCATGCAGGTGCGCGTGCGTGCATGCGTGTGCACTCGCCTTGCATCCAATCAGGGAGACAGCTGAAGTGAGGTGGTGCGTGCGTGTGTTTACAGCATCTGAGATGGGTGTGTGCATGCGTGCCCGTTGTAGCGGATACGCGTGTTTGATGTTTCTGCACTGCAACATCTCTACCAGCCACTGTCAAATTCTTAACGATAGGGGCTTTTTAAAATCCCTCCCCTACAGCACGAAAGGATGAAAGGGTTCCATCACTTCTGGCTCTCTAAATTTAATTTTGAAAATCGGTACTTAGCATAATCCATTTTAATGCATCTTCGACTAGTTTATTAAGCGGCTAAAATAGTAGTAAGACTTGGTATGTAACATGAAGAGGCTTGTAACGACAACGTATCATAAAGCTTGTGCAGATGTGCGTCAGTCTACCGCCACCCCGCACTGCATGCTCTACTACTCTCCTCCCACTTCCAAATCTCGTATTATAAAGTGTCGGATCATACAGTTTCTTTTATAGCATTTGAAGACATGGTATGCGGTGACAATTGCTTTCAGTTGGATGGTATCAACAAGGCGCTTTGAGTTGCAATTGTTAAGAGCTTGAAACTTTCAGTATTGTTCAATGCGAATGATGGTATTACAATCTGTTTACCCCTACATCAACTGGAATAAAAGTCGTGACAGACACTAAGTGAGGGGGCTACACCCACTTGTCAGCCATTAAGAGATGTTAATAGGGGACTATGATTGTAAAATTTTTCTCCACCTCATATTATACGAAAATAGACCCTTTAAAAATTGTTTCCTGACTGATTAGTAATGAGTAGTGGGTTTTGTGCTTCTGTATGGCGTCAGTCGTTGAGCAAGCTAAAATATCTTGGGTCATTTTCACACGTATCACTAGCTACTCATTGGGCACTTCAAAGAAATTTTGAACGGTTCCGATCACAAACGCAACTGTTCACCCACTGAAGGCGAATTAACTATGACCGGGATCTATCCACCCAGTTCAGCCGAGAAAGGTTCCTTGGGCGAGAAGGCGTTCCATTCGTAGCCTTCCACGCTCTCATGCCGCGTGCCACAAGAATTACTTTTGAGAAGATTTACTCTCTATTTTGGCAGATTGCTACGAGACTGTGTGTTCCGCATATTCCGCTGGTTTTACTTGTCAACGTCATTATTGCCCGTTTTTGGCATGAGGGAGTCCCAGCAACGGCGATTTAGGCAGAAATTGGGAAGGACACGGAAATGGCCAGGGCTAGTCTGCTAACATCCTAAAGACAGATCGTTTGATAAAAGTGAAAATTGCGAGCTTTCACCTCGTTGAGAAAGGATTAGGTTAGATTAGCTGAGATTACATCTTGAACCGATGACCATTTCAACGACTAGAGTATTACAACTCTTTAAATGCTACCGTATGAAACCGCACGAAATTACTTATTTGTCTTGTGCTAACTCAAACGGTTAAAGTAACTGTGAAACAAAGTTTTATTTTTGCTTATTGTTTTGCATTCTTTCGCCACTTACCCATGGTAATGAAAGTCAAACAATGGTGCCACTGTACAAACAAAGAACTCATGAAGATAACTTTAATTGCTCGGCTTCACTATGCAATTTGTCAATCTTATCCCAGGGGGTAGAAGGCTTATCAACGTTCCCCTTGAATGCCACTCAAACAATTATTTCCATTAATGTAAATAACTTTACGTAGTATCCTGTGATGGAATGCCTTATGGTACTCTCTGTGCCTTAACCAAAGCCCTCATGAACTTCAAAGTGTGGCTCTAACAAACCGCAAAACCTCTGAGTACGGTAGATTTCTTAACCCAAATTCATCAAGGCAAAGTAGATCATTTCAAATATTTCGCCATATTGTTTGACTAGTTTTAATGACTGCCATCTAGACTTTCATTTGCATTCCTTCGAGCTATCGGATTGGCGATATTTTAAGTTGACGAATTTGTTTGTCAGCATAAAAAGATTACAAAATGTGCATTTTCCATGACACAGGTCGAAGGAGTCAAAACCTGCAATTCTCACCCAAGAGACCATGCCCTAATTTTGCACTTTTTAACGTGTTCTTAACCTGAGTTACGCTGAGAATGGGCCAACAAGCACCTATCGATTTCCAATACCACTGCGCGCCCAAGCACGCACTTTCGGGCGGAAATGGGGCCATCGCAGCAAAAGACGCAAGCTAATCGATAACACACGACGCTTCTGATTCTGATTTTGATGATTCCTCGCAATCTTGGAAGTATGCCTAATTAGTTTTCTTGTGATTACTATAAAGTATAAATTGCTGTAAACAAACAGGTAAAGTAATCATCATTAAAGTGGTCCCACAATTCAAAATCATTAATGATTTCTCTTCAATAGCTCAAAGAAATCAGTTTGAATAGCTATGCAATCTCATTTTCTGGGCAATAGTAAAAAAGTGGTCCCACAATTCAAAATCATTAATGATTTCTCGTCAATAGCTCAAAGAAATCAGTTTGAATAGCTATGCAATCTCATTTTCTGGGCAATAGTAAAAAAGTGGTCCCACAATTCAAAATCATTAATGATTTTTCTTCAATAGCTCAAAGAAATCAGTTTGAATAGCTATGCAATCTCATTTTCTGGGCAATAGTAAAAAAAACGAAATTATAAGTCAGTTGTGTGATTTTATTCCATCATAACAGGGGGGAGAAAGGTCATAAATTGCCAGAATGAAAATGATGCCCATGCTTTAGAGCTAAATAAGATTAAATTTTTATAAACTCGAAGAGTATCTTCCATTGATATTGCAAAGTGGTACCCAACAAGCCTACACCCAGTCCTGACTCAGCATCCATAACGCCTAGCATGTTTCAGAACCTTGGTAGCAAACATCGGCAAGCCCTCGTTGGTGTGATGGTGATTATTGGTAGCCACGACAATTCGTAAGGCTCAAAGTGGAGGATCCAGGAGGTCTGACGTTAGACGTCAACTGTCCATGGGGACTCTCGATCGTCTACCTAACAGTTGCCTCGAGGTTTATCAGAAACAGTTCTATTAAGTCATCTGAGACCTTCTCTGAGTAAAGCCATCTGGCAGTTGGAGGCGTTCCCCATGTAATTAATCTTACCAATATTTTTGGTCTGTTGTCGAAAAGTCATTGGCTAACTAGTAAATTGGACGCATTTGGCAGCAATTCATACTCGGATACACCGTTTTTTACGTCTCAGACGAAGAATTAGCGACAAGACTCTAGAGAACTCCAATGAAAAATACTTAAAGAGCATGAATCCTCATAACCACCTTGTTTTTTAATTAATTGGTGAATCATCCATACACATTCCTTTCTTAGCGCCTAGAGATAGGTGGTTGCTGAAATGTTTACTGTGGGTGCATCAGTAAGTCATTCGAACTCCACCTTTAACACAGAAGCTGGTGTGGTAAGCTAATTATTTGTTTCACTCCCGGTTTTAAGTTACGAATCCCTTAAAAGCTCCGCCATTATACGTCCACCGAGCACCTTAGGTCGACAGTACACAGCCTGCCCGAGTATCACGTCTCCTCTTGTCTTCAAGGAAGTGCCCAGTCGCTATACTAACATGAGGTCCCTCCCAACTATTTACCTTCCATTTTGATTAGCAAGTTTAAAAGTCCTTTGAGGTAATTCACGAAAAGCCCCATCTTGAGGATAGAATAAAAGTTGGGGATGTAAGTCAAATATTTCACTTGCAATTGAGCGCTCATCTAAGCAACTATTTGGAAAGGCTAAGCCATGCAGAAGCTTGTTCTGGAGACGCAAATTTCTTCCAATTTGCAATCACGAATTCACTTATCAATTTGTTGTCAATGTATGGTTGCTAACATCATTTTAAAGCGTGTCTAAATGAACCACCTCTCCATCAGTGTTGTCATTGTCCTACCCATTCGCCTGGCGTCACCTGACTGCAGTTGACATTTCACTGTCTACGCAACACACTGGTTGTTTGTTTAGCTCTCAGTTTTGGTGGAGGGGTCACTTGGGGCCTCTGCCACTGTACCTGCACTGGGCGAGGGGCTGGTCTCCGGGCCAAGCCAGTAGCCCTAAGCCCCGCTAATATCAAATGTATGGCCTAAATATGGCTTTGGTGCAAGATAGCACTACTTAACCAGCAATTGTAGCAGATACGTGAATCGACAGGTAAAACTGGCTTCTCGCTGCAACTTTTTTGAGGTGTCTCGGGTAATAAGGACTGATTTAAAATTCTTGCGATGTTTTCAAGTCGATTACCTCTGTAAACCTTCCTTCTGTCAATCCTTAGCGCCTTCACCACTAAGCAATAAGGGGAGGCTTGTCATTTGCCCCTGGGTGCGCCCTCTCACCACCAGGATGGCGTTTAACCTGCCAGTTCTGAACGCTTTGTTCCTTTTTTTCAACATTCATACAAGGAAAATGCAGAGACCTCCTGCAAGAACATCTAGTCTTGGGTAGTCGACGTGCTTATTCCCATTCCATAATGAAATTTAAGTCGCATAACTACACTCTCGACGGGAATATGGAACGGAAGCCAGGTGGAGAAAGGATCATGAAGTATGAAGCAGTCGACTCTCCCTAACACGTTTCGGATGAAAGCGTTGACCTTACTGCTTTTGGTACAGGAGTGAATCATGGCTTGCTACTCATAAAAAGCTGACAAGACTACTTGCATAAAATATGAATCCAATATACTTGATCAAGGACGAAATGTCCGATTTTTACAAATATTGTCCCTTCTTAGAAGATGACATTCGTTTTTTTTCCTCGTCGGTATTGTAAGGGATCAAGTTGTGCAACACCTCTATTCATTCAAACACGGTCTTGCAGAATTACAGACGATGGTGCAAAAGTGAGTGATGTTTTGATGGTTACCTTGTGAGTATTAGCGGGTTCAGCTGCTACCAAAAGATCCTTTCCTTCTTCGGTATCTTAAATCTTGGGTATACCGTTAAAATTGGAGCTGTTATCCCCGTTAGAGTGTCTCGTCAAAGGCGATGCAGCGTCCAATCATACAAATACTAAGTAGCTCTATTGCTGGTGTACGGAGAGGTGATGCGAAAAATGCCTTATATTACGTAAAAGCTGAATTGGGAGGAACCGGAAAGAACCCCATAACCAACAACACTCAACCATTGTTTTATGCGGTACAAGCCAGAAATGAGACGAGTCCGTTGAATTTTACAATAGCATTACAAAACGTCCGGATGAATATAGGCTATTCAATCCAGAGTGGTTTTCGGACCTCGCTCCGCATGGTTCGTCCGGATGACCGAGGATAGATGGAGTTTTGGTGGTTGGTCAAGAGCCAGAATTATGATTTAAGTGAAAATTTTCTGCATCGCTTTTGAGATGGCATACAACAAAAGTTGGCAGCTGGGACAGTATCGTCAATAATAGTTGCCGTTCTATGCTGTTTCTAATATGAAGAATCGACCTTTGTTTTCGGCAGCGTGATTATCTTCAAACACTGATGAAGTGTTGTCTTACTGGAACTTCGTGCTATCTTCAAGAGCGCTCTCGCCCCCCAATTAAATGCCGAAATAGTGCAGACCCGTAAATTTCGAGAACTACTTACCCCACTTAGGAATGAGTTAGTAAAGTGAGAAAAAGGAGCCAAAAACGAAGCAGCATGTCTCATCACCAGCTGCCTGCGCACACATCGTCAGTTTGTCCCAACGCTTGATTGGATGAATGAATGGAACAGCGCTTGGTGATGCAATTTCTTGTCTAAACATTTCAAATCCAACGTACACCTACCATTGACGATCTCAACCGTAGAAGTCCTTAGTCCATTGATAATACATAAATATGAAGGTTCTAAGCTCAATTTGAGGCCCATGGCAAATAAAAGAAGACAGACCTGAACTCACATCTACCTCAGCTTGCAACAATTTCACATCGTTGAAGGTTTAACTCTAATGGTAGTGATATACGTCCACTTAATTTTAAGTAATTATTTTCATCAATTTTACAGCATTTTTTGCGGCTTAAACAGAAAAGTAGCCTTTGAGGTTCTTACAGAACAAATGGCCCAATACATCAAACTCTTAAGCGTGCATTTTGTGGTCAATGTCAAATCCGCCGGGCACAAGAACGACATCTTTTGAGTTGATACAGCAGTTTCAGCATACACTAGAAGGTAAATCACACAACTTGAAAAACTACTGAAAATTGTCAGCATCAGTTAAGTGACTGCTTGGGAAATCTGTTGCCAGGTAAAAACTCAACCCACATTGCCACCTTGATTCAGGAAACTTAATGCTTAGCCAGTGATTTACGCTTAAATCAAGGTTATCCTTTATGATTCCATGACGATCACTCCTGATGTTTGTAATACGCGTCGCATAGATACCAAACTAAACTATGTTGCCTCAGCTAGCGAGAAGAGAAATCGCCATCTTCGCACATTAAATGATGCTACCAAAGTATGCAAATACTCCCCGCCTTATCCTTTTTGATAACTGAAAATACAGGAATGCAGAACCCGAGAGCTTTAACTAACCTTGCACTCGAACTCCATCCTCCTTGAAAAACCACTTTCTCATTAATGAAGCGTGGAATCGCACTCTTCAGCATTAAAAAGTGAAGAAAAACCAGGCTTTCAAGAATGAATAAACACGTTGGATTGTATCCGACGGTACTCAAATGCATTTCACTCAGGCTGTACTGATCCACCGCTGTTGTAGGTTGCGAAAGCATTAAACCCACCGAGGCCATGTGGAAAAACATCACACATCGGACCTCGATCATTTGCAGCATGGTCAAATCATGCCACACATACACACCTTGAAAGCCTTCATTCGTGTCAACCAAGTCACCTCAAAAGCTATTAAACGAGACAAGTGCATAACTCAGCTGCGGTGGAGTTGAAAGAAATGGAATAAGTTGTAAATATAATGATCGATAGCAACCAAAACCAACCAACCCACTTCATCAGCTATTCTTCATAGCCCTACTAGGTACCCGAGTCCCAAGTCAATGCACAGAGAAGTGCATGCAAAACTACATGGGACAAACGATAAAAATGGTAATCTTTGACAATCTGAATGGATGCGATACATAAAAGGTGAATCCACTGGCAAGTAATAAACCAGCCGCCGATGCCAGGAAACTGTTAGTTTAAAATCTATTCACTCCATTTCCCTACCAAAATTAACTACGCAAAACGCTGAATGGGTCTAGATGACTAAGGTGTCCAATAGGTAAATCAAGAGCGCACGGACCTTGCGGCGTCACCTACTTTAGATCCTCCCAAATCATAAGCTTGGATTCGTCACAAATGCCCCGTCATTTGGTCGCGTGAGCAGACGAATTAAAAAAATGCAATCGAGACGGATCTCTACGAATATGTTAAAATGCGATTGGCGCCTAAATACATTTCAGTAGACATTTTGTAAATTAAACAGTAAAAGTACAAGCTATTAGAATTGCGTATGGAACGGTAGAGGTAAGCAAAACACTAATGCCTGTTTCTAGTATGTGATACGGATAAATGAAGATGAGTTTGTAGAATTCAATCGCAAAGTGCACAAGTCCTACCAACTAACATGAATAACGCAAACAGGCAAGGCCTACAAAATGCTAAGTGCCCATAAGACATACTAACATGCAGCGAAGAAAATAAGCCATTGCCTAGCAGTGGCAGGTTTACAGAGGCCCAAACTTTGCCAAAACCTAAGACCAAAATAATATGACATAAAGAGTGAAAGAAGATTCAGATGGAGCAATACCAATGCTTTTAGAAAACCTTACAAATGAGAAGTAACGAGTAAATGGATTACTCAGGAGAAACGAAGGGCGACTCTCAAGCGAAAAATCATGATCTCGTCCCATGCTCGGTGGCTGAACTTCAAAAGTGGCGGTACGATGAGGGAACAAAAAATTTTATGCTTCACCCTTAATAGTACAACTACAATTTTTAAAAGGACCAAATCAATTGAACAGATCCCGGTTTTCATCAGTCACCACCACATCTTCACGACGTTTGACTACAAAATAAACGCGTATAAATAACCTACCCGAATAAACATTTTTGTATTTGAATGTACGTTCCAGACCATCGGCTCTGCGACACAAGTGGCGGTATATGGAGTAGCAGAAACCTAACCAATTGTAGAACTTGCAAAAGAAGTCTTACACGCAGAAGCAAGAGGAACCCCGTACACAAAATGAGGGTAATTTTTAAACACATAGACTACGTTGGCTCGAACTATGATCCATAAAGCAAGCAAGGAAACAAACCCCAAGACATGACTAGTGAGGGACCGAAGTTGGGTCTTAGGTGAAGCGGGAGATAAGTAGCAAATCCAAACAAACGTAAGTAAATTTAAAAAGCTTAAGTTACTCACAATTTCGCACTAAAAAGTCTTTAGAATTATTAATAAACACAGGTAACCGAGGTATCCATTGCCAAATTATGGAGCCTAGTTGAAATTATTTGGAGCAAATATGGTAAAACCCACCAAGTTAACAACCAATGTGACTTTTAATCGAAAGTAGTAAAATGATATCATACCGTTGAAAGGAAGGACCCTTGCACCAAACCATTTTCCGAGTAGTATGGTTTCAACATCCTATTTTTGCTTTTGTGCCTACTATTGCCGAGTTAACAAGCTTTTCGGCGCAATTCGCACTACATCGCTGTATCGCTTATAGGCGCGCAATATAAAGCGTGCATTTCATTAGTGCTTTCTGTTCGCCCGCTTTCCTTCTGGATGGATAATTGCAAGGTTCTGTTACCTCAGTTTTAATAACTGGTTTGACGGATTCTCGGTCAATTGGTTACATGAGATTTTTGGATACGAGCTGTTGACTTATACACTAATCAAATAATGGCGTTCAATTCCATCTACCTCGTCACAGGGCGTCATTTTCCTATCTGTCAAAAGGAGAACGCAGAATTTTTATAACGCTAAATATCCTTTTCTACATAGGTTAAATGGACGCTCTAGTTTTCTTCACTTCTCACCTTCCACTGGAGTCCATTTGTTTCTTTACTAGCGCTTGAACATCCTCTTGTATCTTGACGCCCAGTACATTCCTGACTTTAAATTTTTACGCTATTCCTGGATCCGTTATTTTTAGTAAATATCCACTTATTACTCTGCCTATACTTAAAGGCGAAAACCCTAATTACTTTCAACCTCTTCATCTTATTTAGCCTGCATACGCGGAGTTCTTATTTACTGGTAAGTGTGGATTACAATGGTTTTTAAACTTTTTGTTCCTTTCTTTGCATTTTTATGGCCACACGTTTTCTCAATTCCTTAGCGTCCGGTGTAAATGACCTGTTCTGGTCTACCTCATTTCGCATAATTAACTTTAATGAAATCAAAGCGCTATTTCCATTCTAGTATGAATAAGGCAAATTCACTGCAAGCCCTGGACATGCTTTCCTTTCTTAGGCTGCTTGCGCTACCTTACTGAAAAGCGCATTTCTTCTTTTTCATTATAATGCTCCAATTGCGTCCCTCCTTTTCACCTTTCTGAGTATCTTCTAAAGTGTTCTTTGGTAAAACCGTGTTTTGATTTAGCCGACGAAACCCATCACTCTTCACATGAGCATTGATCTTGAGTTTCACAAATTTTCTTTCGCATCGGTGTACCTAGTTACCCGAGCGCTTGCCTTCAAAACTTTGTTCTCACACTGCTAACCGATTGCCATTTTTTAACTCCAGATATCCCAATATCTTGTGCAAGGCAATGTGTAATTAGCTAAATATCAGGCTATTTGCCCATTTTTTCCTATGCCCTGCTTCTTTAGAGCTTCTTTCGAAGGGGATATGGGGCGGATTCACCCTCACCCAAAGAATGGAACATCTGGCAGGCTCTGCAAGCAGTGAATTTTCCTTCCCTTGCTCCATTTTATTTTAGTGAGAACTCCGCAGTGACAGGCTTCTTAATCTTGGGCTATCCTATCTCAGCAAGCAGTCTTATTTTAATCCTCTACTAAAATTTCTCCCTTCTCTCTTTGGACGCGTTCATGGTTTCTGCTGAGAAATATTTGACAGGATGGGTGACGGGTTCCTTAGTGCCCTTGTGGATAAGTGGGCATTTCTTCCACGTGCATTTTTCCTCTCTGGAAAACCATGTTTCCATGTTCGATTAGATTGGACGCTACCTTCAATTCAACCATCTCTTGCATCTCATGGTTTAAGTCACTTTTAATTCCTTCTGTTACAGGCCAGATTGGCGACGACCTATCCTTGCCTCTGATAATTATGGCTGTATTTTTATCCTCTTTCTGCTGGTGTTGCTCTAAACTTAAGAGCATATTCGCTCTGATTGGGATTGAACGTTCTGAGCTCAAGTATGTGCTTGAAGAGTTGGTTTCCAAGCCTCGAAAGAACTTCTACTCTTTAGACAACGAGTGCTGGGTTTCAGTTAATTTCGCTCTGTCTGATCGTCAAAGAAGCTTCGTTTTTTTTTTCATTCGTGTTTGCCGCACAAGTGACAAATCCTAAAAGGTACACTACAGTGTTCGAGAAGTGTGTTCATTATGCTGCTGCTGTGGAGGTTGAGTTTTAGGCGACTGATTGAATAGATATAGCAAGTTGGAGTCAAGCCAATATCGTCCTGTGGTAGGGCGTATTATCACCTCAACATAATGACGGTGGCCCTCGCAACAGTATTGCTTCGGGATGTGTGATCGCAGTGATGAGGATGCATCCCGTAGGTTTCAATGAATTCATTTGTTCTCTCTATTTTGCGGAATGCTTAGGCCTGTACGACGTTTTCCCACAGGCACATTTTGCATGACAACCGGCTTTTGGGAGAAGAGTTGCCCAAAGAAAGAAACATCTAACATAAAAGCACAATGTCAACTTTCTTCTCACTTTGTAGCCACCTAAATACTGGTCTTCAGCTTGATTGGGTTCTTTTTTTCGTTCTTACAACGGACGTCTAAGCCTTTTTCAGATCTGGTCTTACATCATTACTGATTGGTATGACAGATTTGCGACTCGGGTAGTCGGTAAAAGATAGTGTAGTTTCGAATATTCTTCTATTATACCCTTTTTGTAGCACTTCTAAAGGCACATTTATGCTACCCACTACATGTATTCCCTTTTACTAGCCAAAACTGTCGTTTTGTTTTCTTCCTGCCTTCTACAGCACCTCAATGTTGCAGGTGCCGGTGTTTGACATTGTCACTGGGACACCCAAAGCCGCGATGAGCTCTTGTGTTTGTTTTTAAACTGGGCAACTGAACTGTCCATCTTTTCAGTTAACCACGAAGATGGCTGTCATCGTGAAGGCTGTCGTGTGATTGTAGGGCGAGGATTCCACCTTCCTTGCCGGTTCTGACAATACATGCACTTGGGTGAGATACCCCCTTCTGCGGTTCACACATATCGAGGTTACTCTAAAGATGTGGAGAGCGAATTTGATTTGATAAGTTGCAAGAGTCATGAAGGTCCCAACACACACGTTCCTTTTCCCTTCAAGTTACAACCGTAAGATGGCAGAAAGGGAGGCCTCGTCTGTCATCTACACCACCGTTACCAGAGAAGGGAGAAAGAGGATAGGGTCTGAGATGGGGAAATGCGCCCTCTCCTCTCCTTTCAGTCTTTTTGCTCTTCACTCTCCGTTCTCGTAGCCCTTCAGGAAGCCTTTTTTCCCCCTGTTTATCCACTGATGACGGGTATTGCTGTTCCTGGTAGGACCAGTGATGATGTGATTGTCACATATCACAAAGCGTCAATGTGTCTGACACATTCTGTTAATTACTTAAATTGTCCTGGGCTTTGACTGGAGATTTTAGCGTGTGAGTGCATAATGCATTAGTAACTTACGTACCATTAGTGGGAAGACTTACACCGATGTCACAAATAATTTGTAATTAAAACAGTAGTCATTCCAGTCAAAGTGGCCCGCTATTGTTTTACTATGCTTCCACAGTGGCGATCCATTCGGTGTCATTACCTACATTGGCTCAAAAGTAGCTCAACGGACTCTTTTACATTAGGCAAAAAACGATGAGCCGTAAGTAGCTTCTTTTTTCCACATTTGAAAGAATGATGGTCGGTACTTTCTGTCAAACGGCAAGGATCGGGCAGTAAGAATGTGAAACGTTAGGCCCAGTTCACCGGTCAATGAGATGAGATGCTTACGTATCCTTATGTAACCCTCCATTGCTCCCTCAGTCCTACCGTATACGTGCTTTGGTGCACTTTACTCGATTCCGTTTTGGCGATGTCTTTTCTATTTTTCAGGAGCGGGTTTTTTGGATAAATGCAAAAGTTCCAAAAAGGGGTCACTATGGGATTTTGCAGTTTTGTGAGTTAGAGAAGTTCGGGTGGCCGTTCATGTGGGCGTGAAAATTGTACAAAGTGGTTTTCATTGTGAGAACCTCATCTAGATTGACTGCCGTGGGTGTGTTATGAAACACACATCGTCTTAGTCTCTAGGGTCTAGGTTCTGTTCTATTACAATTGAAGTTCCCATTTTGCCGCGCAAATTTGGACTTATGGAAAACCTGGGACAGTAGTAGGTTGTCCTGTGTAGATGTCTGCTCACTTCGTTGCACTTGCTGGGTTTGGCAAAAAAGTAACACTTGGACTGGTTACCTGGTTTGAATGTTGGCTGTTAGACATTTACTGGATGGACTCGCGTAGACTATTCTTATGGATATGGGCAATGGTAAGAAAATTCAAAACGGTACCGCGTTCAAACCGTATCAGATGTCCCTGTTTGTTTCAGCTAGTAGTAAAATCCACCACAAGTTCGGTTGGTTATACAGTGAATTTTAGCTATTGGCAATAACCAAAGATAACCATAATGCTAACGATACCAGCTCACGAAGACGGGCTGATTGTCAAAAGCACAGAATCACACATGACTTACACAGAATGCATGCGCAGTGCTTTGCTTGTTCAAACTGTCGGTTTTTGGTCTCTTGGGTGACTATATTGTACTAGCCGGTTGGCCGGCTTCCGGACCGTGCCAACAGCTCTTAGTCCCTCTGTTTCCAGGATATATATGCTGTCCAGGTAATATGCCTTTTTCTACCTCAGCGAAAGCCTCAAAACGCTACAGTGTACCTCCTTAACTTCAGTTGATTAATTAATTCCGTTATAGTTGATGTTACATCCCACTTTACGTTTAAAATCGCTGTTCCCTGATTGACTGCGACACCTTTCTCGATAAACAAAGCAAGTTTCTGCACACCCGACATTTGAAGAATTCCGAATTTATGATTTTAGAGCTTTATACGCAACTACACTTTTAGTAATTTATCCTTAAATTCAAAACAAAAACTGATTGATTCATAACAGTTCGTTTTTCGCATATTTGCCATTCAAAAATCCAATCACTTTGTCACTGCTTGTTAATCTAGCATAATCATTGCATAATTACGGTTGATATAAAAAAGTGCATGTCCGACCACTGATAGTGACACTACTGCAACCCCAACCGTTTACGGATACAGCCCAAGAGTTGATCCATTGCCTTCTGCGCACCGCACATGGACGCATACTTTGCTGCATTTCCCAGTGACTTCGATACATTGGGTGAAGTTTTTGTAAAAACGTACTATGAACAACTACAATTGAACCGTAATAATGTGGTGGATATGTACCACGCAAGTTCATTATCATCGTTTGACATTTCTTTTACCAGGACATGGCTTTAATGACATACGAAGGTACAAAAATCCAGGGAAAGCAGGCCATTGCAAAACACTTTCAAGTTCGTTTGGTTTTGCTTGCACATATCTGTCCTTTAGAGCCTTTGCTGGACTACGATTGCCGTAAATGTTAGCACTTGTGATTGTCAACCCGTTGACAATGGCTACCTTGTATTTGTCAATGGTCAGCTGAAGGTATGTCGGGCCTTCTAATAAAATAGTCATTAATTTCATCAATAAACGTTTGTTTGTTGCATCTTAGGTCGACAATGGAGAACAGGCTTTGCCTTTTTCGGAATTTTTCCTGCTTAAGAAGGTTGGAGATAGAGTCGTCATCCTTCACTCCATGTTTCGACTGCATTTCCACAACTTTTAGGTGTTCACCTTGGTGGTCATACTTCCTCTTGCATCCTTTTCCGCGTTTCGGCCAGATTTTAATTGAACCTTTTTGTAATTACTAATCCTCCTTCACTCTTCCTTTCGCTCCTTTCCTCCTGAAATTTTTGTGTATCCCGTCTCCTTCCCTGTTTCCAACACCTCTGCGTATTGCCTATCCAACCCAACTCAAACGCTTTCCTGAGGGCAGATTTGTAGGTTTATTAAATGTGCTGCTTTGGTTCCTTAGAGAAGGCGGCATTCTTTTTATCTGGGTATATATAGCTACTCGGTCATCGACTTGCGGGCCTCTTTCAACATAAAGGCCATATTCTTACGAGAATCTGCGTGGATATTTGTAGTCTGTGGGTGAGTTTGTAATAGAGCCTTGGTTTTGCCCTCCCACCTGTGGACTGAAATGCTGTCGTTCATACTGTCTTGTCGTACTTCTGTCCGGCTCTTAAACTGACGCCTAATCGCTTTATTTGGAGCGGTTATTAAAGTTTATTGCATTCTGGCGTGCGGAGTCTTGACGCCATTCTGTTTCTCTGCAGAGAATGATATTTTCTCCCTGGTAACATGCGGGTGCTTGGTCAGTTATTCACGGGCATAATCATCATAATTTTGATTTTAATCCGCTTGTCTTGATTCATTTCCTCTTTATGATCCGCCCCAATTATGTTCGCTTGCTGGCTGATATGTGGATGGCGCTGTCTTTAGTCCTCCGGGCTATCGAGACAGAAGAACCTATAGTCTCAGAAGGGCCAAATCTGTTGTGGGTTGGTAGGGCGCATTGACTCCGAGGTTGTTGGGCTTGTTACTTAATCTCTGTGCCATAAGACCACCGGAGTGAGGCGGTCGTGTTATCTCGAGTTTCGGTTGCGGATCACTTCGGCCTCAGCTGTCCTCGCAGCTCTCGTGATTTGACACATAGGGCTGGTTTACACGTGGTCAAAATCACACGAACAGTTGTTATGGGCGCTGAGGAAGCGCGATGGCTAAGGCACAAGATGGTTTTATTTTTGTGTGTTATTGGGCACAGAGTGAACTGCTCTAGGAAAAAAGTAATGAGTAGTTTATCGATTCCAAATTCTCTCCACAAGTGACCGGGGGAAAGGGGAGTGTCCCTACTTTCACTTTGCTCATCGTTAAACCAGATTGTGGTTGTCCTATTTTACATCATTTAAGTTGCCCTAAGCCTTTTTTTTGCAGAAATGACGGCGCTCCTTGTCTTAGCGAAGAGCATCGTAACATGTGAATCAGCTGTCTTACCCTTGCACCAAAGGTAAAGCGAAAATACCTTTTGCTCCCCATGAACCACAGAGGGCGCATCCTATGAGTGATAGTTGGGGAAAAAACCCTAATTGATAAGAGGTCAATGGAAAAAAAGACAGGATGGAAGTGTCCAAGAGAGCCGCCAATTATGTAACGGACAAATCCCTCTCGCCTAATACATTATGGGGAAGCGAACACGGATACTTACGCTATGTACCCTATCTGTCGGCAGTTACAACAGCATCGGTTTAAAATTTCGATGCATGTTGTGCCTTATCAATAAGTCCATGTAGCGTCCCGAAACTTCCTTTAAGGTAAAAGAAGGCATAGTACTTGGACAGATTATGTATTCTGGAAACAGAGGAGGTGGGGGCTGTTGGCACGGCCCGAAGGCCAGCCAACTGGCCAGTACAGTAGGACCGGAACCGACAGTTCGAAAAAAAAAGTATTACACAGCCCCCCTCTTGTTTCCAGCGTCGTCCCCGACGCTCCCCTTGGTCAGCCTCCCGTGTCAGTCATCACAACGTAATCAGTGCTATGAGAAGCGCCCACGAGCAAATCGTGCCATTCATCGAGATTCGAGCGGATGTGTTCTTGTAGTGCCATCAACTCCGCGTAGCACTCGGTGTAGCAAAGGCGTATTTCTCAGTCCTCTTCTCTCACGATAAGGTGTCCCAATGAAAGATGGGAGTACGTATCCAAATTTTTGAATGGATGGATACACATGTAACACATATTGTGATTTCAGGTTCTTTGATGCAAATGGTTCTCCAAGGGTTGCACAAGCAATTGGGGCCTTTTCCAAAACACTGCATAATCCACCTTAATGACGTTCTTGTCTTTAGTAAAGGCTTGCGGGAGCACAGTGCCAATCTGAAACTAGTGCTAGGTCGTCTCCGAGGCGCTGGATTGACTCCGGATCCGAAGAAATGCCACTTCTTTCAACGTCCGGTTACTTTCCTGGGGCCTACTGTCTCGTTAGACGGGATGGCGGTCACTGAAGACCGCACAATCCAACACCAACTAATCAGACGGAATTTAGCAGTTCTCTCGGTTTAGCCAACTATTATAGACGTTTCGTCAAAGGCTTCGACCAGATCGCCGGTCCTCTGCACAAACTAACAAAGAAGCGGGCGAAAAAGAATTCCAGATGGGAGAAAAAATATGATGAGACCCTTAAGGAGCTAAATCGAATGCTCTGCTCCGCCCCGATTCTAGTCTTACTAAACTTCGAAACTAAAGCGCCTCCCTTTGTACTAGACACAGACTCCAGCGACGTAGCCGAGGGCGGTGTGCTATCCCAACGGGACAAAGGAGGCAGAGAACACGTTATCGCATACGCCAGTATCAAACTCAACAAAAAGATGAGACAGAAAAGCGCAATGGAACGTGGACTGTTCGTCATGTTTGCAATAGTTCGGCGCTTTAAGCATTACCTGATAGCGAAACAGTTGCTAGTGAGAACGAGCCACCAAGCGCTTACCTGACTAAGAACAATGAAGAAGATTGACCGTTTAATGGCACGCTGGCGCGAAGAATTGCAGCAATACGACTTTATAGTGCAGTACAATAAAGGTACTACGCATAGCAACGCGGATGCATTGCCCCGCAGACCTCTCTCAGCAGAAATGGATAGTGGTATAGTGGGTACGCTATTTTTAAGCGAGCCTACCAGGCGGCAGTGGAGAAACACGCAAAATACCGATCCCGGCATACGAGAGGTTTCTGGCATCCTTGTACAATCCCATCGCTGCCACCAGTGTAGCGTCCCGACAATTTCTTGAAGGTTAAAGACAAGAACATATACTCCGGAGACTGAAGGAACGGAAACCACTGGCGCTGCCCGGAGCCCAGCCAAGCGACTGGTACAATATGGACACTCAAGCGACCGAGACCGGCAGCTCGAACAAACAAAATGTTACATCTGTCTTTGCTTCAGCTTAAAGAAACCGAAAGACTTAGACTTTTTTACCTCCACCAGGAGACTAGATAACCAGGCCATGGCGGCACTGCATAGTATGCCATCGTATTGACTCCTTTCGTCCTCGGGGAAATTTTGGGGCGCTGCAAAGTGTAAAAGAGTAGCTAAGATCGAAAGGGGTTCATTTGTCAAGGATTCCATATGCATCCGCCATACTCCGAAACATGCCATGCATGATCTTCCATGATTTCGGATAGGTTGGAATGATTGAAATCTTTGGCAAATTTTTAGAGTGAAAAGCGGTAGTAGTTAGCACTACCTCTATGTGGCTGCCTAATCAAGATTTTTAATTTCCTTCCAAGGTTTTTTTGTGCTATGAGTGAAGGAGGAGTGCATGGTTCACCTTTGTAATTTGACTCACATTTACGTATTTTCTGGATAGCACGTAGAGCCGTTAGACTATAAGCCAATATTTTGTCGACACAGTGCCATGATTAAGTTACTTCTGCTTAAACTTAGTTTATTTTGTTATTTTTATCATAATTTTTTTTCGGGTACACTTTGATTCAATATGTTAATTAAAGCGTCTTCAAGGTCAATGAAGATGGTGGCAAGCATAGCAACATATTAACGACTGACTATTTGAGTTCCTAATTGGGTATTTCTGCCTTCTCATTTCGAATAGAGGATTTAAAGTTCTATTTTTGATAATTTTAAAATGAAAACGACAGCTCGCGCTCCAGCAATGTCTACAGTTGAACGGGCAGTTAAAAGTGGGTGTATTTAATCATAATTATTCTTTTAGGCGTCCCATACCCTCCGAGTCGTAGACTTACGGTTAATGATGTATTCGAGTCTAGAGGAAAACCAAACATTGAAAAATTGAAGCAGCATTTCCTTCTTGAGGGTCGAGTTACTGACGAGGCAGCGCTTAAAATTATAAACGATGGGGCAGCTCTTCTTCGTGAAGAGGCAAATGTTCTGGAAATTGATGCGCCCGTTACAGGTTATTTGCTAAAAATATGACTTTAAGCTGCTTTACGCAGGGCTCGTTCTTACTTAATATTGCTTGGTTTTGTGGTGGTAAGCTAGATTTTCATGTAATCATTTGTGTGGCGTGTTCGACTCATTTTCCAACATGAATTGTTTGTTAATAGATTTTAAGTTTATATGCTGGCTCTTTTGATGCCAAATATTTTGAGGTGCAGTCCGAGTGTTTCTTGTATTCACCCTTCGGTTCAATGCTTTGTCTTCTGGCATTAGTTTGCGGTGATATCCACGGCCAATTTTTCGACTTGATGAAATTATTCGAGGTTGGCGGACATCCGGCGACCACCAGATATTTGTTCTTGGGGGACTATGTTGATCGTGGGTATTTTAGCATCGAGGTAAGCACTTTTTCTTCCCATGTGTTGTATTAGTGTTACTGCCGTGCTTTAACTGTGTTCTGTTATTTAGCTTTCCAAATATGGTTAGGTAAATTCAACAGGGAGTTGTATCCACTTCAAGTCAACGTGTTTATATGCTGCCTCTTCCGTTAGGATTCATCCCTCAATTTTCCTGCTTAAGGTTTAGATTGTCAGCCTGCCCCATTTTGAATTCTTGGTTGCTTTTTTTGGATTAACCTTCCCCATTGATTGAAGCATAAACCACGTTGGAAGACAAATGCTCTATGTATGCACTTGACGCACATCCTGGTAGTGACAGGGCTCGATTTAATTCCAATTTTTACGTCTTGTTATTAGCTTTCGACGATAGAAGCTTGCTATCTTTATTGTGGCAAGAAAGATAAGAGGCATACCTGCCTTAACCCGTCTACTCCAATGCTCTTCTGCCTGTGTGCTTCATGACGCAGTTAAATGGCATGCGTCTGTGTGTACACTTTGCTGTGCTGTACTGCGCCGTACCGTGCACACGTGCGCTTGCCCATTCTTAGATATATTTCCCGTGCGAAACACTGAGAGGGTCGCGCAAGCTGCCCTGGACTGTGTATGGTGGGCAAAACTGGTAGAACCGATATCTTTGCCTTTATCCTACCTACCTTCAGTCACGCTAATTATTCCATTCGTAGTCCGTCTTAGTTTTGGTTAAGTTACCATAATAATAATTAGCGCTTATCGGGCTTGCATGCTTTTAAAGCCCTAGGGTCTCAGAATCCGCTTTGTCTGGTTAACGCCTTTTATGTCTGTGAGACGGTTACTCGTCTCCAGTTGGAGACCAACACAGAAGTAAATGTGCAAGTTAGTGAGTAATCACCCATTCTTTCTGTGCAGTTGATTGCTGGTGTTTCTTTCTCAGTTTTTTTGTACTTTCCTCTTTTTTTGCGTACTTGAAATGGATCATGACATTATTGGCGATGAAAAAACAAATATGTATTTGTATAAGAAATGTAAAATCATCTGTTTGATTTTCAGATTAGGCACATTTGTTTTGTTTCTTCCATTTTTGCGTGTGCATACGACCTGCCCTTCTGTCTTGGCTAAATTACTGTCGTACTTCAGCAAAATGGAATCACGGCTCGCTTCTGCTTTTCGTCGATCTCCTGTCTTCATTCGTTCCCGTTTGTCATTGATCACAGTATTTTTTTATCTTTTTTAATGGGTTCTCAGTATACTTCATGTGGTACTGATTTATTTGTTCCTTTTATTCATGTTCACTTCTCTTATCTGATTGGCCCCTTCATCTGTGATAAATGTGGTGTTTCTCCTTCGTTTGGATCACGGTGACACTTCTTTTGTGTCATGCATGTCAATCCAGAGGGCCAGTTGTACGTGTGTATACTTTACTCTGTCGATCGTCAACCTAGCTTTTGGATTTTTTCCCGTGCACTGGTAATTAATGGTGCCTACCCAGTTTTATCCACCGTCACAACAACAGCAGTACCGGCAACTCATTGGTAATCCTCTTCGCGCATAATTGATATGATTTCTAATGCCTTTGTTATGTGGTTTCCCTCGTTATTGTTGCCATCATGATGCTCGTACCGTCCGCTTTATTACCCTACCTTTTTTGGGCTCAAGTGTATAGTTGTCCAATGGACGGCCCTGGATGGTAGACTGCCTTTGATATGCTGACAATTGTCACAGACACCCGTTTGAGTGCTTCAGTGGCGAAATCCATTAGCGAGGATGGGCGAGAGGGAGAATGGGAAAAATTAAACGACAGGCATTAATGCACGCACACCTTTCCCCAGATCACTTGCCGAATCACCTCACTCGTGTGCGCACACACACATGACCACTGTGGTCCTCATTCTACTATGCCAACGTAACGAAACACGTATCCACGTGCGCATACGCATCACGACGTCTGGATGCCTAGGCCTCTGCAAGACCAATGGAGAGTATTGTGCTTTACCTATGCAAAAAGTAGGCTATGGTGGGTTGAATCGATTGTGTTGACCCTTACAGTCAATCCCCCAACGCCTGTTAGTTGTGAATGTGCATTTATATGTGCACTCAAAGGCTCTCATCTTTTTCCTCTCCTCGATTTCATTAAGTCAGTAGGATTCTTTTTGTCTTACAAATTACCCCATTAAGGAGTTGAGCAGCTATAGCGTGCAAAACCGGCTCTTAAACAGATGTACATAACTTTTGTATTTCGTCCCATTTTCAGCCAGATCGTCGCTCCATATCCCGTTTGTGTTTCCTTTTTTTCCCGATTTAAAGACTCGCGACCCTTTCTAAATCATCGACTTGATTTAAAGTCGGGTCTGCAGACATCATTCCCGGCTAAACACTATTGTCAAAGCTTTAAGCTGTCTGCTGTAAATTTGTTCGTTTTCGAAAAAGGTATTTTTGGTAGATTTATAAATTTATTGAAAGCGCTCTGGGAAAGTGTACAATTACGACTCAAGATGTGTTTAAAATGGGAATCGCTGGAGTTGCATTGAACCTCAATCCATGTACAGTCGGTGTAGATCGGATATGCCGCGCCCAAGGGCCGAACGTTGCTCTCAACAGATGGCTGCGACTTGATTTTTGATGCGACACACCGCAACCCCTTGGTCGACACTGCCTTTCTTGTTGGTGCTGTTGCTTTCGCAGTATCAATGGGCTCTGCCCTCATTTTTTATGACGGCTGGAACGCCACTCCACACCAATTGTGAGCGCATTGTCTGTTCACAATTCTATTGCATCCAGTTCGTAGGCCCTTTTCATCTGATATTCGAATGAAGAGCAGCAGAAATGACATGCCGTTGCCGGTTGTTTGGCTCATTTGCGTGTCACACATGTTTTCAGTGTTTCGTGGTCGCATGCACAATGGTCAACATCAAAACTGGCAATGATAGTACTTTTTTGTAGATCCGGTTGATGGGATATGTAGAGCTGTCACGTGACCAAGGGTTTCTTATTGCGAGGGGAAGGACATTCTTGTTGCAAGTGCGATGTGCCGCGCCATGCCACGCCTAAATCTAGCTGAAGTTTTTTCCTCTATCCCTCTTTTTCATTCCTCTTCTGTTCTTGCAGTGCGTGCTGTACCTCTGGGCCCTGAAGATTCTCCATCCGACCAACTTCTTCCTCCTTCGAGGCAACCACGAGTGTCGGCACCTGACAGAGTACTTCACTTTCAAACAAGAATGTACGTTTTTCTCTCGGCTTTCTACTTTCTTTTCTTTTTGTTCAGAATGCATTGTTTGTAGACTAGCAGGGTTCTGCTCCTTCTTCGACTTCTTTTGCCAATTCAATTCATGGCAAAGCATTTTTTATCTGTTTCACAGACAAGTGCACATTTACTTGAAAAAATATTTGTTCTTTTTGATCCTTAACCGCTAAGTTGAGAGCCATCCTTCGTGTGGTCTTGACTTCTCTGAGGTAGCATAAGTGATTCCCTCATTGACCAGACGTAGGATTGTGATCGAAAGAATAGGCGTGATTAAGTGGCAAGCCAAAGGCTAGACGCATTTCCCTCTTGATCCAAAAGTGTCACATCATGCCGAGGAGCATATTCATTTTTTATCGATACGAAATCATATCAAGTGGGTTCATTTTGGGAGTGAGGAAAAGTTTGGGAGGGTTGGAGGTGCGCGTTCTGCTCCGCCTTTTATTTTGGTGTCAAATACTAGAAGATACGGTATTAAGTTTTTCGCAGCTTGCTTGCCCACTGCCAAACTAGCAGCTTCTGGTGGGCTGACTGATATAAAAGCGAAGTTTTGTGTTCTTTTGCGAAATTTGCAGCTTTGACGTGATGCAATTTCTGCTGCCTTTGACGGCGGTTGCCGAAGGGGCAATCGTCCATCTTAATTTAGGAGTGGTCGCCTCTGGTGTTGTCCAAAAGTTCCTCTCTACGCCTTTGGCTTGGTCTGCTATGTGAATTTCGCCGAATCCGGTGACTTACGTTTCCCATCATCCTAAGCGGAGATGTTGACCTTTGTTACTTTATTTGTCAGGCCGAATAAAGTACAACAACGAGGTGTACAACGCCTGCATGGATGCGTTTGACTGTCTTCCTCTGGCGGCTCTCATGAACCAGCAATTCCTCTGCGTTCACGGTGGCCTCTCCCCCGAAATCCAAACTCTGGACGACATTAGGCGGGTAAGTGAATAGCTACACTCCTCCCATCCACCCGCCCATCCATCTATCCACGTCTCTCATTTCCATTGATTGCACAATCATCCCCATTTTCCATCCATCGCCAAACGCGCGCGCTTGTACGCACACTGTTATTTTGTGTGCGTCTGTACGTGTGTTTGTGTGTGGGTGGGTGTGTGGTTTCATTATTCGTCCCGCGGGAATGCACGTTCTTGTCATTTCAACGATTAACAAGGGATGCGCGCTTTTGTCTCTACCCTTATCGTCAATCAAACTATTGTTGGCATGGCACTCCGTTTCTCCCGCTTAAAATGCAATCTTTGTCCCATTTTTAGCATTAAATTAAGGGTTTAACTCATTATCCCTCTGTATTCTGTCCACGTTCCTAGTCAATTGTTTTACGTCGATAAACCGTGGTGACCTGAAAAATTGGCTTATTTTTCCCTGCTCAAACCGTATGCTTGGGAAGGCAGAGAGAGAGAGAGGTGAAGTTGAAATGAAAGAAGGCAGATATGGGCAATTCAGCCTATTAGCGGAGTGTTTGATTGGGAAAGTAGTCTTCATCCTTTTCCTTTGCATCTACTGGATTGTTTTTGGTATGAAATTGGCCCATTGAAGTGGAGTCTCCGATTAATGGTTTTATAGTAGGCTTAATCAAGATCTTTATTCTTAAGCAAGTGAAGCGGGTTCGATGCTTGAGGATTCTAAGCTTTGTCGGCGTGTCTCCTGTTTCCTCTCCACTTAAGCTCATTCTACTCGGAGGCTCAGGCAGTAATCGTCATTGGACGTACTATTTGGGAGACAGGATGATTTGAAGAGAGGGGAGATTGCTGGACCATTGGTACAGGTGGTGTAGACAGAGCTTCGTGTCGGACTGTTGCATTGCATTTGCATTATATCTGTACTACTTCAGATTGATCAAGTTGGTTAGATTTGTGCCACAGCAACCAATCTTCGACCTTTTGCTTTAAAATGGCGGTTTCGCCAAATCGAAGAGGAGGGCAAGGATGTAGAAGCAAAGTGAGCAAAGGGAGGCACGCAGTAGTTGGGGCTATTTTACATCCCTATTCATCCAGGCTTGTGCTCACCCACACACATACGTACGCACAAACTTACTGGTCATAGGCGGTGTGCGTATTTGTCATCGTCGTCGCCCGCTGTCCCAACCCCCTCCTCCCCCTATTGATGCTATCCTTTCCTGGCAGCTGCCAATTTTTGTTGTCCCGGTTCTTCTGTCTGGTTTTATGCCCCACTTTTGTGTCGTCTCCAGCGCTCTTATGGGAGAAGCGATAAACCTTTTCCTTTGCTATTAAACTTAAGTGAAAGAAGAGCATAAACCTCCTTCTTTTGTATTCTGATTTTTCTCTTTGAGCTTTGCGGGTTTTTTTGTGGGGTCATTTTTTGCATTTACCCATGTATGCGGATGTTTCGTTCAGCAAGTCCTCTTCTCCCATCAAACAGCTTCTGGCTTTAAGCCATCGCTTCCCTACTCTCCCTATACACCAATTGGTCTCTACCGCGCCGACAACAGCAGCTACGAAATACTTTCGTTACAGAAAGGTGGGAGAGCGTTCGGTAAAGCTTCTCTTCATTTAGGGACTACACCTCTGTTAGGTGTCTAAGCTGAACCTGCGAAGGGCAACTGAAAGCTTTTTCACTATTGCTCTAATGAATCATTTTGTAAGCGTAAATGAGAATCCATGAAACAGGCGTCATGAGGTGATGCATTAGGCGTTAACCTGGCTGATGAGGCCTTTGCTTAAGCTACACCAAGATGCCACCTCAATGGTTCTGTAAATTATGGGTGTCAACAATGCACGCCTAGTTTCGCTCCACTTGTCACTATAATGTACTTGCGTACAACTTTTAAAAGTATTTGGAAGTTGTTTCCGTTGTACTCCACAGAACTTCCAATGGATTTCATGTAACCAAGCCACTGCTTCTGATAGGAATGCACACATTTCTTCATGCTCAAGAGGTCAAAGCCAGGAGAGCTAGGGGTTCAGTTGTCAGCAGTGCAATCCTTATGAAATTCTTCAGGCATTCACTCTTGGGTCGTACAGATTGTAGGAAAATTAACAGTTTTCTGAAAACTGTATGTCTTGAATTATGAATCCACTTGATAAATCCGATTTTTCCGGAACAATTCTTCACTGTTGAAAGCCTTTTTACCATTAAGGAAGCATTCCTTATAGAGGCCAAATGCTGGTAATAGTTAAGCTGAAGGCAATCTCTGTTTACGGGACGGGGCACACTTTTTTTACCGCTTGCGCTAGATTTGTGTGGCTTTTTGAATGATGATTGAGGCTGCTATTTCGTCGTCTTCAATTTTCCTGTTAAACAGTGTAATAGACGGAGATGATATTTTTCACTAGTGTTCATTATAAACTGCTTAAAAACAACTGAAACTTGTGTAGATATTATTAACACTGACAGACTTGATAAAATAATGAACCGTTAGAATCCGTCCTGGCGGTGATAGCAGCAAGCACTCTTGTGTAACGGAAGAATTCGGCTTATTTCCAGAGGGAAAATAATGAGCAACAATAATCAATAGGAAAACGGTTTGGTAGATATCTGAAAAATTTTCCCTTATATCTTCAGATTGACCGCTTCAAGGAACCCCCTGCGTACGGTTCGATGTGTGACCTGCTATGGTCTGACCCTCTGGAAGATTTCGGCAACGAACAGAACACCGACAACTTCTCCCACAACTCTGTCCGCGGGTGCTCCTACTTCTTCAGGTGAGTCATTGTATGTCCTGACCTGCGTTTGAACCCTTCCTCTCAAATGACTGCCAACAACTCGACCCCGCGGAGTGACCTTTACGGGATGATTTTATCAACTCCAATATTTTTAATCCCTCTTTGTTAGCGCTATCGCTGTAGGTGCAGTAACTACGCCTCATGACTGACTCTTTCCGTCAAAGTGTGTTTTTATAAATTTCCACCGCCTTACTCGACAGATGTGAAAATCCCGGTAATGCTGCTAACAAGTTGTTGATGTATGTGCGGATCGGTTCGTCAAATTAAACTCCATTGGCTCTCAGCTCGGAAACGTGGTTACATTCCCACCTGCCTGCACTGTTACCATCATGTTTACCTTGTTTTTTTTTGTCTCCAGTTTATCACCTGGATTCCGTCTTTTTCTTCATGTACCACTTGTACGTATTTGACAGGCTTTTCTTTGCGTCTCATTGTTTCGATCTCCTAATGATCTCACTTTCTATGTTAGTCGTTGTGGTGGTGTCAAACAAAAGTAAAATATCGTTTTGGTAGTAGTGTAGTGTGTAGTCTCCGTACAACCTATGAATGAGGCTTTTGTTTGAGGAAATAATTTTAATTTGTGCCTATCTTTCAATGTTAATCCTTTCTGATAAAGGTTGCGTCTGTAAGAGGAGAATCTGGAAAATGAAGCGATGTTTCACAAAGCATTTTCTAGTGTCTGAATGAACTCTGATTTCCTAGGGAAACAATGCATCGTATGTCGAGTTTATTAAAATTTCTTCAAATGTTCGTTGGCTCATGAGTGAGCAATCCTATCTAAATGTGTATGTCCTCCTTTCAAGCGATCACAACTGCTGATGGATTTTTGTTGTTGGGATCTCCAGTCGCCAGACTAGCTGGGGGCAGGAGGGAGAGAAAGAGGGGAGTAGAAGGGTGGGGAAAACAGGGAAGACTAACAAAAGCATCAGAAGCTGCAGGACCAGGAATAGCAGAAGCATCAGTAGGCAGAACAGATGGCAGGGAACCGTATGTGTGTGTGTATACTAATATACGAGCGCCAAATGTCACTGAATGGGCCATAGCAACAGCAGGAATGCTGGGGAGTCGGGGGCGGGGAGGTGGGCTGGACCGGTGGAGCAGACACACTTCCGCTAAGATCCACCGTATTTGACTGCATTTATGCACACTTCCTTGAGGTTGGTACTGCTGCTCTGAATGACTAGATTGATGGCACCTATATGGGAATGTAAGGAGCAGGAGTGACTATTTAAGTTGTTTTTTTTTGCCTTGTTTCTCCTCCTCAAGGCCATTAACAAGCCGCTTTGCTTTCTCCGTTTCTCCTCTGAAAGTATTAAGGCGATCTTAATCTCCTTGGATGCCCTTTTACTAGCAATCTAGGACCTTGATCAAGTGAGTTCTGAAGTGGTCTAGCACAGCTATTTATTTCCACTGCCGTAAACACATGAATCAGCCGCTAAGGCTGGTCTCGCTTGCTCCGCTTGCTTGCCCTACATTCACGCATTGACTGTAGAATGACCGAGACAAGATATATCTTGAGGGTGTTGACTGTAGTGGAATGTCAGCGTAGCAGGGCCTGTTAAAATTATTCAGTCTGGGGCTACCCTAGACAAGAAGGGGTATTTAATTTCCCTGATGATGATATTTGTACACAATGGTATTGGCTTAAACACGTAAAATGCAATGACTGGAATCAATGATGGGAAGGCAAGTACTGTAATGAATAGTTTTCTTACCCCGAAAAGGTGAAATCTGCTGGAAATAGTTAGTTTCAGAAGTATCCTCCAACTGAAACGAATCGCCTTCCCTGTTGTCAATGTTTCCAACAGAATTGCTTTCTTAATCTTAGTTTTGATGCCTTGATTGATGCTACGCAAGGTGAAACAGCTCTTATTCGAGCAATTTTTATGAATAGGTAAGCAAAAAGACTGCTGCTTTATTTTCACGAAAGTTTCTACTTTTCGCTGATTGACACTGGTTTTGGCCTCCATGCTCTGTATTTGACTTAAATGGAATAGATCCTTTATCCTCCCCCTCACATGTCCCAACTACAAGATCAGACCAGTTTTTTAATGAACTTGCACAAAAACACTTTTCGTGACAATCATGCACATTTGAATAATCTGATTCAGCACTATATAGCAACATGCACTAAAATGAAATTGAGAAAACCAGTTTGCAACTTTTTTTTTCATTTAATGTTCCATTTCAATGCATTGCTTAGGCTTCTACAAGGATATTTACGTGATTCAGCCAATTAACCACTGGTTGGCAGTATTGTGTGCTTGCAAACTACGATCGATCATATGTCATGTCTGACATCCAGTCATGCCTTTATTGCTTCTACTCCTCCTTTTTACCGTCAACATTATCCGTGTAAGTGCCTCAATGCGCTGAAGACCTAGGGCTGATTTATGTGTTTCTCTGAAAGTCCTTACGTCGTACCAGTGATTTTGGTAACGTTATTTTAGCTATCGCCGCGGCTGGAGTCCCGTTCTTTTCCACTCCTGACCACAAAATAGGACTAGTGACGACCCTCTCACGGCTAAGAGGAGTGAAGTTGAACTAGCTTGGTGAATGTGAACGTTTGCAACTGTGTGATTCGTGTATTTCGGTGTCGCTAAAGCTTACTGTCCACTCGGGGTAAACATATGGCACCGTTTAGCTGGCGTCTGCACACCGTTGCTAATCGCGCTGTTTTTCTCTCTTTATTCACCTTCTTTAGTTACTCAGCGTGCTGTGATTTCCTTCAGACAAACAACCTTCTTTCCATAATCCGGGCTCATGAGGCGCAAGACGCAGGGTAAGTCTCGATTTTAATTCATGCCACTGAGATCATTTGAACCACGTGAAACAAGTCTCTAATTCGCCGACCCAGCGATTTACCAGCTCATCAACCGGACAAAAGCACAACACCAAAGTCTATCGTCTGCTTTCTCACTTCCTCTTACCACCTTGGTGCTCTCTCCAGATCCCTTCTTTGATGACACCAATACGCCTTTTTTCATCCCCATTTAAGCACACTAACTACTCTCTTTCAATCGACCTCTGTGACTTCCAGTTGCGGCTAGGTCTTTCTTACATTGGTGTGTGGCTCAGGTCAGATGGGACGGGATATTGTTAATTAGATGCACCTCTTATCACTTGTCTACTCATCCATCCATACGGGTATCACCACTGACCACCTTCAATGCGACTTGGTCCCCATTGCATTCGGCTATCACTAGGGGTTTTGTAAACCACTGAACTTTTTTTACAGGTAAACAAAGAAACGGTCATCCTACAGGAAAGGTGTTTGCATTTTGTCTGGTTTAAACATTTCAGTCTCACCGATGTCTATCTGTGATTCAGAAAGTCAGTTGTATTTGTTTTTATTTTCAAAAGTAACTATGCTCCGAAATAGAATTGCTTGAAATCAGGGTGTTTCGTGATGTTTGATGGCGAGTAAATAACACTAGTGCCTTGAAAATTAATAATTCATCCAAACTGAGCATCAGATATGCGCGCAAAGAAAGGACGGCCAGTCGACTGAAGATTAATGGTGCTGGCTCTCTCGATGCATGAAGAGGGTCCTGTTTATCTTCGCTAACGAAAAGCATCTTCGTCGCCGGTTTTTTTGGGATATTTACTCCAACAACGAAGCCATTGTGTACACACCTTGTTGGTGTTATTTGGTAATCCTGTTTCCCCTTTCCTGAGCAGAACACTTTTGCTGCCACTGCTTCTGTGGATTTTAAAAGGTTACCTGATAGCCGATTGAAGGAACGGAGAGGAAAGGGCGAATGGGCTACTAAGAGTAGAGGAGTGTACCCATTTGTAACAAACAAATGAAAAGAGTAAAGAAGGGAGGAGCGAGGAAAGAACAAGACATGCATTCATCATAGCAGGACCATAAAGTGCCGCGCTTTCCTTTGGGGACTTGTGGCTTCTACTCACATTGTATTGATGGGAGTTGTATTTTACGAACAATCCCAGAGTCATACTTGCGTTCTATGGCAGTGGCATAATTGGCCAAGTCAACTGGCGTTTATTGCTCCCTCGCCCGTCATTCTGACTCCGCTTATTGCCTCTCTCCCGCCCTCGACTCCCCTCCTCGTTCTCTCGCTTTATGGCATTCCTTGCCAGCACCTAGCGCAACATTTTTTTGTCCGCAACAACACTCAAATCCAAGGAGAGGCGAACGAATCAATTGATGTAATTTGATTGAATTCACAATTCTATTTTGCTGCATCACGTGTCGTTGTCGGCAACAGTTCACCTATTTGGTTTCTAGCGCAAGTTCTCTTTTGATTGTTATTCGAGAGGTAGGCAGGGTTCTACGGTATAGTCATCAGTCACCGTTGTACTAAATGCAGAAAAATGTGGAGTCACTATGATCTTGTTCGTTCCGATTCTTTCCTCCAGTGCTTTCTCTCGCCTTCTTCACGTTTTTGAGATGATTGAATCGACTATAGCTTTTTCTCCACTGCGGCCTGGAAGAAAGATCGAGCCCCATAGCCTTGGCGTTTCATGGTTCCCATGTGTACACCAATTCTCACAAAATCTGGTGTCTTAGTGTTCATCGCTTTGATCATTTGCCACGTACAGTTATTTTCAAATCCGTGATGCCAGTCCTACGTAGTAGTCTGCTCCTAAGTTAGTACAATCTGGATAGACTTTACTGCGCACTATCAGTGTACGTCCTACGTTTTATGAATATATTTGTGGGCTTGATGAGCGAATTCACATGAAGCGCATCTCGGATACTACAAGGGGGTGGATTTTCTTTCATGTCAACCGCTTCTATGGTGATTGAGCACAATACGGGTGGCAATGTTTCCACCTTGCCCTCTCCTATTCCATCCACCTTTTTTTGCTTTTATTGTTGCTTTTGCTGCTGCTTTTAGGTACCGAATGTATCGAAAAAATCAAGCCACCGGATTTCCATCCCTCATCACCATATTCAGCGCACCGAATTATCTCGATGTGTACAACAACAAGGGTTGGTCCGACTTTTTACTTGTTTATGCATAAAATTCTTATGAGTCCCACTATTTTTTACTTTTGCCAAATTTAGTTGGCTTCCTCATTGAGAATTGACATCGCCCAGAGATAGTTCATCACCTTGACACCAAGTGTCAGTCCACTAGAACTTGACTTTACCTTTCATTAATTTGTCTGCTTGTGAATTCTTTCCTTATTCACGTTTCACTCAACATCGCTCAAGTGAATCTTATTGAGCTAAATGCGTGTGATGCAAGGTTTTTCTCAACAAAACTATTGTGCCCCCCCTTTCCATCGTTTTTTTTTCCTCGACTTATCAATTCAGTCATTAGTGCCACTTCACCTGAATTGCGAATGTAGCGAATAATTCATTACCGAGTAGAAAATTGGTCTCTTGCCATACAGAGGTAGCAGAAGTAGCCGTGTTGGTACTTAAGGTATCGCTTGAGGACGATAAAAACGCGAATTGAGACCGAGAATAACATCAAACGTGAAAAAAGAGAATGTGATTGGACGGGTATATGAGGTCTTGTTGTCACTAGGGTCTGATTTACCGATCCTAATTGACAGTTTGCGCGAATAGTCACCGCTTCCTTCCAACAAGGGTACCTGCTTGCTAGATTGTGATAGTACACCGTCAGAATTATCTCCGGATTGGAAAACTGACGATAACAACCCACCTATAACGTAACTGAGAAGGTTAGTTGAAAAGTCAACATTTCTGCGAATCCTCTGGTAAGACTGGAGTGTTTCGACAGCGTCGGGTGAAATGGGTGGGTAAATCCTTGTGTGAAAATTAAAATAATCCAATTCTCTTGCAATTATCTCAGAGCCCTGGAAACTCTGCCTTGGTTTCTTGAAGCGAAACCCGATTTTGGCGTTAACTATTGTTTCACTAACATTCCTTCCATGGCTGGTAGTACTTTCGCCCTCAGCCAGATTTTTTGTTTCTCTAGGCGAATTTTTTGTCAAATGCTTTTCACACTGACCTAGGTATCCTCCCTCCTCCCTCCCGCCCCCTAAAAATAGGCTTTGGGGATACATTACGGCCAGCCAGTCTCCCTGCCCACGTTATCATCAGCAAGTTCATATAACTGCCAGCGAGGGTGCATTCATTCACTGCACGCAGGTTGATTAGTTATGAATCCGGATACACAACACCCGATAGGGGGTTGGCAGCCAAGGGGTGAGCAGTGATAGAATATTTATTACTTTTCATCTCCCTCGCTCCTCACTCCCAACTCTTCGCGCAGTCGTTGATGGTCAGCTTTCGCCAGAGTTCAGTTGCTGGTTTGACTGGCGACTCCTTCCTTCTCCCCATCTTTTCCCTCCATAGTTTCAGCTTCCCCCTTTGCACAGGCAAGCAGGGTCATGTGGTCGTAATTCACTTCTTCAGTAATACCTGTTCACGATAACCAGCCTATTAATAAATTGTCGGAAACTCATTCATCTTCACCAGCTTATTTTTCTCAAATATGGGTCAAACTTGGGCGATGGGACGCTGTTGCTTACTGGGAAGTGTGTACTTTTTTGTGAATCTATCTCAGTAGTGACGGAAATGATCGGTACATCTCGGTCTTCCTATTAAAGCATGACTTTGGTTTTGGATATGATTTCTGAAATCGCGCTGTTAGTAAACGAGTCTCACCTTTCTTGAAAACAATTCGAATTTTGGCATCGATGGGACTGGGTTTTTCCCTTTGGAGAATGTCTCTGTTTGTAATGGGATGACGAAATTCGCAGATGTGGTAACCTATTCCGTGGTAGTGATGTCTTTACTTCACAAAAAAACAGAATGAGTTTCGCATTTCACGACATGGGATTCCCAGGCGAATAGGAGTTTTATTACTGATCAGATTCCTAGGATAGTTTTGTTGCCAACATGGCTATGAATAAATGAGTTCTATACACTTTTCAATGAGCAAGCTTTGGCGTTTGCAGGGCCATTCCCCTTTGCGTTCTTTTTTGCTCCCAAAATTGGCGCTAGTTTTCACTTAACTCTTTTTCACTCCTCTCATATTATAGTATATTTGTAGCATTTCTTACACAATTGTGACTAGTGGAATGGCAATATCGTGAATCGATGCATAACTGAATGTATTATTTTTTTTCAGCCGCGATCCTAAAGTATGAGAACAATGTGATGAATATTAGACAGTTCAACTGTTCCTCCCATCCCTACTGGCTACCTAACTTCATGGACGTCTTCACATGGTCGCTACCCTTCGTAGGTGAAAAAGGTTCGTGTATCCCTCCTCTTTTTTTCCTCTGTGGCGTCCGGATTAACTATGGAGATGCAATTCGACCCACGAGTCTAAGACTAGCTCTCAAGCGTATTGAAGAGGCTATTAAATAAAGCGAATTTTTTTATCTAGCGCCATTTAAAAGTGAAAAAGCTATGCTTAATAGGAGGAACATTTATGATCAAGTAGTCCTCTCCACCTCATTCTTGTATCACTGAGTGCTTCTGAGTGTATAGTGTGTACATGCTCCAGGTATCTTGGGTCTCTTGTGGGTTTTAAAAGTTCATCATTTGGCTGAGGTGAGGTGAAATTTGATGTGGCTAGGATTTTGAGTGGACTAAAATTTATTGTTCAGGCCAAACTGGGAAGTAAGCCGTGCTATGCACTAATTTAGGTGAATTTTTAGGCCTAGAAACTAATTTCTCAGTGCATCAATGTTGAGTGGAAATTTCGGTGCGGTAGGCAAAGGAAATGGGTGAGTCGATGGCGATCCGATCCCCAAAAGAAAGTCATTAGTTCGGGTTGAGGGACGAAATTTGTTGTGGGTTGGAATGTGCTTATCAAAATCTTTGTGTTGGGATAATTTGCGAAAGGCTCTTCCCAACTGAGTTAGCTTGCTACCGACTCGCGCCATAGCTTCTGATCTGATTGGTAACCCTTACAGTACGGCTTCATTATCTGAGTTACATCTAAGGGTGTATGTGGCATACAAAGTAGGGGAGCAGTTTTTTATGCAAACAAAGGGCTGTAAGGCTAGTAGAGATCAGGTTCAAACCACCACATCGTAGATTAGCTCGTGAGAATCCTAATTGATACAATGTAATGGCATGTGAAACGTAAAATTGCATCATTTCGCTACGAGAACTTTGTTAAATTCAGATAAGATTAACTCTTGAATTAGTGTCATCACTTTCTCAATTTTTTGGAAGTGGCCGAAAGATGAGTTACTTCGCATTTAACTTTCATTCCTTAAACTCTAGTGACTAATTCTTGATTCCGAAATTACTCTATCCAAATCCGCAATCCAAGCTCCTTCTCTCTTTTTTGTATTGACTCTTTAGTCTTTACATGTCAGGCTTTTGTGGATGCTGAAAGTGTTTATTTCCTCCGTTTATTTCGTGCCTTGTGACAAATGCGTACTGTTGCGTCTGCTATGTGACATTAAGCAAAAACCTTGGACCCAAGCTTATGCTATTGCAGGGAGGAACGAATTCAACCTAAGGTAGCACTTATTACCACAGTTTACTTGGGCACCTGACAACGTGCGAGATCACGAGTAGTGGGAACTTCGCCCCCTGGCAGTTGCCAGAGGCTCTCTCGGGAGAGGAGAGAGGAAAGAGACGAGCCTTTATGGTGGTGTCGATTGCATTCAAGGGTGAAGGGAGTTGGAAGATAGCAACCCATTGTAATAATTAAATCACTTGGAATCCTGCATGTGGTCAAAGGACCAGTTGGCTGAGAACGGGCGCACTAATGTTTTGTTACTCTTCCCACTTACACACGCCCTTCCCAGGGGTTAATTTAAATTTGGGGAGGAAGTGAGTGACAGGGAGAGGGTGTCGTTACCGCGATCTTTTTCGATACCGCTCCCTCGCTTCCACCTGCTTTCAAGGCTGCAGATTTTTTTGTGAGAAAGTTCAGTCGATGGTTGGGCTCGAGTGAACGCGTCCGTTGCTGTTGATTTGCCACGTGTACTTCTGTAATATCTATCCACCGCAAATTTTGAATTAATATTTAGTCCAGGGAATAAGGAGTTGCTTATTTATTCTCGATTTATTCACTGTTTCATCATCAATTCACTCGTTAATAACGTGCTCGCATCTGTTGGTAATGCGACCCCGCGATTGTAAATTCAAAATCAACCCAGGTTTATGAATAATGTGAATAACAAAATTAATCATCGCCTTAGGATGGAACTTAATTTATCTCTCGTTTATTGGATACTGATTCATGAACTTGCAACGCTTTGCAGATACCTTCACGATCAATCTCAGTAGTCCTGATTTTCGTGACTTTGTGTCCCTTGAACTCCACCGGGGTCCCTATCTCAGCGGAAGTGTTGGGCCAATTTAATTGCGTAACTTGAGCCTTAATGTTTTGCCTGAAGATTAAAAGCGAACTTTTGTAGTTCTGACTTGGTTGTAGAGACTTTTTCTCACCAGCTCGTGAAACCATGGCCAAATTACTTATTAGCGTTGTGGAATCAAAACGTCAACAAGCAAAGTTTTTTGTGAGCTGACAAAGTTGTACTCTGTGGGCTGCCTCAATCAAGGTTATGAATGAACTGAGTCATGACGGGCCAAAACCAGCTGGATTTCAGGTCTGGCAAACTACATCCTCAAGTTTGTTTATGAAACTGGGTGAATTTTACAAGCAGAGGTGGCTGTTTTGGTTCACGTTTCTCACTTATGCCATTCTTCTGACTACGCGAAATTTAAAAGACAAAATTTTTATGAACAATAGGCTATTATTTTATCGCCTTTCTCCGTCAGTTTTGTTTACTTTCCCCCTTTGCTTCCAGTGACAGAGATGTTAGTCAATGTGCTGAAGATCTGTTCGGACGATGAGTTGCTCTCGGATGCAGACGACACCTTCGAAGGTGAGTCAGGCTACCGTCTCGTTTACACTGCTCCACATGTCTATTACCCACTATCGCTGTCGATGCATATGTGTGTACGCGTGCGCCCTTCCCCTTTTGTCATTGCCCTCCTCCCCTTCAGTGCCGACAGCTGTGGTGACTCCGCCGACAGGTAAGAGGGATGAAAATTCAGAAGCAATCACACATTCTCTCTTGCTACACACTGACGCAAGCAGCAATAACAACAGCAACTCATTTGTTTACAAATGATTTCACTCACTTCACTGCTATCCCTCGATTTGGCCCTCGCGTGCAACTTTCTTCTTGTATCTCCATTTGAATTTGTTGCGCCAATGCTGTTAGCATTTCTCGCATTGACTGGGCGGCTGACTGACTGATCTCACTGCTTCCGTGTGCGCGAGTGCGAGTGTTAATTTGCTAATGCATTGTCGCTCCACTTTCCACTCCCTCCTCCCTCTTGCCGACTCGCCAAAACCATAGGAGCACCAGCAAGAATATCAGCATCAATCCTCTTCTCCCTTTCTCGCCTTTTGTCACGCTCTTACTATCGTCAGAGGGATGAAGTTACAGAGATGGTGTCACTGGTTCAGTACTGTTACTATGAAGTGGATAAATAAGGATATTTGTCGACTCTTATGCGCCGTTTGTTGAATGACATCATTGCACATCAACTTTACAGAAGGCCTTTCTACTTGAAGTGCAATTAGATTTATTAAGACATTGCGTCAATGAAGGTCGTCGCGTAGTTAGTTCCCCATGATGAATCCAATTAAGTAAAATTTTGACAAACAAACAGATTTTATTTTGACATTCAAAACGCTCTAATTTGCAATAAGGAATCTAGAATCCCATTAAAGTTCAGTGGAAGATAGGAAGGAAGGAAGGAAGGAAGGAAGGAAGGAAGGAAGGAAGTACGTGTTGGGAATAGTAGGTGCTTTGATGCGCCGTTAATTTGGCAGCACTATGGTGAAGCATGGCTTCATAAATTTGTGACAAAAATTGTTGCGTTCTTTTGTTCATTCGTCAGCGTTACTTTTATGTAAGCTACAGGTTTCTGTTTGACAACTAGCCCAGAAAGGAGTAGTACGATTAGGATTCCTTTGGAGCCTCATTTCCTTGAAAGACTTAGATTTATAGCCTACATTCGATGAGAAAGTGGACCATCTTCGGATCCTTTCACATGAAATTTGCTCCAGAAATCAGAATTGTAAAGTTTAGTTGCTTTTATCCTCAGTTTCGACTAACATCTGCCGAGTTACGGGCAAGTTTGATGCATAATTGATACACTTCCTCTGAAAGGTCCACCCCTAATGACTTCAGATTTACCATAAAAACCGCTTTTCTCATCACATGCGTCTTTGTCTTATTGGGTCAGGGTGTTTAAATTACCCCATCTTTCATCATCATTAATCCTCCAAAATAGTGTCGAGAATGCCACGTCTTTCGTTGTGAAGCAAAGTTGCGGAGTAGACTGCCATCTTATTTGTGCTGTTTCAGCTTCACGTTACTTTTTGAAATAATAACAGTATTGTCCACTTTCTTTTGACTTTTGAGCAGATTTTAAGCCGTTACTTTGCCTGATTCTATGCATGATCAGTTAACGCCAATCTTGTTTACCGAAAAACACAAATGACTTGCCGTTTCCCTCTGTAAGAGTTTTAATTAAGTAAAATACGACTGACGGCTGTAAGCTTAGGCTTGATGAGTGAACTGGTTAATGGTATACCTTTTGTGCCTCGCATTGCCTTGTCTCTCACCAGCTCATCGTATCCTGAATCGAGCCCTGAACAACCAATCGATGCTGCCTGCAACGCCCGCCTGCTCGAACATCACCACCCCAGGCCAGGGCAAGTTTGCCCGTCCCACTGACTAGCACGTACCCGGTTTCAGTGGTGGCGGCGCTGGTAGTGGCATTGGTGGGGTGGTGAAAGGTTGACTCCAGTTTTTTGATTGGTTGGTTGTTGGTCCACTTTGATTCCCTTCTCGGTCGTTCATGCGTCCGTTCTCACTCTTGTGTTTGTTCTTTTGTTCTATCTGCTCCGCCCCTGCCCCCTCGCCACACCACACTCGGTGAATGGCAGAAGGTGAGTATGCTGTCCACTCTGTCCCCCAGTCTGCAGTTTCACCTCCATGAGCTAAATGACACACCTACCTACACACACACACACACACAAACTCCTGATCACACCCTCTGTTGTGCGTGCGCGTGGGTGCGTTTGCTACGCGCTCACCGGTCTACCTACCCCCCACTTCTCTCTCTCAGCTGCTGTGCATGTTTTCCTCAGGTGCACAGCATGTGACCTCTGCTTCTCGTCTTGACTGCACGCGGGCATACCGTTATGCTGACAACCAGAGAAGCACGTGCTTCTTAATTAACATTAAGATTTGGCTTAAGTGTAGCAGTGGCATTACTAATTGGAAAGAAGTTGGGACGGTGGAGCTTCATTTAACAGAATTTTCTACTGACTAATTAGCTATGCGAACATCAAATTCACCTCACCTTATCAGTTTCTGGTTGAGTTTACTGCAAGTAAATAGGTGTTGTTGATCTGATATTAGTCAGGAAATTTTTAGTCATTGAATTACAGGTAAATTGATGACGTGTTGTTGTCATTACTAGAGCAGCGAGGCATTAGAGAGTGGCTGTGATGATCGTTTTTTTTCGGTGAGATGCTCCAGTAGCAAACGCTTTAGTTTACTATCTCCAGATCATAATTTCGGCTGTGTCATTAATTAGTGAAAAAAAACTCACTAGTGGAAGGAAGTAGAAAACACTAAACGAATGGATGGATGCACCCATATTTACTCAGCCTATGAAGTGAATTTCCATCCATCACAGAGCTTTGAACTTCCAATTCTTCTACCAGCAAAACAATGGCCAAGAAATTCTCCAAAATCATTTCCAGGGTAGTTATTTGTCCACTATTTCATAGCAACTGCTTTTAACTGCGTAGATAAACTAGTTTTGCATCATGATGAATCATTGGGAGCTGGCTCGTCCCAGAAAAAGCTTAGCACTTGGTGGAATCTGTGACTCCGCTTCGCGCATGTTTGTGTAGTCGGTACTCCTGCAATGCAATGAAATTATTTATTGTTGGTCGATATTGCGAAGGTGGACGATCACAATGACGTCCATCATGGCTTCTTCCCCGCATCTCGCCCTCCTCCTCGCTCACACTAACATTTGCAACTGCCTTTAATCATTCTTTTGTTGGTTTTGTGTTGAGTCGCACACCCGCCTCATCCCATTACCAAGCTACATCATACACCATGAATCGCTTTCTCTTGGTTTATCTCTTATTCTCGTTGGCCAATTATCGCCTCTCTATGTCACACGTTACTCGTCCGCTCATTTCTGCTCACCATCATGTTTTTTCTCCTTTTAGGCGGGACAGTGGCCGCGCGTAAGGAGGTGATCAGAAATAAGATTCGGGCGATTGGCAAGATGGCGCGCGTCTTCACTGTCCTGAGGTTAGTTCTGCCCCATTCTACAACCCGACAATTTTTACAGAGGAGATTTGTTTGAGTTTGTCTCCTCTCCTCTTCCTGTCACGACGCTGAAATTCGAATTCAGACAAAAGAGAGGGGTAGCTCCCGTTATTCCTTTAACTTTTGTTGGACTTAGAGGTGAATTTTAATGTAAAGGCACTCTTTGATATCTGGAGGGATAATCACCGAGCTGTTTGACACAAAGCGGAACGACGACACTGTCATCACCTTAATTTTCCTCCCTCTCCCATTGGCGCAGGATCTACTCTGCATAAATGTCGCCTTTAGTTAATTTCCTTTCGATTTTAAAATAAAAATTACTATGGGTCTGGCCATGCTAAATACCTCCGGACTCCTGTCGCGGCGGGATTCGCCTCTTCTCAAGTGTGATAGCACATGAATAACGCCTTCAACTTCACTATCCCACTTTACTCGACCTGACTATGTATTCAAAGGCCTCTTGGCCACTAAATGCAATGATTTCCCCTGTTTGAACTATGATTTGGATGAACAGACGAGTGATGTAGGGAGATTCTCCGAACAGAAGGGCATGCATATGAACCAGAACGTTTGCCTCACCTCTCATTTTCTCATTTGTCAGTGCATTATCCAAGCCTTTCAGTGACATTTTTGAGACTACGGCCACCAGAACGCTGCAACGAGCATTAGTGCATTTAATTAATTGGCTGATTTTACGTTGTGTAATTTTTCTTCATCCTTGTTAGAAGAGGGACAAAGGTGGTTATGGTGCCTTCTCCTTTCTTAAATCCACTGATTTGTCAAACTCTCTGTGCCTTTATGGGCGAAGAGGAGAAAATGAAGAAGGATAGACCAGAAAATGCGTGAAAACACGCTTGCACATGCCAGAATCTCCCACTCGAAAGACGCATCAATCTTCATCGGAGAGAACGCGGAACCAAGTCAGTGCGTATATCTATGGGTCCTCACTGGGACGATGCGAAGTGGATAGATAAAACCATTGCCGATTTACGCCTAGTCTGAGATGCATGGATCCATTGCTTGTAGTTTGCCATTGTTATTATTGCACAGCTTCAGTGTTTTGACTCATAACCCCTACATGGGTGATTTAATTACGTAGCTAACAATGACTAGGTGAGACGGAGATTCGCATATTCGTCTGTTATTTTCACTTGAGTCTGAATCATGGCTTCAAGAAAAATCACCCCACGATAGCACTTGGTGACATTAAGCGAATCTTATGTGTTGAGTGCAGCGATGAAGGTAAGAAGGAATCGGCAGAAAACCGACCCTCAAAGGCAGTGCTTCTTGGTGAAACCAACCTTTTCAACTCAATACTATTAGTAATAGCACTTCTCTGGTTTTGCTTGACAGGGAAGAGAGCGAGAGCGTGTTGGAGCTGAAGGGTCTCACACCCAACGGAATGCTTCCCTTCGGTGCGTTGTCCGGTGGTCGCGAGACGCTCCTCACAGGTTCGTTCCTCGGTTTTGCCTTCTCCTCTCTCACCTCATTCTCCTGTTTGGCCTTTAATACGTCTGTCTTTTCTCGTAGACCGTCAAATCATCCTCATAAATGAGATGAGTCTGCTAAGTTATTTTAGAAACAAGTACTTTTAGAAGGAAAATGTATAGTCGCTATGAGTACTTGTAGCTGTACTGGGATTACAAGTGCTACCGATCTAGAAGTGGTATTTAGCTCAGCAGTTCTCTCCAAATGGACTGAGAACATCTAAACTTCAATGCCGTGTTTTTCAGACTTCTTCAAAATTAACAATCTTAGTCGGAAGTCCAAAATTAGTTTTATTATATTGAATTAGAAGCCCTATGAAGCTATGATAATAATAACAATAATTTTGGCAAAGAGTGTGTCTTACTGATCTTGATCGTGATTATGATTTTCTTATGGACCCAACCCAAACTACTTTGCTTTCTCTGATAAATCAGATTTCAGAGAACGTTCTGGAAATAGTATTTTTAGAATTTTTCAGTTATAAAGCATACTCATTTCTTGTTCATAACTGCTGTTTTGGGATGCAGAATTCCCTTTTCACGTCAAAGCAATGCTAAATAAAATCTCATTAATTTTTTCGCTAAAAATGCATCTACACACAGAGAGAGGGAAAGGGGGAGAAGGTGGAGGTCAGAGTTGAGGTTCACTTGCAACGCTTCATAACTGGAAGTCCACCCTTCAATCTGTTCTCCAGTTGAACGGAAAGTAGATGATTGCAACTACTTTTTGCTAGTATGTAGGTCATCTTCACCGGTCGGCAGTGAGGAATGTTGATACAACTAGGTTCTCATCCATTTATTCGAGGGACGTTCATTGAAAACAGAGTTTTTAAGTTTGTGAAAGATACCAACGTTTGGAGTAGGATTTTTCATTTGTTTTCCTCCTCATTTCCATACTGTCGCCTTCATGCACTTACAAAAATTTGTCCAAAAAGATTGCATAGAAAAAAACAGCTGGGCCGTCCCGGGGTCGCCCGCTTCATTCCATTATTGCCATCGAAGTACTTTTTCATGAACCCAAACAGTAGGAAATTGCTTGGATCACAGTTCATGCTGAGAGAGGGAGGTGACAATGCTACCGGATAGTTTGCTGTAATGCGCAATTAGCGTTGATCTGGTGAATCCGTTTATTTACAGAAGTCAAACTTGAACCCGGAACTGGCCAAGCTGTAGAACTTGGGTGACGGTGGTGTGGGAATGAAACTCGTTCCTCCGTTTATAATCATTAGGAGAGCAACATTTCGGTCCGACTCGATTCGCCTTGAATCTTTATTGTCATTGATGAGGCTGAGGTGCGAAAAGGGTTTTTCTGCCTGTCAGCCAAAGCAATAAGCTCAGTTATTGTGCTTCTAAATTAAAGAGTGCTTTTTTGGAGAGATGTGAATTTGTGCAAGAATGGCTCGATCCCTCCTAGATTTTGATGAGTTTTAGCATCCTGTTTCGAAATGTCTCTGAACAACTAAAAGCTTAGATTGAAAGATCGACTTTATTTAATGTACAAAGGGTTATCGAAGTCAATGGCAACTTCCATTTACTTGACAGCATTGTGTGGGGTGGCACCGAATCATAAAATCACCTCATTCGAAGAAGCAAAGGCGATCGATCTGATCAACGAGCGGATGCCACCCCGACACGATTTGGGCTCAAGCAGCTCGGGGAATTCCGCGCGTACGCGCACCTCATCCTCCTCTTGCCCCTGCTCGCATCATCCCGTGACGGCTGCCTCTGCCTCTGGAAAGCAACAAAATAGCAGCAGCAGCAGTAGCAATAACAACAACGGGGAACGATCATCTTCATCGTCTCAGTATCATCACCGTCATCGCAAGTCATCCACAAACGCGCCTGAGAAGATCGGTTCTGGTGGCACCGTGGACCACCGCCATCGCTCTTCCGGCCTCTCTACTAACTCCTCCGCTTCCTCCTCCCCCCGAACCTCCAACGCTGCCGCCACTGCCGCTGCTGCTGCCGCCGCCGCCACTGCCACCTCGTCCACCGTCGTCAGCCGAAGTGGTCGGTCGCCCAACAGCCACAGATGAGAAACGTATGCCACTGATGCTACACATGCTCCGCCTTCAGCATCCACTGCCACCGCTCCCACCCGTAATCCTCCTCTCCTCTCTTTCTCTGTTCTTGTGTGTGTGTGTCCTGCTCTCTTGCTCGCTCACGCCTCTGTGTATGTACACCTTCTGTAAGGAGGGGCGTTATTTTTATCAGTTTGTATATTGTGATTATTATCATGATCTTCATTTCCCTTTCTCTTTGTTCTGTCTCGTATTTATTTCTGAACGACTGACTGTTCACACACATACACACACACACACACACACACAAAGGCGCTGGTTTAGTCTTTCTGCTCTATCTTCCTCCCCGTCTCCTTACCTGCCTGCCTTCGCCACCTTTCACCTTCCCAATAATATCGTATTTTATTTGGCCTTTTCTTTCCTTTTCCTTCTCATTTTCCTTCTCTTTTTCTTTCTACTTACCCTCTTCACGTGGGTTATTTTGTGTCTTTGATGATGGAGTTTGCGTGCAAGGCTCACCCGGACACCTCTGCCTCTCTTGAAAACGCCCCCTAGATATTTATTTGGCAATATTATGTTGTGTTTAACCTTCTCTACGTCTTTCTCCTCCTCTCCCCTCCTTCTCTTTAATGTCTTCTTTCTCTCCTTTACTCTGTGAGCTCATTTAAATAAAACAAAATAACTTTAATGTATACCGAGGGCATTTTTTTGCACCGAATTTGGATGAGCAGCTTTTGTGGATGGAGGATGTAGGTGGATTAGACTGGGGTCTTGAACAAAGCTAAGCTCCATGCAAGGTTGCCATCTGTCCAATCGAACGCGATGGTTGTGGGACGATCTCCACTCTGGTACCTCAACTGGTGCGTGGAGTCGGCCGTCAGCATGCGGTCGGAAGTGCTGTGGGTAAATGGACGGATAATAAGTCGCACCAACCTCCTCCTCTACAGCCATTGAAGGACGTATGTCTCTTCGCTCCCCCCTATTGGCTACAGTCTGCCAGTTTGCCGGTGGTGATCGTTCGGAGAATAGTAGACCTAAAGTTCGACAGCTTTGAGGAACGCAGCTCCCACGGCGGCTAAGTGGCAATTCGATCCAAGACTGTTAGCTCCTGTGATGTGCACGATTGAGGTTAGTTGGAAATAAAACAACGCGCAAGCGCCCTGAATAGCCCGAATTTTTATGCCCCTCAAGACGCTGCTTTAAACGAGCAGCTTCAGTTGTACTGAGAAGATGCCATGTAGACGCATGTACCTAGGCCTATCAGGGATCTCTCACTTTGAAGGAGAGAATATCACCTGTCAACGAAAGGATTATGAAGGGCATTCATACACAGTGGCCAAAATATTTCTCCTAAATACAACACTGAATGAGTAGTTATGTTCTGTTGTCCTTATGCCATAGTTACCCACTTTTTAAAAAGCTATTAACCACATAGATGCTTTTTGTAAGACCAAATGGTTGTACTATACCACTCTGTGGGTTTTATTCGAGTTGGTGGTTGGGGCGAAGTTTAGTTAATTGAAGTCGAATCAAGGGAGAGGGAGAGAGAAGAAATGCAGTACATTTAAAGGACTCCTTGACATTTGAATATGGTCGACTAATTAATTTGTGCTATTCTTTGGAAGCGTTCTGCTTCGCTGGGATACCGTCGTGTACCTTCTTCCAGCCTAGAAGTGGATGCTACTAACTCCCTCCGGTCAGTCCTTCTTTTTTTTGTCATGATGGAAAAAAATGTCGTTTTGTGTTTTTTTAAAACCCTCTGCAAATACATATTTAGTTTATTAGGTTTCATCAAGTCTGAGGTAATGAAAACGGGTGACCCCGTTAGGAGCACATAGGAATGAGAGCGGCATGAGCAGAGTCACAAGAAACCGAGACAGGTTGTGCAATAGAATGAATATCACTGTTGCAACTTGTCATTTGGTCATCCACTTTCCTGTCATTCATCTCAACTTCATTAGGAGATAGTTTTTTGAACTACGAGCCTTTTGAGTAAAATGCTAAAATTTAGGGTGGAATTGGGTTCGTTTAGAATCTATTAGCTACTACTTCGGAGGCGGTGTATCTGCTGGGTTTCCAGAAAGACCAAAATTGGCCTCACCACGCTACAAGTCAAGTTTATAAACGTGGAGTTCTGAGCTCTAAGTAATTTTATCCTCACCTGTCCCGAATTGTAATCTGTGCCACCCATCCTAACCAAAAATGAGGAGTTTGAACCTCCCAAGCATTGCTAGCAACTTTGTTTTACCAAGGGCCAAGGTGGTAATACCGTGATTGATTAAAGAGAGTCAAAAAGGCGAGTTCGTCAAGCTAATCCAAAACTTTCTTTATAGCTTAGTAGTTTAAAATTAACTATTTGGATCGATGCAGCAGCTTCAACTGTCAAGCTTTCGTTTGCGACAGTTACACTCTCCTATAAGGCTACCTTTCCCCATACAATCTGCACGAGTCAGACGTGAACGACTGTAAGCTTAAACTTACATTATCATTTCCAACATCTCGATCTGACGTATGTCTGGAGCGTTGTCATTAAGCGTCTTGTCAAGTGGCATGCTAGCACCATCGTGAGCTTGTAGATGGTCCCAATTTTACAGAACGGTCTTTTTCAAATACATTTATGCTAACTTTTCGTAACTTTTAAAACTGAAACTTTCATCCTCTCAAATTATAGTTCTTAGCCATCCAGGGAATTATCCATTTGTAAACAAAGTGGAAATAGGCAGGACTATTCTCAAACTTGGTATAATCGTTCCCCTAAGATGGTCACTAAATCATTCATTCTTAACATTTCATTTCAATCATTCTATAACCTATGAATGTCAAAATTGGTTGAATTTTAAGAGCATTTGGAGGTAGGATCATCTGTGAGGTGGCCTCCTTTGCAAGCCTCCTCCTGGCTTCAAATCCTAGCCATAGACAACGCAAAAGTTCCAAGCTCCAGATACCTAGGAGGTGGTTGTAACCCCATTAGATCAGATGAATGAGCGTAGGCGGCGGAGACTTTAAAGGATGCAAGTTGCAACCCTTCGGTGTGGCAATTTCGAAAGCAAGTGATGGAATTAATAAGACGAAGTTCTTGGACTTAAGGTAACATCCATTGAAGACCTCCATTCTCCATGGTATGCAATCGTAGTGGGCTGATAAGACCAGAGAAATCGTTTTTACAATTCTGCCACCTTGACGCATGCTTGTGTCGAGTCGCATATTCAACATTTTTTGCATTGCTATTTCCTACTTCTCCCATCGCAATGGTATTCACGTGAATTGCATTCGACTACCAGGCTGAGATTAAGAGTATACCAGGATGTTCCATCGTTAAAGGGAAGATTTATGGAATAAATCAAGACTATATGAGTTCGATGGGTTTATTTGCCTCTCAATGCATTGCAAAGATTGCTTGGGAGTACGTAAGCCAAATCTGGACAGTATTTGTCAACGACAATTCCATTCTTCCGTTCTACTTCCCTTCTATTTTCAGCTGCCCCAGACGTCCTCCTGAGCCATCAGCAACGAGGTGTCAAAGCTTCATGCCTTACACATGGCATAAACTTATTCTTTTATGGATGAGTTAGAATTGCGCAATTTTAGAATGCAGAACCTGTTATTTGGGTGCTTTTTAACGTTTTAAACATTTCTTTCCATTCACAACAACTGTCTTTTCCCTTTGAAGATACTCGCGTAGTAACCGACTGCATTGAGACGTCGACGTTACTCCCGTGAGGATTTAAAAGTGTTGAGTGGATAGCATTGTGTTGCATGTTTTTTTCCTCTTCAACGCAACTAAAAGTGTTACAGCTGCTCTGTGACGTCACAAAGCCTCTCTAGAGGTAATTAGAAGGGATTCAAGACTTGGTTTGAATTGCAAACCAATGGAGGTCAACTGCGACAATTATGAAATTAGGTTGTTTCCTGCCCTTCATAGGGAAGTGCTTTAATAACGGTAACTCTGGCCATATTAGTGGCTCCTCAATTAGATTGAGCGGCCAGATATGACTTCATCAGATATCACTCCGCTTTGTTCAAAGGTGTGAGCATTTTCAAAGCGACTCCGTAAGTTTTCTGTAAGGGATTAAGCAATTTTAGAGGACAGTGACCTCATTGGCATAAACATTAGGCAACTGTATTCTCCAAGGTCATTTCCTCCCCAATGACCTCCAACTCAGGCAATTTATGCACTTGGAGGAAGCGATTAACAACTGGCATGGTAGTATGACTTCTAGTCTTACGTTTGGATCACTGATTTAAGAGCTACTTCTGAAGGAGCGGTGTCTTGTAGAAACATTGATGAATTTAGACTGCTGAAGGCTTTCACTAGGAATGAACAACCAAAAGACTCAGATTTAAGCCTAGACTGAAATTTCTGCGCGTACATGACTACAGTTTATGGATCAACTGGTGTTTTGCCATTCAGGATGCTCACAGATTGTGAAATGGGGAAGTCCTCAGGTATCCTTTTACCAAACATGGAAGTTGGAATTAACAACGTGTCAGAGTAGGCACTGCGATAGAAAGAAGGCTGTGACAACCAATCGGCATTCCACGTAAACACTTACAACTGCTGTATATCAGGAAAAAGAGCTATCACGCCACACACAGTCAGACTAACGTCCACCGAGCTGGAGGCCTAGTACAACTATGTAGGCCTATCCCTCCCCATTACCTCTCCCCACCTAGAGTACACCGCAAGCTGCATCACCCGTGAAGCAAAGGTAAGTCTCGAATGGTGAAAGTCTTTTCACCTTGGGCTCTCTAACTAAAAGGTCTGGAGATTTTCACGAATAATGAGGTTGGTGACTCAAATTAATGCATGGAATGAGTGATAGTGGCTACGCTTGGACTAGTGACATTCACCTTTGGTGAGCAAAATTTTACCGGAGTGCACAAACTTCGTCTTCCCTATTTTCTTTCAAGCTGTAAATTGCAATGATCTGTCTAATTATTTACTAACTGAACCCTCATTAAATTTTTCCCTCTTAAGTGGCTATGGCGATTTCACTGTAATCTGGATGGTGGTAGGAACGGTGCATGCATCCAAAAGCTCGCAGCCACACTATCAGATATCGCAACAGAGAGGGTCCAGTTTCGCCTAAAAACTTATTCCTTGGTATATGATGAGAAGGCAATACTTTTCATCGCATTACCATACCATGTCCCCACTTGCTGCTCATTCACTTAGACAAATTGGAATTAGTCAACCCACTGAGTGTGGGGGTTTGTATTTACACACTCAACCCCTCTTCAATATTCTTCTTTTACCTCATGCTCCAATTTTCGCATTGTGTAAGCAAAACATAGTGGGTATTTCATTGCAATTCCAGTTCCTCTCGATAAAAAGGGTGCACATCGCCAAGAAAGAACCTTCGTATCCATCTAAGCATACTTCTGAGTTAGCTAATTTCCCCCTTTACAACAAGACTTTCAAGGGATAAAATGAAGCTGTTTTTGCCTTAAAAAATTAGAGGTTTTTAAACAAAAGTGGCATTTGAAATTTTCTCTCCTACCCCAATGCAGAGGAATTACTGGAACGTTTATCAAGATTCTTTTTCGCCACATCTCACAAATCACCGTCACTAGTGCACCAGGCTAGCAGAAACCTGAGGTACCTTTCCCCTCCAAGACTGAAATACGTATATGAACAATATGAACCATATTTGTCCAAGATAACCAAAATTACTGTCACCAGCAGCACTATATAACCATGCATAGGTGGTAAAAATGCTTTACATCATCTCAAGGGTTCAAGTCGTCCCTGGGACGGAAAAAGTAGTAGGAATTACTTTTGGCTTCTTAACAAAGGTACTAACCAAAAAGATGTAACAAATCGGATCTGTAAAACCTCAACCAATCAGCGTGCGTAATTTGTGGGTAAATCAGCTTGCCACCGGATTAAGATCAATCGATAAGTGCACTCATCAATATCATCTTAAAATCGATACTGCCTGCCTAAACATGCAAGCCCGGTGTCCACATTGTTGTACTGGGTAAGAGGGAGAGGAGGAAGAGGAGGAGGAGGAGGAGGAGGAGGAGGAGGAGGAGAGGAGGAGGAGGAGGAGGAGGAGGAAGAGGGCAAAGCGGGAGCACAGGGGCGGAGTCTATGATACACGCTTCCGGTAGGGAGGGACTTCCGCTTGTAAACTTCCACTTCATTTGTTCTCCCGCCAGATGCACGTACGCACACACGCACGCGCACGCATTCAGAAAATCTCTTAATGGACTTACATAGATAAACGAATGAATAATTCATTTATATCCTTCACCCCCTCTACTTCAGTACTCCCGGCTACTGCGTATGTTTTAGGCGGAGGAGGAGTGGGTGGGGGGAGAGGAAGGAAAGGAGAACTGTGAATGCAATAGTATGTATTCCCAAGTATTCGAGTGCTTGATAATTTTTAATTAAAATTTGTGTTTTTGAGGGAGAAGCAGAGAAAAATCTAGCGTAACCATTAACATAAGGTATTGAGAAAAGTCATAATTTTTGCCTGGCTCTGAGCAAGATGTCAGCTCTATAATTTGGTCTACATTGACGTTGATGTTTACTTTAGATTCCAACATTTTTAGCTGCCACTCATTCTCCACTTCATCTGCGCAGTGCAGCGCAAACCAATCTCCACAAATAGGAACACTTCAAGACACTTAGAAGTGCACCTTTTTGAAGCTCTATGAATAATAAATTTCGATGATTCTTTATGAACGTCTTCTGCAATTCATGAAATAGAGTACTATGCAAAGAAGTGAATAGTAAACTTTAGTGTTCGGGGAAAATCTTAGTCAGTTCAGGCTGCTGCCCATTCTCGAGAAGAATGTTTATGCCGATTTCTGTGATCTTCCATCTTCGCTGATTTAGTGTTCTCTTTTACGATTTGGAGGGTGCTGGTGTTCCAGGCGCGGTTAGTCGACTCAAATTCATAGCTTCAGCGCAGTTTAAACATCGTCATCGGAAAGAGAGTTTTCTAAGTATGGTACCCATTGATAGAAGGCAACATCCTTAATATTGAAAACTCTTCGATGTGGCTGCTAAGACTGTTTGGGTGAACTGAAACGAGGTGCGAACTCGTCACGATAAACTTCCCTATTTTGTTTTTTAAACACTATTCTGTGCTATTCATCTCTGTGGTTCAACAAAACCGACTAGGTAAATTGTTTTTAGCAAAATTAATGCGTTGAGTTATTTTAAACATACTTAACTCCTTACAGCTCTGAAACATGATTTAGTAAAACTATCAAGCGATTGAGACAGTTACCTACCATTACCTGTGTCACCGTTTAAGGTATGAATACTTATGAGGCATACGAAAAGGTAATTAAGCCGTTTAAGAAGCATTTCAATGTGATGCCCCCTCGTAATTGCTCCTCCCAATGCATCTGTGACGCTGTACTAAGGAGTTGGCTACCAGTGATGTGTCATGCGCTCTTTGTCATGTGGTGAGAAGTAGTTACGGTGACTGATATGAGGCGGGCAGTTTGAGCTTAGAAAGTAGGGTGCCATTTGTCTAAAGACAGTCGCATCTTTTAGTTTTGGAGGAGCGTACATCTGAAGATTTTCTGCATTGTGGTTACGAAAGTGGTAGCAGACTGTACAGATTCTAAGCTAGTGAAGTAGACGATTAGCTATCCCTCGCAAGCACCGAGTCAAGGTGGTGCTTCGAACGGATTTTAATAATTTCAAAGCTATGAAATTGCGTTACGGAGTGGTACATACATAACTCCCTTTAAGCAGCAATTTTTATCAAGCGAAGTCAGCGATGCGATGTTCCTTTGGGTAATTTATGCATGGCGCCACTTATTGTATTAATTAGCACGATGTAATTCAGTCTTCCCACTATATCGCTTACCCCAATGGTTTTTACTGCTCTTCCATCCGAATCGCAGTCAAAAGGGCTAAGACTTGGTTTCTATGCTCCTTGAAGGACAAAGGTGCTGTGAAAGTTCCGATTTCCCTTCCAAGGGTGTTGGCACAATGTTATATGATGAGCATTGCGAGCTTTCTATAATCAGTGAACTCACAAAGCTGTAAATATGGGAAAGAATCTGGCTTAAGCCCCCAAATTGCGATATTCGACCCATTTCGAGGCTTCAGTAGGAAATTTGGATTGTATTTTACCACTCAATCAACGAAATCGCCCGAATTACAGCATTGCTTCTGGTTTGGATTGCAGACAAAAGTAGAAGCAAACAGATCGTATCGCAGTAAAACTGTCCCAAGGCTAGGAAGGAAGGGGAAGGCGTCCTTGCAAGAGGCGGCCACCCACCTAGAGGCAAACAGGCATACGGGCAGTCTTGCGTGACCCACTGTCCACCGATGTGTGCAAACAGAGCGCGAAGTAGGACTGAAGAGTGAACAGGAGAGGGAGATAGGGAGTGGAAAAGCGAGAAAAGAAGGGAATAGCGGTCCTTCAGCATTAATCATTTAGAAGGTGTGTGAAAATTGAGTACGTGCAGGTGGAGGGGTCGCAAACGAAGACGGATATGGTGCTTCAAGGTCACCTCTCTTAAAAGTATTCCTCGCTTTTCTTCCATCCATCAATCAGTTGACCCAGCTAAGGGACTATCTTCCTGCTTTAATCCTTCCTTGAATCTCATCTTTCACCCCTTGGGTGAAACTACTGCAGCAAATTCTTAACAATCTTGCAAGACGCGGAGTCACATAAACAAACCCTAGCCATTTAACCAAACTAAGAATGGGGAAATCCGATCAGAAAACGCCGTTGTCAAACCTCTGTTGAATCTTGGAATTTAGACCGATTTCGGTATCAAGTCTGGTCGTTAATATCTTTTATTCAGTGAGTCAAACAGAGCCACATCCTCCAAGGGGATGTGGAAGATGGTCTCAATTTATATGAGGTAGAAGTTGATTACCACGGTGAGCTATTTGACCATTGGAAAACAGCCCTGACTAACTTGGACTCCACAGACTACTCTTTCAAAGGAAAAAATTTCCTTTTATCCATATAAGTCAATCACCAACTTGTTTTAAGTAATTCGCCATTGCCACTGGCTTATCTGTGTTTCCAGTGTGGAAGGCTTTCTAACACTGTTAAACTAATCACTAATGCTGCCAAAAAAACTTTGATTTTTTAGTGGGATCTGCTGCTGAATCCCATGCCTAGCTTGAAAAGAACATCGTTTCTATGATAAAAAAAGTGATTAGTTTGGGGCTTGGTGTACTTGTTCATGCGTCCCAAGAATGGCCACAGAGAGGCGCATATTTCAGACCCCTTGGCGGTGGCGATGGACCTACGGAAAAACGCACTCACTGAGCGGAAGCAATTAATTTTCCTTTATTTTCTTTCTCTTTTCAACTAGTTTTCCGTGACTTTAGTTGCCACAGGGAAGGTTATTGGTTTAAAATGTCACGTTTTTTTTTTTTTTTCACAAGAACTAAATGTCGTTAGGCAGTTTAACTTTTTCGTTTCTGAACTTCTAAGATATATAAATACATAAGTATTAGTAAGCTATTCGATTATTGCTTTTCAAAATAATTGCTCTGAGAACAGTGTTATGGGGTCACGGAATGGGGATAGACTTCATCGCGATGTGATCACGACAGATGAGGCAAAGTAGCTGCCGGCATCCATTGGGGAAAAGGATGGATGAAGTGGCAGCGTTGAGGCTTAACATAGTTAATATTCGTGTATCTCCATACCATATCTCGGAATTCTTGTCACTTAAACAAAGACGGCTGTTTGAGGTGATTTTGCTTTCCATCAGATGTTCTAAGTATTTCAAAAATGCCAAGAGAGCACGTTTTATTGTGGAGTTGGAGAAGCTCATAGGATACAGTGAAGGTAGTGCTACAAAGTGTGAGTCAAGGGAGATTTTTTGTGCCTAAATTTTAGTAATGCATTGGAGGCAACTCCACAACCCATGAAAATGATATATTAGACCTCATCTCCATCTGCTTCGATGCAAATTACGTTTAAAAGTGAAATGACACAGTTCCTACGCGTTTACCCTCCTTTTGATCATGTTCACAGTCCTCGCTCAGTCGATGGGACTAACCATCCAATACACGCATGGCTGAACTGAGGCCGCCATAAAGACGACCGTAAGTAGACCCATCAACAGTGCTTGGCTCACGAAGTAATCCTTTGATTTACGGTTCCTTCTTCATTTTTGGCTCTAAATGGATGATTGGCGTACTCTGTCTACTGCTCCAATGTGGTCATTCCCAAAATTTTCTCTCTACTGAGCACAAATGCTTCTCCGCGACGAGTCCGACTGTTGTGCCGACTTCAAAGCAGCTGATGCCCATGGTTGAAGTCGTCTTTTCCCTGGGTGGCAGTTTTACAACTAGATTGTAGGTGCAGTTGGCTTGTTAGGTGGTCCAAAATGACAAGTTACTATTCTGCTCATGCCTTTACTAGCCAAACCGAGGTGTGAAAACCCTTCAAATTGCGTAATATATAACGCTTGATGGTCATGGGCACCTTATAACCCTCCACCAAAACTGTTATTGAAGGATTAAGATGCAGCATTTTGCCTCAATTATCTTCGACTACTTCGACTTCTGTTGTGACCCAGTTCCACTCGATTAACATTCGCAATGGCGATATCGGCCAGGTCTTAGTTAATTTGCGATGCAACCCTCTTCTAGGAAATGATAGGGTTCTCACGACTCATCTTTGTGCATAAAGTCCCGCAGCATATAATTTGCTTTATTCCCTCTCCCAACCACTCATTACCCGCCCTAATGAGACGAAACAGGTGAGTCGGATAATTAAGGTGGCCCTGGATACCTGGCATTGGCCAATAGGCCAACGCTGCCTGAAGCCTTGGGTTAGTGGTAATAATGGTACCACCCATAGTAGATAGACTATTCCATTTAGAGGCCTAGAAAGGAGTAGGACTCTAGTTCCGGCAATGGGAGGCTAGTAAAAAAGCTTCTCTCACTCCTCGATTTGATGGATATGGACTGCTTCGGTATTTGAAATTCTGCTGTACTTGAATTCATTTATACACCAACCGGAAATGCGCCTTTGCACTTGCCAATGATAAACAGGGCGTAGAGAGAGAGAGAGAGGTAGTAATTGCTGTCGATGGAAAATGCAAAAATATTGCTACCATCGCCTGTCGCCTTTTGCAACTTTATAAACCTCTGCCTTGTCGGTCCGGCTCTGGTGCGCAAGGCTTGCGAAATGTCCCAATTCTAACTTGGCTAGCGTCAGTAACTTTAAAGGGACTAACGATCCCTACGAACGCACCAAGAGAATGCAACAGCACTAATTTGGGTGGAAAACTGCGCACGTCACATCGTAATGAAATTTTATTTTTAAATGGTCGTAGCAGCCTTTGGGATACATTTTGTGATCTAAAAGTAGCAAGAAGTTAAATGACTGGGTGTGGTTGCGGTCAATTTTGTTCAACTTTGTTCTCAATGTCCTATTGCATAATTTTGCTACAATGTATTCATCTACACGCATCGCCCATAAAATGTCTAAGGCTACATACCTTCAATTTTAGGCGATCCTAGGGTCGGATGCAGATGGGTGGGACTTTAGAGCGAAGTAGCCCCTAAATGGCCTACTTTGGGAATGGCTACACTGTTCTCAGCCACGCCAGACAGCCCACGGCTCTTAGACGGTCGCCTCGACGGCCATTTAGCGACTCTCTGCCCTTCGTCACCTGGCTAAAGGCTGCCTCCTTTAGTGCGCCCGTGTCTGTGTATGCTCAGAGGGCATTTTTATCCCATTTTTAACCAAAATTCAAGAAATTTTTTGCTAATATGAGGCAAATTTCGGTATTACCTAGTTAAAGTACCGATAAGAATGGCAATTAATTTAAATAACAAGAAAAATTTGGCCATGAGAGATGAGGCCCCTTGTTCAAGGGATGCATTGAAGTTAGCATAAACAGTTATGAAGCCTGACACAAACTGATATGGAATGGAGGTATTTTGGAAGGGAGGCTAGAAGTTTCTTGGTTCCTTTGCAAGCCGCAGTCTCTTGGGAGCATTAGCAGGCGATATTTCTGTGTCCAGCAAAATGAGGGGAAAACGCTTTGGCAAAATATGATCCCCAACAAAGGCTCATAAATGAACGGAACTGGGACGGAATTGCGTGACGGCCAAATTTTCAGCGATGGCAGTGGCGGTGGTGGTGCACGTGGCGAAGGAATATAGGAAGCGGAGGTGAGATGGACTGTTTTTTGCAGAAACTGCTTGCCATGCCGTCAGTCACCGTGCCGTTTGCGCGTCAAGGCTCTAGTGCACTTACACTCCTGGCGGAACTTGGCTCCACTAGCAGGAGTTTTACACTCCCACAGTGCCTCTTTGTCCAAATCAGGCAGTCCATTAGACATCTCACTGTCGTGCATTTTGATTGGTTTAGAGGGAGAGGAAAGGATCAGCGCTATTGCGACCAAATACGACGAGATTAAGGTAATCCGTGCTGGTATCTACTTCTGTGCCATAATACTTGGAACAAAGAGGATATTCAATCAGGTCTTTTACAGTTGTGTCCGGGAGAGAACTGGTAATTTGGAAAGCGACTTAAACCGTCTCCAAAAGCTAACCCTCAGTAATGTTTATAGCTGCTGAAGGAATCGAAGCCACGATATATTTGTTTAGAACCTGCAGTTTAAAGAGTTTACGGAGGCGTTGTTAATCGTCTCCTGCATTGAAAAAGTGCAACGCCAATTCCACCTTTCAAATAATTCAGACAAGACGAAGAGTGTTAGAAATGCAGCCGCATCTTTCTGCATTGTTTCTTGAAATGCAAAGCCATGAAAAAAGGAACAAGTGATTCCATAACCATTCTCTTTCTCGAAATCAAGGCGTTCTGTATGCCTTGCTTGGGTCAACGGGGATGGCGATCGTCGTGTGTCTCTCGAAACCAAGTTAGAGGAGGGGAGAACCCCAACCGTCTGTCGACACCCAGCTATTAATGCGCCAGTTTCAGTAAATGCAAAGGTTAGATTCAAAAAGCATTGTAAACGGGACCATTATCTCATTGCAGAGGATTACGATGCATTGCAAACAATACAACATCAACTAAAGCCAGAGACATGAAAGCCATCCCCACACAATGGAGATGGGAGATGCGCATCATTCTGGCAAACTCACTCAATGCGGGAGGGGGACGCTTCACTAAAAAAGAACTCAAAAATTTTACTTTTGCATAAAAAAAGTTAACACTGAACACAAAATCACTCAGCTATCGTATGTCTTGTCAAGGTTGCAACAACATTTGCAAAATTACTTAAAGTATTCCTTTATTTGCCTTGTGGGATAAAATCTGGAACCCATGTGCGCCTCTCACAGAACTACACTCCCCTTTTCAAGGGCAATTTTGAGTCCGCAGTGGATCACCGAATTTGTTTATATTTTCTTGCAAACTTGTGTGCAACATTCCCCCAATAAGGTACCCAGAAAAGTAGTTGACCCATCCTCATACTAAACGCTGTTTAACAGGATGGAAGAATACCATAAATGCGACGACCTTTTAATCACCGGTAGTCCCTAAATCGCATCCCCCTCGAAAATCCACTGACAGCTTTTGGACCCTTTGGGCCACGAATAAGCACTCCCCTCAAAACGTGGGACAAATCATTTGCCACAAGATTCCGACTTATAGGCAGGTGCATACCTATTTTTTGTTTATTTCACTTTTAGTTATTGCAGGAAATTATAGCCAATTAATTGTAGAAACTGGTTAAAAGTGGTGTCGTGTCCTTTTCACTGCTGGAAGTAATAATCCTCAACAATTTATCTTACAGGCGGTCCCTACTCTCGCATGTCTAGTAGTGGAAGAAGCTGAATTAATGGACGCGGAGAGAGCTTGCCGACAGTCAAGACTACCTTCTGGACACTGTCTTAAAAAGTTACCTCGGTGCGTTTTGATTTTACGATCCTCTTTAACAACACTTTAATCTACCCTCAATTAACATCCACAATAGTTAGGAATTATTATTATCCCCTTCCACTACAGCACTCAAGTGATTAAAAATTGAGCAGTCAGGTAATAGTAAAAAATATTAATCCTTCCTTCACTAACACATCCGCCTTTTCAAGAAAGGGTGTTTGAATGTACCTTCTAGGTGGGAGGTGGTCAGAAAGTGTAAAATTCGGCCCCCGAGGAGAAGGAAACGTAATATGGACACGCTTCAACCCTGACACCTGACTCGCTTCTTTACCACAGCCCGATTAAGCATTTCCTCGTCCAACTCATCTGCTTGCTCCACAGGTGGAAAAGGGAAACATCGAAACCACTACAAGATTTATATTACTCCATCACAGCTTTTTTGTAAGAACCAAGAACTTTGATCATATAGTCATCGTAAGGATGAGTTTTGCAACAGTCAAATCGGACATTGCTCCATTGGCACCTTCTGAATTGATCACATTTGGCGCATTGAGACTTCCCTATAGACATGTAGTGTCGACGCACAGAAAAACTCAGAGGCTAGCGGGATGACCCGGGAGCCAGTTTACTTAGCGGAAGTACAATCCGAGGAGGCTTAAGTGACCAAGCAATCAAAACGAGGAGATGAACAAATAATCAAAGTGTTTAGTCGCTTCTCTCCCCCTTTGGACGTCCTTCATCGTTCTACCCTTGGTGAACCTCCTGCCGTGGGAAACCATCCACGCGCCAACCGTACCAGCCACCGAATTCCTCTACGACTGACAAGATACCCGACTGCAACATCAATGATTCCGCTTGGCGATTTCTCTGGGTCTGGAGTTTTAGCCAATTTGGGAGATGGGAGAATGTGCTGTCTATCCCACGTGTCCAGAGTTAGTCGTAGGAACACTGGCCTCAGCGTCGTCAGGATTTAATCTAGTCCTGTGGAGGTAAAGTGTTGTTCCCCTTCCTTCTTGCCTTTTTGTTCTCACGTCAGAACTGCCCAGTCATATCTATTGGGGAGGAGATAACTCGTGTTTACCAAGCCGACATCTTTCTGTGAGTACAGTGGACAGCTCCTCAATGGGCTTTTCACTTCAGTTGTGAATAGCCTCCCTACGAAGTATAGGACTAAGGTAGTTACCGAAGGCAGATTTCACTTTAAACCCTTCGGCTAGGGGTTGACACTGATCCTTCCATCGGTAGCATATGCACTTCTTTTGCCTCGCTAAGTTTTATCATCCAGCAGTAGAAATCAGGATAGCTGTTCATTAAGGTCGGGTTTTTCCTCCACTGCCACTAATGCGGTGCTCCTAAAGAGAGGAGGGTTGAAATGACTGTCAGCATAGCTCAGAGGCCAGACCACCTGGTGAAGATACTATGGTAGAGCACATAATTGGACCGTCACCATTTACGTGTTTCTGACAGCCCAGGGTGCTTAGCTAATGACTGTGACATTTGATTAATTGTTTAAAACACTTACATGTGGTAAACGTTTGCCGATGAGATTTCCACTTGCCCCAACGACTTGGATGTGCACATTACCTGTTCACTCCTTCAGCTGTATTTGTTCACGTGAGCCGCAGCAAAAGAAACTCCAACTTGAAAATCAGTATGTTTTAGGAAAAGATCACACAATCGCTTTACAACCGTTTAAATTTTACTACTCTTTAGCTAATTTTGACAGGCCAAATAAATCTCTTCAGTAGGTACCAGCGCTTCCATAGGGTAAGGATTAGCATGCGCTCCAGTCGAGAACACCTCGTTAATCGGTTACACAGTGGCTCACATCGAGATCGGTTGACTTTTTTAACGCGGTGAAGAAAGCTCTCAGAATTGCACAATGACCTTAAACTTCGATCAAGAGTTTGGTCTGTCAATCGACTATCAAAGCACGGAGGACGAAGTTGAATTAAAGTGGTAATGAGGTGTTGTCTGCCTCCCTGGTTGCATCGCCATAGATCACCTCTGATTCGATGAAGGAACAACAGGAATGGTGCGATTCTCTTGATTACATGTGTAAAAGGGCTCAGCTTGTGACTGTCACCTTCCTCCTCACCTTCGTGACCTGCAATTGATGTGTAACTGAATTTGCTTGAGTGAGTTTTCTTCGCCGTCTTTTTGAAACCTTTCGGTGCTGGTGGCTCGCGCGCTCTACACCTCCTGCGTCTACCGCAGTGCAGTTTGTGAACTGTGAGGAGGTTTCCAAGGGCGCCTACAACGACGTTTTCCCCACCCGATCTCCTTCCTGGGCCAAATTGAGCCATTGTGTAGCTGCGCTATTGAGCTAGACATCCACCCTCCTCCACTGCGAGCCATACCTCACTCTTCATCTTCGCCCGAAACTGACAATTTCCACCACATTGTAGTCAGCGAGTACCTTGAGAAGGCGTTAGCTAGTCCTCATAGCTGCGTTGTCGGGGTCGGATGGGAAGTCCCGGTGGATATCGTGGCAGGTGGTGAGGATCCTCCTTCACCTTCTGGTTTGAAGAATGCTGGTGTGAAACAAAGGCTGCAGACTGAGCAATGCGGTCTTTGGGTTGTCTCAAGTCGAATAAGGGCTTCTCATTTGGTGACATCATAAGAGAAGTTGACCTCAGAGGTTCGTCACCATCTCCATACACCACTACACCTCCAATTTTCTGTTAAACGAAGTTATGATCGACGAAGATACCTTCCAAGGCGAGTTTATGGAGTTCAGTCATAAAGAATAAGCTCAGTGTTGGAATCGGTTTCTGTGGATCTTAGCGACGAAGCACCACAAGAAGAAAAGATGCATGTAGTCATTTATAAGTACGCCTTCGGGGAAGAAGTATTTATTTGTTCATCATTACTAATATGGGCGATGGGGCTTATTGAATGTACACCATGAATGAAACATCTACCAGTAGTAACTAAAGGAAAACAGGAGTTGGAGACCTACTTGCTGGTATTCTAAGCCACTCATGAGCGATTTGACTCCGACGATATACTCGATGATTTTCAGCGAATACCGATAGAAAATGCTTACTCTGGAGCACACCGCTTGTAGCTATCCTCTGGGTTCCGTTGGATATTCCAGAAATTCTTTCAATGCAGCCTAATTTCCATAAGTACTGTTGGAAGAGTATTAAATGACAGAAGGGTGGGACATTGGTTCTCTAACTTCTTCTCGATACCACCCCTCACTGCTTCTCTCACAAGAAAAAGTAGTAATTTTTCCGATGTAATTGGAGAATCCCTAAGATGAGTTTCTTGAGTTTACAGTCCGAAATAGATATTGCGAAATCTGGAGAGTTTATTAAATAGATTTACCTAGCCATGCAAGCTTGGGGAACTTAAAGACCTCCAATAAAAGGCATATTACTGTCTTGAGCATTTTAGCTGGCAATAGCCTTTGAAATCGTTTGTAAACTTATGTCAATGGGTAAAAGCGATTTGAAGCCAATTTTACCATTCACTCAAAGAGTACTCACCCACCACGGCTTCTTTATGTTGCATGGTTTCACACAGATAAGTATTTCAAGGCTGAAGAATACAAAGCATTGATTTACTGATTCACTTTGAATACGTGGTACTTTAAGTGTTTCACTTTTAACTCCAGCCTGACCTGCAGGTCGGCAATGCCAAGTCTGACCGAATATTATATTTCCTCTCATCGCCAGAGCAACCTAGGGGTACCGCAGAATATACCTCCCCACTGAACCCATGCTTGTCGTGTGCTTTAAAACCTATGTATATTTTTCCAACATAACCTAAAATGATCTCATATATCCTTTTCGAAGGGGTTTTTAAGATCATAGTGACTGTAGCACTGAAAGTTGGTGAGACTGATTAAACTCAACAGGGTTTTGGATTACGACGGGAACTCCGAGAGCGTCAAATCAGGTTTTGTAGAGAACTCATCAAACACACACACAAACACACACACACACACACACACACACACCATTTCTTACCATCGATATAATCATACTTACTCGTTGTGTTCTGCATTTTATATCAAATACCATTTCACTTTAATTCTGTCCTGGTCAGTACTGATTTCGGGGCGTGAAGTTCTTTCAACAACACCAGCAGCGGAGGAGGAGGAGGAGTTAAGATGGAAGGTAGGCAAAGTCATTAGGGTTTGTCCGTTAACTGTTAATGCTTTTGGTGCCCTTAAAACCTCTCAAAGCGTTAGTGACGACTTGAAGAATCAAAGCTCTGAGATTGATGCAAATTGTTGATAAAATGGTGAATGAGCTGGAAACCAGGAGAGTTTATAGTTAAACCCTTATATATAGAACTGACACCTTGTTACCCAAGAATGTTTCATCCGAATTAAATAAATGGCAATGAGAGGATTGCAGCGATTCTAAGCTAACGTGAGGGGCTGCTCATAAAATAAGAGCTAATCTATTCAAAAGCGCGTCCAATGATATGATCTCGCTTCGTCAATGTCGGATTCCGGATCACAGTGGCCTGCATGAGAACGGCTCCGCTTCGCTTTTGCCAACAAAACGCCTACTTAAAGAGTTATAGCTGCTGCAATACTTTGTTTGTTCGAATCGCTGTTTCGGTCACTTAAGTGGCCATATTGTACTAGCCGGTTGGCCGGCCTCCGGGCCGTGATAACAGCCCCCCCCCAAGTGCTATGCCTTCTTTTAACTTCAAGGAAGTCTCGAGACGCTACAGCTGCTTATAGCATTTACTGAATTTATGCATTCCAAGAGGCTGATCATTTAAAGTAGGCATTGCAATAGTGGAACACAAACACCACGTGAAGGACGTGGTACCACCGAGATTTCTTAGGCAACCATAAAATGCCATCAAAACCGTTGTTAGGAAGGCAATTAGCACTATTGTGAAGATGGAAGGAGCCCTCAAAGTCCACACATTCATCTTAAAATGCGAAAGGTTATGAATTGAGGAGAAGACAGTGAATACTCGAGGCATGAATGAAAGAGGAATGACAACTCATGCATTTAAAGGGACTCAATTAGTGCATGGACGAGTCGGAATCCACTAATATAGCTTCTTTGTTATAACATTTATCATTGACTTGTGAGTTCCTTGCTATGGTAAAATTCCCCGGTAATACTTTGTTTGTTCGAACTACCGGTATAGGTGACTTGGGTGGCCATCTTGTTCTAGCCGGTTGGTCGGCCTTCGGGCCGTGCCAACAGCCCCCAAGCCCTCTGTTCCCGAAATATATATATTCTGCCCTAGTGCTACGCCTTCTTTTACCTTAAGGGGAGCCTCGGGACGCTACATCCCCAACCTTTAGTTTAAAATTTCCACGCAAATCACTTGTTGCAAAGTCCACGTAAGAATAAGGGCAAATACAAGAGGAAATACTGGCCATAAAAAATTCCGGTAACGAATTATGAATTTGACAACTCCGATACAACATATAGGCAATACAAATAGTTTCATGAACTTGGTAAATTTATAAACTTAGGTCTGGCTGTGCACTTTAAAAGGAAACCGATTGCCATTTTATAGAAACATTAGCAGTTCATAGTTTGTGCTTTCTTTCGACCAAGTTGGCGGATGGCGACGCGCACTTTTCGAGTTCTTTCGGTCATGTCTGCGTTTCTCCGTGGTGGTCGTTTGGTTTTGAATGCCCCAAGGGTCTGCCTAAGACTCTTCCAAACTCAGTCACAAGTTCTATGTAGTTCCATATTTAACGTTACTTTTTAAGCTCCTATCAAGATTGGTATGCCGTCTCTGTCTCCTACAATGGAGAGTGGCAGTATCGTGCAGTGGCACAAAAAGGAGGGAGATGAAGTGGCTCCAGGTGATCTTCTTTGCGAAGTCCAAACCGATAAGGCTGTTGTTGGCATGGAGGTCGATGAGGAGGGCATAATGGCCAAAATCATTGTGGGTTCGACGCTCTTTCATGCTTCTGTTTTGTGGGCATATTCGTGGGAATGACCAATCCTGTGGTCTTGTTAGCGTGATTTTTTCTCTCGACTCATAAAATGCAAATTCACCATGGCTTTGGCCAACAGGTATCGGGAGTTATTTTATGCTGAATGACAATGCATGGATATTTTGATCAGTAATAGTTTCGGTGCTTATTCCTATCAAACTGTGTCAATGCAAATTATCAGTGCATATGTGGCGCGTCATAAGTTTCTGGACTGTTTCTCATCAATTCTTGCGCCGCTATTTGTCGCTCCAAATGCTCTTAGTTTAAATGCATCGTGAAGCTACTTCGCGGTTTTCATTTCAAGAATGTTTGTTCCGTATTATTTAATACGTTTCAACGCATTCTCTATATGGTTGTTACGGGGTTTGATCGTTGCGTCGACTCGTTGTCAGAAGTGATTTATATTTCCTTTAGTTATTTTGCCTTTTAATCACTTAGTGTTGTTCCTAATTAATTCAGTGTTCTACGGCGAAAGGTTGATGGTAATTGTCGATACCTTGCCGAAATGAGCTCCACACTCTTTTGCTTCGTTCGCTGTTTGAAACTTTTCCTGCTTCGTGTCACATGCAGCAACCTGAGGGGAGCGTCAACAAGGTTGGTGACATCATCGCAGTGTTGGCCAACGCCGACGAGGATTGGCAGGAGGTGAGAAGCAATGCTGATGCTTTCGTTGCCTCTATGGGTGGTGGTGGTGGTGTCGCAAAAACCAGCGACTCTTCTGCATCTCCAACTCCTGCGGCTGTCCCTCCGACCCCTGCAGCTACCCCTCCTACCCCTGCGTCCACCGGCAAACAACCCCCCATCGGTCCTGCTGTCCGCCTCCTCCTCTCGTCCTACGGCCTCTCGCTCGAACAGATAACTGGCACTGGGCCCAATGGAACTGTTCTCAAGGGGTTCGTGCTCCTCGTTACTACTTCCTCATCCTTCGCGATAAAAAATGTTTTACTTACTCGCCTCCCTCTAGGGACGTTCTGGCTTACGTGGCAAGCAAGGGCTTACAGAAAGTCCCTCAAGAAGCGTCGCCAATTCCGAGCAAGGTACCAACGGCTGGACCGGCCACTGTCCAAAGCCGTGGAGCTGTGGTTTCGAGCTCTGGCTATGTCGACATCCCTGTCAGTGAAATGTGCGAGATCAGTGCGAAACGGCTCATTGAGTCAAAGACTACTATCCCGCACGCCTACACCAGCGCCACCTTTAATGTAGATCGTCTCTTCGCTCTGCAGAGAGCCATCAATGGGGCCAAGCTGGTCGACTCCAGAGTTACTATCAACGATCTCATTCTCAAGGCCTGTGCCTATGCTTTGAGGGTAAGTTTCTTCGGTCGCTAACGTGTGGGATTGATGAGCTTGTGACCGCGGGCCATATTGGCTTGTTTCGTCAACTGAGGGTGGTCTTGTCTTTGGATTATGGAATTCAAACAAGTGTGCTTTCATGCACTAAGTTTTATTGACTTTTAAGGATAATTTTCCAGCGTGCTATCTCGAACCAGGGCCTTGTTGATATTCGGAGCAAATATTTTGCGTTGCAATGGGCATTCTCATAAGCTATTTTTATTTATTGCGCGGGAAAACGGGTGTTGAAATAAAGAAATTTTGTCTAGTTGTTTTACGAGTCGAGCAATTTTCGATGTTTTCGCATAAAATAACGTCTTGCAGAAGTATCTGATGATTCGTTCTGCTTTGATCACTTTGTATCAGCCCACACTTTTACTGACTGCATGGGTTTGTACGCGCTTTTCGTAGTTTCATGTGTAAATTAACTTTTCTCCGCTGCCTGTAAATTTTTGTGATGTCAATGTGATGTATCATGGATTCGAAACATTACATACTTGCTAGTGATCTGCAGTTGCTCACTCTTTGCAGCATTTGACACTAGTTGCCGTTTTCATGCATCAGTTTGTTATTGTTGAATCTTGCTTAGGCATTGCAATTGTCTTCTGTAATATTAACTCTTCTATGACCGTTTTCACGACTTTGTTTATCATTCACTTATTGTGACTTATTTTGCCTTCCAAATCTCAACTGGTCCGACCGATGGAAGTGGTCTGTGTTAACTTTGTTGAACTTGAAACAGCTCAGTCCCAAATGGATTTTTATAGCTTGTTCGTTCAATCCAAGGTATACTGTTAAAAACCCGAAAGTCGCTCTGCTCATTGATCATATCGTGATCCGCTTTTTCTTACGCATAGCGGAAGCGTTTTTAGCTTGGACTGAGCTGTGTGTTGCAGCTAGTTTGAAAAGGGCTGTTAAAGGGGTAGTCCTATTGTTGAGCTTTTTTGTAATACGATTGTCTGAATTCGCACTTGTGCTTCGTCTTTTCACTTTCGTATAGAATGTGTTCGGTTTATTTAAGCTATCTCTTTCCCTGTCCCCTAGTTGGTGCCCGAGGTGAATGGCACTTCGGCAGCAAAAGGAACGGTGTTCCACCGGGCAGGAGAGGTGGACATATCCGTGGTCATCTCCACACCCACCGGCTCCATCTCTCCCGTCGTCAGATCTGTCGACCATCTGCCCGTCTCGGAGATTTCAGCCCTTGTCAAAGACCTTGTCACCCGGGGACTTGAAAATAAACTCAAGCCCGAAGAATTAACTGGTGGCTCTTTCACGTATGTGGCCCTTCATCCTTCCCAGCCACTAATAATGGTATTTTTGGCTTGAAGTTGGTAAATTATGATTACCGGTGATTGAGATATTTCACTCACGTAGGAGTCACTGCTGCTTTGGATTGCAGTTTAAGGGTGTAAGTTGGATACCTTCTCTGTAAATCCTTCAATTTACATGCGTTCATAGATTGCCAGGGATGCCGATTCATTTTGCCTTCTTTGCTTCTCGGTTGTGAAAGTTGTCAATCGTTTCAAAGAGTAACTTATTTTAGACTCCAGTCTTGTTTATTTACTTGCTTAAGGCATGTTCTTAACTGTTATTCAATACCCTCATTGATATTTTCGCCTCGATCTCCTTTGACCGAAAATTCGTTGCCGTAACGTAATAAGTTTGATTCTCTCCCCTATCAGTCTTTCTTTTCCAGATGTACTTACGTTTCCCAATGCTCACTTACTTCAGGCCAGGTTATTGTTAGTGGCAGCTTCACCTTTTGACTTTGCGTTGTCGGGTGGTCTATGGCTACTAGTGAAGAAATAGATGCTAGCTAATCGACTGCTGTAGTATTGAGTAGTTTGCTCTAGTAACTTACAGTTGCTATCTTGTAATAAAGTATGCCGACGTGGTTTGATTTGGCATCTTCATGCTATTTTGGTTGATCTTATAAAATTCATGTGCGTATACCATCCGATCCAACCGGTCTTTAATTTGAATTTCGCTGCCAAATTTTCTGATCTAAGCTATTAGGGCTAGCCTTTTAATGTTTGAGATTGTTTGAGTCTTCGGTAAAATCCCGCGCCTCTCAAATTAATGGAACGCTTTTAAGTCGGTATTTTCTTCAGTCGCTTATAGATCGCCACAAATTTGAGAGAAGCAATTTCTATTCTCCTGAGGATGACTCATGTATAGTAGCCTGCCACACATTTTTCAAGCAAAACTTCACCTGAACTCTACCGGGATTTATACGCCTTTCCAATAAGTGATAGGATTTTGAAGGTTCAGTGGCTCCAACTGCTCCCATTAGTTCTTTCGCCCTTCAATCTCCAGTCTCTCGAATCTGGGTATGTTTGGAGTGCGCGAGTTCTCGTCCATCATCAATCCACCCCAAGTGGCCTCGTTGGCCGTCGGTGGCGGCCAGAGTCGCCTCCGCCTCCTGCCCTGTGGTAATCTTAAGCCCGTGACCACGCTGACCCTCACTCTCTCAGCTGACGCGCGTTTTGTCGATGAGGTGACTGCGGCTCGGTTCCTTCGTCACGTACAGAACTATCTCGAGTCCAACCCAGAGGGCCTCTTTGAGGATGACCCACTTCTGGCCGCCGTAGCGGGCTGCCGCGACCTCTCTGTTTTGGCCTTCTGAGATTACGGGAGCCACTTGCATGTGTACACGCCTTCTAGTTTATCTGGGTTTTTGCCACCTACTAAATATTTACACAACTCTGGTGCGGGATTTAGTAGTCTGTCCTTGTTTTTCCCTTTTAATAGAACTAAACAAATAGCTTGATATTGTTTTGTTTATGTCTTTAGTAAGACAAGATGGGAAAATATAAATAGGGTAGCATCCAAGAACATAACGCTCGAAATTGCGGTTGCTGCAGGAGGAAGCAAATTGTTATCTCAGTGGAAGGAGCCTCTTTGAATGCTTCTTTTAGTTCTATCTGGAAAAGGGAATGGGGTCAGGTTCGTGTTTTGAGATCATAAACTACTTTCGGAATGTGGAAGGTTGGATGTAAACTCACCTCTCGGAGTCTCGCATCGCTTGGGGAGTATTCTTTTGAGGCAATAAATACTTGGACATAATCCATGACCTAAAATGTAGAAGTGGTGTGTGTCCCAGACTGTAATCTGTGTGGGCCCCGATTATGTCCGGTACTCACTTTCTGAACTACTTCTTTCGAGACTTCGAAATCTCCGTTCGGTTCTTGCCCCTTCTTGGGGTAGTTGTAGAGGCTGGAATGTGTGCGTCGGGAAAGAAAAGTTTCGTTAGGTAAAAATTTAAGCTTCAGGGAAGTTTCAGGTCAAACTTACTTTTTTGCGGGTTGTGCGTTCATCCGCTCACCATCTTAGTTTCAGCTCAGGCTCGTCTCCCCTTTGACGTGTCCATTCTCAGGTTCAGAACCGTAAGTCCTTGACCCACTAATGTGAAGTTTGCGCTTACTTGTTACACTTCTAGGGATTACTCGAGACTTCTAGTCGTATGTGCTACTGACTGGTTCGATGTGCATAAATCCCCTAGGGTGTGATTCGTTCGAGGATACTCACGAGCCAGACGTAGAGCACGGAATTGTGAGAAGGCGCCAAGTTGTGCGAACCAGCTTATTAACCCAAGCACGCTCCATGATAATATCAATGGTGGTGCACGAACCAATTAATCCATCTAGAGTCGGTAGTCTCGTCCTTTATAAAATTTCTAGCTTTTTGAATTGAGGAGGTATCACTTGGCTGTCAAACCTGGCTCATTTCGTCAAAAGTACGGTTGGACTGTCGGGTTGGTAGTGCCTATTGCTCCTCTAGGAGCTGGAACTAAGTTTTTGACTTGAATCATTTGTGATTCACCGAATCCGCAAATCATCACCCTCCCGCGATTCCACAGCATTTGCTCGGAAACGGGTTGGGAGGGGGCAGTATCTCGCGACCAAAGTATCAATTTGAAACAGCCGCAGGAAGGCACCTGGGCATTCAAAGTGGGGCATCAAAGTAGTGTCGACGGCTGCCACTTGAGTGAGGTGAGAGCTTTTCTTTATGATTTAAAAGGCATTAAAGCACTATATAACTTTCCTCCAGTATACCCGTTTGGAAGAGCAAATTTGAGCATCGCCAGTGCTAGCACTGCCGCAGCAAAAAAACACTCGAACAGCCTATACTCCTTCTTTGGGTTGTTGGAGGAGTCTGTTGCTATTCAGCAAACTCTCCACACCCTGTGCTTCATTGATATTGCTACTATTTTAAGGTCTTAGAATTCCCTCTTAACTGCGGTTCATTTAGAAGCCAAGTTAAAAGTCTACAATTGACTACTGTTACTTCGGATCAACCAAAAGGCCTCGGCGAATTATCAAATCTCTGCTAGAATAAACTGTTAAAAGTTTAGTAAAGACATAGACGGTCCGAGTTCTTGAGCCTCCAAACAGAAGCTTTGTAGAGGCGGTGTAGATGGGGTTGCCACTTTGTTATGCCATTTTCTGCGATTTCCTGTAGTTTGCGAGTTAAGGGTGGCTTCTTTCACTCCGCAGTCGTGGCTCCCTGACGTTTGTGTTCACATAGACGTAGATTTAGCTTGGAAATTCTTCACTTTACATCAAGATCGTTTGAAATGGTACACTGATGCAAATTTAAAGCAGCAAGCACTTGAAGGCATGATCGTCTTCGAGATTAAGCATTGAAATTCACATTGTCAAAGTTTACATGCAAACTCACTCGTAGAGGTCCTGAGTCGTTTGTGATGTTGGGAGTGGTAGCGTGGGGGTCTGCAGAGCGGCTAGGCTTCTCACAAGGCTGTCAAATGACGAGGAGCAACCGGACGCAGTAAGGAAAAGCGCCAGATCATCTATTTTCACCATCTGCCCTTCCTCCTCAGAGGTCTCAAAAAGGTTGATGAGTAAGTCACACCCTCGGGACTCCTGTCAAGAGGCAAGAAAACGAACTGAAATTGGTCTTTACTTACGTTCGGTGTCAGTTGTCACACGTCAAGATTTGTTGTGTGTAGCAAAACTGTTTTTTGCGATGTTTCACACGATCCTCTCCACTATTCCGAACTTGGTCTCTACACCGATGGTGTGGAACTCGGTGTATTTTGTCGATGCTAGTGGTCCTCATCTCCTGCAGATTCATAATCAACTTAGTTCCGGGCTCGTCAGCTTTGCAGCGTCCTTATACATACAGCGTCTACTTGGACGCCTACAACCTCGGCATCGGCTCAAATGAAGGGAGTTGGAGACTAATGCCACTTGGAGAAAATTAAAGCCACGAAAAAAAACCCCTTCTAAAAAAGCACCAATTTTGACATGCAAATTCAAATCAACACACCAACTTGACTCCTTCACTGGAGATAATCTTCCTAACCTCTTCTGTCGGCATACGCAGTCCAACAAGCGTCTGCTTGGTCAATTCGTGCGCGATGCTCCAGAGGGTGAGCAGACCCATCCACAACTGATCACTGGATAGGTTCAGCACCCTCAAAACAGCTGCAACGACAAACCGTCTCCAGTCAATGTACGACACCAAACTTTGTCCTGTTGACTTGGTGCCTTGAGGAACGACGAAAGTCTTCACCACTTCCATTGGGTCGCATTTCCAGTTGTCGGTCATCAGTTCAGCAAAAACCTTTTCACATATGCATCCATGAGGCGCCTCCCTCCGAAACTTGGACACAAAAAAGGCAAAACAATGATCTCTCCTATGAAAAGTCTGTGGTTATTAATTTCCATCGGTAGTTTTTCAGGTTTTTATCATGAATTGAGAAGCGTCGGCGTTAGGCTAGGGAGAGTTATGAGGTGAGGTCCTCCTTCATTTCCTTAATAATTGCATCTCATGCATCCTACCAACACCCATCTGATTTCACGCTTCCAACATAGTCATTGCATTTTGAATATTAAAATCGGACCTCTCGGTCCCCTCCTCATTAGCTGTCCGTCTGTGAGTGTGCGGTGGAGCCCTTGGACATCATTAATGATCAGTGATGTCAGATTTTGTAAAGAATCCGAAAATTAGCATGTTCAATGACCTGAGCCACACCTCAATTGCCGCCCTTCATTGAAATTGATCAAGGACTGACTTCATCACCAGCGAGCTGAACAGGCTGTCTGCTTTTTCAGTCACCAGACGGTGGAGAATGTTTGTGTGATCTTGGGCAGGGACTTGTGGAATGCACTCCAGCAATCACATGCATACACATTTCAAGGCACAGTCCTGTTGATGTGGTTCTCTTTCATGTGCCAACCACCAGTTCCCTCGCGTTGCACTTCATCAAACGTCGCTTAAACTTCAAAAACCCAACTCGAGTTGCCTTGTCGCTTTCCAAGCCTCGAGTAACTTCATCATGAATGCTGTGATTGCGAACAGTTCTCATGTAGCCGCTAGCCTGACAATTGGAAGTGTACCACGGAGTGATGCAACGCGCTGTCAAGGGATGGACAACTGAGTGGCAGATGCAGATATGTGTCTGTACTCTCGCGTGGGTCAGAGCTACCAAAAGGCATAAAATGTCAGAGATCGGTTCTTCAAGTCGTTAGCGTTGGACTGTCTATCAATTAGCTAGCCATGGATGAAAAACTGCTCTGGTAAGTGAGTAAACTTATCCTTCACCATCCTGCGCCAATACAATTACTAAGTATTCTACACTTTCAGGGTGTGCACCACCTCATCCCCACAGGGCTGCACTTTGTGTATGCATGCATTTAGTGGAGGAGAGAAGAGAGACACTCTTAGCCTTCCGATGATAATTCTTTTAGTGAGAACTGTCATTCCTCCTCCCTGACACTACCATTGGACGGTCAGATGAAAGTCGAACTAGGCAGTTGGAATGGAAACAAAAGTGATCAGTCCCAGGTTCCTACCGGGTAGATTTTGCAAAAACCTTGTAAACTGCAAACTGTGCGATGATGATTATTTTAACGGGCTAGGTGCTTTAAAAACTTTTCTGGTGTGGATTTCTTTTTCCAGGATACACTTCTGCCGTCATCCCATACGTGAGATCTAGCCTCCAGACCTTGATGGGGTTCCACTAATCGCACTACCAGTGTCCAAAGGTCCACTGAAACCGCAATACAGTTTTTGAAGACAGAAAACAAGACAGACAAGGACAAACGGGTGGATAGAACCTGTGGAAACTATACCTCTGATCTTTATGAAGGATTTGGAAAACCTTTGTTACGTTCGATAAGATCTGTCATAAAAAGGATGCTTGGCTAACAAATGCAAATTTTTGGCCTTTAGCGATTTACTTTGATTTAAAGAAGCTCTCTTAAGTGAATTGCATTATATTTGGTGTTTCAATCTGACGCCGTTCTCGATGTTGATGACGGACGTCAATTGGAACATGCAAATTGCCAGAGCCACAATGAAGACTCACCAGATCTATGAGCTTCATTAGTTGGTCGAAGTAATCATCTTCTGGTTGGGGAGACTCATCTATGACTTGGTCGAATGGATGAAGATTGGACAATCGTTCCGGTGTGAAAGTCACCTCCTACAAAGGTCATTTTTTGAGAACAAGTGGAAAAAGTCAACACACCTGAGATACACAGAAAGGCTCGTTGTCGGCAATTAGAAGGCGATATTCCAGCGAATCACCTCGTTCAATCTTCTCTTGAACGTACTCTTTGAGACTGGTAATCCTAAAAGCATTCTCTATCACGGGAAATTTGACCTTTAAATTACGATTTTTGGAAGCCTAAGTAGTCCACGTCAATCCATTGCGCTCCCTCAATCTGAAAGTGCTTTATGTCTTCTTCAAATTTGGCCAAAATTCGCAGTCCTACGTCTCTGATTAGTTGCAAACGCAGCGCAGCCCTCTCAGCTTAACAGAAAGAGGCACCTTTCAAAGGGATTGGCTTGGAGTGAATGGAAGAAAGTATTTTAAGGCTACCTTCGTCTTTAAGGAGCTTGAGTTGGATCGCATTTCCTTCTTCAAGCTTCTCTACCTGTTCTGGTTCTTTGATCAATTCTGGCGTCGGTGCTTTGAGGAAAAGGGGATTTACAATGCCAAGCAAAGTACATGACAACTATCCTGTCATTTGTAAGTATAATTGACAGTGACTTCAATACACACCAATGTGTTAAGTAGTTTGGGGTAATCAAGCTATCCATAAACAAGTATCATATAAAAGATCAGTGAACACGCAATTTAGTCACATCCTGAGTAAGTGCGTCCTCACCCGCTTTCTTTTCTTCTTTGCCCTTCTTTGTGGAATGAGAACGCGCAGTATCCCGGGTCTTGGGAAGTTCTTCTACACGAGGAAGTGGGTTTCCATTATCATCCACGCACACTCCCAGTTTCGTCTGTTCCTCTGTGAGCTACACATAGCCAGGAGGAAGCTACAACTGATCCTTTAGGCGAATAAAAGCAAATTTATACAAAGATGTGTAACTTTTGGCATTTGAGCCAAAATGGGACGCACCAGACAGGAATGTGCACCTCCATATTTTAGAGGGAATTTGGAACCTGAAAGATTTGCCGATTTACAAATAAAATCGTGATTACATTCAGTTCTGATTTCGTCTTTAATTTGTGCATGAAAATCCTAAGTGGTTAGAGGTGTGGGGCAAAAGAAAAATAGCGATGCAACCAAAGATAGAGAATGGTAGACATTCCTTAAGACGGTGATTTGTCAATCAGTAAAATAGAGTTTGTCAGGCTCTGCTGCTGGTAGGTTTAGGCATGCAGACACGAATGCTGAACCAGTCGGCCTAGAGTCCACTCATCTCGTTCACTTCACTGTCTCGTTTGTACCGAAAGCCTCCAGAGGATTTATATTCTCAAATTAATTAATTGTTCTTACTCACTTGCATAATCCTTAGATGGAAGACGTCTACTAAGCCAAGTCAATCTTCACTTGGACTTAATGCGACTCCGAAGTTGAGCTTTCACGACCTCCAGAACTCAACTGATATAGTTGTATGCAAGTACCGTTATGTCTACATTGGTTCAAGGACAGAACTTCCATCCATACCTTCGGAGCAAAGTTTGTCCATATCGTGAATAGGGACTTAAAGTTGCAATTCACAAAGGAAACTACCTTCAGACAACACCACAAGAAATCAAACATTTCACCCCTTTCAAAATCCACTATTTCATCTACACACTTAGGCACTTGTTCTAAAAGGAACTAGAGCAATACACACACTTCAACGTTCTGACCAAGAGATGCGTCATATCCTGCTTCACAGACCTGCCAGTACAGATCCTAGAAAGCATTGGAACCCGAGTAAATAAGACTTTTGTGGTTAGGGAACGCATAATAAAAGCGAAATTCACTCAATATGCATTGATTACTTTACTTGATGTGTTGAGTAACGAAAGCTTTAACTACAGGGCATAGATGCATACTGTTTATGGAAATGGATTTGTCACGAAATTACTGGCATTGTAAAAGGTCTTCATTTCGACTTTAGGAAGTGTCAACTATAAGAGAGGTTGAGAACATACACTCATCTGGACCACTTTGAGCGCACAGGTAACAACCTCATAGAGGAAAGCGAGTTCAGGCTCTTGCGGTTTCACTTGGCTTCCTAGCAAATACCGATTTGGCTGTAGGGGAGACGAGGGAGCCTTTCTACGCCCACTTCTCCGCGTCTTCTCACCAGGCGATTTTTTTTCAAGACTCCTCTTGGTCCTCTTCACCTCTTCTGTTTTAGTGGTGACATCTTCGTTTATAGAAGTCCAATTTTTTAGCACACAGTAAACTTGCTCATAACGCATTTACGACCCCAAGAAACTTACGGGTGAGAGGAAGCATCTCGTTGGCGGTCAGCGTCTCATTGATAGTAAAAAGTAGTTGCGGGCAATCTGTCTCGTCGTCGGCTTTAAAGTCCTCCGTGGTGTATGTAATGGTCTGAACTTTTCTCCTGCTAAGTTCGTCTCTAGGTGGTTGACGTCGTTTTGGCTTCGACTCGGCCGTCTGGTCCGCGATGGATAATCCAGGAGGCTATTAAGAGAGACAAATGAGCAGTTAGTTTCCTTCACAATCCATCAATTTTTAAGGCGATGATAATAAGACATAATAATATCTACCTGGGATGATTATTTTTTGCAAAAATATACTCAGATTTAGCCATTTACTCAAATAAGAGACACCTAAACAATCCTTCCCACATCAATGCGTCCTACCTATAAGCTAATGGATCAAATCAATCATAAAACGGCTAAAGTATAAGCTTAAAATATAAAGATAGCAGAAAAATTTTATGTTAAGGAGTTTTATGATTTCGTACTTTTAACATGGGAAGTCGGTAACAGCTCTGATTCTCCAGTTTACCCTCATCGGTATTGCCAGCAGATCCAAAAAGCACTTCAACCACCTGATTTCTGTACTGCCACCTGTCCAACTCCATTTGAAGTAACAGGCAATAGTTATTTATAAGATTTGTTCTTTCGTTTGCATACCATTCATTGCGGTCGAAAAAGTCTCTTAGCAGTGCCAGGTTGTCAGTCCGCCGTTTCTCGGTTAAATCGCAAAGCTGAACAACCAGCTCATGCAAGCGGAAATGGCGTTCCGCTTTAGTCACGTCATGCTGCAACAACTCTAAAGGAATTGCATTAAACTCCTAAAAGAAGTGCTTCAGAGTATTATTTAAGCGAAACCTTTTCCCAGCTATCCACAAGCTCCTGTCTGTTACTCGGTCGCCTCAGCGATGTCAATAATATTTTTCGGCACTCACAAAGGTGTTCCACAATGTGTAGACGTTGATGACGTAGTTTTGCCAGCACCTTTTGTAGGTGATCAGCAAAAGCGGCATCTGAGGCTTCCATAATCTTACCCAGTCGCGTAAGCATGTCCTAAACGAAAGGATTTAGTTTGGTGCTCAGCTTTAGCAGGTCTATGTCACCTACCTGGCTGACTTTTGCGGCAAAATAGCTGACAACTAAATTTTCTTCATTGTCAAGCTTATAATCTACCAAAAATGAACGATAAAAACCACCTTAATAACCAAAAATTAATTTACCGGTTCGACACTCCTCTGTCGCTATCTGTTGCTTCGATTTTCTTAGCTAAACAAAAAAACGATGATAATTTGAATAGGTTGTAGAAGAATCGGTGGATCAACCATCAATCACCCACCTCTTCTAGGTGGCAACTGATCGAATGGGAGATGTGGGAATCAACGGACTTGCCAAAACTTGACTCCACTTCATAAATTTGACACCCCTTGTCGTGAAAAAAGCTGCGTATGCTTGGCAACGCAAAATCTGCACGCGCAAGTTCGAGAGCGATTTCGTCGGTATCCCAATGTCCCTCAACTGCCTGCGAAATTATTTCCTCGTCGGGAACAGCAATGAAAAATATTGCGTTGAAATGAAGGTCGGTTTGCATTGACTTTAAGATGTCCAAATTAATGGGACAATCATCCAGGAGCCAATTAGCAGAAGGATCATACTTGCTAGTTATAAATGAAAAAATATTAAGGATGAACTTACTCGAGTTCGGCCTTAATAATAGCGGAAACAGATTCATTCATGTTGAATACAGACGGCCAATCGTGATCCAAATCTCTCATTCTTATTACATTAAAATCTTCTAAAAAGCGGTATTAGTTCTATTGATGGATACCTTGTAAAATTGCACATTTTAGACTTTCACAATATGGCTTCCTTAATATGGCTCCTCGAATCTGAAAGTTCACTTTGTTTTCGACTTCGTTTTTATTCTGCATTAAAGAAAAGAGCTCTTTTATCCCATGCAAAAGAGTCACATAATGAAAGAGTAGCGAATAGATTTAAAGTAAAAAAAAGATTAAACTAATTGCAGTTTGATTATCGAATGATACTAATATTTGCCTTACCAATGTTATTAAGGTATTAAAAACTTTATCAAGCTTGGATCCTGAATTCATACGTTCGTAAGAAGGCGACATCACATTTTCTGAGGTGACCTTATATCCCGTAGAATAATTACCAATATTTTCAAGAGAATTGAATTCCCATTCTCCTCTTAAAGCCTTAAAACATAGGCGCAAAAGCCAGCTCACTTTAATATCCTCTGTATCAAGTTGATCTAAGTAGTCGTTCCAAAGGTTGAGTGGCTGTTCATTTACAAAAAGGAACTTCAAACAACGTACCAGCCAAGTTGAGCTTAGATAGCGTGTTAGATGAGCTTTAAGTGACATTACTTATAAGCAATATTCTTTAAGGCGGCCAGCTTGGTAGCTAGGTTTACGAGACTTGCGGCATCATTTTGATAACAGTCACGAAAAAGTGCAAGTTGTTCTTTGTCCGAAAGTCGGTTCCTTTCATCTACCAAAATTTTTAAGAGCAGTTGCTTTCTGTTTGCTTTTCGCGAATTTTCTAATCGGATTCTTTCCTAAACACTTTAAAGATTTGTTTCAGTGCTACTTTTTCTTGACTACTGGCTTCTTCCATCGCAAGTTCCTTGTTACGCTGAACTTCTTTTTCTCTTGCATTGCGGTTTTTTATTATCAAATTTTTCTGATTGTGGATTCTTAAAAGATTGTCCTCAAATTTAACTTCCAATTGACATTTCTTGTGCATTACTTGATTAAGGCAGCAAAACACTTCCTGATCCTAGAAAATAACAGTAAAATTCCTAAGCCTTACAATTTTATTTGCGAGCCTGCAATTTCCCCCTGAATTGAGCTTATCAACGGTTTTTGCGAAGGATTTGTCTTGATGCAAGCGTGTAGATAGGGGATGTTTGGCAGACATTAGGTCCTAGTATTTTAATTCATAACAGCAGGTACTTCAAAAAAGTATTGATAAAGACTGCTAAGTTTTAAGTATCTATAATTGGTTTTCACCAAGTGCGTAAGACGAGATTAACCATGCTGCATAGAAGCTAACCTTTTGTATTTTTGGTAAATTACTACATGATGACTGTCACTAGGATACATCTTTTACAAAAATGATTATAAAATAGCATAAACAACAATGCACAGTTAAAAAGTGGAAGCGTCGTTTAGGGCATATTTAGCCTTCCTCAGTTAATTAAAACAAAATTCCGGAATGACAGAAAACATTTAATCAAGTTTAGAGAACAATGTAATCCTTCGCACCGCAAATCGTCTGCTTCGGAAGTGCTCTTAACGGAAAACTTTTATTGCTGCCTCCAAATGACAACCACTCCCTAAAGCTAACGTGCACAGAGGGCACCACCCACCGCAACCCGGACGAGAGCAGCCCAACCCACCCCCACCCCGGCAAAACTGCACAGACAATCGGTATCGCAAGTCCCACACCAGTCGAGAACTCCCAGTAGGGACAAACATGCATGACCACATCCCACCCACCAATGAATCAGTTGAACTCTCAAAAGGGTGTATGACTACAACAACACGAAAAAAAATACAAATAATTAAACCGCCACTCCGCCTTAATGAGTCTCCTATTCAGGCACATAGTCCTCATCGCTGTCTGAGTTGAGACGCTTTCGCTTGGCGCCCCGGACGGCCACCCTTCTCTTGGGCTTGATATTGCTCTCATCGGCAGAATCGGCACCTTTTCCACTAACGCTGCTCACCTCCACCACCTCATCCGAGTCGCTGTCGAAGAAGTACTGCACCTTTCTCTGTGCACTGCGTGCTGCCTTGGCTCGGGGCGGAGCGACCGGTGAGTCTGCGAGCGAGAGAACGCAAAATACCATTATCATTAATAACTGCTGGAAAAGAGAAAAAACTCATTAGTCAACGGTTCTTCCACCATTTGCCTAGTTTTTTTCCTGTTTTAGAAGTAACGCAAGAATCAATGTATTAGGCACGTACAATACTATTTCAGCCAAAACTAGTGTCTCAAGGATTTCAATGATCTGTTCCAGCTCTTGATGCTGCAACGAAACGGTATTCACTTTATATTGGGCCTTCTCAGCCTTCCTTTGTTCGACTTACGCCTTTCCATCCGTACCGGTGGGTGTGAATAATAACACAATTTCTAGAACTGCACACCTCAAAAAGAACTTCATAACATAAAGGCTGTCGAAACCGTGTCAACTTTCGGTAATCATTCCAACCTTGAGTCCCCCACAATGGCTAGTCACGGAGTGGAAATTGATTTGAACGAATCGGGACCATAGAAAGAAGCACTGAAAGAACAGTGGGAACAATGGATACGGAATATAGCTTCGTCAGGCAACTTGGCTTTGTACTTCCCAGCAAATGTTTTCATTCTTAGGAAAACACTCGAAAAACGACTGACACACGAAGCAGGCTCACCGTAGAGCACTATTCAGGCTTCAGCCCAAGTTGGCAGGGTATCCTGATTATGCATTTCCAAATCAGGAACGCCACTTGGACAGATATTGTGGTGGTGAAAATCATCGTAGGACCTTCGTTTCAGCCCCAAAATTGGTGTCCATTCGTTTAGACACTATTGTGATGAAATGGCGAAGATATCCATGTTGTAAAACACATCTTATCTATTTGTGACGCTATGCAAACTTCGCCCTCTCATCATCTGAAATGCTGGTCTCAATTCTTCTGTATACCTGAATGAAGCCATCTTTGCACCGTATAACGTATTCAAAAATACCGTAGACGCTGCAAGATAATGCAGCTGACCACCACACTAGTCTAGGCAAAATATTTCATGGATAATGTTACGCTCCCCTTAAGCCGCTTGGACTTTTGTTCTCCTCCGAGGTCACCTCCTTGAATCTACTGGTAAGAAAAAAGTGGCGAAAATGTGTGATTCCTTACTGGCTTAATCCGAACCGCCATACGAGAAAAGTAGCACCGACAGATGGCAAACTGAGCATGTTTAAATTTCTTAGCTTTGTGATCGGCGCCCGGGAACGACTGATGTCATTACAAATATTGAAGTGGAAAAGAATTTGAGACTAACCAGGCAAAAAAATTCCATCGGCTTCATCGTCCTTTTTTTTGTTGCCACCAGAGGCGTCAGAGTCCGTCTCCTCCACCACCCGCTTGGTACCAGCGGACCTGGCATGTTTTGCGCCTCCTTTCTGACCACCACCACTACCACGAGCACTGGTGCCTCTTCGACTACCACCAACACGCCCGCTCCTCGCGGACGGCTTCTTGGGGACTACGGTGGCTGACTCCTTGTAGGAAATTGGCCAGCTGAATAAGAAAGAAGAGCTTGAGCCCGAGCGAAGATGGTCCGAGGGAGAGGGCTTCAAGCCTACTAAATGCAGCCAACTAGATTCGACTGCTTACCTCTGGGTACAGTAAAAAAGACAAATTCCACTGCCCGTCTGTAACTTTCGCTGCCAGCTTGAAGCTGACCAACACGAATGAAAGTCACGGAAAATAGGACTTCGTTTATGCCTCATTCAGTCAAAGGAAAGAAAACGTGGAGTATCAACTTTGAACTAAAGATTGTGAAGCCATTGACTTTAACCCAGGAACTGGCTAGTCATTCACTCAAAATCTCATGGCCTCGAACTGCACCCTAGTTGGGCCAACGCAAATGATGTGAACAAATAAAAAGGTGGCAGGAAACTTCAAAGCTGCCCGCTCGACGACTGAAATAAATTTGACAACTGTTGGTTAAATAGATACATCAACACTGCACTCAATGTGTGCAAATAAAATGGCGGGTGAAAAAAACTGCGTTCTTCCAAGGCGCTAAAGAAAAGTGGATATGGAACGATACTTGGCCCTTAAAATGTCGTCAGAACGTCAACGTATTCGACGGAAAGGGTGACAAAGAATCCATTAAAATGCTAACCATTCGGCCCGATTGGTTGCAGAGGAGACGCCAGTGGTATCATGCAGCACGCAACACACTCCCAATTTTAAGAGTGATTCATCCCCAACCCTAGTTGGAAGCCGACCAGAAGGTAGGTTAAATCACAAACAAGAGCATCCACTCGTGGTTGTCACGTCCGGGGGATGAGTCAACTACTGACCCTATCCTTAACTTGGATAACAAAGACACAAAAAGCAAGAAATAGCTCTGCCAACGTTGCAAAATGCGGTGGACTCATGCCAACATCGCGATAAAATCGAAGGTTGGCTATCCAGGAGCTGCAAGCCAATGCTTAAAACACGAGCCCCAAGGAACCAGATGTTTTTACACAGCCATCAATTTCCGTTTAGCATCAGTATTCACCATCCACCAAGATACAGCCCAAAGCTACAGTGGGCAAAGGCCGCTCAAGATAGTGAAACGCCTTGATCGCATAACAAGGACTTGAAAATTATAAAGGAATCAAGTCCCCAACTTACGCGGTAGCGCCGCTTTTTGGGTTTTCGGTAGCATCAGTTTGTGACTGTGTGGTGGTTGACGAGGAAGGTTGATTCGCAGGGCTGTTGAGATTGATCATCTTGTCACCCTGCCCGTGGTCCACAGCAGTGAAAACCTCCTCTTCACTGCCCTTTCCCTCATCCTCATCGCCCTCAGAATCGTCAAAGTTGTACTTTTTGGTAGTGGCAGCTGCGGTGCGACGTGGAGGCTGGCTGCGAACCCGCTCAGCCAGGGACATCCCCGGGCCGTCTATGAAGGAGCACGTACGCACATCAAATTTGCCATAATCACCTGCCCACACTTCAGGGAAATGGTTTAACGAGCCAAGCCGTATACACACTTAGGCTTGTTGAAGGAGCAGAAAACCTAGCTTAGGTTAGCCTAACAAAGCGTCAGTGGGCATATCCCCACACATTCTTAGACAGCGCCTCAGAATAGTAGGTACCCACGCCATTCTATTAACGGCACTGGTTGCCCAACTTTTTGACGAGACCCAATGTGCCCCAGCGGTGAAGATGCAACCAGCCGTGTAATGAGAACATTTTCAGCTCAATTTTTTCCGCGACATACATGATGTGGTGTGACCAGTTACTATCACTCCAACAAGGACATGCTATGGCCACGTGATACTGACAGCATGTTGAACCATGACCGTGTTTCAACGATTAGAGAAGGATTAACCTAAGGGAGGAAGGCAAAAAATATCCCTGAGCTCCAGTGCATTCAAGGATGAAATAAGTTCACGCCGAAGACATCTCCAGCATGTCACGCGTTGCTTCGACACATCTCCAAACAGACGCTGGAGGTGTGGAATGATTAATTCACGAATCAAAACCCACACATTATTTACCGGTCCTATATCAATGGAAGAGGACACTTTCCACTTTGAGAAAGCGTCAACTGAAGTACGTAAAGTAGCACCGTGTGGGGAGGTAACTGCAAGCGCATATTGACGAATGACTCACAGAACTGACGTGTCCACTGTGAAGACCGGTTGCACCGAATTGCGTTGCAAACCAGTTGGTTGGGTTTAAACCGATAAGAGGGGTCGGGATAGACTCAATCTGAGCATAATCATACCCTTGTTAGGCCCTGAGTATCAGTGGTAGAAGTAGTAGTGTTAAAAGGATGAAAAGACGTCTGGGCTCCTTTGTCGGTACTCTCCCAAGGCTAATAAAATTGGGTGCTATGAGGCTCTGATGATGGTTACCAAAATATGCTGGAAAGGTAAACCAGCTGGCTGTGGCTGTAACACTTTGTTCGGACTGTCGGTTCCGGTCACTTGCTTAGCCATGTTGTACTAGCCGGTTGGCTGGCCTCCGGGCCATGCCAACAGCCCCCAAGCCCTCTGTTTCCAGAATATATGCATTCTGCCCTAGTACTATGCCTTCACCTTCAAGGAAGTCCCGGGACGCTACAGTGACAGAACTGCAACACATAACAATTTTTACACCAACTTAGAAACGCATACAAGATACAGTTAGCGAAAAAAAACTCATTGTCATGGCAGAAACGCAGAACAGTGCATCAATTGGGAGCAGAATGCTGAACGAGCGAAAACCACGATCTGCATGTAGCTGATTGATAACACCATGACAAGACAGCGGCAGCGTTCTTGTGAAATAAACAGATGACCTCGAGAGAGAAATGAGTTTAGGTGGTAGTGGTAGCAAGATGGCCTCAGTTTGGAGTGAATCACACAATTCAGCAGACTACTTTTGTTCTCTCTCCAGGGTAATAGTAACTCTTACTGACTGAAAGGAACGGGTGATGTGCAACATCACGCCAAGAGACAACAAGAATGAATGGTAAGCGACGCAACGACGAACCTTATTTTCCACAAAACATGAGATGTGCTGTTGCACTGAGAAAATTGTGATAAAGTGGGAAAAAAGGAAACCCTAGCGGTGGAAATGAATTGCTTCCTCAAAGAAAGATATCATCACTCCGGGATCAGCGTTTTCACACATGGAGGGAAAATTTTTCTCAAATTGCCATGGTGCCACGTTCGTTAAAAATTCAGATGACAAAATTCCAAGTTAGAAACTCTGTCAGACCGTTTTAAGGCATGATACGCAAAATTTTGCTGGAAGACAACATGGCAGATGAATATCGGGATAGGCGATAGAGAAGTATATGAGGCGGCCAAGAACTTGAAAACAAATCAGGGAAGTGGCAATGAATGGCGAGGTGAAGGAAGGCAGAGTGAAGGGTGAGTTAAAATGATTTGAGTCGCCTCTCGTCAACTTGAAACCGATTTAAGAGGAATCAACGTACCACCAGTGCCTTTCTTGAAGGGTGTGAATTCGGAGACGTCCGAGGCATCATTACTGACGTCGTCGTCATCGTTTTCGTCCTCGCTACTGTCGAAGGTGAGTTTCTTCTGACGATGTTTCTTCGCCGGTGATCGCTTCACACCTGACACATCACAGAGGCACAAAAAAGAAAGTGAAATCACATCTTCTAGACTTGATTTCACGGAAGAGAATCAGATATTAAGACACAGTAACATTCGGTTCAATCGTAAAACTGGTGATTCGAGCCATTCCAGTCTAGGGAGATTCAATCTCCATGCTTTCGAGATGAAACTCTCCTAAAACTGCTGGACTTTCGACTCTCCCCCTTAGTTCAGTAAAGAACTGTTTTAGATTTCTAACCTAAACTAAGAGATTTGGAGGCCTTTCATATTAGAAAATGCTACAACATGTTAACAAAATGCAAAATGGTAAAACAGTGAAAACGGATGACGGTACATTGCACCGTGTTCTTGTTATACGATAAACTTCCCCATGCAAAGGGATCCAATGCGAAATGCGCCCGCTGCAACGCATCATAGATACCTCAGTAACACGTCTTTGTAACGTTATTCGCCAATGAGGCGTGATGGATAGAGACTCATCGAACCGACAGAATACACAGCTTTAGTCGGATTTAGAAGTTTGTTCACCGTACATTCCTCTTCATCAGACTTTTTGCAACCTCAAAACTCTTACGATGAGGAAAGTTTAAGCCCTGTGTTGCCACCAAAAGCATTGTGGATAGGTAAATAACTAAATCTGAAAACACTAGTGAAGGATGATCTAAAAGACTGTGTTAACTGCTACACAGCCATCTCCACCTAAATCAACTAGCGCAGGATTTGAGTTAAACGCGACTAAAGAACAGGGGGATACTTACCAGTGAGGCTCCCTTTGCCACGTGCACGCCCCCCTCCACGAGCGCCAACACTACCGCCGCGTTTCGACGGTTGAGCTGAGGCGAGAGTACTGAGTGCAGTGCTGCCGTCCTCTGGGTCCACTGTCCCACTAAGTCGATTGAATAGCGGTTGGGGAGCATTCCCACCGAACTGACTGTCTTCGTCATCCAGATCCGCTAGGAAGTCGTCTGAAAGACGAGGAGAGAAATGAGAATTTAACTACAAAAAAGAGATAAAGGGCAAACGAAATTTGGTGTGCCTTCTGCTGCTCTTCCACCACTAGCTGCTGCCGCCGCCTTCTTTTTGGCCTCACGACAGAGCTGAGCCTCGGCCTTCTTGGTCAACTCAGGATCGACAACGGGCTCGACACGGCGACCCAGGGGATCGGGACGCGTCTGACGCATGCCCTTGGTAAAAGCTGCAGCCGCACCCTTGGATGCAGAGCTACGACCACCCTTCAATTGTGATGTCGCCTGTTTGGCCACCTTTTTCTCTGCGGCGCTAATAAGGTCTTCCAGATCCTTTTGACGTTCAGCTTCGTATTTCTATGAAGAAGATAAACAAAAATTTGTGACGCTTAGATGCAACAGAGGGATCACGTGACAATTTAAAACCAACAGGAACCCGATGTTATAAAGCATGAGCGCTCGCATGCGGTAGTCGGTTGCAGTGGGGCTTGAGTTTGATTTTAGCGGATGCGATGTAGCGAAACCAAAAGCGGCGCGATTTAAAACAGACATCCACCAATTCTAGGAGATAAGACCTATTGAATAAACAACGGCTGATTGCGGGGTTAATCGATTGATAAACATTTTCTTCATTGTTTTCATGGGGCGATTCAGCCATAGAAAATGTTGGACACGGCACAGGAGTGTAAAGACAACCGCCACAGCATTTGCATAGAATTAGGGGTATTAATTGACCGGATTCACCTTGAATGATCACACAAAGTAGTTTCGGATGATACCAGGAACGAATAATTTACTTCAGACGAAGATAGGCGGAGTTTTGAAGCATTCACTTATTGATCTGTTCCATACTTTTGTGAAGGTACAAAACCTCCCTCATAAATAATACATCCACCGTTCGGTTAGTTTTGAGAAGTAAATGAAGGGGTTAGTTACTGGATCACTTCAATGATGTGCCTTTACTTCCCTTGTGGATCAAATTTGTAGAAAAAAACCATCCTGCATCAAACCTGCATAAATAAGCCTTTTCATACACAGACAAGGAAAAACGTTTCTACAATCGTGCAGTGAAGGAAGGTAAAAGCATGATTTGCAGCACAACAGATCCCACCTTACAACAAGTATACGGATCTTTCAGTCAAACACAATTTTATTCAGGCCAAAGCACTTTTATGTTAGGTTCGAGATCCTTACCAACACGGAGCCTCTTTTTAAGTAAGACGACAGAGTCGGTCATTGCAGTAACACTAAACACGGAGGCTCGGCATGCTAACATCATGACTTGTGGCGACCCCGAATTCAGAAACATTTCAAATTGGCGGGGTAGGCAAATGGCATTTGGGTGAGCGTTAAGACTGAAGGGAGCTCGCATCGCAAAGGGGGAAAAGACTGGGCAGTAAACAAATAAAACTTGTGTTCTTTTGGAGTGCGGATGATGTAGAAGTTAAAATCCGTTTCAAAGGAAAAGATACCAATAAGTTGTGCCCACGATCGACATCTGAAACTGAGTAAACTTTTGGAACTAATCTTCTTAGGTCGCGGTGGGAATATAGCTAACAAAAATCTCGGAGGCAGATTTTCTTGTACCATGCTTTTAAAGGTGATTCACGATGGATGCGAGTTTTCATGAACAATATGGGGGAAAATTGTGGTTTAGATAAATTTTCATCCCCTATCTCAAACATTACACGTTTAAGCAGCTAGTATTTAAGGTGCCATTCCAAGACGAAAGTCAGGAAAATTCCATGTTCCTTGATTCGGACAAATAGAGGGGAACTCGGAAGATATTATGTTATAAGCATACACAATTTACCGTGAGATAAAAGTAATCTAAAACATCAGCCATCAAAATGGATCCATAAGACAAAAATGTAGGCATCCTCATCCTAAAAACCAGGAGACTCACTTTGATAGCAGCCTCTAGTTCATCCAAATCCTCCCTCCACAGGTCCTTATTCGTCTTTTTCATGAGAGTGGCCAGCTCTGCCTGCTTTTTATCCCTCTGTGCCAACAAGTCTTCCTTTCGCTCCTTCGACAGACTCCACAGAGGCATTCCGAGGATGTAGTTGTAGTCAGCAGCCCCACGAGCTACGTCCTCGTCTACTGCAACATCACCACTGCCGTCACTACCCTCCACCTCATCCACTGGCTCACCCGCTTGTCTGCGCGCCGCGGCGGCTTCCTCGATAGCGGCCAGTTTGTCGATGCACTCCTTCCACGCGCGCACCGGATCGGGGTCGTAGTGGCGTCCGCGCAGGAGACGTACCAAGTCCCGCTTCGAACGATTCTCAATGGTAATGACGCCGCCAATCTTCTCCATCACGAAGCGCGCCTGGTTCTCCAGACGTCGCGCCTCTGCTGATAGCATGCCCTCCATGAAGGCTTTGCGCTTGTCATACCTGCAGGTTGCGATAGTGGTTGTTTTGTAGCAAGCTAGAGTGGGGCCATACTACGAATTTAATGATTATGGACTGACTAAGATGTACCCTACGTACCTTGGTAGAACGATAACGTTGATGATGATGACAGCATAGCAAAGGATGCCAGTGAGAAGATTCATGCTCTAACAAAACAGCATTTCAAGCACTAGATGCAATATACCAGCTAATTCAAATTGCAATCTTCTTATCTTCCTCAATCTCATGCCAACTGAACAATTGCTGAACTTAGAGCTGCTTGTAACTGGTGAGAATTTTCAAGGCAGGCGCACGAACGCTACGACACATAGACAAGATCAGAAATGCAGCAGTAGGAGAAAGGCTTACCATTCCAGCCGGAGGGCATAGAAACTGCGAAGGATCTCTTGCGCTGATGTATAGCGCTTCAGGCATCCAGCATGATCAAAGAGCACCATGGAGTTGGTTGTCATGGGAACAGCGAGTTTGAAGAACTTATGTAGACCCATGCTCTCTGCCTCACGCAGCTTCTCGGGTGTCATCTGTACTACAAAACGTACCGTCACGTCGGTGTGATACTCTTTGTAGTCACTGTTGAGGGATAAGCAGAGAAAAAGTTTATTCAGTAATGTTATTCCCCAGTTATGGGAAATGCACAAGATGAACTGATGAAGCATTACGGAGAGCAGTTTCACGAAACTTATGCAGAAGTTTGACTACCGTGAGCAGATATTTCCCACAACCTACTAAACGAAACGACGAAGGGGAGTGGTTCCGGTGGGCAAAAGAGAGGAGGTAAACACATACTCTAACAGTCGTACAAGGTGAATGGACGGTTCATTAGTTTGACCAAATTAAAATTGGGGATCAAGAACTTAAGCCCTATGCGTGGAATCCCCACGGGTAAGGAGAAAGTCAAACACGATTGAGGACATAATGCATTCTCCAAATAATAACACCTAGATAAGTTCACTTATTCTAACTTTCCGTAATACTCGAGTAAAAAATCACCAGACACCCTACTTAACTGTGTGCGAAAATGAAAGAGCTTGCAATAGACAATAAAATTGCCAGACATGCCTGATGCTAACCGGCACCTTCTCAGTTCCATTAAGCATGGGTTCGAGCACTGTCTCCTTGTAACACTGTGTCCAAGTCTTAGCCGGCAACTCCGTAATCTCAACCGTCTGATCATCCAGCACCGCAATCTCTCCAAAGAGTACATATCGATTTTCCCCCACCTCCACAATTTTTCCTCGATAGCCCCGATAACTCGGCAGCATCGGCAGCGGTTCCACTCCATCCAACATGCGCCGGAGGTTGGCGATCACCTCGTTGGTGTCGTAATTGGGTATCTTGGTGCTCCATCCCGTGCCAATACCCTCAGCTCCATTGATGAGGACCATGGGGATGACTGGAATGTACCATGCAGGTTCGATCTTTTGATTATCCTCAAAGAGGTAGTTTAAAATAGCGTCGTCGTTTTCGTGAAAGATCTTGCGTGTTAGGGGACTGAGGGCGGTGAAAATATAACGGGCAGAAGCGGAATCCTTGCCACCGGCGAGACGCGTTCCAAACTGACCATAGGGCATCAACAGATTGAGGTTGTTGGAACCTACAAAGTCCTGAGCCAGCCCAATGATGGTGCCCATGAGGGACACTTCGCCATGGTGGTAGGAGGACATCTCTGCCACGGCACCGCATAACTGAGCCACCTTAATCTCCTTTACTTGGTTGCGCTTCAGACAAGTGAACATGACCTGAAAAACACACATAAGGACTCACAAAAGGGACCATTCTCGCTGCAGTCAAATCTATAGTTCCAATAATTTACATCCTGGATGGCTCAGCTAGTCGAAATTCTCACCGTAGTGGTTAAAGAACAGGACGGCCAACGAAAGGTTGATCTACTTGGACCAAGTATCCTAGAGACGCGTGATCTACTCTCAAGAATTACATTCGCGCAGGTTAGTCCTTAGGAGTTGCGAATCGATGCCCCTCCTCTATGAAGTGTTTTTAAGACAGACTGAACACTGTTATCATTTTGGGCTCCCAGGTTTATAAGTCGATAGTGCAAACGAGACTTATCCTCTACTTTTATTTGATATTCATGATTTTAGCAACATATTCCACGGTTAACGTTTAGTGAACCACAGAACTCTCACCAAGGCAATAAAATACTATCACTATTAAACGCTCAATCTCAATTTGTTTCGCGTAGAAACAAGATGGGTAAACACAGATAGTAGTTACATGTTTTGCTTTAGGCTGAAAATCACTCTCTCAAGTACCGGAATGTGACCAGGCTAAATCAATCAACACCACAGAAGCTACGCACAATGGCGCTTCAAAGTGCCGAAGAGGGGAATTGTGTAGAAAACACGTTTCAAATACGAGGATTGTGAAACCCTACTTCTAATTACGTGCTCATTTGCCGTGCGGATAGTAAGATAATCTGCATGCCATCACCGTCTGTTCGCAAAAGATCCCCCACTTCAGCAAAAACCACTCAAACCAATTCCTCCAGGGGTCTGCAATTTCGACTTGCTTTTCTCGAGCAGGCAGCCCCTCGTTCTCCAATTTTCCCTTAGTTTAGAAGTGCCTTACTTAACTATGAAGAATGAATTCGCTTTCTAAAAGCATCCCGAAGGAAAATATGACCTTGTAGCAAGATGTTCTTCTTTATCCGGTTTTCCGATGCAACAGAAATCTGCTGCTCTGATTTCGCAAAATTCGGAAATTCTGACCACTATGCCCCCTAGAAGATGACTCAGTGCTCTATCTTAGAATATCAAGCAATTTAAATGACTCAGCCTTCTCCAGCTTTGCATGCCATCTAATGCAAATGCTGCACTTCCTAGCCTCTTCGCTCGTTCAAATTCATAGAAGGTTGGCAAACGAAAGCAAACGAGAAACCAATGCTTTTTTAAGGAATAGGAATTCCAAATTCACACACAACAAGATGTCAATTTCAAATTCTGAGAAATAGGAGGAACTAGAACATCCTGGTTCATACAATGCACAATTTTGAAAGAAGGGAACTTGATTTCATATGATCTGATGAATGAATGGGCCAATGGCTGCCTATCTCCTGTGAGTCCAGATTTGGGATTACAATCTACGATACAACCCTAACAAATCATAAACCGAATTATTTTTACGCGTCAACGAATGGAGAAAAGGACTAGGGGTTCCGCACCAACTCTGACACTTCCAAGGAAAATAAAATGGTAATGCAGTAGAAGTGTTTCTCGATCAGAAGTGTTTCAACCTCTACTTCCGGCACTACCTGTAAACATGTTAAATCCAAAAAAGATCCCCAACAGGAAAGAAGGTGATTCAGTCGCCGAAAGACTGAATAAGCGCATCAATAATATAGTCCAATACAGAGTACTTTTCTCCTATTCCTCTTCTAGACCCCTATTTAAGCTGTGTAAAACGTACCCTCAGGAATTGTGCTGCAACTTTTGACAGTATGATCAGTGCGAAGTGAGTGCTGAAAAGCTCGAAGTTCGTCCCAAACAACCGAAGGATTAGTGCCCTCCACTTCAGTCGTGTTAAACACCTTAATTCGGACACATTCCAAAGCGCGACCATCAGGAGAGGAGGACAAACTAAGCTCATCCCGATACAAATTGAAGACACAGACGCACCTTTCTCTGACCGGGCTTCAGGCCATCCACCAAGGAGGGGATGGAGCGTTCATTGTCCATGTTGGAGAAGAGGACGAGCTCCTTGTGAATGAAGTCGTGGTAGGTGATGGCGTGGGTGCCCGCACCGTAAAGGTAGTCCTCGGGCAAACCCAACTCCGTTCGCCGTCGCTTCTCCTCCATCCACGTAGTAAGCCATTGCTTACGCTCATTGATCTTGTTTTTATTGAAGGCCAGCATAATGCCGCTGTCGTCCTCAGGCCCCGAGTAGCGGAAACGGATACGATGGCGCGCCATATCTGAGAAGTACTCCTTTGCCTCCTTGCTCGTCGAGGTACCCAAACCTGATGGAGCAAGCGAAATACCATTGGTGCTATTATTCATAGACTCAGTCGTTTGTCGAATACACTAGACAAAACATCAAAGAGTTAGCATTCAATCACGTAGTTTTTGTCGATTTGCAAAAGTGCGTTAGCGAATATTTCATAGACAAATAAGTGATTCTACATACGAGCATAGCTGTGCGGAAGAATGAGTGGCTGTACAAACGAATATTTGGTGGATAGATGTGTGATTGAATTTGTGGGTTGAAAAAAGCGATTAATGTTGGCGAAAAAATGGGTGGCCATGTAAGTGGCTACGTGGAGGAATCGATGGTAAATAGATGAATGAAGTGCAACGAAATAATGACAAACATACGAGTACCGCGCCTCCATACTACCGGAACGCTTTTATTTGTTTTTCGACCCTTGATACTACGCACTCATCCACATATCCATTTTATTTAAACACCAATGCCCTCAATCGCCTAACAGCCCACCATCCGTTCATAAGCCCGGCCCTGGATGTAAACATTCACTCATTCATTCAAATGATTAGCCCGCAAAGGTCAAAGTGTTTATTCGCCATCTCAATCTCGACACATAAGAATGCTAATGCCTTGAATTCGTGAGTTTTAATAACCACTGCGTGCCACAGTCAACACTCATGTTAGAATGACATGTATTTTATGCATTTCGAGTTGATATGAGGTAGCACAACTGCAACGGATAAAAGATGAATGATTTCCAACTTGGGAACAAAATTACAATGAGGCACATGATCACAATCAAGCACCCAATAAATACGTCTCAAGCGTTTTAAGTTCTACACAAACGGCAAAAAATCCGAACTATAAGGGTCTTTTGAATGCTATGACATGGTGAGAATATTAAAAATAATCCAATTCACCAAGTTAAAAAAACCGCCAAAACGGTTCCGAAATAATGCCACCTTAGGCGCTCTGTCCGCCTGCAAGCTTCCGAGCATGATGAATGCAACAAATGGTGGCAGATAAAAAGCATGCCCTAACATTACCGCATCAAAAAGCGTCTTCCCCTACCTTTATAGTACTTCACACGCCACGTATGCCAGTTGGGCGTCGACTTTTGCCACTCTTCAAATTCGGGAATGCTATAGAAGGCAATTTCCTGCTTCCCTTTAAATACTTTCACAATTGGAGTGATAAACTGCTCCAGGAAGCTGTGACGAAGCAGATTGGGCCAATTATGGTGGATGAAGCTGATCAGCAGGCCCTTGATATGCGACCCATCCTGATCTTGATCCGTCATTATCATAATTCTTAGTGAGTACATAGAAAGCACAATTGACAAACAAAAACAGACCACACAAGCCATTCAAAGCCAGTAGAACTTACTTCCCGTAACGCAAATTGGCAACAGAATCCTGGGACTCGTACTTGTTCTTATACTGCAGACCCAGAATCTTAATGAGATTGTTAATCTCAGCATTCTCCATGATCTGCCGTGTCGGAGCTTCACGAACATTGAGCAGTTTACCGCGCAGAGGGAAGACGCCATAGCGGTCACGTCCAACCACTCCGAGACCGGCCACGGCAAGAGACTTGGCCGAGTCGCCCTCAGTAAGGATGAGGGTGCAGTGCTGCGAGTTCCTTGTTCCTGCATCGTTGGCATCGTCCAGCTTTGGAATCCCCTTTAATTTGGCGTGCTTCGACTTATGGCACTGCTTATCCATCTTCTCTTGCGCCTTAAAGCGCACCCAGGAGAGGACACTTTCCACAATACCCGACTTAGAGACCTGGTTGATGAACTTTTCGGTTAGTTGGCAGGTGGAGCCGAAGTGCTTCGCCTCCAGACTCATAAATTCTTTAGTCTGCGAGTCAAAGGTAGGATTCACCACGAGGCAATTGATGAAGACCCACATATGCGAACGGATCTGGAAGTTCTTGATCGAGACACCGGATTTGCCCGACTTCTTCTTTACGATATCAATTAGCTTGCCCACTACTTGATCGGCTATGTAGTCCACGTGCTTACCGCCCTTGGTGGTGGCGATACTGTTAACAAAACTGACCTGCTGGAAACCAACTGAACTCGGTGCCACAGCTATCTCCCATCGAGGGTTCACAGACTCGTACACGACCTGAAAAGTAGATGAAAGAAACGCATTTATCGATGGGGCAAAAGTATGACGACTGCAGGGGGAATGAACTAACCGGTACAGAATCGCCATCTTCACCCTTGCCTTTGAGATACAAATCAATATAATCCTTGAAACTCCTAATGGGTATTCTTTGCCCGTTCAAAAAGACCTTGACACCACGGGTCGATGCAGCAACATCGTAAGCTCTGCGTTCAAAAAGAGCGACGGTGTCAGCGTCCAGTTCGGCCATCCCGAATCGCTCGAGATCAGGATAGAAAGAAACACAGGTAAAGTCTTCACCAGAATTTGGATTTATCTTCGGTTCAGACGTCTTGGTCATATTGTCTAGCCATGTCTAATTAAATAAAAAATGGTGTCTTTGATGAAAATGAGCAGCTTACCTGCTTGAAGCACTTTCTGTTCTCTTTACTTGAGGTCTCGACAACAAAACGTTTGCTGAAAATGTTACACAATTTCGCACCGTAACCGTTGCGGCCACCAGTGACTTTCTGTTCCGTGTCATCGTAGTTACTCGACGTCAACAAGTGGCCGAAGATCAGTGAAGGAACGTACATGTTCTCGACCTTATGATGCACAACAGGAATGCCAGCCCCATTATTCCATACGCGGATAAGATTTTCAGCTCTAAATCAATGACGTTTAGGAAAGTTCTGTGCTTACGGCTTGATATCTATCCTTATGCAGTTCATTGTGGGATCCCTAATCTTATTATCGGCAGCATTTACTAAACCGATGACCAAAAACAGAAGAGTAGTTACCCAGGATCTCATCAAATATTTTATACAGACCAGGTGTGTATGTGATCTCCTTCTGTACCATAGCTTCCCTTTCCTTATCAAACACCCACATCATCGTTGTGGTCCGAGAAACGGAGCCAATGTAAGTGTCAGGACGAATTAGAATATGTTCCAATTGCGTTTTCTTTTGGTAAATCCTTTCAACAGAGAGTCTCTTCTTGGCAGGTGCCGTAGAAGCAGCCACCCCATTGACATTGGCGACCCCATTAACTGATGACACATCTGTCATTTTGTATGTGCGGACGCAATTCGGCCACCCAAATCTGAAAACCTTTGAGCCAAAGATGCTTTTGAGTAAGTAAATGAGAAGTTGTCCTACCAGCCCAAGAGACCCAAATTAGCAAAACGCACAAAACGCCCAGAGCAAATCTTTGAAACTCATAGTAGGCGGGTTGAGGCAACACATTTAAACGAGGTGATTGCACTACAGTCTCAATTTTCAACTTAAGAGCAAGTTTCATGTCATTTGTTGAAGCCAGATTATGTAACAATTATTTTTGCGATCTGATACAAACTTAGCAAATATTTTGGAAAATGGGTAGTTTTTAACTATAGTGTAGCGTCCCGAGGCTCCCTTTACGGTAAAAGAAGGCGCAGTACTAGGGCAGAATACATATATTCTGGAAACAGAGGACTTGGGGTTGTTGGCACGGCCCGGAGGCCGACCAACCGGCTAGAACAAGATGGCCACCCAAGTGACCGAAACCGGTATTTCAAGCAAACAAAGTATTACATATAGAGCCACAGATGCCACAGCAAAAGTTGTGGTTGAAATTGCCTCCAAAGACCTATAAACAAAACTGGGTTTATTTTGGTACCGAATGTAGGGTCCCGAGACTCCCTTTAAGGTAAAAGAAGGCATAGTACTGGGAGCAGAATACATGTATTCGGGAAACAGAGGGCTTGGGGGCTGTTGGCACGGCCCAAAGGCCGACCAACCGGTTCAGTACAATATGGCCACCCAAGTGACCGAAACCGGTAGTTCAAACAAACAAAGTATTACACAGCCACTCTCTTCTTTCGAGCGTCGTCCCCGACGCTCCCCTTGGTCAGCCTCCCGTGTCAGCCGTATCAGCCATCACAACGTAATCAGTGCTGCGAGAAGCACCCACGAGCTAACCGTCCCAGTCGTCAAGATTCGAACGCATGTGTTCCTGTAATGCCATCAATTCCGCGTAGCACTCAGTTTAGCAAGTGTGCGCTTCTTGGCCCTCCTCTCCCACAACAATGTGGTCCAATGAAAGATGGAGGTACGAATCCAAGTTTTCGAAATGGGTCGAGACACACACAACACATATTGCGATTCCAGGCTTAATTGATACCGTAGAAGAAACGCAAGGGCATCGTAGAAACCTGAGCAAATGTGGCGGTCGGGCCTCATAGGAACAAAAGGCATGCGATCCAAGCGTTCAAAGCATAAAACGATGCTATCCAATGGCATCCTGCACATTCTACATCTGGGAACAGGAGAGAGAGCTTACGGAGGATGCTTGACCACAACGTCGCAGGTCTCTCTTGGCAGTTCCACTGGACTTGGAGTTCACGGCTAGTGTCGCTCCAGTTGTTAATAGCTTCCCTGTCGAACACGAGGGCGAGGGAGATGCCGAAGCTAGACTTTGATCTCAGCCTTTGTTACGAGATACCAGGGGTTCTCCCATCCATAGCACATGCACTTCTTTCACACCGCCAAAATTCGCCAGAAGCGGCATGGAGCAGGATAAAACCCATCGAAGTCGGGTCCGCTTTCCGCTGCCACCAATGTAACGTCCCGAGACTCCCTTTAAGGTAAAAGAAGGCATAGTACTGGGAGTAGAATACATGTATTTGGGAAACCGGCAGTTCAAGCAAACAAATTATTACACCGAACAAGGCCAAATCCTTGTTATTAATTAATGATTTATATGTCACAAAACCAATGAAGTACCCAATTTTTTCCCAAAGAACTCTGATAGTAACCTGTAGACTCTATGGTGCTTTGGTATGTTCGTTTTATTTGAGCCAGTGAGGCGCTTGGACTGGATTCAGACTTAAAGGGCAAAAAGGGTCAATGCCAAATCAATGACTTTTTTATGATATACAGGATCATACCGTCTCGAATTTTTGATTAATTCGTAATAAGCCAGTGTAGCATGGGGAGATATGTGGTAAAAATACACAGGAGAACTGTATAGCGCCTCGAGAATTCCTTTAAGGTAAATGAGGACATATTACTTGGACAGAATATGTATTTTGGAAACAGAGGGATTGGGGACTGTTGGCACGGCCCGGAGGCCGGCCAACCGACTAGTACAATATGGCCACCCAAGTTACCGAAACCGGCAGTTCTGAAACCAAAGTATTGCAAACTGTAGTAAGTACTGTACTACAGTACTATGGTAGATTCAACTTTTACCTCATCCTCCTTGGCCTTCGCACCTTTCGAACGAGTGGACGAGTTGGATGAGGGCCTGCCTTAGTGAGTAGCCATTGTTGAGTGGACATAAATATTGTGGCTTAAGCGTGCTTGGAAAATCTTGCCTTCTCGGAAGCAGACGCTATCTAATCCAACTTGAGGTTCGCACTGTAGTACTTTGTTTGTTTCGACTACCGGTTTCGGTTTCGGTCACTTAGGTGACCATATTGCCCTAGCAGGACGAGCCGGCCTCTGGGCCATACCAGCAGCCCCGTTTCCTCTGTTTTCTGAATATACATATTCTGCTATAGTACTGTGCCTCCATTCGTCTTCAGGGAAGTCTCGGAACGCTATACACACTTTCTGACCATCTCCCATCTAAAAAGTACTTTTAAACAAACTCGTTACAGTACAGACTGCAAGGACTGAGATACCTGCGTAAAGACCATATAAATTCACTGCAGAAGCACCCTGGAACCTTCTACTCTTTACCGACAACCGATGTGGATTTTACTCAATACACACTTTCGTCTCAAATAATAAATTGTATTTCCTTGAGTCAAAATTGCCCAGGTGAGCTTACTATGTGAGAAATGTTAGGTACTACACCGAGATACTGTAATACGTCAATTGTTTGCTCACTTTTTAGTTTCGACAACTAGTCGCTTGAGGGCTCTGTCGGTCAGTAGCTATCCAGCCTCTCTCCATGTCGGCAGTACATTCTGACTAAGTATTATGTGTTCTTTTGTCCTCAGGGAAGGTTAGAGGCGAATTCATTCCATGCGCTACGTCAACCACCCCAGAGGAGAGCTGCAAGAAAATGAAGAATTTATAATGCAGTTGAAATGGGTTCTTTTTTAAATTGAATCATCTGCACTCTTAATTTCCAGAATTTTGTTTTTAGTTCGCCTGAGATTCGAATTGAGACGCCTGAAGGAAGAGGGAGAGGGTGAGCTCCTCCTGTGTTATGTGTGTTTACAAGTCAGGTTGCTCTATTGCACCGTTTATCAAAGAGACTTTCTACCTCCGCATATACACACGTTCCTGCAATAGACTCTGGGTTTAATGACATATGGGTATGACAAGAATCCTCACCTGAGATTTCGTGCTGCTCCCTCAGTCAAATTCATGGAACAGAATAGGTGGCTGCCCTTCCTGCGAAACATTTGGATTCATTCAGTGTTAGCTGCTTTTGTCATTCTTGAGAAACAGACACACATTCACGATATTGGTGTGGAGAAAACGGTAGGACTTTGAAAAGTGCTAGTCGATTGTACATTTATTTATCATTTGGTCCATTATCAACCACCAGAATTCAGACGATAGGGCTAGTAGGTTTATGGATTTTTTCACAGACCCACCAGAGGTGCCGACGTTAATTTTGTGAGGCTTTTGAGGAATCTCAGCTTAGAACAATTTCATGCATTTATTTACTTCAAATTTGATGCACTTATGTTGGCATAAAAGTGGCAGAAATCGCTACAACATGCCTGTAGTTAAAGCCAACGACGCTTTCGAAACGACTATGTGCGCTTCTACCAGGTCCCCAGGCAAGTTTTCCACTGCACACTCATTAACTTTTGAATGCGGATCTTTGGCTGTTTAACTCTGGAGCCTGAGGAGTTAAATTCAACCCCTTAATTGCTTGTTTAAGTCTTCGTTTCAAAGACACGGGCACGGAAGTCAGTTGGAAGCCGGGACCACGTGTGCTGGACAGTCGTCTCTTTGCAATTTATGATAAATGACTGCATAAAACCGTGCACCCCAGGAAGCAGGACTGGGGTTTGAGTAGGGAAATAGACATGAGGTGATGTTGATTTGATCAATTTGGAGGTGTAAGTGCTGACGCCATGCAAAAACAATGCAGTGTGCCTAACTGGCTTTTGGTGTTCAGTTCTCCTCCGTGCAACTGGTGGCGAACTTACGAAAGTCCCAATTTCATCCATTCTAATCACACATCCTCAAGCGACTTTTGTCAAGTTATCTACTAACATTTCGAATGTTTTGACTGTCTACAACACTACTAGTCCAAATTTTTCCTTTTCTAACACATTTCAATCTGTCTTTACAAGTTATTTTACTGCCATGATGAGAAATCTTTTTTGAAGATGACTAATTTTTCAGTCTTGATTCATACTTCTGGAAGAGCTAGAGTTGGGTGGGCGATCACGAAGAAGTGAACACGCATGCAAGATGGCGCCATTGGTATGTCATCAACGGACCGCCCAAATGCCATCGCATAGAGCGGTGTGGGGAGCTATCAAGCCTCGTGCTATCAAATTGTTCAATGAAGTTACTACTAGTTGCTCTTGGCGGTTCTCTCCTCACTGCTCACGTTTTTCTCTACCAAGGTCAAAGGCCTCTCGTCTTTCACTTTGCGAACCGAGAGCGGGCTAAATGTCTACCACACTTAGCACCTAGGTTGAGTAGCCTTGAATTGAAAGGGAGTAAACATTTATCCCTGCCAAGGAGGCACGCGATGTCTAGGGTAGTCACCAGGACAATGTACAATGTGAAATCCGATGTCGTCAAGATTTATCTCAATGCCGATGTTTTACTCGATTCGAGAGGTCACAGGCCTTCCAACGTCGTTTAGGGAAAGGAAAAGAAAGCAAATGAAGTTATTTTTCCAACTCCATCTGGTCATTGTAAATGCACTTTCACTTTTAATTACTACGTGTTGATTATCGTGCAAGACAAATGCCCCGAGCATTGACAAGGGACTAGCTAGTTGGAGATTTTTACCAACTACTTTGTGATGCGAGATCCCACTGCATAAAAAATAAGTCTCTTTGATGTTAACGATCTAAGATCATGAAATATTTGAGCACGAATTAAGTACTTTGATTGTGTGGAAGCATTGTTGACTCGCAGGTGAGGGAAGCAGGTCCTCGTTTACGTGTGAGGGAACACGATTACCACAGTAATGGAGGAGTTCTGCGCAAGATCCACCTTCATGAAGAAGTAAACTAATGAGCATCGGTGTGTTTCGCTTCATGGTTTTGAAGACAAATTATGTTGAGGGAAATTGGGGTCTTGAGCTAACTCACTTGCACCTCAATGAAAAATGAAAGTCATAGGAACGAAATTACTTTGAATTATAAATGTGTACTTGACAATGGCAGTTTTCAGTTGGCATGATCTGTAGATTTTTGGGTAAAATTGGAGCCATTCGCGTGGTAGACGAGTAGGTCACTCTCCTACTTGGTCACCCTCTTTTGGAATAGGATGGATCCAGCTGCTGATTTCTCAACATAACTTATATATTGGAACTAATTACCTTAGGCATTATTGCAGGCGACCTGTAGCCGGGCTTGTGATGATATGGGTCCCACTTAACTACTAACATTTGAGTTGAGCATTTATCACTTAGATTTATGCCCACATTTGCGTTAATGCCTCAAAGCTGTTTATGCAACGTGTTATGGGTCCTGTGTGACTCTCAAATTTACGTAAAACTGCCGTTAATGAGAGGAGTGAGAAAGATTGAAATAGACCTTAGCCTTCTACTTGCTTCATTCACATTTACTAAGTAATCACATAATTAACTCTCTTTTTATCAGACATTTAAAGTTCGTGATGTATTTTCCTTTACTGGTGATCACAAAGTGGCTACACAAGTTAATGCATGGAATGAATCACCTGATAACATTTTTACCACATTTATCAGAAACTAAACTACCAAAACCAACACAATGCATTTGATTATTTTACAATGACAACACCACTTGGGCTACCATAATAACTAGAGCCAGTGCTGCTCAAGGGCTAAAAATGGCCAATTTCCACAAAACCACAACAGCCTAGATTAATGCCACAAATCTGTGATGCCACAAGTAGTGATCATTTTAAGTGGTTGATTCGAACTAATAGCTTTTGTTTCAAATAAAAACAAGCATAAGAGAAAGTGTGGTTTGGAGGAAAGGTATACTACTGAATGCGTTGTAAGTAGGCTCACTAAGCGCATAAAGAGAAGGGTGGATATCGACGACTTTGAACGGTAATTTGGGCAATTCATGGAAATGACCTCCTTCTTTGTAGGTACGACATAAGGAGTAAGGGTTTGCTAACAATTAGACCATTTCTTGTCTTCGTTTTATTGCAGTTTCAGGACCACAGGAAGGGGTAAAGGGAAGTCTTGGCTAGTGAATACCTTCATATTCACTCACATCGTGGAAAGCAGGTGGACTGGAAGTAAGTTTCTTTACTACATGCTCTGTGTTCCTTTTAACAAACTGTTTCCCATAGCAACAATCAGCATTGACAGGGTTCCAAAAAATACGTTTTAATTCTAGAATATTTGAAGTCCTAACAAAACATTCTAACTTCAATTCTTGTATCGTTGCCGAGTTGGTGGAATGGAATGAAAACAATTAAGTCTTCTCTCCAAATTTTCTCAGGCTGGCAAGAAGCACTAGGGTGTTTCTTTTTTTTTTTGAGCTGAAGCCCTGAAAATCTCGTCACTGTCAAACGAGGACATTTGTCAATTCAATAGATATTTTAACTGTCACAATAGAGAATTTGGAATCTCAACAGACCTTGCGGCGAAAGGTTATTTCTAAATTCTATGTTATTCACCTACAATATTTTCTCGTTGAAATGGGATTTGCGCGATTTCCCACAGCAACCACACAAGTGCATCACAAGCTTGTACCTCTCCTTGGTACTCATCTTATTTTACTCTTTAACTGTTAAGAGAGGTGACAAGGAAGACGGTTGTGTTCATTGATTCTAAAAATAGAAGATAGTAAACCGGAATTTACGCTTCGCCTTCGCTAGCCATTGGACTAGAGACTAGATTTGACGCTGCATGGAGCATAAACGAGGAACCACAGTTCCTTTTCCACCTTTCCTCACAGTCGAAAAGAGACGGTGATTCCTTACCTTACACACGAGAATGCCAAAAGAAATTAGTAAAACATGGCATTGAGCCCAAATGAGGTAAAGATGGCAAACTCATTTTGGGTGCCTCAACTTCCCAAATCCTCTTCCTGTTCCTCAGTGAAGGAAGTCATGAGCGAATGCGCCCAAGAAGCTGGGGAGCTACGCGACCCAACATTCCAAGGTAGTTGAAAGTACAAAAATGCATCGACAATTTCGAGAACGACGACGCAGTTGTTAACCTGTGCTTTGTTCTGCCTCTCCGAAGTGATTAAAATTTGGATTTTTGAATGGACCAACAATGAAACTGCAGTAGACACTAGTTCAATTTCCTGACCTAAGTGAGTAGCAGGAAACACATTACGATAAGAGAATGAGGAGACCGTGCATTCGAAGCGCATTGACAGAATGCATTAACTCTGACCCTCAGCTCCTGACGTCCTGAGTGGCGTTCCGCAACGAAGACCGCAACGTCTGTCATATAAGTGGTTAAAAGCCCCGATTTGGCCTTCTTTGACGCAATTCAGTGATTCAACCTTCTTTCCATAGTCTTTGAGAGTATATATGAAGAATCGATCAAAGTAAAACGTGAAGTGGGCTAACATCAGTCCACAGGTTAGAGCTACCTAAGCTGATTCATGATGCATTGCTCTTTGTCGTACATGGCGACACTATACCAAGCAGCTCACACTACCTAGAAACGCGTGTTTTCTATGATTTGGCTAACCTAGTACATAATTAGATTCAAAATAATTGTCTTTACCACGACGAGTACCGCATCCAGTCCTCTTTCTCTTCATTCCTTCATACATCTCTGTGCCAAATTCTTGTGTTAAAGTGTTTTGCCATCACTAATAGCCGCATAGGTGATGCATGTTGCCTCAAAGAAGTGAATATGCGGAAATCGTTTTATGACAGAAAACGACTTTTCCTATCAAGCTGCATAATTCCTTTATGAAAACGAGGAGCAAATAATAGACCTCAAAATAGGCCTCGGTCTTATATCATCAAGCCTGCCTGGCTGCCAGCACTGAAAAACGGTAATACGTGATTGATGACCTCGGCCACTGCTACTAATGGTGAACATTGCTGTTGGGGTTCTGGCAACTTAATGATGATCTGAGATACTGGGTCTGATAAATGGTTTTATGAAAAAGTGTTGATGCCCATGCGGACGATCCCTGGAACTCCCACCTGAGTGGCGCACACAAATAGTTGCTGCGGTTGCCAACGATCTCCACCATTTTAACTTCAAGTAAAGTCGTAACTACCATTGATAGTGTTTAGAGTGGTCGTAAAACAAAAATGGTGATATTGCTAAAGTATCTCATCCAAAGATTAAACCTTTTATGCCAACCGCGAGTGGACGCGTTGATTGGCGCAGAAACTACTCTCTAAATGACCGTAAAGTTCATTACCTCAAAATTTAGCCAAATAATAAAAGATTTTATTACCCAGATTTCGGACCCATTTCAACAAAACCAAGAGAGCAAAAAAAGTGATAAAGGATGAATTCACTCATCCAGTAGAGTTGCCGTTCAATGAACTGGTAGGCGCCTTATTCCCCCGTCTCGAAGGCTCTGTCAAGTGTGCGCGTCGACCTAGCACTTGACTCAATGCCCCTATTAGTGATTTGATGTAAAAGCAGCATTTTCGACAAAAAGTTCAAGTAAATAAGTAGGCGAAGGGTAGATCAGAGGAGAGAGGGGATCTATAAATCATCTAACGAAACCGCATTGCAAGGAGTTATGATAGCGGCCAAGTGTGGACATCGTCTTTACAATCGTTTGTCAATTCTCTACGATGCCTTATGGACACCACTTAACCAAAGCAAAAGTGAAGTCGACTTCGAAGACAGTGAATAAGATTATGATGTCTATGCAAGGGAAAGGATAATTTCGTCCAACCATAAAATTGATTACAATGGTGTCTCAAACTCTAAAAGTTTGCTCGCATAAAAGGGTCTTAGTTTTGGAACATGGAGATAAAATTCCCCAAGAGAAAAGCGTCGAAATTTAATAAGGGCATTGCGATTGAATAATCATGCACGAACTCCAATTGTTCAAGGAAACGGGAACCGAGTAAACTCCTGAATCAACTCTCTGTGTCTCCAAAAAATAATCATTATTCGCCGCCCTCTAGACGACACATCCAAACCAAGTGATCACGCGTCCATACCGAATGTCCAGAGGCCTGTGCCTTGCCTGCCGGTGTAGCTCGCAAAACATAAACAATGGCTAGTTCAGTTGTATGAAGCCCCAAGCGTTTGGCCCAAAAAAAACAGTTTTTTTACAGATATTTACATCACACAAAATAGGTCGCTATAGAGTTTTAACGCAAGGCGAGAACAGGGAAGAGTCGCAGAAGCGGGTATACAGTGGAATAGTTGAGCAAAGTCATAAAATAAGGTGCTCGAGTGCCCTGGCTGCCGGTCAATCATTATGTGGTACTTTGATCGCTTGTCTAACTCTTCGTTTTGGTAGCATGGATACTAAAGAGCGCGGCCATTATGCTTTTACCCAGCGGCAATGGCATGGAGGCCGTGTTGATAACCTCTCAGCCCATCTGCACGTCGATAACATATATTTTCCCAAAGTCTTATTTCTTTAGCCTCTTCAGGGAAGTCCAAGAACGCTAAGCTAGAGGCAGTGGGAAGCGAACTCATCTTAAAGAACAACTGTCCTGGTTTCTACTGCAGGGCGATAAACCTTGGTAGAGTGGAAGAATTGCAGCTGTTGCAGATGGGAGAATCTAGGCCGACCCCCCACAGGAGGGATGGAGTTGGTGTTTACCTTCGGCAGCTAGCATCTGAAGCGACAATAGCTGTGAGTGTGAATCATCTGGTAAATTTGGTTACGAAACAGTCTATGGTACCCATGTAACGGCATAAATTATATGGACTTGCTATGCCTCCTCCACTTCTCAACTAGCTGAACAGAATCCAGGTGTCAAAGGTCAGGCTGTTCTAGAGTATTAAAAAAGTGGCAATGGGACGTTGAAGCGAATTCCTACCTTCACAGAACTATGTTAAACTCCACTTTCGAGTCAGTGCTTCTGTTATAACTTGCACAATTCCCCTTCCCAAATACAGGTCTGGACATCGATGTCGGTGAAGTCTGATATAATCCCAGTCGCATGCAAATTTGATCGCAGGCGCAGATAATTCGTAGGTATCTTTCTTTCAGCACCGAATATGTTGTGATGGCTGACGCTGGAGGTTGATCAAGGAGAGGCCAGAGTACGAAGCTCGAAAGAGGAGTGGGGGCTATACAGTGCTTTGGTAGTTTGTCGAACCCATTGTTTTGTCTTTCTTTGTGGAAATTAAGACTCCACTTTGGCACTCTCATTGTGCTGCCTGAACTCCAGGTCATACCGGTAGTTCCTCAGCCTCCTCTGCGTCAAAATTGCATATTTTCCCCTATCATTAAGTCTCATTTTGCCTTCGGTGAGGTCTTAAAATCCTTCAGCCACTTTTTAAAACGCTCCTATTTCTAATAAGAATGCAGAGATTTTAAAACACTGTCTATGCGCATTCTCCCATGTGCTTCTAACTATGGCAACACAACATCACCTAATTGTGCAGTCAGACTGCACCAATTTAAATTCCATCCATTCATTTGTGCTTTTACTTTTACAGTTTTAGAAGCTACAAAACCTCATTTACATATTGTCTGAAACAACGCAAAAAACCTGTGCCTGATTCGAGCGCCTAAGTCTATTTCAAAAAGGCTTAGATGCATAAGTGTTTTTCAAAAAAGGATGAGTCCTCATTCAAAATGCGCGAAAATTATTGCTCAAATGATATTAATTAAGATTAGAACAATGAAACCACACGAAAGCAATGAAAAACGAGAAAAATCATAATTGTGCTAGTTCCAAAATTTCATTATACTCTAGAGAGCAGAAATATATGAGTTTCTACTGGCAGTGGGTGACAAGTAGCACTACCCTCAGTTTTCTACCATTCGTATGTATTCTGAACTTTTATTACCAAATAACAAAACTGGGCATTACTATTTGACCCCAAAAAACACAAACACTGGTATTATTAATGCACATAGACAGTGAAGTCAGTTTCTCCTTAATAATACAGGATATAGGTCAGCCCGTCCGAGTCATGAGCGATAGGCGACCATCAGCATGGAAAGATAAGACAGTTCTTTTGTTGATGCAAATGGTATCAGCGTCTTGAAACAGGAGAACAGATTGCTGCATTCAGTACACTATTCTACCCTTAATCTATCTCCAAACTCCGTGGACTGGAAAATGGCCTCTCGTTCTGCTACTGTCACAGCAACATCTGTCCATTCAGTACAGGCAAAGGCTTTCCATCAATTTGGACCTCGTATTCACGCCTATGACTACAATCTTAGGGACACAATTACTAAGTTAGCAATTCAAGCATAAAATATGCTCCAATTTATTAAATAAGCATTATTTTTGTGCACTTTAAAAGTGTAAATAAGTGCCTGGACTGGATTCACCCTAAAACATCAGTAATTGGTCTCCTTCCATACAGCTTGGCGTTGAAGAAGTCAGGTGACTGTACTGCGTAAGTGTAATTGACATTGTGCCTGCTTCCTTGTGGCAACAAAGCGATGCTTTTCCGACCTTCTCTAAATCATCTGCTAGTGTATCAGAAGATAACTTCAGTTGTATAAACTCATTAAAAGTTTGCTTTTAATAAGCCTAATAACTTGGGCACAGAGCCACAATGTTCAGAAGTCAGTAAATTACAAGGTTTTTGATTTTTTACAGCTGGCATTTATCAGACTGCAAGAAATTTGTCCCTTCAAAGTTACATTAAATTGATGGAGCGCTTAATGAAATAAAAAGCACTGTCTCTACAATGAAGGCAGCCTAGGTCCAATCTCCTTACCGATGCGCCTGAATGCTCTCTAGAGGCTTTGGAATTTACAAGTCCAGACAGAACCCTGCTATAAGCGTATGCACAAGAGTCAATGAAGTGGTGTCAGAAATAAATGAAAGGAGCATCACAACGCTAAGATGATAACCACAATAGCAGCAGGTGAGGAGTCCGAGTAGACAAACCACTTCACCGCATTCCTAGCCAATGAATAATTTTTGAGTCCACGTTGAAACTGACTGAGACGTTGCTTCATTAGTCTTTCCTATCGAGGCACATTAGCTTGGAGACCTTTCGAAGCCAGCGATCCGATTCCATACCAGCATCTGACCATGTCCTTTAAATCTACAGGAGAAATGTGCATGCCTGGCTTTGTGCTTATAAATAAACCGGTATAAGTCAAATAAACATAATTTACCTGTTCCTTTGAAGTGCTAAGCCGAAGTATCTGTAGGCAGGAATCATTTAATTAAAAGTGAAAATGAAATTTTTTCTTCAGCAAAACTTGCCAACAAAGCTGAATTTTGAGCCTGAATGAGGTTAAAATTCCCGATTTAAATGACCACAGTGCATTTGAAGACTTCTTTAAAAAAAATACACAACTTGACAAAGGTAGATTGTTGCAAGGCCCTTTGTTTTGCAAGTTTTAAGAGAAACTGATATTTACCTAGTCTTTTCCCAACATCGCAACTAACGGTTATTTAGTTACCCGCGACGACGTCAACTACACGACTCATAATCAAAAATAATTTATTTAGCACTGAGAAAATGCAAAATAAGAGAAAATAAACATGTATGGTTAGTTTTAAAAGGGAGTTAAGTTGATGAGATCAGTGCCCTCTTTGTAACGCATAATCTATGGAGTGTCAAGACTTACATGCTCTGTCACAACTGAGGGATTTTGCACGTCCTGCATAGACTTGTCTTTCGGTGCTCTTCATTTGCAGATCCTACATGTTTGCGCATCATTATGCCAACGCTAGAAAGGTCATTTTCTTATCTCCTGGTCAATCTTCAAGCACTAACTGATTACTGCGTCGGCAAAAGTACCTGCATTCGGGATCGTTCCGCGTTGTGGAACAAGTAACAGGAGGTTACCACTTTAAACTATACACAAATGGGAAATTAAAAATCAGACAAGAGACAAAACAGAGTGAGTTTGAGTCGCAGAATGGATGAACGAAGTTTTTTGGCGATGAAATTTGTTGCCGATCACAAAACCCGCACTTGCAGACCAAGTGATGGCGTGAGCACGTGTGTGTGTTTTGCCTTCCTTAGTGGGATCAAACGATGGGGCTGTTGGCACGGCCCGAAGGCCGGCCAACCGGTTAGTACAATGTGGCCACCCAAGTGACCAAAACCGGCAGTTCGAGAATTCGAAGTATTACACCGCCCCTCTCTCCTTTCGAGCGTCGTCCCAGACGCTCCCATTGGTCAGTCCCTTGTGTCAGCCATCACAGCGTAATCAGTACTGTGAGGAGCACCTACGACCTAACCGTGCCAATCATCGAGATTCGAGAGCATGTATTCTTGTAGTGCCATCAATTCTGTGTAGCACTGGGTGCAGCAAGTGCGCATTTCTTAGCCCTCCTCTCCCACGATAATGTGGCCCAATGAAAGATAGGGGTACGAATTTAAGTTTTCGAATGGATCGAGATACACATAACACATATTGTGGTTCTAGGCTTTTTTGATGCCTTAGAAGAAACGCGAGGGCATCGTAGAACCCTGAGCAAATGGGGCGATCGGGCCTCGTAGGAACAAAATGCATGCGATCCAAGTGTGCAAAGCATAAAACGATGCTATCGAAATGAATCCTGCACATTCTACATATGTAGATACGCGTTTTGACGTAGATAGGCGAGTTGCCCAAGGACAGGAGAGAGCGCTTACGGCGGATGCTTGACCACAACGTCACTGATTCCTCTTGGCAGGTCCACTGAACATGGAGTTCATGGTTAGTGTCGCTTCAGTTGTTAGTAGCTTCCTTGCACAGCACGAGGGCGAAGGAGATGCCGAAAGTGAACGTCGATCTCAGCCTTTCTGTTATGAGATGCCAGTGGTTCTCCTATCCATAGTTCATGCACTTCTTTCACACCGCCAAAGTTTGCCAGAAGCAATACAAAGCAGGGCAAAATCCATCAAAGACAGGTCCGCTTTCCGCTGTCACCAATGTAGCGTCCCCAGACTTCCTTTAATATAAAAGAATGCATAGTACTAGGACAGAATATATATTCTGAAACCAGAGGACTTGGGGGCCGGCCAACCGGCTAGTGCAATAATGGCCACCCAAGTGATCAAAACCGGCATTTCGAACAAACAAAGTATTATAAGCAATCTATATGATCCCAATCAATGGCCGATCACTATTCGGTCACCTACGCCTACCATTCAGGTCTGTGACACTAGCGTGACGGGAGAGGGACTTCAAGCCAACTACGATTTCGCTTCAAGTTTCGGCCCCTCATTCCGGTCGGGTATTACAACTTAAATAAAATTTTCATGAATTTTGGGAGAGCTTAGGTCATTTCCGTATTTGGTCCTTCTTCAAGCTAAAATATCCTTAAGTGGTAAGCCTCACTACTAAGCACCACACCAATCACACGTTGAGATGGCGCAGTTTCTGTGCGAATTGTTCAAAATTACAAAAGAACAGGTAGAAGAGATAAAATGGTTTCCTTATCGGAATTTCAAATAACAAATAAGAAAGTCCATCCCTATGCATGACGATGATGTTCTGTAATGTGTGGATTATTGTATCACCCTTTTGAGGTGACCGAACTGCAGATAAGTCGTGTGACTGGCAGTAAAATAACTACCCATAATAAAGTGACTTAGAAAGTGAGTAAGGTATTTAAAAAAATCCAAAAGTATGCACTCTTTAAATGTGTGCAAATCTCCTACCACTTCAATATTTTACCACCCTACTTTTCAACAACATCTCCATGACTTTGACCTACTGCTTAAAAGGTAGGAATCGTGGAGGATCGGAGTTACGACAACTGATCATCTGAAACTAAGGTCTAGTTGACAGAACTGTATCTGTTGAGCGTTTGATTTGGCATACGCAAACATCGAGAAGAAATAGAATCAGATGCTTTGTTTAACAGTAAACCCTCTAGGTCGGTTTACTTTTAACAGCCATTTTAAGAAAGTATCAAACTGCTCTTGATGCGTAACCTCAGCTAACCATGTCGCTATTCCTGCTGGATCTCTAACATCACCGTCTTTAAGTTCCGCCTTAAATTAAGCGCGGTGGTCAAATGCGTTGGCGCAGATTCCATCGTCTTGACTAAAGTTACGTCCGCTAGGCTGAGGTCACCTCGAGAGGTCACGGTTGCGCATTGCCTTTTACACGGCATAAGAGCAAACTAGAAATGCCTCTCAGTATTCAAATGATGGCATTAAAATCATCTTTATGGTGCATTGAATCCGTCATGCAATTTTTAAGCATGGAGGTGGATGCTAAGATTCAATTGAAAAATTGGTCAAGGATGGCAATTTTTCATTAGTGAAGATTCTTTTTGCTGACATATGATTTTTCACGCATGGTGCAATCCTCAAATAGTACTGTAATTAAAATAAATCATTTAGTAAAACGATTTTTGAGCTTATTTCTGATAAATAAGTCTTTACCCAAGAAAAGAGGCTACTTTCATCAACGTACAATCTTAATGCTTTAGGGTGGCTCACTAAAAGGTGACCGTAAACGATAATTTCAAGGCAAAACTCATAGCAAAGACAAGACAGAAATGCTCTAAAATACATAGCGTTAGGCCTAAGTAGGGCTAACTAAGCTCGTTTTCGACTGCATACCAGTAGAAATTTTTAGCTTCATTTAGCAACTGCTCTCAGTTAGCCATGGGCTCTCACATGCAGGATGCATTGCGCCCAAGCCCTGGTGGCTCAGAGAGCCATCGCCACAGCAACTTGGAAGTATTGTCAACTTGGCCTCAGTTTACGACGGGTCCCAACATAGTTTCCTTAGGTCGTCACTACCCCATCTCTTCTTCACTTCAACTACTTTTTCTCACATTCCGCTAAAAAAGGCACCTAGTCAGCATGGTCATTAATTGTCAACGAAGGTAATAGAGTGCTTTCGATAAGTTGCATTTATGGAAAGGGAAGGTTGTGATCGACAGCATCACGGATTTCCCCTGTTATGTTCATGTTGTAGGAGGTAAAAAAATTCATAACCATTTGGCAATGATTACTGCACTTAGCATTACCTGAAACACTTGGATTCACAACTCGAGGCAAAAGCTTTTGCGCAGTGAATAGGAAATTCTGCACATACTACTGAAATGTTTTTTGCATGGAATTAAGAGGCATTAATAGATGAACTAGTGAATAGCATTGACGAGGAATCAGGTGAACCTGAAAGCGCTACTTTTGAGCGCACTAGTGTAGATATTGCTGGAGAAGTCATAAAAAGCCGTATAAACCAATGTAATTGACGTTGCTTTCGCCCTAGGGTCCAGCAATTCGTATTGGTTTGCGCCAAGATCAACGGCAATTGACCTCCTCAATCGCGCATCGTGTGTGGGAGCCGAAAATACAGGGTTGTAGGTTACTTCGAAAACATTTGACTCCTCATATTGATGTGACACGGAAGGAAATTAAAACTCACCAAGAGAATTTCTTATTTTAATTAAAGTAAGAAAATGAAACTGTACGCAATGTGTTATTGGACCAAACGACCAAACGGCTTACTTCGTAGGCGTCCTGGCAACAAATGCGTCAGTGAAATCTCCACCTACATCATTAGGACTAGCAGTCAGTGTGATTCATGCATAGTGACCATTAAATTGACGTTCGTACGTCTTTCAAAATAGTCTGAAACCTATAGATCAACTCATGTAAGGAAAATAGGCTAGACTCAAATACTTTTTCGGCTTCGTTGGCATTTTAGGACGGAAACTGTTAGCAAAACAGAGAAATCTAGAAATTTCCACTTTACCTGTCACTCACGGTCAACTGCCTTATTTGATTACAATAATCCTGTCCAGATGTTGGGGGTACGTCTGTTCTCCTGTCTCCTAAGCATCCAAATTTTCAGGTGTTTATTTGGTGCTGTAATGTTCTCCTTATACCATTGCCGCTAAATATATAGAAGTAGCTCTACCAACTTCTTACCAAGTTATGTGCAAGCATTACATGAGTGTGAAGAATAAGTGAACCCAACCCACAGATACAAGGAGTCTAATTTCAATTTCCAAACAATACAACTAGTAATTGCGAAAGGAGGAGGCCTTCTGTAGATAGCTAAATTGTGACAAAGATGGTGTACAAAAAAGAAACAAAATGCCAGCGAGATGTATATTTACACTCCGGTGCCCACAAGTCCCGACCCTAATTTTGGTGTCATGACAGTACTGCGCACGTCACTTTTGGGATCAGCGTACAAGCCTCTCTGCGCATCCCTAATGAAGGTGCATTGGGACTCAATCTTCAACAAGTACTATGCTGCCATAATTTGATCAGAAATGGTACCTCTCCTATCTAGCACCAACTTAGGCAGGCGATACGAATGTGATCGTTCTCTTGCTAAACCGCAACCTTCTTCAGCATTCACATACCCAACGGAAGTGAAGTGGAAATTTGTTGCACTTTTTATCTATCAAGTTCTGAGAACGCAAGTATGCTTGGTAGGTCATTAATTTGCAAACAGATTTGAAGAATGACAAGGTGATACTTCAGTTGCATGTTTTAATTCTTAGTTTTAGCTTCTTGGGCACTTAGGACCACACCAATAGCCCACAAACCCAGCACTATGTCTTCTTTTGTCCCCAGGGAAGTCTCAGAGCATTTGAATGGCCAACCTTTAAAAATTAACCCTCTACTATAAGACTTGATTTGATTTTTGAACTTGGATGGGTTAATTTATTAAAGCAAACCCCCTTTAATTCTATTAAAAATGGCTTGCCCATGTCTGTTTATTATTGAAAAGGGGTTTTATAAGATAGAGGTCACTTTCTGAACTAGAACTCTTTTATCATCCATTGAATACTCAAGCGATCTAATGCTTACCCTGCAGAAACGGCCACAAAAGCATTAGTTGTCCGTCCATCGCAAAGCCAATTTGATTAGACTTGGGAGAAGAGGGTAACCCGAATTTTCTTCCACTGGCCTACTCACACCATCCAAATTAAGTTCTTACTAGCTATTCTCATTCCTATTACTTAACCGACTTGCTTTGTAATAATATGCTTTTATGCCTCACGAAAAAAAAACCACTTATTCCTGGCCAACACTAACTTCGGCATTGGGACAGCTGACTTAATTAACAGAGATGTTCATTTTGGGCGTTTCCATCTGCCTGTCTGTTGGATGAAGAATTCATCCATGTTTACTGAATAAATTAAAATACCTGCTAGGAAGTTAGCGCTATTTTATACCGACTCCAGCTGATTTATTCAACGGCTTATTCGGTTGATTTTAGGTTATGTAAAATGGTTGCAGAAATGGAGGGAAATCTTGCTAGTTTCAAAACAATAATGACAGCCCCACACAATGAAAACCGTACAACTACACACATTTTTACTCAAAGTGGTGGTGGGAGTGAAGAGGAGACCTCACTCCTTCTCCTCTTCTTCAGCATCCGGCTCTGGCACCACCTCATCCTCGAAAAAGGTGAGCGGCAGTGTTAAATGCTCCAACGCCGTTGGGTTGCTACGCAATAAACATGTATCAAGCACCAACTCCGCCTTCCCCACCTCTTTGTAATCCCGTAGTAGCTCGGTCAAGTTGACCTCCGGTCGTGGCCCAATTGTTACAGCGCTGGTAGCATAGGAGGTGCCCGAAGACAGGGAGGGGATTGCGCCCAGTGTGTACCGCCTCCGTCCATACGCCAAAGTATTGGTCCAAGGTTTGGCGTACAGCTTTGCTTCGATACGCGCTCGCTCCAAGCGTTGTAAGCTTACCGCATACTCAAATAGGTGGTCGAATTTAGGATATCCCGGTACTGCTGGAGTGACCATGGGTTTGCTTAAATACGCACTGGTTCTTGATCGAGAGATGATGCGAACTTGCAATGTGTAGATCATCTGGACCCCTTCCAGTGGAGGTAGACCAGTAACCTCGTCTACAACCATTCGAAACAGTTCCACAGTGTGGACGTAGCTGATGGAGAGATGAAGAGTGGGAGAGCAAGCGGGTGGCTGGGAGAACTGTATGCAACTGTTAACTGGCCGATGTAGTAAGCGTTTTTCACTTCTCCATAGGTTTTGAATGGATTTTGGGGCGGAATGGCGACGAAAAGGGAGCACGGGAATTCTAAGACCCTCAGAATGAATCTCGTGGATGGGGGAGAGGGTGGTGGAGCGACAACTTGAACTAGGTGGTTGAACAAACTGCTCGTCGAGGAGAATCGAGGGAGCTGCGGTCTGGGAGTCGAAGGTATCATAGGATGATTGACGAAATGCGTAACTTGTTGTCGAGGTGGTGGTGCATCGCTGACGCAGGAGTGTGTAAGTGAGGGCAAAGAAGAAGAGAAGGCAGATGGCGACGAAGCAATAGAGTGCGACAGTGGTTGGTTGAGGAAGATGATGGCTTGACGACTCCTGCAGTGAAATCATGGCTATAGGGTGGTAGAGAGGAAGTGACGCAATCAACTTTTCCCGAAATTCATTGCGCAGGTATGTTTGTTTTCGTTAATGCTCAACATTTTCAAGGTCTTTTGTGAAATAACAAGTAGGATCCTGCAATGTCCCCTTCAAGAAAGTGACAGTTAATATGCGCATTTAGAAGAGCGCGGAGTGAGTGTTAAAAGATTTTTATTGAAGGCGAGATGATGAGAGAGATAAACAACAGTCAAATCCCAACTTTTATAGCAAAATTAACTTTATACTTGTGGCAGAATAGCTTCTAGTGCGCCTCTATCTTCGTAGGAACAAAGGATGTTTTACCATAAATGAAGAGTTCTGGAATGAGTATAACTCCATGAAATAATCTGTGTCTCAAGTTTAAACTTTACTTCTTAATGGATGACAAACTTTTAGCGAAGTTTTGTGATAATTTCCTTTAGTAGAATCGTCCCAAAAGATTACTTACTCAATATAATGAATTTGGAAAGGTCGCAGAGCCATTCATTTTTTGTAACAGTTTAGTTTCTACATTTCGTTTGGAAGAATAGTTGCGTGAAACTAATAATGCAAATCTATGGAACTAAGATCCAAGATAAATACACAGCGACTGCTGAATATTTGCGAGTAGCACCTCCACCCCCATCCTTACATACGTTATTCAGGTAATTAAATGTTTCGTTTGCATTGCTGATGTTGACGTCACAGATTTTTAGCTGCTTGAATTGATTTGAATACACATCAGTGATAACTACAAGGTTAAAATGTGCGGAGTAAAGGGCAAAGTGTGATCAACAAATGCGATATCTCATTGTGTAAGGAAAAGAGTAACAACTTCTCCGCCTGGATTGGATTCGTAACCAAGCTGTGGCAGCTACTTTGCTTCATAAAATTTTCAATAATGCATTTTAAACTTAGGGATTACATCATTTTTTGTGGAGGTTTACTTTGCTTTTTGACACAAACGGCATTTTAAGGTCCTAAGTACTCCTCATAAGGCCCAACATATTGCACTTCGCTGGCATATTGCCAACTTTTGTAGTCCTTACCCATCCATCAACTATTTGTCTTTTAAAACTGATTGGAACCCAAATCTTAAGGACACCGATCTCTTTCCCTTTTGAAAACGAGTTCTTTCTTATGCTATGCTCTTTAAGTTGCCGTTAGAATGGTTGGTTCGAAGGCTGTTCAACTGCTGTGAATAGGATTGATGCAGCAGCTTCTAGGAAGAAAAGAAAGGGAGAAAAAATCGGATTTACTTCAAATCTAAATCAGCAAAAATAAGTGATGCCGCATCAACTTATTCCCTTGTGGGTGCAAATGCAGGATGAGGTCCCATTTACTTGGGCCAAGGTTAAAACCAAACTGGCTGCCTAAAACAAGTTAAAGTGTGCACAAAATGGAAGCCAAATTACGCTTACAAATTTCGACCGATTTAAAATTCCAAAGGAACCTTGTGTTTATTTTTAAAAAAATAGAAATTCGCAGGAAGGTATCTCTAAAGTAGTCCAGTTTTTACTGCAAGAAGTAAAAAGGAAGTCCCAATGGGAAAGCAGGCCATGTTAAGGTAGACATGGGGGCTGAGGGCAAAGTCAACGTTTAGAACGGGGAATGCGCAAAGGTATGTTACCAATGTCTTGGAACCCGGTTAGCCAGAAGCTTGTGCCAAACCACAGCCGCATGTGGAAATCCCCTTCACCGTTTCACGGGGATTGTGTGTGTGTATGTGTGTGCAGTTTTGATTAATATCTCTGGTAAATGCGATTTTTGAGTCACCTTTGCTGGTTGATTAGCCTTTCTCAATATATTTTGGGGTAAAATACTGTGGGGATTTTGGAACGCATCTACAACCTGGAAATCAATTTTACTTTAATGAAACTCCTAAGGAGTTGAGATGACTGAAGTCATTTTTGCCATCCCGACGCAAATTCACGCCTTTCAGGTTAATGCCTACAAAGATTGCGAAACACCGGTTTACGCATTCTCAACAGACATTCGCCCACTACAATGAGTAAATACCGCACACAATCTCCTTCAGTTTCATTACAATTTTCGGAGAGCCACAACTGGGATACCGTTAAAACCAAACGTCGGGACAGAAATCCACAAGAAAGCGAATTAGAATGGGCACCTATTCAGTTATTTGCAATCTTCAACTCCACATATATTCGGCTGTTCTTTCTGGCGCCTACTGATAGCAAAATACAGCAAAGTCGTAGTATCATTAAAAAGAAGACACAAATTGTAACTGATTTGATATTGGATGTAGCCTTGGACAAAGCTTTTTCACAGACCCCTATTCAACACCAAAGGCTGCACGGTACTTGTATCTTGACACACTGTGGCTTAACATTCACAGCAGCTTTCAAAACTGATCTTCCCAGCGTCAAATTACGGGCTGAAAGCATAAAAGGAGCCATTCATGCTAAGTTAACCAATTTTCGAATGAGACTGAGAGAGGATGGGAGGAGGGCACTTACGGTAACCAGGTAGTTATTGAAGCCAACTCCATTGTTCCATGCACCTCGCCTTTTATTTCGCCGGCTAACTTATGGGAGATGATGAAAATAGCAAGATCGTAAATAACTGTAAGGGGACGGCTATTAATTGCAAAACATGGACTAATGTTCAGTACGACTGGACTTTTCGCTCCGTATTTCGGAAGTATACACTTGCCAGAAAACGTGCTGAGTCAAATTTGTCCTTTGATACCCACTTATGAGAATGATTGAGTGAGCAATTTTTGGATTCTCACCCTGCCAGAAAATAACAGGCAAAAGAACTCTCACTTTCCAAGCCCTTATTATTTACGACGACTCAACTTGTCACGCTGTGCCTTGAGTTTAAGCTCTCGGCTTTTAAGCTTATCAGAGGATCAAAAATGAGGAAGTGAAGTTCATCTCTTACTTAATACAACTGCACATAAGGTAGCTGAATGAAAAAAGCTGGTAAAATTAGTCTTCTCAGACCTATTCGTTAAGAGATATAGTAAACTAATTCAAGCATTTTTTTTTATCAGAGAGCATATGCTACAAGTGGAGGTGGTGAATGCGGAGGGGAACAGAGAGAGACGTTGCCCTCCTTCCTCTCTTGCCGACCAATTGCAGACTCGAGCGGGAGGAAAGCTTTAAACGCTCACGTAACAGTGAGAGAAGAAATGACACACAAAGGATAAGTACACAAAACATACATCTTTACGGCTGGACATTCTCTTATTTATCCATTTAGTACAAATAGTTACCTGAGCGTCACTTTAACTCGTTCATCTAAGCTTTTGCCATTCATCGGCTAAACAACAGGTAGGGATTTGCGTCGAGGGACTATTTAAGGAATAGTAGTCAAGTGCCCGTAGACTAATAGTTAAGCCTGTAGATGATCTATCGGTGGGCCAGTGGATTTGAGATCGTCCAAGAGTTGGGTAACAGAATTATTGTTGCTTGTTTATCTACGTGGACTCTCAAAGTCGTCGCGGCTTCCGGCCTGCACAAATTAGCTGCACAGCTTTCTGCCTACATCATTTCCACCCTTCTCATCTCCGCTACACTTTACGTTAGATTGGATCACTTCCAAGGAATAGAAGGGCAACAATCGAGTTATGTTACTCCACAAGGCTTAGTTCACTGTCTGGACTAGCGTTACCAACCAACACTTCAACAAGGAAGCTATAGAAAGTTCTCTTAAAATGTGGAAAAGTAATGTATGTAAAAGGATATCTTTTAAGCCGGATTACAAAACAAATTGTGAATTTGGGATATCATGCATCACAAAACGAAAACGTACTTTCAGAGGAATTGTTAGCAGAAGAAATCAGCGAATACTAGACATACTGTGATGTTCTGGAGGTACAACGATCTCATTGAGCCCCTTTAAATGGGGTGAAGCGTTGGCCAATCACTCAGTCGACGAGGCAACCAATCACGGCGGTGCTCAGGCTACTGGCTGGATGAGTAGTCACCTGCGGGACACCAGCAACCCATGGCACATAGCCTTTCACTACTCAGAGACCAGACTGCGAAGAATGATGGGCAGAGACCTACCCAGTGCACCAGCATTTTTTAAAACGGTGCTAATTTTAATGTGACATCTTATCACGATTTAAATGGATCAACAGCATTAGAGAGGAGTGATGACACTTTTCAGATAGATAGGTGAAATTCCATCTGGAAGCATTAACTGGGTTGATTTAAAGGTCACGTGTTAAAAAATTGGAGTGGAAACTGAAACAAATTAGGAAAGAACCCCTAGTTGTGCTTAAAAAGAGCCCACAATCAACCGATGAATTAAAATTTATGAACTAAAATCATTAAAGTAAATGAAGATTACTGGGACTTCGATGCCAGGTTATGCAGTCCTAATAATTCCTAATTGGAGTACAGCCAACGTTAAGAGCACACTTTTTACGCCAGTATCATTAATAAGGGTGGGATGCTGAATTTTTCAAATAACAAACTTGATGTTTTGAACGCTTTTACAGCTACAATTGTCAAAAATTCATTTTTTAATGGCGCCAAACCGACCACTTCTGCAGGGTATAATTTGCACTTGAATTCAATCATATAAGGCAAAGTTTCACACTTCTTGCTTCATCCAGTTTTATGTAAATATGCCTTTTTAGGACAAAATAAGTGCTCCAAAGAGTTTAAAACTCATTTAACAAGTCTGAGGAGCAGTTCTGAGCTGCGCTGATTTCCAAGACGCCATTTTACCAGATATTGAGGCCTGTGATTTTTTATTTTAAACGGAGTTAACAAGATAAGACAATTGTCTCGATTAATTTGAAATTCGCCTTAGTGTAGATGTGATGGCGGGACATCAGAAGAGAATATCCTTTCGCACATGCAATCCTTCATCCCCTCGGCCGGAGGAGCCCCCTCGGTTTGATTAATCGTAAGATTTCACGCATACCTTTTCGGTATCCAAATAGACTTGTGACATCGTTAACATTTAAAAAATTGCAAAAAGACTCCGCAATTGCAGAGGAGCAAGGGCAGGTGAGAGCTTTGGGTGGCATTTCCCCGAGGCGTCTATTCGCCCTTCACTGGAATTTAAAAAAAGCGCCTTTTTGAACCAGGTATGCAAATTTATAGATTACAGGTTGTAGCCTTTTTCAGTGTCTCGAAAAGGTTATGAGGCTGATGTTTTGAAGAAATTACCCAAAAAGAAAAAGATCAGCCGATCCTATTCAAACCAGCCAACACCTTCGTTATCCGCGTCACAGAGACGATGCATTCCCCAATTCCTTGCCTGAGCCTGGCACTTCCAAAAAGTCGTCGTTGAACAGGTGGTAAGATTTTTTTGCAGTTTTTGGAAAGCAAATATGATGGTCAGAATAATAGGGACAATTGATGCCACTGTCAGAACATTCGCTCCGTGATTGTGAGCTTTCTAGCACTGAGAACCTTGCATCCAGCAAAATTTTAACTTCGCATGTTTTAAATCAAGACCTGATGGTAAAGTACCAACATGCAGGCAAAATACTCTTTTCAAACAATATTTTTGCGGACAAAATAAACTGGTGACGGGGAGGCGATGGACAATTTAGAGCAAGAAGCCGGCCCAACTCAACAACATGTGTGCAATGAAGAGCATATGGCTTGGAGGTGCTCAACTTTAGAGTTATTATTATTATTATTATTAGCTCTGTGAAGGAAGAGCAAATCTTTTGTGCATTCACCCTTCTTGATGTTCACTCATTTTATTTTGATTCTTTACCTCTATATATGAGCGATAGAGCAACTAATTCGTTAAATTTGTCCCAACAAATCAACTTGGAGTAAAGTGTCAACATCACCGTGGAAAAAAGCCACTCGCAGCCCAGTTAATGCGGTGTTGGTGCTGCACAAATGTATAAAGGTTTTACTGACAAAATAAACCAAAGGTTTAAGAGGATGACAAGATATTTTTTTAGATACTGTAGTGATTTTATCTCCCAAAAGGGGGTTTGAAGCGAGTTGAACACAGCTGGCCGTTAAAGGTGACCGGATCACCTAAAAGGGCAGAACCAACGTTCAGGGAGGAGGATGCATATCCTTTGGGACTAACACTACATCATGACTTTATTCTTTTAATTCAACTTTAAATCAGCTAACTTAATAACTAGCAGGTTTATTAGGAGGAAGTAAACCGTTTCAAGCTCCACTGTAGGAGGAATTTCCAAGAAATGTTGGACATTTATTCAATCGCCATTTACAGTTGGGTGAATGCAATCATTCAGCGAACGGATACGTATCTCATGTTAAAATGGCAACCTTAGACACATCACATATGAGTATTTTTGAAAGGTCAACTACTGTTTACTTCCATTTGCTTCACTGCCTTTGAGAGCTTGTAATTTTTGCTTCAAAATGAAAGATCTTTTAATTCCACACTACTTAAGTAGTTGAGTTCAAGGCGGCAGCGAAGGGGAATTCATGAGGCATAAATGCTTTGAAGGGAAAGTGGGCAGACCAAGGTGTTAACATTCCAAAGACATTGCCAATGGTGCCAAGCGAAGTAATCCTCACGTCAAATAGGCATTAGGCGTTCTAGACGGGCCTTGTCATGCGCCACTCCGCAATGTCATTATCACCACATTAACTTTGACTGTCAACATTTAGTTGGGCAAATAGTGGCGCAACATGAATAGGGCTGTTACTTCCCTAATTTTATTCCTCGCCTACCTCACTCTCATTGGCAATTCGTGCATGTAAGAGATACACATCCCACGCAAATTGTAGTTCTCCTTCATTATCCACCTATGGGGACTGCTCTCTTACAGCATCGGGAAAATTTTTTAGCTAAAAATTCATCTGCACGTCTTGCGGTATTTCATTGAATCTCCTTCTTTCCATCGACAGAGCTTCCTGTTTTTTTCCGGTCTTGAGCAGAACGATTGCATCAGTAAAAAGTGGAAAATTTAACGGAGACTTGGGAGAGGAGATTTAACCCAACGCTTGGGGGGAGCATCAGTCGGAATGAACCACAAGTGACTATTAATTTACTGCTTAAATGATTTTATGGCACAGTTAAATAATGGTTGCTGTGACAACTTCGTTATTATTTTGAAAATAGGCAGAGTGCAGTGGTCAGGTCCAATTCAAACAAATTCTCCTAGTTTTACAGGCTTGTTAATTTTACAGCACTGGCAGTTCTGTCACGGTGAATGACTTTGGTTTCGTTACATGGTCACTTGGATACGTCTTCCTTAAGCCCATCGACAGTTCAAAAAACCAAATGACAGTGTATCTTAGAGATAGACGAAGTGAAGTTTGTACGTAAAATCATAAACAATGGCAGACCTGACAGTTGGGAACTTGAAAGACTCTGGAGTATGGTCGCCAAAAGCAAATTAGCTAGAGCTTCACAATATAGCAATCGCTGTTGTGCATAACCAACGAGGAGGCCTTAAAGCAGTGGAAGAAATTATTCATTTAACGCAATGCCTCTGATTAGCATACTTAAAGAATCCCAAATGCCGCCTCTGATTGCACCTCCTGTCAGATCGACTATGATCGCTTCAACAAATTTCATTGAAAATCAGCTCACGAATGAATGGTTATCTTAAAGTTTAGTGGCCTTTTCTTTGAACACGCTGACTGGTCTTTCAGGGTGGCATAATGGATTACGATGGAAATTATTCTCTTGGTCCCAGAATCCCACAACGCATCAATGGTTGCATCAATGAAGTCCAAACTAATGTAGAGTAGCTAAATCCCTTAATGGCTTAAGGATTCAATTTCAAACTCATTTTGCGAGTTTCAGCAAGCTCAGTTAGCATCAACAATGGATCGGGGAAAGCTTCAGATGTTATTTAGGCTTGAAACGAACAATCAAATAACCTCGGCAAGTAATGAAGCCGTCCTTTTGATTTCACTAATGGGATTGCTTTCTCTTTGCAACATTAAGGACACCAATTCGTATTAATTTTCAGGCCTCAAATCGCTGTCATGAATCGTATTCTAAAGCGGTCTGATGCAGGGGATGGTTCTAATGCAATTCCATGGAGTCCTGTGCATTTATCAAATGCGATTCTATGTTTTCTTTTAATTTAATCTACTTAAGCTTCATCTTCTTTTTTTTACAATTTTAAGCAAATATATTTGTTCATATAAGGAGAGGTACTTGCAAGTATTTAGTATCAGTTCACAGACTTGGCAGTCGAAGGCAAGATTTGGGAAAAATTGATGGGAATTAAAAATGACGTTTTCGAATGAAATGTACACCAACTTTAAATTACGCACGAGGACTTAAAAATGCAGCATCCCTAAGAGGTAGTAGGAGATTTTGGAATCAAGAAACAAATATACTGTGAGCATGCAGAAGAGCTGGAAGGTTGCAATCTGGAAGACTACTGCTACAGGCATAAGCAGGTGGCATGGAAGCGGCACTTGGACTATCACAATGAAGAAGCCTTGCGAAAAGGAATCTGTTCGGAATTCCTAATGATTGCAGGACATTCCTTTGATGACTGCACGATTAAATACCAAGGGCCTCTCAGTAGGCATGAACAAGTGCAGGTGGGTGTAGAGTGGACGCATCAAACGAGGGACTCTGTGATTGGCTGGGGAGAAAAGTGCTTAGGACCATATTAGAACACCACACATACACACACACACACACACACACATACACACCGGCACACAACTTGCCCTGTCGTCGCAGTGGCTGTCTTCGCCTGTCAACATGGTCCTCCTTGGCTTCTTTGCTCTCGCCCTATTCATCGGATCTATCAACTCCTCTAGTATGTTGACGACTCCATTATTGGAAATGCAATCAATAAATCAATAGGTTAAGTAGGCCAATCGATATGTCAGATGTGGTTGATTAAGTGCTTAAGTAGATTTTTGCAGATAAAAATCAAAAACTGCTTTTGTACCCTTTATATAACACAAATGATCCTTGGAGAATGAAAAATTTCCGATAGTACAATTTATCAATGGCAATAAACTCTTTTTCCTTTTTTATAAATCATGGCATTGTCTAAAGCGCCTTTGCAAACTCAGTTTTGAGCGATGGTTGTCCAAACTTTATCCTTCACTTTTCATTTACGGAAAAGGAACACAACAATAGAGCAACTTTTAATGCAAAACAATTCCCCGTTCCGTTGAAGGTAAACATAAAGCAGTAATATTAAATTGGAATTAATTTTTAACACTGCAGATAAGCACTATAAATAGTTTATCAAAAAAGCGTTCTCTCGGCATAGGAAAAGCATAGCCCTCAACCCACTGTGTAGTGGAATTCTGCCTGAAAGTAATCAACTCACTTAGTGAAAGTGGTCAACTTGGAGTGTGATCGGTGGTTGCATTTTTGCCCGGAATAAAATAGCTTCTCTTATCCCTTATACGAGGATAATGGTCTAGAATTCTTTTAAATGCATCTTTAACGCACTCGCTTGGAGGGTCTCAGGGGATTGACAGCCCAAGTGAACGGAAAGTGTTCCATTTAGGGTCTGCTGCTCCGGGAATACGAAATGCTAGTCTCCTCCAAATAAGAATATCCAACATCTATTTTGCTGCTCCAACACAGTTTATCTGTCTGTGGCTCACAATCCGGCGCAAAAGAGTTACTTGAAGGCGATAGAGGTCGGAGGCCACGCTGTTAGGAAATGTGTTGAGTTAATGATGATGCAAAAAAGCAATTTTATGGTTCGGCATAACTTTTAATACACAATTTGTGGGAGCATAAAGTAAAAGTACTTTTGATGGACATTTACAAATAATGGATGTATGGGTAGTATTTAAAAAAAGCTGCTAGGAGTGGCGAACGTTTTTCCTGTGCCATAACGTTGCGGTCAACTCAGACGATGTGTGTGAAGGGAGGCATGTGCACTGCTTTCCCACTTTCAAGTGCCGCAAATAAACAAAAAAAAACTAAGGAGCAGTGATGAATGAAAAAAAATTGTCCGCTAATATAATATTTAAGCACATTCCTCCTCTCTGACAATTAGTTCCATGTACAATCAGAAAAACTTCCCGGTTTCTCTGCTTCTCGAGGAATAGACTACTTCTGCATTTGAGTGATAAAATAAGTAAAAGGCTTTAGGGAGAGACTGCAAGCTAAAAGCAATGAACTGATAAAAAGTAGCTGTGGATTCCTAGATCTTCTATGTGTTCCTGTGTTTATGCAAGCTTCGATTGCCCTCTTCTCGAGGTCGGCCCCATTTCGACTCCCCAGTCGCAAACTGGGCGTTCTCGTGCGATGTTTGGGATTCTGCTTGGCCGCCTACTTGTCTGCATTGCCTCCTTGCTGTGGCTTTGAATTTGATACTTCGTGTTGCACTGTGCTTCATTGGTCGACAAATATAGTCCCATCCAACTGCACAAGGGAGGGCGATAGTTGAAAGAATTTTTTGCCAAATTAAACAGCTTAACTTTTCAGTGTAATGCGCACCGTTGGCAATGCATTTTAGGCTGGGATGTGTTGGGTGGATTAAAATAAGGCGAAAATTTGTTCAAATTTCATGATTAAGACTCTATGGGCAAATTTCGAAGCACTGAGTGGAAAATGAATGATTTAACCTAGAGTTTGTTCCAATGCCTAGTAGTGGCATCTCATTTCAGTGTAGGGTAATACACTGAGCGGTCTGGCTTAGTCATGTCAGTAGCTCATCAACCTTTCTGCAAGGATCAAGGCGCTACTGCCAGTGGAAGTGCTAGCCACTTCGTCAATCACCTCATTTTCTACCTTTGATGTTGGTTATAATGACTTTGCTACTTCGAATTTTCGTGATAAGAATCAAACATGAAGAATTAATAAATAAAAGGCTGACAAAGTGGGTGAGAGTAAATGGTACGTTTTTGTTTAATCACGCAAAATTCCGTGTCATCATGGATAATAGACCACGATTTGTCGCGATTTTGAAGTAATTCAATTTTCTAAGTGGGCAGACAAGCCTACATTTAAGACTCACAAGGCTAAAGCAAGACACATTTGTAAATAACATCTGAAATAGAGTTTTAGATGAGTGACACCAAATAATCCTATTTCATACTAAAGGGCGAATACTGGCAGATTTAGGGTTGCAAGCAGATTTGATCGATTATCAGTTAACTGGAGGAAATCGATATCGATTTGTCACATAGTTGAGGTGTTCTGGCTCGCGGTTAAGTTCGTCGCACTGATTAGCGGCTCTTACCGCTGTCTCGGGCATGCGCCGAGCCAACCATTCGGACATTGGAAAACATATAAATAATAGCTTCGTATTTTCAAAATTTTTAAGGTTTGAGCAGGGAAAAGGAGGCTATGATAGTCATGGACGTAATTACGAATCCAACATTTGGCTTTGTATGGGATGCATCCAGACATCCTAAGCAATCAGCTGCAGCACCTTCCATGACTTGACAGAAACGTCTTAGTTGTATACCAGTCAACCAAATTACTTCAAGTATAAAAGTAAATTGGCTGTATGTCTAGAGCAGCCTTGTTTTATGAGGCCATTTTTCGAAAAACCCTTTATCTCGAAAGCGATTTAACCTTAGAGCAGGTATTCGTCTATAGTATGCGTAAACATCCACTATACGGTGTGCTCTACTTCCAGTTTCACTCACCCATTCGTCTTCACTTCTCGATCTTCAAGGCAACAGTGCCTCATTAATATTTTACTTCGCTCTCCTTTCTGAAGCGAATTTTGTGGATTCAATGATCTAAAATTTCCTAATAAAATTCTAAATACAAAATACTCATTTATGACACGGCTGATGTTTCTTTACGCCACAGAAGTGCAATTATTGAGCACGAAGAATGCCATAGCCTACACCAATTCCGTGGCAGATGACAGTTTGCCGGCCTACGCCATCGACGAGGAAGTGAGCGTCAACCAACCGACCTGCTTTCACTCCCGTCCGGGCCACTTCGATCCTGACGGCTTCAGCTGGCTTGCTGTTGACCTCGGCATCGTTACGTGGAACATCACGGAGGCCTATCTCGTTCACAATTCCAACACCGCAGGTACTGTTTTCCGGCTAAAAATTTCCTTTTTAATAGTGCACTCTAATTCTCTACCTGTCTAGACTGTCTTTAACCAAATATTAGCTTTCAATTGTGAATTTATTAAAGAGGGTACAACTGCAGCTAAGCATTAAGTAAATGGGCTCCCACTGCTTTCCGCGGATCAGGCTAGATGGAGTTAATACAAGCAGCAAGCAGCGGGGACGGTGTTTGCATTAAGGGTACTTGCTTATAAGCCGCTTCAAGCGAAGTATGTCGATGACGATTGCGGCCGTGGTGGCTTCCAGTCCATCACCAAGGCAATCATCTATGGAAACCTTCAACTAGCACGTGAATCTATTAGTCTTGGATGCCTTGCCCGTGATAGTGCCGAATCCATGCTTAAATTTATTCAATGCAATCATTTATAAACATTTGTGCGTCAGAAAAATGAGCTCTTTCTGGGTTCGGGGAAAGTTAATCTGTTCTAGAATGGTTTGGGTGTGTCGATAAATATTTCTGTGCCGCAGGCTTGCAAACCTTATTTAAACGCTGCGGTGTGTGAACGTGGGCTATAGTAAAACATTTATAAAAAAAAGTGTGGTTTCCATGCTTTTGGAACGTGTTCAATTGTTTTGTAAATTCAAAAGCCTCGGTTTCACTTTGCTTTAAGAAGCATGTACAAGCCCTTTGCATATTTGTCTTATGCTTCACCTCCCTAGGCTACCTCTGGTTATAAACTCGGGTGGGGCACAAGGACTTTAGGGAATGTTTGCGGCCGGAACAGCGCAATTTGCCTCCAAGGAGCGTTTAATCATTGTACTTTCTGGCGCTTTAAGTGTCAGATTGCGTTTACTTCGTGAATCTTTTTTGGAACTTATGTCTTAAAAAGTGGTACCGACACCACTTTATTTAGCAGAAGGAAAAGCACACGCAATATAGTGCTTAATGAATAAGGAGACCATTATAGAAAGCGTTTTTAAGTTTCTGCAGCCGATGTATAGTTCGATAGTATCACATCGTTCCAGTATTGATACAGGGCAAGCAATTGAATCAGATTTTGTTTTCAAGTTTTGATTAGAAGTAGAAGCTTAGTAATTTGAGCCTAGTTGTCCATTAATGGATGATTTGCCAAATTCTGACTTGTCTGGATACTTACAAATAGTGAAGGGTTTAGACCAATCTCGTTGTTCCAACAGTGGTTTATAGAAGCATGGAACCAATTAAGTGAGACCTATAGAGACATTCATTAAACAGAATTCGTTTTCACCAACTTCTTCCAACATCATCTTACTTCACTGATTTCGTGGTACTTTCTAATTAAAATCACTCGATTGAGCTAGCGAACAACCTATGTCAAACCTTTCTTTTCACCCCTCACCTTTCGGCTCTTCCAGACATCTCTGACCTCGAAATCTTCGTGACCACGCGCATGCATAGCGTGGTGCACTACGGTGGAGGGATGAACGGCACGGCAGGCCTGCCGTGGCACGCCTATTCACTGTGCGGCAGCGCCACCTCCGACCACCACAGCGCTAACAGCGTAACCGTCCACTGCTCTACCCCTCTCCACGGTCGTTGGCTCCTAGTGCGTCGCCACCTAAAGCCCCTTCAAGTCTGTCTACTCGCCGTCTATGTTAGGAAAGGTACGTTCCCTCAGCACCTCATTGCGGTGTTCAGAACCGCTTCTGAAAATTCGTTTTGACGTATAGAAGTCTACGCATTAGGTACCAAAGGCCAGATTGCTCTACTATGGAGAAATAAAACATCTTTCTACTAGGTTCTACCATGGTAAAAGATAGGCATTTTGTCGTTTAAATGTAATAACAAATTTGTTTCTTTTTTGCAGTCAAATTTTTGTAACTAATCATGCCATATGTGTGACGTGGGGACTCAGATAAGAAAAGAAAAGTGTCTTGCATATGTGACGACAGTGCTGGCATTTACTCAGAGATGGGTTCACGACCAGAACAAACTATTCTAAGGTGGATTAGGATGGATCCTGGCGTTTGTGTCTCACCTGCTGAAAATGTATAACTAAATCATTACTTAAAGTGATTTTCTTTCTAGAAATAGTAAAATCGATTGTTATATAAGGAATTGAACCATCTCAAACCTCTCGAATGGGGCTTAAGGAGAAGGTTTATGAATACTAGGAGTCCGTATTACAGCATCGAAATATGGCTTCTAGAACGATGTTTTGAATGAGCAGAGCTGATGTTCAAAATGTCACATTATTTATTAGGGTAGCCACACAATGGTCCTTTTACACTTTTATGTTGCCATACGACTCATCCATCTCTGAGTACTAACCGCCTTTTTGTAAAGAATAACGTTGCTTTCATATCTTGCTTTAGTCATTCTGCATGGGTTGAGTTCTAGACATAATTTGCTAGTTCATAGGTTTCATAAATAGGGACTAAACCTTGTTTAACTTACTTTTGCAGAACGCAAGGGTGATATTTTCCTTGGCTTGGTGATAGGCCTCCATTGAGGCAAATGCCGTGAACATGGAGGGTCTTATACCACTTCATTCAATAGTTGTTGTTAAAGAGAAGAGAAATTTCAATAAGGGTTGCCTTAATGATGATAAATGACCTGTTCGTGCCAGTAAGTGGGTCTCAAAAGAAGTCATTACCACGACTCAAGAGTTCAGGAAGGTTTGGCAATAGTGCCTATTTCGTGAGACAAAGTTGGATTCCATTTTTATTACCACTGAGTAGATTAATCTGATGCTTTTAGCACTAATTACTTCGGCGAGTAAAAGAAAACTTTGAGTTTGTCCAAATCTGGTCGATGTTCAAAGCAAAGCTAGTCGAGTGAAGGCGTTGAAGAAAAGTGGAGTTTCTAAATTAAGAGCTTTAAAAGTGGAGTGCTCAAAGAAAGTTCCTAGTTTGAGGTCCACAGGCTCCAGGTGAGATAAGCTGCTAAATGTTGGCTTTTTATAAGAGTGAGTCCAACGTCAACTTTCGGGTGTAATCATGAATGGTTGTGAAATGAGTTTGAACTTTACTTTGCCAACTCTTGAAGTACGACTTCAAAATTACTAAATAAGAGTAAAGTGGAGGAGAAGTGTTTGGCTTACACTTTCAGGATAGATTTGTGCATTTTTGGGTGGAATCCCTTATTTAAACAATTTTCCTTTCTGTATGGATAACTTCTGCTCACACTGCTATCCTCAGCTGCTTCAGGCTACAAGATTCATAAAACAGAATCTAACAAAGCCAAGAGCAGGTTCTAGAAGGTACATGAGTTGTCCCCAAATACCTTATAAGGCATTCAAAACACTGAACTGTTGTGTTGTCAATGAATGGAGGGACTAGCACAGTAGTAGAGCAGATGGCAAGAGCAAGGTCCCCTCAGCACCGGTGTTGAGGCTGAAACGCATCTAGGGAAAGTAATCATGTAGCTGAACAGACACTCAAATTAAAACCTTAGTGCACTTTTCATAAGGCATCCTGAAGAAGAGTGGATCTGTTTGTTTCAAAAATCAACGCCTACTTCACGCATCATATAGATCCATGCCCTGAAAAGGAAAGTGGACTCCAATTGTTATATCATGGCTTTAAAAAAAACCGACACAGTTGGAAACGAATGCTAGAATTAAATAAGCAATGTTGCGATAATATTGGAAATGAGCCTTCAAAGTGTGCAAATAGGCAAGAAGGATGAGGGAAAGCAGGTCACCTTTTACGATATTTATTATGACCTCTGTTGATATGTAAAAAGGTGTCAGCTTGATTGGTGCTTCTGACTAAATGGATCCTTAAGGTTAAGCTTAGCGAGTGCAAGATCGCGTGCTGCATATAGCAGAGTCGTTTCTGAAGGAGTTATGGAACCTGCAAGTCTGCATGTAGCTTGGATGGCTCTGTGTCAATGGTAATGACAGTGTAGTTATCCATGCTTCAGGTGAGACTGCTTACCATTCAATGAAATTAGGCCGGATAAGAAAGAATTCCAAAAACAAGCGATTATTACTTCAAAGTGCAGAAACCATGGACTTGGTGTTTGTTAATTTTAAAAATCAAAATGAAGAAGATGGAAAGCACTCCACACCTGGAGAGCATCAGAATCTATGAAGTTGGATTCCACGTCAAAGTGAGGCATAGGAAAGGAGTCGCTTTAACGTACACTTCTCACCATCTTATTCATTCTTCTGACTGGGAATTGATGTTCCAAATCTGCCAAACCAGCAGGGAGCAATGAATCCAAGCAAAGTGCATTACTGCCAGGTGCAGGTGTAGAAGATAAATGGCCGTCATTTTGACAAAAATGTAGATGACAGGAGTGTCGTAATGACTGATTGAGGAAGTAGGCGGTGATTGCAGTGACCCTATTTCTCTAAACATGGTAGCTATCTCTAGCATTCACAGATGTGATTATGCCCTCGAAATTGTATTTCGCTCCGAATGAATGGGTTTAGCGCCACCTTTTGCGAAAATGTCCTCAAAAAATACAAAAACGTGTTTACCAGCAAGTACTTGAATGAATAGCAAATTTCTTTTTAAAGACTAATGTAAAGATAAAAGGTATGCCTGTTAAAAACGACAGGTATTTCTGTATGATCAAAAAAGGGATGAGTTTTTGAATGTCCCTATTTTCCTAGCATCTAGGTATGACCTATTGTGACAACTAAGCCTTCTGGGGGAAGTTTATTGAAATCGTTCTCAATCTGAGGTAGACAAATTACAAATTCAAGTCAAGGGAGTAAAAAAAATAAGACTAAAATTCATTAAATTTGCTATAGATTACCCCCTTTTCTTAGCTGAAAACCAGTGTTTCAAGCTCGTGGGCCCCATCCCAAGCATTTACGCAAGAGGTAATGAATTCCGACTTGAACGCTACATCTCCCTGGAGCAGTGTCGCGAATCATGTGCCGAGACGCCGAGCTGCCAGGGCCTCGCCTTCTCTAAACGGTCTCGACGACATTCCACCGGCCTCTGTCGCCTCTTCCGCGGATCTACAGACACCGGTGTCAATGACGACACCGAAAATGGCTCCCAACTCATCAGCTGCGAGGAAAACTGCCGGCTTGAACAAAATGAATGTAATCTTGGTGGGCAGTTGCATGTTTAACACTTTACTTTTTATCAACCACCTAATTCTGATTCTAATTATCTAATTTTAGTAATAAAAGCGTCAGTTGGTCCTATGACAACTTATAAAATGCCAATAAATGCCAAAAATAGGCTAACTGTGCATTTGCTTCAAATAGATCAGACAGAGTTATAAGACGCTTTATATTAGCTCTAAAAACATGATAGAACATTAAACCCAAAAGTGTCTACTATACTAAGCTGCTGTCAATTGCAACATTTTCGGATTTAACAGCGATGAATAATTACAGTGCCTCCTGGCAAGGTGGGGAGGAAAATAAACAAGCTTTTGGATAAGATTTTGTTTGATCTCTCGAAGGTATGGGCAGCGGATGGAATGTACGAAACTGTCTGATCTGTGTTAATGTCTCGGTGATCGAATTTCTGTCCTCTTGGCCCCTTTCCCAAGTTTTTTAAATGTCATAATGCTCTCAGATGAGAATACACATTTATAGAAATGCAAATTTTGCCGTAACTGCGTTCTCTGAATTCAATTTTACTAATGAATCTAACAAATTCTGCTCTTAAATAAAATTGGCAGCATTATTCCTCCAATTTTTTGTTTTAAGCTCATGAATTTTTTGGTGGATCAGTATAAATGCCAAATGACATTTCGGAGAGGTGGAAATGGGCACGAGTCTTGTGATGTTCGTCCTGAATTAGGCTGATATACTACTTATAGTGAAGGTTTGTCACATCATCCAGGAGACCTTTTTGAAACTTCGTCTTTTATTGTTTTCCTTGTTTTTCAAACTTTCTAGCAGTTCAGTTTGGATACATCATTCGTTTCATCGCCAATTTATGTGGCATCGTTTATGCAAGTAGCAGTCTTCAAATAACAGCCATGTTTTTGGTGTAGTTATCTTGTGAGACATGGGAGATGCTCCCGTTTTTACAATGAAGTCTGCATTAGTAGAGAGCATTTATGCCCTTGCGCGTTTTTTCCCTCTGTTCTTTCCATTTAGCAAATGCTTGAGTTGGCAAAACAGTTAACCTAAACTATTCAGAAGTCTTTTTTGCACTTGTATTTTTCTTTCAAGAATACGACAAACTGATTTGTCTCACTTAGAATAAGAAGCAGGTTCATTACCACAGTTAGAACGGGAGTCATTCGCCATCTTCATTGCCTCACTGCTTTGATGACAGTGGAGCCCTATACGTAATGAAGTGGCTTAGGCTTTACCAGCTCGGACCTTTTTAATTAGGCATTTCATACACTTCCACGACGTCGTTTTGTTATCAATTTACAATTCATTTCTGCTTGGAAGTAACTGCGCTAATGTGAACAAGAGATAAAGTGCTAAAGAATCTGGCAGGAATGGTTTGCGGCAAATGAGTGTAGACACTTGATTCACAGGATGGTTCCTAAATTCTTATTCACCCCAGTATCTCGAGTGGGCATTTGTGTTTGCCTATCCTTTAATTCGAACGATCACTTCCTTTGTTGAAGCCTACCTTTAAATGGGATGGCAAAAACACCTTGTAGGTATCAAATTAGATGCCTTGATTTACACACAAATATATTATTTCGGTAAAATATAAGCTGGTGAGTTTGAATGGCTCGTGATCCTATTGACAACCGTAATTGTAAATAACTGGGAAGAGTATTTACGACAGGTGAAGTAAACGTACATTTTATTGATGTCTCATTGTTTCCAACCTTGGCAAGGATTATATGCTTAGTCTTCCCATCTTTAGAATTTGACATTTTTGTGGAGGTGCTGACGGATCTGTCTAAAGGCACCAACCGAGGCAATAGCCCTTGTTGTGATCTTTATTATCGGAAATAAAGCGCACGAGGTGACTCACATCGTATCGAAGTTGAAATGGCAAATGAACAAGTAAATAAGCAAAGTAGTGTGAACCGAAGATGGCGAAAGTAACTATAGTCTGGCTTAGCTTCACTGATACCGTTAAGTTAACTCAGTGGAGCGGTTTGTTACGGTGTGAAACGACTGCACTGTAGAAGAGGCACTTTGGCAATCTTATCTATGCACATGGGAAAGTAAACTGCTATGGGATTGCTGATGCCATCAACTTGAGGAGGGTTTTTTTCTCCTCTGTCATTTAGGAGAGTGATAGCATCAGCAATTGCTGCAGAGTTCGGCAAAGCTGTTTAATAGGAGGAGGTGGAATTCGGCTTTGAGCTTCCTAAGCAATAGGTGACTATGTGAGGGGAGAGGACAGATCCCTTATTTAATACTTCTGAAATTGGTAAGAATTTTGTTTGCTTGTTTATTTAATGAAAATGCAAGCACTTAGGTCTGATCGACCTCACGATATCATCCCCATTTCCCATCAGGCTACGAAGTTTTTGTAACTCTAAACAAGCTTTACTTAACTTCTGGTGTTATTGATGAATGCACCAACCATCCACAAGACACAATCATTTAATTATTTTTGGCAAAATGTATGGATTCTGCAATGGAAGGGATAGTAAGAGTTTAGCTTTCTAACTTCGATGCTCACAAGCCAATGCAAGTACTAACTTCTTAATTATTCTTATGACTGATTCGACCCAAGTTCAATGGAGAGCAATGATTAGTGTAGTGTCGGGCGGTTTCTTACGACTACCTTACTAAAATGTTTGCTGTGGATTTAATTAAGCTGTAGTTTGCATCACAGCCTCACTTCGTAGTCAAATAATGGACCACTTCATTTTAAGTCCTCAAGGGACGCATTACCTGCATCGGATAAAAGAGCATCCCTACATGCTCATAATTTCACCTTTGAATAAAACAGCACTGCTATCATCAGAGATACTGTCATGCTGCAGATGGACATGATATTAGAGTAGCTTAAACAAAACCCATTGCGATGGATCACGAATGACCCGCATGCTTAACTCTGCAGAGGCAATAATTTCAAGGCGTTCGTGTCAACGGAGTTTTGTAAGCTGTCAGGTGCCAGTTATCCAATTTTTTTGCGAACGAAACGAAATCAATCTCACGAGCAGCTTTTTTATTCCAAACTTCGTATTACATTCCTTGACTCAAGAAAATGAAGTAATTTGGGTGATCATCGCATTCTGGTGAATCGGGAAAAGTCATGCTTGCCTAATTTAGCATCAAAGCATCAAAGCATGACAAAATTTGTTTAAAGAATTACAAGGAAGCTTAATTTTACTTCCCTTTTGGTGACCGGAAGTAAAACGCTCAAGCAAATGGAGTTGGGCGAAACCCTCCACTGGTCTAATTTTCAATTTCCAAATCTCGCATGCCTCGTTACTTCTTCCTGAGATGATCGCAGGATATTTCGCAGATATGCAGAGAAACATCCAATGAATCTCTTACATGGTTCATAAAATTCTCCATGTAATTAACTTTCCGTATTTCCCATTACAGTCAAAGAATGAGCAGAAATGTTTTTCCGTCTGTTTTCTCAAAGCCCTCAGTTCATTGATAAAGTGAAACTTTGCCAGAATAAAGCAGCACCATACCGTGTAAAGCCCCTCGAAAATTGCGTTTTTACGTCCAAATTTGAATGGTAGTTGGGAGCCTAAAACTACCGTTATTGGTGCCCTGTACGGAAGAGGAGGTGTAAACGGTTTTACACTAACTTTTTCAATTAACTATCAGATACCTGTTTTAGTTTTCCTTGACTATTCTATGAATAACTTTCTGAATTCCTTGCAACGCTTCGTGATGGAAGCATTTGAAGGTAACTGTAAAAGGCCACATCTAACTGATAGCGTAAATACATTGCGCGATTGGCCATTCACCGACTGAAACCGATCTTTCCATTGTTTTTTTCAAAATCATCCAGCTTGCAGCGGAAGCAAGTTCCATGGTAAAAGTGCAACAATTCAACCATAGTGCACTTTAAAGGGGTGGAGGAAATGGAGCCTCGCTAAAGGAAGAGCAAGAGGGAGCTAATGGGGATCAGCACCAACCTATTCCAATTATGCATTAAGATCCCAACTTAAACCATAATCACTAGGTTCACTTCTCAACATCCACTTTAAGGGGGATTAGGGGCAAATCAAGCACCCAAAATGCAAATTAAGGCATAAACTAAAGAATTAGGTGGAATAGATTTGACAATGTAAAATGCAGAATAAACTTTTTGATTTAATGAGTAGATGATCATTAATATCAACTTGCTTTTAAAAAATAACAAGAATGTTGCATTGATAGCTGCAGTTTACTTTGTCCAAACCATTGGCTGTCACTTGTCAAAGTCACTGACAGGCAAAAGGAATCTTATTTTGAGAAGTGTAAGCAAACTAATTTCTCATTAAAAAAATTATTAAAAGGTTTCATTGCCATAATCTTCAATGGTTTTCTTGAAATTTACCACATTTGTATTCAAGACGTGGCTGGGTCATATGCGCCCACCTTTACGTGAAATAGTTTCGTTTTCGGGCAATTCACACTCATCTCTCAGCTTTGGTTGATGAGAAGAATTCCGTGCCAAAGTACGGTAAGCACGGCTTGATATTTCCTTCCTCACCTCCCTTGCTAGGCATGCACTTTTCAGTAATCCCTCTAGGAACCATTTGAATGCTTGCAACCCTCCAAATGATTGATTGAACGATTATCCCAAAAAGTATCCTACAATGCGACACCGGGCCGTGTCTCTATCCATCAATCCGGATGGAATATCTAACAAAACCATCCCTCAAGATACAGTGCAAGCGGTCTTTTCTGACGCCAGAATTGGGAAGAGGAATCAGATCAGACCTATGGAGTTGCAAGTACATAACTTTTAAGGAAAATTTTTGATGTGGACGGAAAATTAACCCTACCCCTTGCTAGCACTTAATAAGTATGAGTCGGTTTTACATAATAGCATAGAAAAGCGCTCCTAACCACATCCGCAAATATGATCAAGTACACCAAATTTAAGGATTACTTAGTGCTAGCATGCAGGAAAGCTAAGGCTGGGACACAGTCACATTATGTTAGCATTTGAATCGTGGGTATAAATGCACAGCTAAAGTAAGTGCACATTTATTGCAAGTCACTCCCTTCAAAATTCATCTCCAGCGCTTCGTATGGTCACTGTTCTCCCTTGAGAGTCACAAGCCTGTTTGTAAGTGACAATCAACAAAAGCGATGCGATGAGATCGCTACTCATTCCAATGGTAATCTAACTCAAAATTTTGAAAATGTCTCCCTTGGGAAAGCAACCGTACTTTGAAATGGACCCAATTTTATGGTGGTAATGACGACTGAGCAGTGGTCTACAATGGAATATCCTAAAAGGTGGATGTTTTTATGGTAAAATTTGCCCTAAAGCGACCTGGGGAGGGGGACTTTATACCTCAGGCCAATTTTGGCAAGACAAAAAGCTATTCTTTGCACCTCTGGTCTTTGTCACTTTCCACCATTCACGTTTTAAATGCTTATTGCAAAAGGTCATTTAAGGAAGGAATCTCCCTGAGGATGGTTCGGTTACGCTCCCGAGCGGTAGACAATACTTATTTTTAAGTAAAGTGCAATCCATGATAGCAACTCACAGTAAATAATAACGTTTCTCATAAGCGGCATAATAAAATGTTTGAAAGTGCCCTTATTCACGCCGTACTGTCCTATCGAAGTTAAAATTACTCTGCACTTTTAATTTTATACCTCGGTGCTTTGCGACCTGAACATCTTGATACGGCATAACAGAAGGATGTATCTGCAGTCGGGTTTCTGATTCCACGACTATACAAGTGATAAAGATCATTTAAAAATTCCTGCTTTGCTTTAATGTTAGGTGCTTCGTGTTCAGTAATTAAGTGTCCCTAGGTGATGTAAGGCGTGTGAATCTAAAAGTGAATTTGCTAAACTTGCGTAGCAGAGGATCATGCTACCGGTAAGGTTGCCATGCCTCAGAACACTGGGAAGGCCAGCGTTGTTAAACACAAAACAGAAAATGTTCCTATGTTCTTGAGCTCCGTTTCTATTCCTCTATTTTTACCACAATGAGACGGCCAAATAAGACAATATGAATCTTAAATCATAAAGCAGACGACATCCGATTCCGCAGATTTGTCTGGCTTTTGGAGTTACGGTCCTTTTGTAAACTGCACTTCTGGGGTGTATTTGCCTTGCAATGCTCCTGTAGCTTCTCCCGGGTAAAATTTTTAATATAAAGCCATTTAATTAAGGTACCTTCTTAAAGCTATGTTTTGATTTTACTCTCCGGTTTAAGTGTGCTGTAAGACCTTCCTACCTGAGTTGTCATTAATGGCTTGTGGTTTTAAACGGTTTCAAATATTTATAAAGCATTTTCTCCATAACGACATTACTTAAGGTCGTTTCAATTACCTCAAATCTGCTTCTGCTCTGGTTGTCTTTGGACACACTGCTGAATACGAAGGTAGTGTACTTGCTCAAAGTCGGCACTATCTTGACAACCTTTCTGCTGTGGGTCGCTGCATATTCAGAAATTTACATCTATCTTCCTTCTGCAAGTTACAAATGGTAAAATCCAGCAGTTGTGACCAGAGTTATTGTTCATTTGGAGTAGGGTTGGTCACCCCCGTGTCTCTTTCCAAAAACATCATTACACGAACAGGTCTGGAAGATGCCATACCATAAAGTTGAGGAATTGGTGGTAAACTATTAGCACTGTAAAGCCTAAGTGTGCTATTTGTAATCAAGGATAAAAGCAACCGTTTAAGTTTTTGTTTGCATGAAGATTGATTTTTTGCTTGATTTTTATATAGGATGTGTTTTTCCACTGACACGAATGGAGGAAGAGGATGGGAGGAACGAAGGCGACTTTATACCGATCGTGAGTATCTGGAAAATCGAGGATCCTAAGGATCTGGCAAATAAGACACAGCTGCAGAAAACTCTCTTTGCCCTTCGATTCAACGGACGAATTACCTGTGAAGCGGAATCTTGTGGTAGGTTACCTCCCACCTCTTGTTGCCCTCTCTTAGTCAAAATAAGTTCAATCGTACCGGTCGAGTCTAGTGATTTTACAAACGATCTATTGGCACTGCATTCACAGTAGGATACGACGGTAACGCCTTCCTTTTATGTGTTGATCTGTGGTTTTATAATAGTAAAGTGGAATTGCGCTAACTTGTTCGCTGCCCTTTGTGAGGACTGCACTAGAAAGATTTTAAGAATGCTATGCAATAAGGTGAAACAAAAAGTTGTTTTCTTCTCTTCCATTCAGGCGCAGAGGTGAAAAAAAGCAGAAGGAGATTGGAGTTTCAATACTTGGAAAACACATGACATGATGACATTAAAGCCACGGGCAATCCAAATTTTGGCGATGAGAATCGCATTTTACATGTTAGACGTCACCTATTCTAAAATTAATGCAAGGCCATAGTTATGAGCATAAAGCTGTATATTTTACTGGTTTGGTTAACTATTATAGCAAGGTGCGCTGCATTGACGAGTGCCATTTACTTTATGGAGCTTAGCCACCCACTATTCAATGCACGGAAATCTCCTTTCACCCGCGTAATTTTACACTATATCTTAAATGAACAAAAAACTTGCTTTTGGTCAAGACTACGTAAATAAATAAACAACTTTGGGGAGACGCATGGTTAGGCCTGGGGACTGCTGGCACCTTTGGAAAAAAGCCGTAATTTATTGCCTTTTGACCTTTGCCTGCCACAATCAAAGAACACTATTTTCGAAGCGAAAAGAACGTCAGCGGAATTTTTTTTTGATTAGAGCATTAAGTAGTCCTGAGACATCACTTTCCCTTGGAAGTGGTAGTTTTATCTGTCGGTGCTTCAATTCACTTAGGCCTTTAACATTTGGGAGTGTTCATAGTGTTTATTTGAGGTTGTCTAAGCATCCGCCCTTTAATGATTCACCAAGACACACAATTTATCTTTTTTATTTTAGGTAGGTAAAGTTTCTATATGGTAGCTATAAGCCAATGAGATCTTCAAGAATGCGTTTCATTTAGCGACTAGACCTTGCTGAAATCGTCTGAGGACAAGGAAAAGTTAGGGAGTAATATTACTCATGGGACCTTTGAATTCACTAAGTGAAATTCCGCCACGTAGGTGTTTTGTTATCGTTTACCCTTACCGGTCGAAGTGGTCGCAATCGTGTTTGCCCAGACTTCACTAGTGCCTAAAATGAAGGGACCTGCTCCGCACTTTTGGGTCGAATGTGAACCAACAGCTGTTCAAATATACAACTGTCGAAATTGGCAATAGGCTCGATGCAGTTATCCCTAAATTATTGTTTACAATTTACTTAAGTCGGTGTAATGTTGCAAATGTAATACGGTGATCTTATCAAATGCACACCGAGGGTTGCGTCTTCGCTATTCTCGCAGTCTGGCTTTTGGCATCTTGGATTTTTCTTGAAATAAGAGCTCAATTGGTTTTACTAGTTGGCGCAACATTGCGTTTATGCCCTCCAAAAGTTGTCCGTTTGGCACAATCCAGACGCACTGAAGTGGTACGACATGAGTGGATTGGAGGATCCAGTACAGCACAGTCGAAATCGGTCACATTAAGTGACTCACCTATGCTTCTAATTTTTGTGCGCTTAGCTTCGAATTACTAAAAAACCTCTTCCACGTCTAGCATTTGGTTAGGCTTGACCAGTGACTAGGACGCATATTTCCATCCACTTAGGCTGTAATGCGCTCTTTCCATGTACCCCAATCATTCAAAAGCTCCTCTCCTTCCAATTGCTCAATGCCAACAAAAATGTGGGAAAAGCCGATCAAAGGGGATTACTACTAATTATCTAGCAAAACTAAAGGACTTCGCTTGGATTGTTCCATGCACTCCACAGCATGACTAGAATCATTTTACTTCCAAAAGGCGTCAAATTTATCTCCACCTTTAGAGTATTATAGTGACAAATCATACCTTGATCAATGCTAACGATCATGTGACAGATCCCGTTTCATTGAGCTTCTCTTTTAATGCTCTCAAGTGAATTCATCAACATCTAAACCGTAGGTTTGGATCTGTCTGCATTTAACAGACAAAAATTTTTTGTGTAGTGGAAAACTAATAGCGCTGTGAATGAAAGATTTGGTAAGTATAGTGAACTAAAGGGCAACTTATATAGCTGAATAACAAGGCCTTTTTTATGGTGAATTTAAAGCCATCACCAAATGCACAAAAGTAAGACCACTCAAACTAATTCGCAAATTTTATTTTGGCACCAATTTTGCAACGGTGAATAAAGTCCAGAATTAATCTTTCTGGTTTCTGGTTTTCAGCCTCTGTAATGATCTGTAGTTAGTAGTGATATGCATTGATATCGTGAGAGCTTTCGAAGGTTGCGCAATGACCCGCTTTGTTTTATGGCCCAGACAAATACAATTCTAGTGTGATGGCAGAAGTAAGTAGTGATTTTTTTTGTAGGCCACAAAATAAACACTTTTCATGAAACCAGCTAAAACGACTTTCAACTGATTCCCTTAATTTTGCATGGCAAAGCTTCGACTATTCAAAGTAAATGTTAAAAATGAGTAGACCAATATAGTAATCTGTGTAGGCATGGTCGGTGCATCGAAATAAGGATGACTGATATAAAAGAGTTGCAGCAAGTCTCAAGTCAAGCCTGGATAGTTTAAAGAAGACAGGATGTATCAACTACTACTGAATCACTGACTCGTTTGCTTCCGTCCGTGGATACGTGCATGCTCTGGACGATTCGCTTCGGATACAGAGTTAACACATGTAAGACGGTACCTGCTTCTTTTGCGACAGTGATGGCACCCCAACTCTTGATTGCATAAAAGGCTCTGCAGCTAAATGCTACACTAATCGTAGGAGACGGTAACAGTATATGACAGGTTAGCAAAGTTTAAACTACGGCAAGCACAACTTTTACCAGAGGGTGGGTTTCCTGGTATGACCTGCATGAAATTGTAAATTCCGGCATCCTATTGTGCACAAATATCTGATTCTGATAATCAGTCATAGCGGTGAGCGACTTCTATTTTTATGTGATCAAAAATGGAAAGTAAAGGACCTTATTTTTGAAAACACTTTTTCTAGGTGTTGATTTTTTACGCCGACTTTGCATACCTATACCAAGTTTGAATGCTTTAAAAATCCAAATTGTAGTGCCAGAATTTCCTGGTGAGCATTCAAGACCACAAAATAAAAACACAGCAACCGCTGGACACATTATTCCAATATCATGGTCACGCGGTAATCGTCAAATGCCACTGATAGGAGTAATGTTCCTGGAGCCAGAGACTCGACTTCTGACCGTGATTTGGACGAACACTACAATTTAATGTAGCCGAAGCTAAGATCCCTGAGACCGTAATGAGCTGAAAATCTAATGTGTTGTTGTGTCACGATCGTTCCCAGCTCTGTTTACGGCCCCGTTATAGCATGTTAAAGGGGCTCAAAGGGCCTGACCTTTAAAATTCAAAAGAATAAGAAGAGCATCTCTTGCAGCTTTTGCATGAGCAATGCAGATGACGCATCAATAATGAATAAGTCAAGGAGAGGGTTATTTGGTTTTGCAAAAAAATTATTACAATTCGGTCTTGAGTGGGTTTTAGCCTGTCACTAGGGTCAACTTCGATTAAAATCCATTTCTTTGTCCCTCCCTTTAAAATTGCAGGTCGTTTAGTATTAACACCTCATTGCTCTGATGAGAGATATTGGGAACTGAAAAGATTACGAAAATATTTGTCGAGGTAAATGTTAACATTTTAGTGACGAAGAGTCTACTCTCGATAAAATAATCGGACTCGGTACCTCATTTTTTTAACATTCTAAATAAAAGTCTGGATAACTCATTTTACAAATTAAACGCAAGTGCTTCAGTTTAGTTAAAGCATATATAATTAGATCTTGATTACCAATTCACCAGTCTTCACGCTGTATTGGTGCGTTCGGCAACTCATTCTAATTCAACAAGTCCTTTTCCATGTGGAAATTTCGACCAGCATTCATCAAAAGCATTTTCAGAGAAAATTTCTACGCCCTTACTTTGATTAAATCGCATACTCACTTACGTGAATGTGGGTTTTAAACGAACGGCCTGACAACATTACACATGATAAAAGCAATTTTTAATTAGATGATGGGTCGTCCGGGTGGGTAATGCGTAAAGACATTTAAAATACACTTATAAATGAAATAACTAGCACTCTGTTTCATTTGTGTTTTTGCGTAACACTTTTTAGTCTTTCGATTCCATAACTTTAGTTTTAATTAAAACTGGTGTTATATAGGATCAACCTACATGTCCCTAGTGCCCTTTGGGACACTTGGAGCATCTTTCAGCGAGTTGATTACCACAATACAAATGGAAACTTACCAATAAATCTGAAATGTGTTTTAGAGCTCCATTGATGTTAACTACCCTTATAATGGAAGCATTCTCAAGAAAAGAATATCTCAAGCCTCAGTTTGAAATCACAAATTGGCAAAATCAACTAATAACAAGCACCATACATGTGTGACGCTACATCACAAATGCACTGAGCTGACAGTAAAAATTGTATTTACACAGGCTTTAGTCATAAGTAAATTAGAAAATTTTATAAAACCGCCTTTTCCAAAGGGAGCTTGCAGCAACTTTTCTTATATTTGAATCAATAATTCACTGGCAGGTGAGGTCCTAGTGGTGTTGGTGAACGAGGAAGGCGAGGAGAGCATCTGCTCGAGCATCGACACGGACCTAGTGTCTGTGCTGGATCGCTACACAATCCAGTGCCACAACAACGTCACCGCCTCCGATGCGGTGGCAATCAAGCTGGTCCCCTCGGCAAAAGTATCTATAGCCCCCAAACTTCAAATCACCAGCGGTCATGCACGCTTCATCCTCACCTACAGCGAGGAGTCGCGAAACATCTCTACTCAGTCCATTCCTCCTGAAGAGTCCTTTGACTGGTCTTCCGAGCCATCGTCCACTGGTAATGTAAATTTAGAAAATCAGACAGTTGCAAATATGCTGTTTGGGTGTATCGTACAAAAGACCCAAGAAATCAGCAATGATACATCTAAACGAGCGATAAAACGCTTTTCTTAGGTTTCATGATGTTAAAATCTGCTCAGATAATGGCAAATGGAAATTAGCCATTTCACTTCTCCGGTGGGTTCGTTCCTAAGACAACCCCTCTTATCATCTACTGGTATATCGAACGGAGGTCGTTGTGGCACTGAAGGTGCCCTGGGACCACATTGGCAATGGCAGCTATATAACAAGTGCAGTTTATCGTTGAATTTATTGATATTAACGAATTTAGCCCTCCGGATCATCCTCTAAGATGAACAGCGATTCCACTTTGAAGTAATTTTTCTACAAATCCTCAATGGAAGCAGCTGCATTGTTTTGAGACGGTAAGAGATGCTGAACAATCTTGAAAGAGATCTTAAAGTAAGTTTTGCCGAGGTTTTAGAGTGGCTGGCAGACCAATAGTGTAGGTGGTAATCCTAGTGGACACTGTCTGAAAAGGTCCAGTTATTCAGGCAAATAGCTCAAACAAGTATCATCTCCCTCTGCTGCTCCCCGTAGTCTGTTTCCTTATGTCCAAATCGTAAGCACCAGCGAGATGGCGACAAAAATACCATGTCGAGAGAGCTCCTTAAATAGCATTGTGCGAGTACGTGTTATTTAGTTTATGAGAACTCGGCTAACGTGCTGCCCAAGTTATCTCCAGATCCGCTGTGAGGTTCCCTTACCTAGAACCAGCTACATTATAGTCGGACGAAGAAACCCGAGGGTTGAATAGAATCTTCCTTATCATCACTGTGAGGACATAGTTGCACTTGTGTTTTTAGTTTAAAAAGTGTGTCGTTTTGTAAAACAGCAGTTTACCTCCAAAGTTCATACGGTTTTTACGCACAACCTTAAGCCACAGTAGAAAACTTCTTACATTGTTGTGGTTTCCCAAACAACTACTGTTACACAAACTCTAGTGTAATCCCTTGCCAGAAAGACGCGAAATTGCACCCACTTCTTCTATTGCACAACACTTTTTCAGAAAGTATACAAACTAGCAATATTCACTTCTGTTTCTACCAATCTCAGCCTTATTTTCCACCTATCTGCATTACGCGTCACTTAAGGAAATCGCATCGTTAAGGTAATGAGGGAGGTAAGGGTGAAGGTGAGTCAGTACCTCCCATCCTAGGGCACACATTTTCCCACGGGTAAGTTTTGCGGTTAACCATGAGGTCTTGCGTTGCCTTGGGCGACTTCATCCTGACTGATCAGCTAGTACTGGTTGGTTCTAGAGAAAGCGTTTTCTGTCATGCCTTCGAGGTGATATAAGCCGTAATAGTTTGATCCTAAGAGGTTAAACAATTTAGGTCGAAAAATTTTTCCTTCGCAGTTTACCAGAGCATTGATTTGAAAATAGAGTAATGCATGGCTCCGGAAGTAGTGGGTCTCTGGTGCATAACTAATAATATGGGAAGAACAAATTGAGGCTTCACAGTAGCTTAAGGAGTGCCCATTTGTGTGCATTGTACATCAAGCCATTGCGCGTTCTATTCAGTTGTTGTGAGCATTACCATCAGAACCATGCATTGTTGCTTCCAAAAGAGGTAAAATAGCAGCAGCGTGATGCCTTAGTGACATTGGATTTCCTGGAACTGCTATAGTACTCCCCTTTAAAAGCATACTACTGAAGAATGAAGCACCTAAAAAGGCAAAATTCGGCCAGTTTAGACTGTGTGTTGTTACCGAATCATGCATTTAGATCTGTACTCTACATTATCAATCCCTTCATGTTTCAGCTATTCCCGACGTCGAGTATAGTATCTTTACAAGCAAAAACGCAAATGATCAATTGAAGACTTTCGATTTATCAACGGAATCAACATATGAAAACAGGGCAAGCATTAATATGCCTTCTGAAACTTTATTGTCCACCACCGTAGAGGAAAAATCGTCCATTCCATTTGAATCGACTGAATTCAGAAATGAAGATTTATCCACTGCTGCAGTCTTTACAAAATCAGAAGGAATTCGAAAATCCGCGGATTCAACAGTATCCGGTATGTCTATCAGTGGGGCTGACGAAGGCTTATTCCAGTTAAGTGAATCACCACTGGACTCGAATATAAGTCCTCAGCCCAATTTAGTTACTTCAACTTCAACTTCAACTTCAACTTTAAGTCAATCAAGAATAGCCTTGAAAACTAAAGAAGTCCAACCTCACAATCCTCCTCAGAATGATGCAGAAGTTTTACCCCAAGAAGCGCAAAATGTATCAAAAGAGACAAAAGTGAACGGAACGGTTTTGAATCTTCTAACTGCCGGCAGTGGTGTCTTGTCAACTACCAACTTGGTGATGATCATTGTCATTATCTCCATCGTCGTCCTTATCGCCATTACTGCCGCAGTTTGGTTTTTCTGTGTCCATGGCAAATGAGACAATAGTGATTTCAATTTTTTAGACCTCCAAACAACTTGTGATGAACAAGTGACTATAGCACTCATGTAGATACACTCGATTCTGACTTTTGAGTTGATATTTCTGTATTCCTTTTCAGTGCATAAATGACATATACATCACCTTCTGCCCTTGTGGCTGTGTTTGGTAACTCTATGGCTAACAAGGTTATGATTTTTAAACTTTTATACATTAAAATACAAGAACTCGCTTGGAGTTGAACTGCTTAATACCTATCGAGTCTAGGCCTTAGAAGGTCTTCCAGCAGCGCGAAGAGGCCAATGTCAGGCCAATATTCTTGCTTCAAATGTAGAAAAGTTTCTGAAACAAATAAATCAGTTAAGGATCAAGTAACCCTATAGTTTGAATGCCCAAACACCCTAGGCTCTCTTGCTTAACCTGGCCACGTCATCAAATTTAAGATAGGGAATGCTCCCTCCCTCCTGTGCATACTTAAAGCCGGGTCTGGGGGTGCATCCAGTTGGCTACAACAGCCAAACTCCTTTAAGAATTGGCCTCCTTGGAAGAAGTATTTACTGTCCTAAGTCTCGTTGGCCCAACACTTCATCTGTCGGTGCCTCAAGTTCCTTTTGCCGCCTAGTTGACGTAATGGTTAAAAGAATTTGTACACTTTAAGGTTAACGCTTTGTAATTTGGCAGACAAATAATCATTGAGCGAATGTGAAGACAAAACAGTGTCTAGAGTTTTTTGGTTCGCCTTCTAAATAGTCATGGGGCAGGACATGAAGGCACCAAAATCTAACAAATTCTGACAAACTGAATCAGAAGTTGTGCAAGATGAGTGAGAAGTATTGCTTCACTTAAACCTTCAAAACGGTACGTCAGCTCCTTGATTTTTGCTCCACAGTGCGTCTCAGTCACCTATGCAACAACGAACGTCCAAAACTTTGGAATTGGAGCCTGATTTTTATATCAAAAATTAAGACAAACGCGGATAATTTAGTAGAGAGAACTCAAGACTCTCAAAGAAACTGATTTCGTTCGAACGGTACGGCATCCTTCTGTTCGGTCTTCAAGGAACCCAGGTGAGATATTTAGACCATAAAATTACATTTATTTTATAAATATGATTTTTTTGGCGAAACGGTCTTCTCAGATGACTAATTAAAACGAAAGGAACAATGACACCTGACCTTTGACCTTTCAATGGTAGACTGTTATGGAAATAGGCAGGACCTAAAAAACACCCCCAAACTTGCGCTGACGCGCCTTCATGGCAGAAAGGATGTTAACAACAGTCAATGCGCAAACTATAGAATTAGTGCTTGGCAAAGTGGAATTTTTTTCTTCTTAGCAATCTAAGTCTAGATTTGCGGGTTTTTGAACTGAAAAAAGAACTGTGAATTTTGGCCCTAAAGCAGTAAATTAACTTTTCTGCTCCATTATTAAGGGTAATCTCCCTAATCTCTTCCCCGGAAGCGACTGATCCTTGTCAACTGACTCAATTCCTGTGAAAAGGAGGACAATCACGGTTTCGCCCATCTATTCCGTGATGGCCTCAACGCTAAGCCGAGCGTCCGCTAATTGAGATCGGCAGTCTAGATACCAAGTTGGAGGCTGCAGTCACTGCACCGTCGTAAATAAGCTGAATCACCTTTAGCGTCAAACATTATAGCAGAAGTTTTTACTTTCAAACATTTTTTGCTGCGGGGAAAATCTTCTCTGAGCTACATATGGTCCAAAGAGTAGCGATTATCCATGGCTCATTTAAAGCTAATTAATTTTTATAATTTCCAAGTTACAATCAAAGCCACCGTGATACTTTCCCATAGTCATCAGACATAGTTTGATTTCCTTTTAAAAGCACTGTCCTTTCTAACTGGATAGGTGGTGTGTTGACTTCTTCTTGTCCCATGCGTGGTGTTAATGGAGCACTCTTACCGGAATAATTAAGTATGGCGAATCCTTCCATATGCTCTCAAGTGGCGTCCACGTAAAGGTTTGACTTATTTACTAGATCTATGGCAGTTAAGGTCGACTGTCTGGTTTTTTAGGATGGTAGGCGGAAAAAAAAATTGAAATAAATTGGAGCTAAACCAATTTTTCTTTCACACACCCATGCTGACAAAGTGCCGCTGAATCTTGTAAAGTTTAGTCAAGGTGAAAGCATTGATATCATGCTGATTGGTTTGGCTGGATATTGAGAAGTTCCAAATCCTTTTTTTTCTCTCAAGATGCACACATACCTAGCAGCTAAACCGCTGTCCAAGACAATCAGCAAGAACGGACATTTTTGGTGAGTGATGAGTGAGGAAAATGATGTTTAGAAGTGTGCAATCATCCCTTCACTACAATAGAGGTGTCAACGTCAGTTCATTTGAACGTCGAAAGATTGTTTTCCAAAAGTCATGTTTGGCACATTCAAATATTCTTATCCACTGGTCAATTGGAACAATGTCAAGAAAGATTTGCAGGGTTTAAGCGCGAGATGCTGCCCAACTTTGCTTTACACCGATAAAATGGTTTCATTTTTTTCTTCTGCCTTGATCACAAAGTCACTGCAGCCAATGCTGATGGTATCGTTCTCCTAAGTAATGGAGGTCAAGCAGAACCCCCCTCAAGTTGATAGCATCAGCAATTCCACCGCATTTTACTTTCCCAAGTGTATGGGCAAGACTGCCAAAGTGCCTTTTCTTCACTCAATTTAAGTAAAGGCGAAACGATGGGATTAGTGAGGCAAAGCAAGATCAAAGTCCAATCATTCAGTCACTTCATGCCATTTTTGTCACCTTTAGTTTACACAGATTAGCTCTTTAATTTTCTTCTCCAACTCAGACACTGCTTAAGTGAAATGTGCACCTAAATCTTAATAGAAGTGATCACAAGGAAGGCTGATGACTCGGTTGCAGCCTCCAGACTGTCTATCATTACAAGGGGAAATGAGAATTTGCAAAATGTTCTCTAAATCGCAAATTCATACTTTGCTTCAATCAGCAATGCACAGAGATAACAGCGCAAGAATTCTAACTTCAAAACCTATTCAGAGAGACTTTTTGGGATTAGCACTCGGGAGATAAATCACTCACCAAGTCGGTTATCAAATTCGATTAAATCTAGTCTTCATTGACTTATTTGTGGGGATACGTTTAAGAAAATTATCTTAAATTGAACCCATTTTAGCTGATTCCTTCTTACAACCAGTGTCGCTGAGGGAGTTTTCTATTTCTAGAATTTTTAGGTAAAGTTAATCAAACTACACTTGTGACTTCACTTCCTGCGCATCTCCGACTTTTCGTCAAGATGATGCCTCGAGGTTTTCCCAAAGCACATCAGTGTAACTTACAAGAGAACTGGAATGCAATGAGCATGGCCAGAAGGACATGCCATCAAGACGGCGTCAAGACGATTTCGCAGTTTCTGTGCCTTTGGGAGCCTTGACTAAATCATGGCTTATTGGTCCCCATAAAAAAACTGCTGATTTGTTTTGCCTATTGGAGAATACCACACCTGTCATGCAGTGGTCCTTCGGTGACCTCGGTAGCGTTAGGTCCAAAGGCAGATTTCCGAATTGTACGTGAAATTGATGACTAACACTGTTTGCCTTCTATAATTGATCCGTGGCAGTTTCACCTAGAGTTATCAAAAACTTTAAAACCAACGGCCTGGCATAAATTTTAATGCCAGAGAGTCTATTTTTCATTTGGGTCACAAAAAAACCATGAAATTATGTTTAAGTGTTGAGGCCGTTCCCATTTTGAGGTTCTGGAAGCCTTTAATTTGGTCTTTTTGAAATTCTTTCCTTTCGTGTTACATTTCTAACATTCTGGAACCATTCAAATTCTACGGTTCCATAGTTTCATTCTTCCCTGGCCAATATTTTTTTAAGGAAATCTTCCATGCGCATTGATGGATCTCGAGTCTTCAAAGTCAAGGAGACACGCTGGGTGTTTTGGAGACAGGAAAGCAGAGCCCTCCGTTATACGTTGGTTTGATTAAGACTACAATTTGTTAGCAGCAACACAAAGGTTTTCCCTAATGTATTTCTCCCCACATAGTCCACTTGTTGCACCATCTGAGACAGTGAGCTGTAAAAGCGGGATGAGAAACAAGAATGAGAATAAAATTGCCTTGACGAATCATATGAAAATTGCAACTCTAATGGATAAGTGGATGAAAATTGCCGGAAGGTAAAGCGAAACAAAACTGCCTACTGGGAAAAAAGGTATCACAAGCTTGAAAGGTTTTTTTTGGCGGAAAACTGGATAGAAAAGCGCCTCGCCTACTGCGGTATGAAAAAGGCGTAGCTACATCACAAAAATGTTCCCTTTCATCTTCAGGAGGGTTCAGTCATGCCATTCACCAATTCATTTACTTGGTTAACCAATCAGAAGTGCTTTGTAAAATATTTTTAAACATAAGAGCAAAGGATCTTCACTAATGGGGACAATAAAATTCCTAATGTCAGAGGCCAACAAAGTTTCATTGCTGCAGATGAGCTTGTTGATAAAGCAAGCATTCCATTAAATTTTAGCTTGGACGAGCTAGAGGAGCCGCAGTCACTAAAAATTATAACTTTTTGCTTTTTAACAGTCTTGCTTAAACACATGATCATACTTTTACTATCAGCCCTAAGTTCTTGGGTTGTGAGAACAAATGGAGATAAAAGCTGGTATGTCAGATGCCCATGCCTTTATGCAGCCACTAGTCTCTTTCCATTTGAATATTGTCTACAGCACTTGTTGTAGCCCCTCTACCACTTTACGCATTACGAGGTGGTCGAGTAATTCACAGGCACTGTAGAGGCAGTGATGAGTGTCTATCATTGATTTCAAATCAAGGGGTAAACGCATTGGATCTCAGGGTAAATAAGGGTCCTCCTGTGTATCGATGAGAACAGAGTCAGGTCCTCTTTGCAAACTACACTGTAGGGCTACGCAGGTAAAGGCGATGCTACGTATCTAGCATAGTTCATGGGATGCCTAAGAGGGGAACGCTTTTGTAAAACTCATGCCTTTAAGTAGCCTCATGTGTCTTCATTTCGTACCTAGAAGTTGCTTTCAGGTTTTGAGACAACATTGAAGACCATAAAACCGCAAATCGAAAGCCTTCGTTTTAGGCTAATGACCTGCTGCATAACACACTTGTACAACTCGTTCACATCTACTGTCACCTCAACTCTTCGCGGCCACGATGCCAAAAGAGCAGCCGAGTCCCTCCATTGGCCTCACAGGCCCAGATATTGGCAATAAGTCTTCTCATCGCCACGGCTTATATATTTGGTACCCAAGCAAATGGATCAGAAGAGTCACTCTTCCGAAATGATCACCAGCCGCTACCACTAATATGAAGCCTGAAGATGTTGTGAGATGCGTACTTCTAGTCAGAACTGATGGATAAATATGCAAAAGGGCTGTTAATCCATTGACAGGAATGGCCTCAGTAAAAGATCGTGCAATCTGGACGATTACCGACCCTTTGACGTCGGAAGATTCCATGCACATGGGCATACAACTTAATCGGATATCGTTGTGTTACCGTTATATAAGTAACAATGCCTCAAGTATGCATAAATATTTATCTTGCAGCTATTTGGGTCCAGTAGGGCACTCATCAAGCCTTATCTAGGTATATTCTCAGGGGACACTCAGTAATGCCAAGGGCTCTTCAATTAAGGCAATTAATTTTGAGGAAAAGTGGATCCAATTTAATTCTCATTTTAAACCGCCATTCGAAGTGAAGATGTGGTCCTGTCCGAAAAATTTCCTGTTGAAAAAGCGTACTAACTAAGGGAGCATAGCTTGCCTTTCCAAGTGGACGGATAAGTGATATGGATACCACCGGAATAGTCGGTGGGAATTAAGCTTTGAGTCCCAGCGGTTAGGCATTCATTGCAAAAGATCTAAGCTCTTCTGACCACTAAAATGTGCTATAATGGTACAACTATTTATCCCAAGGTGATTCGGTTAACCTAGGTTATGACCTCTAATCTGTCGAAATGGAAGGCACATATTTTGTTTAAAATTACTTAGAGAGGTGAATTCTCGAGCAAAAACGAAAACAAAATTGGAGCCGGCAATTCGCGTCAGCTGAAATGGGTTCTCGTGTGCAATAGTCAAAGCCAAATGTCAGATAATCAAACTCGTTTCAGAGCGGTATTTGTTGTCATTTCAACAGGATGTGGTTGATGCTGAAGAAAAAGTATTTCAAATTTATGCTTCTACAGTAATTTGCCTGTCATAAGCAATTTTCCTGGGTATAACCAAAGGTTAGAGCGCAAGGAATAGTTGGGAGGGAAAAATAAACTAAGAACAACAATTTACCAGCCGCAAGACATGTCCCGGTTACCATCATTCACAAAAACCCAAAAAAAGGTGCTGTCCGATTTTCCATTTTTAGTTAGGAAAAAACTACACTTTTGACGCCATAATTCGAAAGTTTAAAAGTTAAAAATTTATGTATGCATGGGAGTTAGCCTTTTCATTCACACCTTGTGAATTGGATGGCGCTCTTTCTCCTTGTTGACTCTCAACAGCCTCGTCTTATTGCCTTCCACAGTGGAGAGGTGTTCTCGCAGAATTGGATTGGGCTGTTTTTTCAGTAGCTGAGGAAAAAGTCCTGCTCGGTCCAGTCCAGATGCCATCATGCAGGAGGGTGGACATCACTGCTTGCGGTAATGAAGCTCCATTCACTTCCTCACGCAAACATCCGTTGCTATCCACACACACACACACAGAAGGAGTCAAGTGCCATACTACGACTGCATATTTGAATTGCGGAAAATATCTCAGGCTAGTCGTACACCTTTCTGCCTGTTTCGTTGCCCAAGCTAAGGTAACTGTCTTAAGTTAAGTGGATACTGCCCAGCATATCAATTAAATATACTCATTTGAATGAACAAAGCAAGAAAAGTGCACCTTCTTATCTCAATGACTAACCTTCCGAAAATATTTGACTTAAATTTACTTCTCACAATGCCAGCTCTTCAATCAAAGATCTTCCTACCCTCTAGGCGTATCAATACAGTCAAATTATTTTTGGTATTCCCAATAGATAGGGTATTTCCTCCCAGCATTTTTTAAAAAAAAACTACCGTCTACTGAATGCATGCCCAAAACAAAAGGCGCATTATTACTACTTTTTCTCCATTATAAAACCACCTAAAAAACTTTTTATAATATTATGGTCCTTATGGAAACGGAGAATAGGGATTCCGTAACGGCTGTTGCAGAATTTGGATGTTCTGGGTAAAAAGCGAAATAAATCAGATGCTAACGGATAAAGGTTTGCATTTTGTTATTAAGTGGGTGTAAAAGAGCTCGTTCTCATGGCTCTACGCTGAATAATAGAAGAATTAGCTTCTGATTCTTGGCTGAAATTATTGTTTAAGCGTCCCGAGACTTCCCCCAAAGGTGACAGAAAGCATTATACCAGGGCAAGGTATGTATTGCCAAGGCACTAGAGGGCTGAGCGACTACTGGCATAACCTGGGCGACCTTCTAACAAAAGAGTGAGTTAAGGAAAAACGGTTAGAGCATTACACTCTACAATCTACTGGCAAAGTACTGCAAAATTTTGCCACTGTTTTAAGACAGCAGAGATTTGAGGTGGTTCTACTCTTTTGCCCTCTTCAGAAATACCTTTTATATCGTTCAAAATGTATTTGCAGCCGAAAGCATGCATTTTGCGGCTTTTATAGTTTGCAGCTTTGTAAGTTTCCCTTGGTCCTTCACGCAGACGTTCCTTTTAATCTCGTAGACTATCAACGATGACTTTTTGAAATGCCTTCGCAGGAATGGGCGAACTGTCACCACCTTGACAGCACATGCACCGCTCCCTTTGGATGTGTTTTCATTTGGGTTAGGTTGTAGAATTTTGTACAAAAATACTATGCCTGTTTATTTTCTTACTGTGGATGCAAAACCTGGCACAAGTGCAGCTGGACCTACTATACCTCCGCCCAAAAACGAATTTAAAAAAGGCGGTTTCTTAATGCAGCATTTATTAGTCCTACACTTTTTAGGAATCCTAATAGTAATTTATTACCACTTAAATTATTCTGATTAAGTATTTTTTGAAATCATGTTCTTTTCGAATGTGTGAACGTTGAGATGGGCACATGCGGCTACGAGTCGCGCCTGCAGGCAATTCGCTATTAACGTGAAACAAACTTGGATGGAATGTCAGGGTGCTAGGATTGCGTCCAAACGCAGAAAGATCGGTCACACTAGGTGGTTGAATATACACCCGAGATGAATTTCTTTTAGGTGTGTTTCTCAACACTCACAACTACTCTTATGCTTCGGATGGCGGAAGTGAGGATACTGCGTATAAAATATGCTGTTTACTTTGTTTCTGATAGTGAACGTCGTAGACCTGGTTGAGATTCTGAATATTACACCCTTTGGTGGGCAAAACAGCATTGGAGGTAATGTCATCTGTTTGAGATTGCAAAAGATTGGATGGTGCATACCTCCTACGATGATAGCGTTTGAAAAGCCATATGTCCAAACGGGACAAAGAAAGGTAGCTGGACAACGGAAATGCTGTTTATTTTCCTCGATGGAGAGTCGCCATAGTTTCATTTAGGGGAAAGGCCGCAGTCCTTTGGAATGGCGTTCGTTTGCCCCTGCCAAAACACGTTGTTGACTGCTAAAACTGCTTATTAGCTGCAGTGAAGTCAACAAAGATGGTTATCAATATAGGAATTCAAATTCTTTTTGAATTCTTCACCTTGTGTAGCAGTGATAACTGCACTTGTTGAAAGAAAATATCCTTTTTCCCTTTTTTTAGTCCTACTTGCTAAACTTGAAGATGAACTTTACTATTTTCCCTGATAATAGGCTGGGAAGGCTCGCTTTCTAAACTGCAGAAGGCGAATCCCTTTCTCAGCATACTTTCTCAGGGACCACTTTTAACATACCTATAATTTATTAATGGTTTATCACAAATTTCGGAGTTTTTTGTGGAACCATGGAAAGGTGAATGAGACGGCACTATGTTCCTGTTCTCATCGCTGACTCTATTCCTGGCTGTGCATAATCCACACGTCAGAGAACTAATCGAGCCGACTTACAAGGGGTGATATTTTCGGTTTTTTTTCATTTTTATCAACAAAAGTATAACACCTGATTTTGAAATTGAACAAGCTACCTACCAACCACATCAAAACCTGACTTCCTTGCATGTTTTCAAAAGTACAACAACGTAGAAGTAGTCCTTCTGATTATTTAATGTAGAGAATCCCCCGAAAGAACTTTAATAAAGCCCTTTCAAAGTACTATCTGTAGTGCCCTGAGACTGCTTTATAGTCAAAAAATGCCCAGTACTCAGGTAGAAGGTGTGTAGGGCCAACTAGGGGCCTACCGACACCCAGCAATGGGCACAACGGGGAAGCCCAAGGTAGCCCATTACCAAACAAGGGTTAAATAAGCAATCAACGTGTTAAACTATTTTGATACTGATAAAGACAACTTCAGCCACTTTGCCTGAAAGTTTGGATTTGACTCAGGAAGTCTTATCAGAAGCTCTCTACTTTTCACAGTTAGCTGAATGCAAGCCATGGGCAACCTGAACAAACTGCCTTGTCCTGTCTTTGAAAAGAAAAAAAATTAGCGTGCACTGCTTGATGAAGATTAATTGAACACCTCTGGTAAAACATTTCTGGTCTGGAATTTGATCCTTTTATCACGTCGTCGGCCATGAGTACAGAAAAAGCCTTGCCATATGGCTTCGGCTGACTCCACTCAAGAGTTTGTTCTTAAATACCGAGGACTTTTTTCAGTCCTGAGCAAGATAAATAAAACAAACCGAATGCTGAATGATAATGCTGCAAGCACTTTTAAGTGCCTCTATTCATAGTTCAGCCCTTCTCACAAAACGCATTAAAGCATTAGAGACTCCAATACAAACAACGCTGGCGAAACAAACGCATTTTGTTTTGACAAAGGATGTCTTACCAAGCTTTAGTAACCATGGCATACTGTAACAGAAGTTCCTCTCATGTATCTCTACCCGCTTCCCAATAAAGAGCTATTCAAAATTCACGATTCAAGCCATTTAGCTTGTCTCCTTGTGCTGCAAGTGAACCAAGCTTGATTCACGGACCCTTTATTCTCCCCAGATTTCATTTGCTATCTTTTGTCTGGAGTTTTTTGTTCGCACTGTTCCTGCTACCATTCAATCAACTCCTCCATGCATCTCAAAAGCCTCCGAGAAAGTCTTGAGTCTCAACACAGGTTAGTTTGCATATTTACTGGTCTGAGAAATTAAGTAACATACAGATTCGTCCCACCAAACCATTTAAGACGAGAATACTTTTCTTTCAGGCTTTTTTGGTCCAGCATCCGGTAGGGGAATGCCCTTTAAGACCTGAGGCAGGGTTCTGGCTGCACGCAGTCTACTTCATTTCGAGAGAAGTGGTCTGCAGACTGGAACCTTATACTGTCTCGATTGAAAATAAGTCTCAACTAGAAGATTTCTTCATAATTCCTTTCCCTCTGGCTAGAACTTGACTATTTCGATAGCTATGTATCGTAAATGCTAGCAGTCGATTGAAAGACTTGGATTTGTAACTCTGATAGTCTATCGGGGCTTATTCCCTCCAGTTGTAAATGAACGCAACGCTTCTCGGTGTTTGAGGAGCTCGGCCAAACTGATGGTGATAAAGCGATCGATTCATACTCCTTTCAGCAAAACCAAAAGAATCTGTCGAAGAAATTGGGTGATATACTTCTTTAAATGATTGTTTTATTTAAAATATATTTCAAGTATACTATCATGGTTTTGCATCCACTTTGCGGGTAGCCACCCTCATTTTCACCACCTGTATCGAAAACACCGAAGAGTCAGAAGACTAACCAGTTTCAAGATTCACTAGTCTACTGAGCACCTAAACAAATGATAGTCGAAAATTCACGGCAAAATGAGTGGAATTGTGTGAGCAGCAGGATATATGATAACATAGTGGCAACTGATGTGGATAATTTTGACTGACAGAGAGGTGAATTAATTGGGGAATTACAGACCTCCCCTTGCGAATGTAGCCTTATCTCATTCATTTGTTTGCGAATAACATAACATAACATAAGCAGAAAATATTGAGATAAAGTACATTTTCAGGGAACAAAATCTTCTCATGTCTGCAGCTTCTAATTTGCTACAAAACTAAACAGAAGGTCTGAGAGACCAGTAGCGATACACCTTGTCACCAGTGGAGAGATCGAATTACTTGTCACCAAAAAACACGCCTCAACAATTAGGTAGAACCGGGATAAATGTCATTCCACTTTGGAAGTTTATAAGTAAACTAGACAGAGGGCTCAAAATTGTTTAAGACTAGTGTTAGTTTCTTCACGCAATAAAGCGACCCAGCATACAGCATTTCAGATCTTATAACCCTCTCATATTACTATGCAAAGTCACTCTATTTAAAGCACGGAAATTAATGCTCTTGGGCATTTGATAAGACCACATTATTTTCGTCCATAACAAAGTGAGAGAGGGACATTTAATGGGGAGATTAAAAGCGTGTGATAATGGGACGTGGTGGTGCAATCCAAAGGTAGACCGACACGCAAACGGCGAGACAAAATAAATTAGACAGTGATGGAAGGGGCTACGAAATGCCAACGTAGTAAGGGAGGAGGAGAAAAGGCCACAGGTGATGTATGCGTGTGTGGCGAGGAAATGCCGTCGAGACGGTTCCGTCGACTGTCATTGGGGCAGAGTGGTAAGGAATACTTACTGGCGATCATGGGCGTTGGTGTTAGCTTTTTGGGCTACAAAGTTATCCTACAACTTTCCTGGAACACACCTTTAAGATTCAAAGCATTCGTAACAGGTATGGCATCAATCTTCTGATATTTTTAGCCGTCTGTTGGGTAAAGCTTCGACAGGGGCGGTGACGTCGTCAACCTCCACTTTGATCTTTTGATAACGCAGTAATGCCTAGCTTCTCAGTCTGTATACAACTATAAATTGGCTCTGAAAGGACAAACAGCATTATTGGAGCCATTCATGGCTGGTGTAGATGCCCATTTTTATAAAGATCTTTGTGATTGATATAAAAGACCACTTTTCCTTATGGAGATGATGTTTTTGTGTGGAATTCAACTAATAAATGATTCTGCCTGCATTTAAGATGAAGAAACGTGGAAAAAGGTGCCATCGGTAAATATTTGCTAGTGGATAGGCAAAACAACCGTCGCCATGCTGCCATTGCAGCGAACCCCTTTGAATGGTGATGATCTCGGAAGCCAACCCCACAGGCCTGTTCTTTCCTGTTGCAAGAAAGAGCTTCGTGGGGTTCAAACCACTGATTGAAGGGATGCGATAGGTTTTGATGACCCTTTTCTATTGGCTTTTATCAGTCCATTTAAGTCGCTGGTTTTTAAAAAGATGAGCGCTGGAATAATTTCCTTGCCATTTGCATCCTTCTTAGCTGGGTCATGAAGTGTGCTTCCAATGCCTTATTTCATTCAGCTCCACTAATTTATTGCCACCTGGGTGGAATCTGAAGACGATAGAAGAAATGGCCATCGATAACCATCGATGGCGCAGTTGTGAGTGAGAAGGCACCGACGACATAATCAGATCTCTTGCCGGGCGATGATTTATGATGCCTTTCATTCTAGAAAAAAAGGATCACCGAAGTGTAGACATTCAAATCTTTGTATTTTAGAAAATGAAGCATCATTTTTAGGTGACTAGCACATTTTCCCATACAAGTGAGGCAAACATTTGTGTCTTAAATCTCTGAAGGGGTTTTTGGTGGAAGCACATTTACTGACTTCACGCAAAAAAGTTGTCTAGACGCATTAAAGCAGTACACACTGATTTTGTCTACTGATAAGCATAATCCATTTGGGTAGGGGATCTCCTGCTATTCAAACCTTTCATGTATTTGTGGGGAAACCATTTGAAGGGTTTCTACCCTCTCTCTGATGTGTGGTTATGTTTATTTGGCGGTAGACTCACCAACAAAGGTTCTGAAACATTAGCCATGTTGTCAACTTCTTTATACTCCGATTTTTTTTCGGTTATTTGACATCCTGAGGAGAGTGGAGGCAATTGAATTCCATAAATAGCATCACTGGAGTAATGTGGAAGTACATTAAGGCTGGAATTACGAAAAATATGGCTGGAAATGTTAAAAAACTGCCTAAGATTGGTAGTCAAACTGGGCAAATGTTTATAGCTCAATTTTTTGCTGGTGGTAGGAACAACGACTACCTTAAAAGGATTTGTTCGCCTCGGAAAGCGCGGTCTGGTCGTGCGGTCGATCGTGGTTGGAGCAACTAAGCTTTGGAAAGCACCTCACGTTATGGCTGCCAATCAGCCGTCATCGTTACACTTCCCATTAAGTAAGTCTTTCTTAGCAACATGCAAGCCTGCGGCAAGTTAAACTCTTCTACAGTGGTTTATGCCAAGAAGCAAAGATACTATTTCTGGCCACTTCCATTTCTATTGCTCTTTTACTCCAAAATCATCATTTTCTTATAAGACCACCGAATCGAGAATAATCCTCCGGAAGACGAGAAACGGCACCAGGCATGCGATGCCTGATCTGAGACCTTACTTTGTCTTGAAAGAAGAGGACCCGCTTCTGACCGATTGACTATTTCTGGTTGCGTCTCAAGTTATGTTGCGTGTTGTCAATCAGATAAATTCAGTCAATATTGTCTTACCTCCGGCAAGTTGACTATTCTCTCCGAAGTTCGATGTGGTTCGGGCTTCGCAAACGTGGAATAGGTAGTGAGTGGGTCATTTAGATGAGTGTTGCCCCTTATCAGAGGTAAGCCATCATTTCATACAAACTAAAATGTTTGACTTGTTCCACAAGGTGAAGAAAGTGGAAGACAGCAAACTCCATTGCCTTCGGAGCCGTCAATAAATGGTGCGATTGAGACCTATTTGCTTCCTTTCCGGCAATCCACCTACAGCCTCGTCTTTGCGGTTGTTGTGGTTGTAAACAGCTTGCTCAATGGTGAAAGGCACTCTTAAATTTTTTTTGAACCAATTCTGATTGGTACTCCCAGGTTCAGTACATTACACCCTTCCCAGGCGTTATACGAGTGCGTCCCGCAGCCACCACTTTGGAGACGAGTTCAGCCTCACAGCGACCATTAAGTTGTTGTTAAGTGGTTGAAAATACAAGAGCAATAGTAGAGCACTGGATTGACGCGCTTCTCCCTCTCTCTCTCTCACTCTGTTTTAAAGTAAAGGCAGGGAAATGGCATGCGTTTTGCAAATCAGTACAAGTGATGGCTGGCTATTCCAAAGCCCACTGGAACATCTCTGGCCACCTACTCTACATCCATGAAGATGTGCGCATTACACTCCACTGCACAACAGCATCAAAAGTTGGTTGCAGTCGTCTGCCACCTGCCAAACGCTTAGAAATGGTGAATTCGTGTTTTTGAGGATTTTTAAAAAAAGAAATGAGTGAGAGGAGGTCATTTTCTTCTTGAAAGCCCAAATCGAGTACTTATTTTTAGGATCAGTGGTTGATTGGGTAGGGATGAGCCAAAGGAGTCTCTTTTTCGTTAGACATTTGTTGTTGAATGGACAAAAAAGCTGCACGATCAAGTCGATGAGATACTACTGGGCGATCCATCACAATTCCTGTCAAGAAAGTGACCTGCACGTGAGGTCTAATGCTGTATAGAAGTGCGTTTTTTCCTCCGAGTGCATCCTGGTGCTCGTTCCTCCAAAAAAAGTCGTTTTTTAAATGACCAAACCCTTTTGGTAGGATTAGATGCAGTGTAGAGTAATGAGATCCAGCGAAATCGGTGGCGAAATGTGAAGCGCAGCAGGGATAAACTGCAGCTTTGTTTGGCATTAATTGAAGTTGTCTATTGCGTCAGCTCCGCTCCGATATGAGCGCTTTCACTTCGCACGAATTGGCCCGACATATTTTCTTCACCACATTTTCAAAAACGCTTTAAATTTGTAGCTATAATTTATGCACTCAAAACATTTTCTTCTCTTTCAACTTAATGAAACGTCTTACAGATAAATTTGTGAACGAAGGACTACATCAGTTAGTTCCAATGTCAAAAATTAGAACTGATAGTCTTTCTCGGATGCCATTTTAGGGAAAGGATTCCTTTTGTGGGGATGCAATTATAGCCTGTGCCTGCTTACAGACCGGACGGTGGATAGAACATTCAAAAGCTTATCTTTAGGTTTAGGTTAGGACTATAAATTTAGACTGAAATGCCAATCAGGAGGTTTAACAGTCAAAGACTCGACAGAGACCCAATGGGCTGATACCTTCTGAACTGCAGTGCTGTCCTTCTTATTTTGCATTTTTAAAGGAGGCGGTTCTTATCCACGCTACGGTGATGCATGCAAACGAGGCACGGAGTGCAATCAGTGTAAAAGATTTCAGAGGTCCTAAACCCCAGTCGAAGTAACGCTTAGCATTTATAACATCGATGTTCCCATGTTGAAAGTCATTAAATTTTAAAATGAATTTAAGGAAACGTTTGACGTCTCGGTGATCTGCCTCATCCACTACGCTTGCATTAATGGTTCTGCCATCCCCTTCTACCTCAAAGTAGTCAATCCGTGGATTCAAATTCCACATTATTACACAAGTTTTGCTCTTATTTTTGAGAAGATTGGTGTTTGGATACGAATAGTAAAGCAAAAATGTTATGCTCGTAATGTGAGTTGGGTCCAAAACCTCTTTGTGACATCTTTTACGCACTTACTAGTTAGATTAGCGCCATTGTCGAAACATCCGCTTCCTTCGAAAACCATTTGTAATAAGCTTATCCGCATTTTTCTTACACAGGTTTGAATATTTTAAGACACCAACTAGGAATATTAACACTTCGCCTTGCATGTACTTTTCATCAAGGCTTCGCCGCCCGAAACTCCAAGCCGTTTGGTTTTAGACATTATAAAGTTAGCGATCCTAATAACTTTGCCTTGCTATAAAAGGCAGCTAAAAGTTTATACGTCTCAAGTTCTTGTCTAAGATGTGCAGCCCTGTATTATCCTCCGTTTATCACCCCATTGAAAGGATCCCTCATCAATAGCCTTACGCCAATTCAAATATTATTTTTGCTAAGACGTCAGTTCTGTAATACATCAATTAATTGCTTACCTGTCGGTTACTTGAGGGCTTCATGGCCTCCAGGTCGTGCTCGTGACTCCTTTCAAGTCCCCCTATACGTCAATAGTACATATCCTACCCAAATATCGCGCCTTCTTACGTTTTCAGGCGGTCACGTCTAGATGCATTGGGTATTGAAGGGCAAATCCTATCCTAAAGGACAAATGCAATAACCTTTATTACCGAATAGGCGCATATCCCGCAGACAAGGGAATCTGGGACTGTCTCTATAGCTCTGAAGATGACGTCTACTTTAGGCAACTACCCTAGTCCCGTGGCCTGCTGGAAAATCATTGGAACTAAAAACAACACCAGTCAAGAACCACTGGGATGCGTTCATTACAAAGCTATCAGCAGTACCTGTATAAAGATGTCAATTAAGTAAACACGCGACATATCCTTCACCTCTATCACTTAGCTGGATAGAACTCAGTTAGATCTGACTAGGCATCAGTGAAGTGAGTACAAAGTGGCAACGAGGAAAAGAAACAAAACGTATAACCATGAAGCTCTGTTAAACCTCGTCCTTTATTAAACGACTCCCCTTTTGGACCAGTGTTCTTGTAACTAGTAATGAACAAACGTGATAGCCTACACATTTCTCCTTTCCCCAATACAATTCCCTAATGTGACATAAATCTAGATCCAGAGAAATACCTAAATTGGATCGGTGACTTTGCTTTCAGATACCTTCGCAGTCGCACGAAAAATTGACAACTCTCACTTTTGGTTGGTTTGTGGGTGTTTTTGTTTACAGCACTAACCACGTTGCGATGAGAGAGGCGAGATTGACCGGGGAAGCGGTGAGAACGAAGCCCAAAGGAGGAAAGCAGTCGCGCAATATACATTGGTCGCTAAACTCCTGGTTTTGGTAATGGATAAATTGGAGGCTCCTCCACTGTGCCTCCGTCGGGCAGCCTGACCCTCTACTCATGCCAATAGTGCCAAACCTCACGACACGTTGGCAATGCACATTATCGCTTAGTATTGTCTTCTTTCGTCTTTGGAAAAGTCTTGAGGTGCTACGGTACATTGCTGATGCAACTACTGCGTAAGTATGTTCCATTTATCCTTACATACCACTCACAGGTCGACCACTACAGCTCAATATTCCAGTTTCCCAACGCAGCACAAGTGGCTAGTTCTTAGGACCTTGGCAGAGGAGCAAAATCTTAGTCCATTGTCGTGGTGGTCGAAGCGTTGTAAACTGAAGACGTCTGTGGTTAGACATCCAAACAACACCGTCTCCGGAATACAGAAAGAAAATCGACCACTACAACTGAAAATAGATCCGTTCGATTTCAAGTTATACCTCTCAAATAAAGTGGTTTGCAGAAGTCCCAGACCACGGACGCCCTGTGTCTATCCTACAACTGATCTGCTGGTGGCGTACAATTTGATGCAACCAATTCTCACACACGTCACCTCCATGTCAAATTAGTAGCTAATGCATTAATGCAAGGCAAAACCGGCGCATCAGCAACTCACACAAATTCGAACTTCCAAAAATCAGGATTCCCAGATTTTATTGCTTTCCTTGTAGAGTGCTACAGTCGCTTCGTAAATCGTATTTTCCGCGACTTTACTACCAGTGTTTTCCCCATAATTTACATAATTCAGTCCACAGCTACTTGGTTGAAGGGTAATGAGAGGAGCCCTCCCAAATAGAGTGCAGACATGTTATTTACCAGTCTCCAAAATCGAGCATTCGGAGATTCTTAAGCTAAAATTACCTTTAGAATATCCTCTGAGCAGTGAGAGTGAGGATCGACCTTGTGTAATACCTCGCCCTTAAACGGCGCGCTTCTGTACAAAAGAACGCCAATTCCTGTTAAAAGGCACTGTTTCTGCAAACTAATCAACGCATCTCGTTCACTTCCCTTCGTCTTTCTTGCCGGACCAAGTGTTTGACCAAAATTCATGCACAAAACATGGCACACAGAAGGCAGCCTTGATAAACCCACTCCATTTTGGGCAACGCTTTCTATGCATTTCCCAGCACCAGACTTTTGCCGATTCGGTTGCAACATTTTGGGCACACGACGGGACACGCAGCGATTGATGACGTCAAAAAAACGGCGATCGTCTCTTCCTAGGGATTTGGGAAAAAAATCTGGCAACCTAAATAAATTCAGTGATATGGAGTCAGTGTTTAATGCATTCACCATCTCATTTTTTTTGGACAAGAAGTGTTTGAATGAGGTGAATTTGTTTGTAAGCCGATCAATTCGAGCTACCCAACCTGGAAGTTTGTTTGTTTCATAACTTTCTGGGGATGAGTTTCTACAACAGATAAGAACAAATCTACTTAGCGGTTCCAGTTCGCCGCAATACTTCATTCGCGCGTAGGGCGTTCGGCTCATAACCACCCCATAAACAGTGACCTCATAAATCTCATTTCACCTTAATTGGTCTCCTGTATACATACATTCGCCTTCTGGTTGCATACAACCATAAACCCAAAGGTTTACCTCAACTTTTATTCCAAGAAGTATAGCATCCACGTTGCTAGGTTATTACACTGATGTAAATGCTTGTGGCGAGAAGAGAAAGTCAAAGCATGCGGGTTTAAGAGGGTGACACCGACGGCGCGTTGCAAGGCGGTGCGGTTGCCTCCACTAAAACATATTCGTGTGACTGTAAATAGTGTAACAGGGCTAAGGAAGAAGAAGAAGGCGCCAAGGACACAGCGACAGAACATCTACGGATTCACCGACTGTGTCTGCTTGATGAAACCGTACTCGATGAGTTTACGCATTGCCGCGGACGCAATGTCCCGAGTCTTCTTGCGATCACTCTTCGCCTCTTCTCGTACTGCAGCCTTCGGACGACCCTGTCGGAGTGAAACAATTGAAGAGGTATTTTTACATGTGAGCTTTCCCATTACATCTCGTGCATAGTACAAAAGAAGGGTGCTTGTCCCTAGACCAAGAGCGTTTCCCAAAGCATCGACTAGAATGCCTATTTAACTTCGATGTTGACAACCCACCAGCCTTCCATCCACTTGATTGCACTTTAAAGTACAGCTAATGGTAAAGGGACAAATGGATGCAATGGCACTACAAGTAGTGAACTTGATCGTAGTGATAACTTGAACTGGTAAGTCTTGGATTTTACAGACCACGGTAGATCTGACCATCTAGTTTTGCTTCATTCTGTGGCCAGATAGTGAAAACAGTTGTCACCTCTAGATTGGAAAAGTGCGTCCCTTTTAACGATTCAAAATAAGGTTATTTAAATATTTCATCGCTACAGTATCCTCCACGTGCAACCGACACCCACCGACTTTATTTAAATCCTGGTAAATGGAACGATGACTTTTTTGGTCTCTTCTTCAGCATGGTTTGGTAACGGGCCACCTGGGTGAGCTGGCTTCCGAGTCATGCTAGTAGCCCAAATGTCACTGTATGCCGAGTTTAAAAATGTCACCTGAGTATTTTAGCCTTTTTCGCCTTCATGGAAGTCCTGGAACGCTACACTAGTGGAAGTGGAATGCAAAACCCGTTCTAAAGGACATCTATCCTGACTTCTACTGCTGGGTGATACACATTAGTAGGGCGGAAGTAGTGCATATGCTGCGCGTGGGAGAGACGGCTACGAACCCAAACAGAAGGGCTGAAAATGGCGCCTACCTTCGGCAACTGTTTTAACCAAAGCTACACTAGCCGCGAGCCATCTGGAAAAATTCAATACGGAGCCGACAACTGTATCTGTATGAAGATATCAGTCAAGTGAACACGCGATACCTCCACTTCTCTCATGGATGGATATGTCTGGGCAACTCTGAAGTGAGGGTCAAGTGACAAAGAGAAATGGACGCAAAATTTCTTTCCCATGAAACTGCATAGAATCCGGTTGTTTGCCATTTAACCCTGCTTTTGGACCAGTACTGCTGTGATTAGCAACGGACACGTGCAATGGTTAGCACATTCCCGCTTCCCCCAGCGCAGTTCCCAAACAGCACGAGACTGCAGGTCCGGTGGAATTGCCAAGAGGACACAGTGCCGTTGTAATCAAATGTCTCCTAAGTTGCATGGGAATTCGATTACTAGTACAGTTGGCTGGTGGATGTTTTTCGTTTACAGCATTAGCTACGGAGTTATGCCTGATGGGGGGGTTTGATTTAGCGAAGTGCCGAAGACGACACCCAAAAGAGGGCATGGACAGCGTGGTGCGTTGGTTGCCTGTTTAACTCCGCCGGGCGCTCTGGTTTCCTGGTCATGTGGATAGCCACGAGTCCTACCGTATGTCGACGTTACATAAGCTATCCCAAGCATTATATCCTCTAACGGATGTTTCAACACCACCTAATGGAGAGTTACGCCAATGACTGAGCCGAGGCACAAAGGCAACCACTAATAACTGAATCCATGAACGAAAAATTGAAAGTACCGAAGATGGTTACCATTGACGCAAGGAGACAACTGGTACAAATTTAGTACCTTCAATGAAGTCTTACTCATTTGTTGTCTAGCAGAAGGAGGCTAAGAATGAAAGATTCTGCTTATAAAAATGACGTCAACTTCAAAACAACTGTCGGCGTCTGGGTCCAGAGCCTAACTTTAACTTTCACGCACGCTTTCACGACAACTGCGTCACGTTGGCGGATAGACAACGATTCCATGGAATGCTAATCTGCTGCTCTAGCACGAGGAAAGGCTCTCCAGATTCTTTGACAATCCACTAATTTCATTCCAATAAGTCATTTTATTTATAAGGTAAACTGCAAACCGCAAACAAATGGCCTTCACTACATTTTAGCACTCATTTAGAATTCATCACTTTTATTTCTCACTTGCGGAGGTGACAGAGACCGAATCAGCTATTTGCAAGAACAGCAGGAAGGGAAAGATTTGCCAAAACTGTTCACTTGCTACCACTTTAACAACTCTGGCTAGTGAAACATTGTGCCTCCGAAATTCAAATCAAGCACAGAAGATTCTTGATCCCCTTCCAGTGCGAACATATGGTAAATCACGTGGAAAAGAATGTCTTTTGGCACAATCTTCATCCCTAAAACAGCGGAACTTTCAGGAAAAAATTCGTGCAAAAGGAGATGGCGAAAGTGGGTGGGTGTCATTTTGTTGGATTCCAAAAAAATCCCATCTCCTAAACCCACCGGTCGCCTTATTTCTGCTGTCTGGGCGTTACAACCTGCAATAAAGTTGCCACTATGCACCTCGACACTTTCTCGGTCTTCACTCATTGGCTGCTTTAAATTTGACAAACCTGCTTCAAAAAAAGGTCCCGGAGGTGGTGCTAAGTCACCTTCGAGTTTGTCAGTGACAAAGGGAAAGTCGAGGCACAAGACACATCTTAATCAAAAGGAGCGTCACCGTGGCGCTACAATAAGTGCCAAGTCTATCATATTCTTCCTAATAGCTGACGCATACATGGAAGGCTGATGTATCAAGATGACAGAACAATGGTAGCACATGTGGGCAATGGTGTTGGGTGGTAAAGTTTCCCGTAGAAGAAGGCACCAAAGCCACGGACATCTACGCTAATAGAAGACTTCAAACACAGTACGGTTCAATGAGAGCACACTAAGATCGTCTACAGTAGGACAGTTGAATGAATTATGTCAGTTTTCCAAAGACGACCGCATAGCCATACGTTAGCGACATCCGACTGCAGTCTCAACGGTCATTCCTGTCAGTGTACAGAGGTCGATGCACAAATACTAGGTCGTAAAATCACTTAATGGACGAATCTTTCGACAAGAATTGTGAATTCACTTATCGACGAGCATTAAAAGCTATGAAAATTTAGTTCGCACTGGGTAGCGAGACGCCTCTCCACTTTTGATAAAAAATATTCTTTTGTCGAAGCTGGGTCGTAGGTGTTATTCAAAAGTTGTGGCAATTTTCGCACTCAAAAGACTCCATTTGATTTGAAGCCTTTCTTATGTGACGATAGCAATGCCAAAATGAGATAGAGATGAACTCACCTGACTGAGAACGATGGCCTCTGGCGGCAGAGCATCGGTATCAGAGATGTCCGGAAGGTGTTGGAGGTAGTCGATGAGCTCCACCAAGCGGGAGTCGACTATGTCACGAGCAATTTCACTGCCACCACAGACAATTAGGTTACGCAAAAGAAAAACGGCGCGGTGCTGAATGGTCGGCGACGGGTGTGCTGCCAGTGCCTCCATCTTTTCCTTCCACTTGTCCACCTGATTTGCGAATAAGAAGCCAAAATAAACAAAAAGGATCACTTCGGAGTGATCAAAAAGTCAGCTAACACAAAGGCATTAAAGTCAATTATTTGAATAAGTTATTCGTCAACAGAAATTAAATGCACAAGTGGTAGCAGCCTAAGTAGCAGGAAAGAAACCGCAGACCTGGGTGATTTTGCGCAAGATGCCGGGATCGTGGGACATGGTGGCGAGAGCGCCAGCCGCAGCGCGCACCAGGAAGATGTCCTTCTCGTCGTAGCAGTAGAGTGTAAGCAGCTTCACCACCTCCGACCCACTCGCTCCACAAGCTACGCCGCCCACCGCCTCGGCGGGGAGTTCGCCTCCGCAGGCCACTACCACCGCAGGGTGCTGCGCGAGATTGCTGAAACACTCCACAGCCGCGCGACGCAATTCCTCGTGATCCTCAAACATGTAGTGCTCTATCTTCGGCAGGGCGCCCTCCTGCAGCATCCGACAGCTGCACCCAGATAGCAGAATTTATATTTCAGTTTTACTTACATGTGTGACCTTAGTAACGTCCTACGCTTAAGCTATCGCATCGGTGACAATGGAACTTCCCTCCAACTACCTACGTTACCAATCTCTCATGGCTTCTGTGTGTCTCCAGGGATGTTCTCAAGCACCACACTGATTACAGCAAAACAGCAGAACAACAGTTGATCCTCTGCGATTCATCGGTGCGTTTCCAGCTGACATTGTGCTTCGAGTAACCAATGCCAGCCCAATCGCTCAACTACTTTCGCCGGTTTCAAAACTAGTGCATTTTAGGTTCGTGACCAATTTTTCCGGGTTTTGAAAATACTTCATCGAAGTAATTTGCTGAAACATGGTTGGCAAGCGTACGATTAATGTGCGGTATAAGTGAACCAACGACCTCAAACCCCAAATTGACGGGGTACGAATTTCAAATCAAATCGGTCAGTTTTCGTACACTTTAAGCGGAAAGAGGTGAGGCAAGTGGATAAACTACTAATATCTATGGCAAATGACTGTGAAAACATGGCAAAATGTATTGTCCCTTGCTTTTGCTAGTGAATCGGCAATTTATTGGGTCTGAAAGAGGTGACACTGATTCATGAGCCTAATACAGATGTTTCTACATCATCTGTGTTCTTCAATTTAGCTCATTTTAAAACCTGATTTGCCTTCTTGAGGCGTGTTCCTCCCTCAAATTAACCACTGATGTAATATGCGACCTCGGAAAAGAATCGACTGCCATAGCCCAGATGCACGTTACCAGCAATGGTCAGTATCTTGATGTCATCGCATCTTGTCCATGCTGCTGGTCGCTCAGCCCTTCTGTGAGCCAAAATATAAGCCATGCTCAGCACCGGGAAAGACTGGGGAGCTACAGTGACGGCAAATTCGACAGATCATTTGATAAAAGGATGGTTAAAAAATATGCATCAATAAGAAAGCTGAGCTCCTCCTCGCTGATCTTTTAATGGGGAAGTGAGGCATGAATGGAGTGAAAACGAAACACCAGTGTCATACCGATGCTTATGATCCAAGGAAGCAAGGTTGGTGAGAGCGAGCAGACCCTCAAAGTTCTGCAAAGCCGGACACTCCATGTCGAGAAGTTGAAGTAGTGGTCGTATCACCTCCAGCGACTAAAAGGAAGCAATCAAGTCAAAATAGAGATGAAAAACTAGTGTCTAAAACTATCGAACTTTGTGGGTAAAGTTGTGATAAACTGCTCCTCAGAGATCAGGGAGAATTTGTGCGGAAAGGTCAACTAATCAACCACGGTGACAAAAAGTTCATTTACCCCTCAGTATAGCCCGTTGTAATGAATTCCTGGGATTTTTCTACAATTTGTAAAGTGTATGCAATCGCCCATACCTATGCATTATGAGCGATATAAATACGTCTTTCTACCGAGAAGGGGATTATTTAGCCCCAATTTCAATCCTCATTCTGCGAAGCATCAGTTGCGGTTGATGAGTGTGATTCAAATTGGTCTGCTTTACAAGCCGAAGTTAACTGGGCTCCAAAAGTGTACCTGCACAAGCTTCTTGTTGAACCTTTGGGATTGATGGAATGCACGATAGTAAGCCCTACCATTCAAGACAATTTCCAGTCATACCTGATGTGAGTGACGGAAAAATTCGTTTGCATTTACACTAAGTGAGGGGGAAAAGTCGTGGTGGGAGCCAAGTAGATGTGACCTGCTTGCATAGATAAGTAGATGAAAGTAACCCCCAAAGGCCATCGCTTTGCTGCTCTTTATGCCTTGCATCTGTTAAAGAATAGTTGTGATTTTCACATCATTTTCTAATTGACTCGTAATGATAAATGACCTTTGTACGTCAGCATTCGTTGGGCAAGAGAGCATGCCAATGTTCATCCCCAAAACCAACCACTCCCTACTCAACCCAACTCCTAAAACAGACACCACTGTACTGCGTGTTTGTGTGTGTGTGTGTGTACACGATGAAATGCACACAGAATCGCTGAAGGCTAAACGATTGCGGCTGAAGCTTTCGACTCGATACAACTCCAGCGTGCGCAAGAAAAAGACCAAAGTAAGTCCCGTCTCTACTAAACAATGCTACACCTCTGACCGCATTAGGTGATCACACGCCAAATGGATGTACAAAATCAAACGGACGGGTAGGGAATAAATTTAGATAAGCTATGGGCTTTCCTACCCTTGGAAAAAGGATTTACACTGCAACAGGTTACATTGTCCATCACTCCACCTGAAGGACCTTTCTGAAAGTGGTTAATCGTTATCACGCAAGACTGCACGAGCCTATTTAGCTATATTATGGGGTTCAGACTCGCCACAAATACAGCAAAGTAATAACAAAGTAGCTTTTCAATTGCTTCCATAAGGTTTCAAAAGAGATCACTCCATAAATTGAGGGGGCTAGATCGCTCTGTCACCGGGTCATTGTGGAATCATAAAAGCGTAAAAAACAAGGACAAAAACTGCATAACATTCTTACAAAGTAGAGGAACAAAAGATAAACTTTCCATTCAGTATTTAACACAAACACACTTAAAGTTTGGATCCACGACCATTTCTCTTAACAGACATTTCAACTAAAAATGGACGGTAAAAGTTGAGAGCTAAAGTCTGTCCACTGAATTGCCAGGTTCTGAAATGCCTTAACTCCAGTCCCAAACAAAACCTAAACGTCCCTACTGAGCATTACCAAAAATAATATATTTCCACGCAAATTTTTAAGACATGAACCTACCCGCTCTCCAGGGAACGTGAGTCGAGGATCCGCCGTGATTGTCAGCTTCGCAAGAGCCTGGGAAGCCACGTGCTTTCCTTCGTCTGTGTTGTCTTCCAACGACAAATTGAGTAGAGCCTTTCCAGCACCCGCGGACACCAACAAACCGCGACGATCAACACACTCAGAACACGACAGGTAGATTCTGCAAAAAACATCAACCTCGTCAAAAAAATCACGCTACTGACAAGTTTGATGGTAGAACAATCTTTGCTCCACCTTGAGACCACCTCACGAACTTGTGGCTGAGCGGCGGATGTCTTTGTCACCAGCTTTGTTGTCAAGTTGTATAGGCAAGTGGGTAGGCCAGCATCAATCATCTTCTGACGTCTCTGAGTCACCACTTTCGGTTCATCTGCCTCGTGTTTCTCAGGAATGTGCTGTTTCGCGAACTTGGCAATCTCCAGCATTTCTGGAGTAATCTCCTTCTCCACAAAACTATTGGTCAAATTGGCGAGGAGGCTGACCAGTGGGAACGCAGTGTCGTAATACCCCAGCTAGATTAGGTAGTCTACGTCAAAATAATGTGAATTTTAAATTTCTATGATCTTTTTCCTTTCACTCACTGCAGCGACTTTATAGACAGCGTTGAGCAGTGCCGCATCTTTCACTAAGGCCTCTTTAACCTCACCGTTCAAGCTGAGGTACGCCAACCCGTCAATAGCCCAACGCATCGAGGTCGCATCACTACGCGCTCCATTCTCTGGCTTTTCGCTCGCAGATTCCCCGAGGAGGAGCCGCCGACAGGCCTTCATAAGGATCACTGTCGAACCATCGGCCATGCTCTTTATACTGGCGTCCCCGCCACCTAGTGCGCCAAGTTTGCATAAACCCTGAAATTTACACCTACTTATAAATATCAGTAGGGAGGAGTGATACAGACCGATGATTGACGTACGAGAAGAGCGCGAACTTTGACACCGTCATCAGGTGATTTGTAGAGAGCACGGAGAATGGGCACAGCCTGATTAATAACAGCCATACACTTATCCTTCTTATTGGTTGCCAAGATTATGGTATCCAATGCGACGGTTTGGTAGGCTAGGTTCTCGGACTGCGAGAGGAGGAGAAGGCCTTCCAGGATGCCTTCGGTGGCGAGGACACGCGAACCAACCTCGTAGGGTCCGCTGAACAGGGTCCCAATCACGGCTGCCGCTTCCACCTTACTTTCGATAAACTTGTCTGTCAGTAGTTCCCTGTTAGTACGCAGAGAAAATTTGTCAACAATGAAGATATCTTTTTATCAAGTTCTACAAGGAACCACTGAAGATTGCCTGGCTAAAAGCACATTCAACTATGCCAGCTTTCCAATCGTCCAAGTCATGACTACATTCTAGGCACCTTAGCGTCACTCCCGTGTCCGTAGCCCCCAATCCATTCGTCGATCAATGATAAGTCGTCCGCATTAGTACACTTTACAGCGGTTCCAAGAGCTCGGACATTTCAAGAAAGGGAAGTTAAGATGTGGTGAAGCAGATTTAACCAAGTGACAACGCTATAACTTGATTATAAAAAAGTGCCAAAAGTAGAACTTATAGGACGGCTGTGAACTTGGGCCAGCAAGACTAATCCAGAGCAGAAACCCTAACGGATGCAGCATGAATTGTCGGTAAAAAATTCAGGCCATACAGCAGTAGCAGTGAGCATACATGACAAATTCGCAGCAAACTCTGCTAAAGTGTTGGCGGTCCTGATCGGAGCGAAGGTCGTTGAAAAGGCGCGAGAGAAGGCAAGCAACAATCATGCGAGTGTTGGCGGAGATCTTGAGTACCCCACCCCTCGAGATCTCCGGTAGCCCCTCTTTCGTTGAGGCCTCCTCCAACAAGTGTTTGTGACGCGACTTCGCCCCCACCACCTCAGACTGCTCTGCTGACTCCATTGGTGTCTGCGAGCAGGTAGCTGCTGCCACCTCTAGAATACGGTCCAGGTTACCTGGTAGGGGAAACAAAGGTGGGGTTCTAATAAGAGGATTCGTATCACCTGTTCACCTTAATCATTTTGCGTCCTCACTCCTCGGTGGATCTGGACAATTTGCACCGTCTCCCAATTGGTTGGTTGACCCTGGCCATCGTACACACATACATGCTCCTACCCCACTGAACTTTGGCTGGTGCGAATGCAAGCCATATCACTCACCCACCACAGACCCTGTGTTCTACTGCCCAGGAGACTTGGTTTCGTTAAGATGTGTGTTTTATCGAAGTTCCATCATCTATTTGGAATTTGGGTCTCAATACAAGGCTTAAGCGTTACCTAAAGCAGATTCTATGTAAGGTGTCCCTTGTAAGTTATTAAAATGGGATAATCTTTGATTCCAGAAAAGAATAGCCCAAATGTTGGTAGATGGACGTATGAGTAGGTGGGTGGTTTGATGAATGTGTGGGTGAAATCCTCTAGAGGCACTCGGAAATTTGAACTGACATCACCTCACAATAGCAGGAGGGGGAAGACATATTTTGCAATAGAAAACTCACCTTCGGCAGTGACAATGCGTTTAGACCAGCCGATGCCTGTCTCCGAGGGAATAATCCAGGTTAGTAGTTGTAAAAGAATGTCTCTAGAGGCAGCCTCGAGACGGTAACTGTTTGTAACTCGAAGAATCTGTTCTAAAATCTTTTCCACCGGACCCTCCAATTCTGCTTCTGTTGTGGGCAAGAGGTAACAAGGATTGATTCAGTCATCTTGACCATACTGCTACTGGTTAGACACGTAGACCACTCAGTTTTTATAGGCCGCATCATCCGTGCCTCTAGTCTGCCCACCTTTCTATCTGCCAATGCTAAACTGTCTGTCTATAATAGAGAGATTTCGGGGAGCTACTTCGATAGCAGTGGTGGTTGAACCCTACCTAAGTGAACAGCCATCATAATTTCGTTGACTACTCAATAGACATAAACAATACGGAGGGGAAGCATCGACAGTGGATGGCCAAATCTGCAAAGATCTACCAAGATAAACATAACAATTGACAAGTCCTAAGTCTCTAGCTCTCAAAGTTGCCGTTAATTGAGAAAAATGGACCTCAATGAATCGAAATCGGCCCTGGAGAAAAGCTTGATACATGACCCTGATGCAACCGATATACCATATATTCTCCCTGTCGAGCATAGTCCATCTCTTAACTCTATCGTCCAAATGAATCTCTTCCTGACATAGCTCGCTTTACAAATCGCATGCTATTCGGAGATCTCAACCAGACTTAAAGCTTGTATGACCACTGATAAGTAGCATTCCCTCCTTGGTGAGAATTTACCATGTCGACAATTCTGTTACGAATTTGACTGCGATTCGCAGGGGTCAGGGAAATGATCCCAGGTAGGGCCGAAATGACATCCATAAGAAGAGCAGTCGACATACGAAGTGCAATCTCTGTGCCACTTTGATAATACCTCCCAAATGACAGAACACACCATAGATTAGCCTTACCATTAAATTAGATAAAGTATTATCATTTAAACTTCCCTCTTGTCTTGCAATACGGCAAAGCAAACACTGAAAGCGTCCGAGAAGACACTCAAAACAAAATGAGAGCTGCGCACCAGAATAGCAGACCCTGTGAATTATCTATTTTATTTTGAAAATGCAGAATCTCCGCCATCCTACTCAAATCAGTTTGCAGAAATGGAGATTCATGTACACCAATGAACAATGAGTCGGAGAATTTCCAATGTTTGAGTCTTCACATTAGATATTTAATTTGTAATTTCCTACAATCACCACACAATTCACCGGTTCGGTGGAAGAACGTTTACGGTTAAAATTCATTCACCTTGAAGCCTTTATGAGACTTGAGACTACTTCTGCTTGATTCCAGAGCACAAGGGAAAATTGCTTAACATTAAAGTAAGTCAGCACATTAGGTCCCTAAAGCATTCTATGGTTTAAAACTCCTCACCACATCACCGGAACTTAAAAACCACAACCTTCCTTAGGAAGCTCATAAAATTATTTTTATTTTTCAACCTTTCGCTTTAGTCGAAAGGTCTTCAAAACTGATTTGGGCGGCGTATCATTCCCCTAACAGAATTAGAGAAATACACCATCCCAACGAAAATCAACCATTTGGCCATGACTGCCTCAGCCAACGTAATCCGAATCCTGTCAAGCCAGAAACTGCCTCGTTTGGCAGGAGCCGTGTTCTTGTTAGACACCCATCAAATTTGGAAAATGAACAAAGATGAAGTCTGAAGAGAACCAACTCCTTTATCCATCATTTAACTACTGAAACTGTGAAACTGATACAAAGTACTAAATCTGTTAGATCAGACCCTTTCGTTAATGGGGAAAAAAACGATGTTTTAAAAACAGTCGTGATCAGTCGCATACTCAACCCTGACCCCAGTGCGGGTGCCTTACCGGCCGCGGGAAAGGTGACGGCGCTAGAAAATCGATAAATGCGGAGGCACCGACTGCACGCTACGCAAAAGTGTATGAGCCGTGCATATGTGTGTGCGCGCGCGCAGGGGCAATCACAGCGTGCAAAAGATGGCAGCAGCACACAGCATAACTGCTGCAAGGACGAAATTGTGCCAAGGGGCATGCACTGACATTATTTTTCACTGTTGTTTAAGATGCTGAAGTGAATGAGGGTAAAAAAAGGGGAGTGTTCGGCTGAATGGAGAGGATTAGCCAAACACTAGATGTAACTAACAGCAGTAAGCCCACAGATACGTTTGCATCAAGAAAGGCACCTTTAAATTAACAGGAAATAGTATCAGAAATATCCACGGAAACGTGCACACCCTTATATAGGCGCAATCAGCTATATTTCTTAAGTGAATTCCATATGATAGGGTTGACATGGATGCAAAACCACTATGTGTGACTGTGCATAAAAGTTCTGCTAAAAATAAACGCCGAGTATATTCAAATTTAAATAAACACTCTTGGTTCTCTACGAAATTGTGACCAATAACGTTGCTGCATTTCGAAGAAAGAGTGCATTGCCTACGCAACAAAAGTAGCAATATCTACGTCTCTAATAATAAATTGTTAGTAGTCTTCGCTGCCAAATGAATCAAAATGAAATTCCAAAAAAATGAGGATTGTCCGGTGTAAGCATTAAATATTCCATCAGTAAAGGACTAAATAGAGTAGAGACGAAATAAATATCCTACCGATGAAATTTACTGACGTGTAAACCTACAAAATAGCAACCGACCATCCAGTAACATTGCTTTTCCTCGTGGAGGAAGATAGAAAGTATCAACAATCAGCGCTACTACTAGAAACTGCACTGATTACAAAAGCGTAAGATTAACTAGATCAGGGTTTCAGAGGAAGGAAGAATGGCAATGTGTGAAGTACATATCATGCTTGAAGAATCGAAAGAGGGAGCAAGCAGCCTGCTTAAGTTTCAAGCAGCCAAGTTGATCATCTCCTCAGAAGAAAACGACCGATGTAGGCGTAAAACAACAGCTTAAATCTCAAAGCTTCACTTTGCAATGGTGGGCGAAATCCGAAACCAACGACCAAACAATACAACCATCTTTAAATCAGCTTCATGAAAATTCATAGCCAGTAAACAGGTTAAAAGGGTGAAATATTATTTCACTTGAAATAAAGTTGATAATATGTGCATGGCTGAGGTTAATTCGTTGGTAGTTACTACTGCTGTCTGAAGTTAGGCTGGACACCCAAAAAAGGATATACTAAATTAAGAAAATAGAATGCGAAAGATAGCACATTTCAACGAAAGATCAAGAAGAGAGAGTAGCTTACCTAGTTTGTAAGGAGGGTAGACCACCTTCGGAAGGAACGATTGAGCCTGAGACTTATTCCGCTTTGCGAGCTCCACGGCGGCATCCCGCGCCTTTTGATAAGCCCGAATTTGCGTTAAATTCTCCATAAGGTGCGACAAAAACTTACACATGTGAAGGGACGCATAAGCAGAGGGTGACAGAACTCGACCAACAATGTACTTCAGCGTCATTTTGTCAAGAATGATGACACTCTGAGGTGTAAAAGCAAGGATGATCAAGACTGATGTGCAGCAGGGGGACGTGAAGTAGCTACGAGCGTCAATTAACTTACCAAGGTAGGCACAGCCTTCATTATATTTTCCAGCAACACTAAGGCAAGGTTAGTGATTTGACTACTTGGATTATTGATAAGGTCAAAAATTTCGGAACTGCTGGGGTGTGACCAAATTTCGGTAGCGGCTGCCTTGTCTTCCTCCTTTATTAGCGCAATTAAATTCTTTAGAGCCTGAAATATTTAATAAGAAAGCATTTGCGTATTCTTACAGTCTCAATGAGATCAACGGGTGATTTTTCATCTGTAAGCATAGAAAACATTGAATTTATTTTCCCCTTCAAACTACATTCGAATTCTCTCTTTTGGACAACACAAGATTCAACACGATGGATTAAGTCCTTGACAGCTTTGTTATTTGGCTCGAGTTGAACAAGTTTCTGCGCATCAACAATCGAATCCTTAAGATTCCCTATTTTTTCATAGGCAACAGAACGGCGATAGAGGGCCTTGGTATCAGAAGGCAATATCTTGAGAGCTAACATTTTTTACTCAGTATCAAAAATGAAAACTATTACCTTCAGTTGCTGCCTTTATGGCTTCATCATAACTGCATAACTTTATGTAGCATTGTGCTAGGTTGCGGTATGCAATTTGTTGGCAACTTTTATCACCATCGGCCTTCCTTAAGCATTCTTTGTAAGATTTAACTGCCTCCAAATAATTGCCTTCCGAAAAAAATGAATTCCCTCTCAAACGCAGCTCTTCGGACGACTCCACCATCCTACACCAACTTAAAATGCGCGCACCTTGAGGTCGTCAATTTGGCCATTCACTTATCGCCATCGATCCAGATGAACGATTTTGTTAATATTATTATTACTTTATTACTACTAATAATTGCATTTGTTAAAATTTACCATTGATTTATCACTTTCATTCGTAGTCTTTAAAAGCAGCGTCTGGATTTTATCTTGCTTAGATCCATTTTGTGTCATTTTTTACGAACCACACCAAACAGCTTTTATAAAGGGTGTGAAAATGTGGCAATGCTGGCAATTCGACTGGTTTTCTATTGTACTCAATTCTCTGTAAATTCTTTTGCTCTTGGATGCCTAGGAACCTTTGTCCGCCATTGTCTATTTTGCGGCTGGCTTAAGTAGGAATGCTTAAACGGTATCATGCACACCTTTAACGCTGTTTTAGCAACGGAGACTATTCTGATGGCGACACATGTAATACTTTGTTTGTTCGAACTACCGGTTTAGGTCACTTGGGTGACCATCTTGTTCTAGCCGGTTGGTCGGCCTCCGGGCCGTGCCAACAGCCCCCAAGTCCTCTGTTTCCAGAATATATGTATTCTGCCATAGTACTGCGCCTTCTTTTACCGTAAAGGGAGCCTCGGGACGCTACAACACATGCCATGGTGACGCGATCAGATGTCTATTGGTTGGGCGAAATGTGCTCTATGATGCCAACTTAACGACCACCACTGCGAATGCCAAAAATCACTTTAAAATACCAATTTTCACTATGTGCAGAATTTACCACCACGATTAACTACCGCAATTATGGAATAAACTTACCAACAGCTGTAATCACTTCTGGATTGTGAACACTGGAACAACTGAATGGAACCTTAATTTAACTACCCGACGGTTCCGAATTACTCAAATCCCAACCTGAGCCTGCAAAGAAGGCACCAGCCAGCTCATGCGTCAGCAGGGAATTCTACTCTAGGTAACCACACCAGAAAAAGGACTTCTCCTTTCGCTTCATGTAAATAATAAATGCTCTTTTGGGGGAAAAAAGATGAACGCGGTGGACAACGTGCAGTTAGATGATCTCAAAGTCCTATTTACAATGTCTCAGCCGGTGCTCATAGATAGGAGAGACACAAACACACAAAGGAGGGGAGATCGTGAATTAAACAGACAAGTGGCGTCAGACAGAAAGGTCAGTGAATGCAGAAGTCCGGTCAGGGGTCAGCGAAACCGGAGTCGACCATTTGGCTCGAGAAGCAAGCAGACTGGGTCATCATTGGCGCAGCGTCTTTCATAGTGGCGGTGGCGGACGGCGGGAGGGTGCGACAGTTGCGACACCGCGACGATGCACCCGCCGCCGTTGCCATCTCGAAGGACGACTCGAAGGGCGAGGTGTACCACGACTTTACGACTCCTGCACCCCGTCCTCGAAATGACTGCCTCTGGGGAGTAGTGAAGGCACCTAAACCGATCCAAAGAAAAAAAAGAGGGTTTTGACCTAGCAGGGACAAGATATCGCCGAATTTACAGGTGAGTTGAATTGGCGAGCGAGTGTTCAAATTATTCATAAGAAACGAAGGCCATCTTAATGCTCCATGGAAGATGTTCGCCTGGGCTCCTGATGATAAACTAGGATCAGATATGCAAAATATTGTCCACTAGTCACAGACGCTTCCTTCATGTGAAATAATGGTTTCGAATGGCATTTTCACTCCAAACCTAAATAGATCCTTTTGGTATGAAAATGGTTTCAAAGGGTCTGAAAACCAATCCAACGATGGTAAGTGATCACAAGGTGGGGATAACTGAAGTTAATACCATCAATTCCCTACAAGATATGAGCAGCACACCGCTTTGAATGCGATCAGGAATGGGCGATGAGTCATGTGCCCTGCTCATTTTCATTTACCAGTGCATTTGCACCATTTTTGAATGCCGAAATTAGTTATAAAAAGCAGTGGGAAGAAATGCAAGAATGGGATGCTTGATGAACACCCATTTAGTACATATGAGCACTAAGCATAGGAAATCTCTCGGAACTGGTTGAACAGCTTGTAAGGCTAGCCATTCTAGAGGTACGATGGGTGAGGCGAAGCTAGCGATCGTTGCTCCCCAAACAGGCCAGAGCTCAATCAGGTGGAAAAAGATAACATCAACATTAACTGGCACAAATGATGGCTTAATAGATACCTTTCTCACTCAGGCTCTACCCTTATTCAAAGTCGCCTTTATAAGCAAATTTCCCTACCCCCCCCCTCCCCCTCCTCCCACCTAAGGAGGATTTTGAGCGAGGCAAAATTCGGCTAAACATTATGGGGAATGTGCGATTTCATGAGCTTGGAGTAGTTAACACCTGCTCGCGATAATGATTGTTAACCAGTATCAAGAATTTTCCAAAATTGGCTTTTTTGTAAAATGATGAGCACAACCATGTTCGCGGTCTCAGTGCCTTGGTGCATCTGATTTCAGCGTTCTTCCATGGCTGCAAACAGAGAATAGGGGAAACATCTTGTTAATGGCAAAGGGCGGCGATCGTGTTGGAAGGGCGCACGTGTACCTGCATTTCATAGAAGGCAGCCAACCAATCACGAGTGTCTGAGGCGAAAATCAAACCGCACGCATCAGTCAACAGCGCCACGGACATGATGGAATGTCACGTGGCCTTTCATTACCCACCATTCTATCAACCATCAGGCTTGGCCGCTATTGAGCTAAGAGAACAATGAAGCATAACTGTCCGAACGCCAAAACTGCACCTAGTTGCAGCAGTAAATTAAGATGGGTAGCACAAACGGTACTTTTGTGATGAAACCGAGTGCTCTCATCACCGCATCGTTTTGAGGAGTTGATTTGAGGGACAGTAACACACCAGCTGCATAAAAACACCTATTTTGGCCTTCTCAGAGCCATTCAATCAAACAGAGACGCGGGAAAAGTTTCATATCGAACAGATGCACATAAGTGCTGCAAATTTTTAGGCGATTTTGTCAATTTGCCCTCTCGAACAAAATAATGGGACTCCAAATTATTAAGCTGCACTGTGTGCATTATCAAACATTCCCCAGAAATAGCATTTCTGGAAAAAAAGTTAATAGACTACAACCAGGCGATGAGATTTGTCAATACGAGCTTTTCACGGTGATGGCCAGGAACTCTGCTCCTGGTACACAGGTGCACATCAATTGTGGGTGCTGCTTCCAGACATTCGTGCCCTAGAAAACGCACCTTTTACAAGTCATTTACTGGGTCAAGGCGCCATAGAAGGAAGTCATCAATTGCGCATGCCTGAATTCATGGGGTATCACAAACAACGGAGCTACTGAAACGGCATCAGCTTTTGACAGCCAAGGATCTCACCACTTTGTGTTCAGCTCCACCAATGCCAGGTGTGTAAATCAAACTTGGTCGTTACGAGGCTATGATGTGGTTCGCCCTCCAAGCAGCAGAAAAGCCAAGGTTTAAATGCTATCTGTAGGACGCCTTACGTCAGTTTTGGAATTTGAATATAAGCGCTTTAAAGTACTCTGGTGATTCGGAATTCCTTTACGGGCCAGTTTGTGCTTCCGCCTTGCAGTACGGCCTTCCGATTGTACTCGCAGTTGCTCAGCCCTTCTACAAGCCTGGGGTAAATCTTTCACGTCGATGTGATTTGCCACGACTTTAGAGAAACTTTGATTTCTGCAGCACCCTACTCAGTGAATTTCAGTGCACCAGATGAGACTGCAATCCACATTTACTTCTGATTGTGAAAAATATGCCTTTTTTGCAATGCAGAAGACAACAAATTGTAATTCGGTTTTTGCCTAATTAAAATCTGCCCAATGAACGTATTTACAGACCTCTTCATCAACAATCAATTTACGTTTCAGTGCACGAGGCGCATGTCTATCTTTGTACCAAGGGAAGAACTGGCCCTACGCTAGCCAAATCACATGCATTGAATCAAAAATTGGAGCATATGGTTTGATTTTTCCTTTTTTAGGTAAACAAACCAGTATCCTCCATTTGTGGATCAAAAACACGTCAAGTTGCAGCTTCTAGCCACAAATCGGCCAATAGGGAGAAGGTGACCTAACTCACTTGACCCTCGTTCAACCCTGAGAGAGGGTGTATGCGGTTTTGAATGCATTAATCAGGCTTCAATGCAGTCTTCAATGAGCAAATTTTAAGTTTCATTCTAAGAAAGGATGGATAGATGCGGGATTATGAGAATGCCCTCTTGAGTCCATACATTTAGACACGCATCCGACGGTGCAAACTCAACTATTTGCGTTCTTCTATGAATGTTAAGCCACTGATTCATTCTACCAGTGGTTCCAAAACATCTGTATAATGGTGCATTGTGTCAGCTCGCCATTCTGGGTGGCAAGTAATAAGTTGGATGAGATCAGCAAATCCATTATGGTTTAAAAAAATCCATTTCAGAGGTTATGTTAAGGATGTCAACTTCTGTTCCAAACCAATGTTGACTACTTAACTCCATGGCCTGTATTATGAAGTTCCAATAACGAGGTGAACCAACAAAAATTAATCACATCATTAACGCGTTCGCTGCCAGCGGCACGCATACGCGACACTTCGTAGAAGAGTTTCGAACAGTGTGACTAGGCACCATCACGAAACATTCTTGAATGAAGAAAAGGCTTCTCCTAGTAGCTACACAAACACGGGGAAAACATTGTCAAGAGGGGTTGCCTTCTTCCACACCAGCTCGCATGCCTGTGAATAGCTAGACGAGTTGGTAAGTGGGTGCTGACGAAACTTTGCCGTCTGCTTACGTAAATCGGGCGCATACAGCAGTCAGCGTCGCAAATATGCAACATGCGCTCCTCAGCAGTTTAGTGATAATTGATTGTACCAGAACATATTGTACAAATAAATTAGATGGATAATTTAGTTTTTGGTTGTTCTGTCACAATAAAAAAAAATTAGAAAAAAAGGAGTTCCACCGGTAGTCGGTAGTGGACGCGTTAAAAATGGATGTGAGCACATGATAAAACTCTGTTAATTTGAGTTATTTTGTTGGAGGCTCGAACGGTGTAAAGATAACAGTTTTCACACTTCAAAAGTTTATTTCATGGTCTCCTTACCAAAGCATAGCAAACCAGCTGCTACTTGAAAGACCCATGTTTAATAATAAACTCAATTCACTTGTTCTCGGCGCCGAAATTTGCAAAAGTAAGCGAAGTTTCGAGCATCCAACTCTTTTGGAACCTTAAAATGCCTATATAGTTTATTTTAGCCATTTTGTCTTAAAAAAATAGACGAGTGACGGTGAGAGAGATGTTAATCATATTCACCCTATCCTTGATCAATCCATTAAGCAAGTTGGGAAGGAACAAACACTAATGAGGGATTGCAGTTTCGACAAAGTTTTACGCCAAGAAATTGTTGATACAGTTCTGTTCGATGAATGGTGACGTCTATGAAAGGCATAATTTATTGAAACCCAGTGGATCCCCCAGTAAATTTTATGCTTTCTATTTATTTATTTCTTCATGAAGCTCTGAATTCGGAGGGGTATTGCTATCTTTTTGTCAAGAAAACTGACTGTCGAGCTAGAGGAAACCACTGAAGAAGCAAATAAGCTCAGTTAAATGAAAAAGTCGAAAAACAAATATCACGAAAAAGGTAACGTTGTGTGACTTTAATTTCCATAAAAAAACTGCAGACAGATGGACATCTGAATGTTTAGTGCATGCAAACCATGCAAATAGGTGGGAAAACTGCATAACAAGAACAGCAGTGGCAGGAGCAAGAGCAGATTATCCACCAATCAGGTGGCTGCTGCTTTGGCAACCCGCTCCCTACAGCCTGGCTTGCTGACCGCTCTATTTCCTCCTCTTCAAGCAAAAGACCCGTAATCAGACCGAAATTGGGCGTTAAAAAACGGACTTTGACGATTGAGTCGGATTGAAATAGATAATTTTCACATCATAAGCGCATATTAGTGAAGAGTTAAAGGATTGTGTGCTGCAAATTAACAAATTTGCCACCACAACTACTCAAAGGCTTTGTCAGCCTAACATAGCACCAGTCAGAATAAATTCTTTTTTGCGTGTCATTGTCACATAACAAAACTCTGGAGCCAGAAGTAAAATGTGAACAGACCAAAAACCGCCCAAGAAATCTATTCAATTCAGACGCCTTCAAAGCCTTGCCCTACTGCTGAGAGTGGGTGCTTGAGGAACTAATTTTGGCAGTTGAATCAGGATAGATTGTATGGATGTGAGCTTGTAGCAAAAGAATTAAGCAGCTTCATATATCGTTCAAATTAATAACCATCAAAGGAGATGAGTAGCTTACTTTCGGGTTAAAAATACATCAAGTAAAGCAAGCCAAAAATGGAACAATTTCAGTTAGATAGAGAGAAGATTCCACGCCAGAAAGAAGCTCGTCAAATCTATATTTATGCAAGCGATTGAATAACCCATAAATTAATCAACTGCAGCCATCATTTCCTCTTATTAACACAGTACTAGCCAGTATGTGGGCATTCAAAAATCTAGCATTCAGTCCTACTGCAAAGAACCAGAGACGAAAGCATTCCCTAAGGAAGAGGCCGGTCGCGCAAAAGCCTCATAAATGCAACACAAATCTGGCCTCACGATTGGACAATCCACCAGCCAACGGAACAACAGTCTTGAGGAACTGCCCCAACAGTGGCGGCGGCTTGGAGTTGAGTAGGCAAAAGTGCAGGTGCAGAGGAACTCACCCGGCTCGTGGTCCCAATCCAGATCCACGGGAGATTCAAAGTCCCCAGCAAAGCTGTCCGGTGCAGACCTGTTTTCATCTAAACAAAGGTTCATAAAAGGGGAGCGTAGGTTAGCAGGTGTAGTTCGGCCCAAATCGTAAAAAATAATCTACAAAAGTGGCGTACAATTTATAGGCCCTGCCATCTCCATTATTGTGCATACACAGGATATTTATGGTCTGATATATAAAATTTGCAGCGATGGCAGCTCTATAGAGGGTGAAGTGAACGATGGCTCGAAGCCCGTGTGTTGGTAGCGGTGATGTCTTAAAGATGTACAATCTGCCCAAAGCCATTAAACCGAGATGGAAAAACGTTGAGGTCTCTTAGGAAAAAAAGCAGGAGCGAAATTTTGCATGTATCAGGTATGATTGAAAAGAGACGCCTGGTGTGGATAGTCTATGGACTTTAATTAATTGCAGACTCTCTAAAATGTATGGCTGTCGAAACACGACTATTAGGCCAGGCTATGTTAACGAAGATAAGACTTGAATTTATGCCACATGACTCAGAAAGTATTCCAATTGGCAACGAAATTACTTAGAACTCTATTCAAGTTCATAGGCACATAAAATGCTATCACAAGTAGGTTAATCTTTCTTCATTGCCAAAGATACGGTCTCTCTGCGCAATGCTAAAACATTTCCAAGTAAAACAGCAGCTCAAAAGATTCCTGAAATCATTTAATGGTCCAATCAAATGAGGTCAATTAGAATAGCTTGGCATACATTTGCAAAGTGGACAGAGCGCTTTTGAAGCATTTAGGAAAAAAAAACAAATTTAATAGTGATCGAGTGAAGAGCTCAATTATGAGCATTGGGGAACACTAATTTTTGCGTTAAATTTTACACACCACGAATGCACTAGTCTTGAGAGTGTCATCTTCATTAGGAACTTGGTTTAGCTTGAACAAAAAAAGCAAAACACGGTAGTTGGATCTTATCTGCCCACTTTACGCGCCCACTAGAAGGGGTAGAACCGCGAGTTGGCTGAGTCACTCCCGATTTTGCCTGGTCCACCTAACCCAACCAGCGATTGTTTCGGATGACCATAAACTGGTCCCACCATAAACAGGAGACCCCTTTCAGATGCGCGTTTGGTCACATCACCCTCAATGGCAATCTTGGCAGCTTTTGTCAGAGTAGAGGCATTCCCATTTGAAGGCCTATTCAATCCCCCTTTTTATGCTATTAGCGATTGATAGGTTTGTTGGACACTTAATTTTACCCTTTCTGCTAGTGGTTGTCTAGTTACAGGCATATTCAGCAGATCTATTTCTTGTTTTCCTGCGTCGTTTTACACAGCTATTCTTCCATTTACAGTAGCAGTCCACACAATCCTTCTCTTAATTCCTCCAAGTCACCCCTTTAGTTAGCTGAACTTGCACAACACCTCACATTCCGTACCCCAGTAAGACCGTCTTGAACGTTTCACCCCACCCATATGAGAAGGGACACCTTGTCCCCACACAAAAAGCGAACCTCGAATGAGGTGGATCTATCCATCACGTACCTTAAACCAAGATACCAAACACTTTGCAGAACTTCTTTTATCCCTCTTGGGTGCCATCGTCTCGGAGGCTGTACAGCCTTTTCCAACCCAGGGTATCAACCCAAACCATTGTAATAAACTGCAAGGGTGGCCGATCTACCGGACCGAAGTGGTCACCTGACGCGCTCAAACGTAACAAACCCTCTCTTTCCATTATTCTGCTTCCCTCTTCAGTGTTTCTAATGGAAATAAGCGAATTCGGGGAAGGGGCATTTCTTTTTCAGAAATATAACAAACCAGATGCTACGAATGCTGAGGGAACGCAAGATATGGTTAAGCGAGAATTTCACCCCTTCAAATAAAAGGCTATCTTTCATGTTCCCAATTTTCAGGGGGCAGTACTTGTTGTCGATGATAATGCAAATAACGCACTGCATCATATTTTCAAAAAGCAATAAACACAAACAAACAAGCTTTTATTTATTACCTTCTAATGTATGTATTTGAGCAAGAATGAATGGGTGTCTACTCATGGTTGAACCATCTTCTCTTGAAAATATCGCTTGACTGAATAATTACGTTCACGTTTTGATTAGGCCTAAATAAAACTGTTTTTTGAAACACACAAAGATAGTCCTACGTTTCCCTATAAAAAGTTAGATTTTGCAACCTAGCCATCGATTATGCTTCAAAGTCAATCCGATCGTTGTCAGCAGCACACATACGCGACACTTCGATTTCCCCGTCTCAACTCAACATCACCGATATGCGACACGTGCACCTTACCAACCTGCGATAACCGGTTGTACCAACTGTTGTGCCTCAAGCACACTGTCTGAACTTAATCTGTGCTGGCCGCAGTCTGAAGACAATTACATCCTCTTCACCCCTTAGCAGCACATCTTTTGTGGGCTGTAATGGCAAAGCACCCTCGCGGACTCTGTTTGCAAACGTCATTATTTGGAGCATTGTCTGTTTTTTTTTTCGAAAAAATCTGCGGTCAAGGTCGGTGAATGCAGCAATACTCGTGGATAGACGCCTTTCAGGGACAAAATAAGCTCATTCGCAAGGTGGAATGCACGCCAAGGTTAAAGGTTGTTGAGGCGAGTATTTAAGCCCAAATTAAATGGCCCAAGAGCCTTCGTAGAAGAGTTTCGAACAGCATGACTGGGCACCATTACGAAACCTTCTTGAACGAAGAAAAGGCTTCTTCTGGTAGATACACAAACAGGGGGAAAGCATTGTCAAGAAGGGTTGCCTTCTTCCACACCAGCTCGCATACCTGTGAACAGCTAGACGAGTTGGTAATTGGGTGCTGGCGAAATTTTGCCGCCTGGTTGCGTGAATCGGGCTCATACAGCCACTGTAAGTGATATCTGGATGACTAGCCCCGCTCAGAAAGGAAGATTTCTACCGGATTTTACTTATCCAACACTACTTCAGTCACCACTTCAACAAATTTTTGATAATGATCTCTTAGGAGGAATGATGCATTTTTTTAATTTTAATATCGTCTAAAAACAAGCAAACAACTTCATCAATTAAAAAAATATAGATTATTCTTTGATGAAATGAAAAGCAAAGCCACTTAACGTGTAGGCAAGTATATCAACTGATAAACCCTTCACTTTTAAATTCTTCAACACACAGAGGAGGTGAATGAAGTGATAAAATAATGCTATCAGACGAAAGGAAGGGCAATAGCACACATCGCTAATCATCCACTTCTGACATTTTAGGCATCAATACAACTCCTTCTATAGAACAGAAAGTGCTGATCAGGAATTCGAATTGCATTTAGCTGTCAGATGTGGAAAGGTGAAAAAGAAATGGACTTCGATCTGTGTGTTTGTGTGTGTGTAGGACTGCGTGAAATTGCGCCTTCAAGAGCACAACCAAACTATGGAGGAATTGGGAAAAATCTGAGAATTGAAAGTACTGTGGGAAATGTCAGAGTAACAAAAGTCCACAACTCGATGGTGGGTGAAATCGAACGGCGTAAATTGCTATAACCATCTCTTTTGCGGGGCGATTCCAATCCTCTTACTTCCTCCTTTACTTGTACTTTTGGCATCCTAGGAGCACACAATCATTTGTTGATGAAAGCTTGTACAAGGAAGCAAAGTAAGGTGAGGACAGCGTCAGTTAAAAGAGGAATTGGCTTCATCAAAGTGTGTGACAAAAGACCCCACGTAGGATAGTTCTTTGAAGTGAAAAAGTGCTTCAATTAGAGCTAAAGAAGCGCAACTACTAGATGGCTTTTTAACGAAACGAGCTGTTGGAAAACCTTAACTAATTAGTATATTTGGAAAGTATGAAGGAAACCATTGTATAGGGAAAATCACTTTCTGTTTGTTCTCGGGAAGCGTTAGTTGGTTGTAAATAATTAATTGTTAGAAGGCTTGCGAACGATTTCGATCATGCACAAATGGTATCCTTATTGCAGAAACAAATTATGTCCCGATAAACTTCAAAAAAAGGACCATTTACTTTTTGTTAAAAAGAAAGGCGCAATCATAGAGACGACCCGTTAGACGCATTAATAACAGACCTATGAAGAACATTGGGTCACAATTTTGTCACTAGATCAACCCAAATCGAAGCCATGGAGAGCCAATCTGGTGGTTGAAGTTTCCTAAGTTGATGCTACTCCGTGCATCAAGCAGGAGTACTGGACGTGAGTTTCGTAAAACGCAAAAAAAAAAACAACTCGTCTCGTGAATGGCGCGTCAGGCTACCTGGTGCCTCTTGTTGGACATGGGTGGAAAATATTTACATCACAGGTTGCACGTTCGTAAATCGAAATGGACTACTCGAAAAGTGATCGCGTTAAGGGTCAAAACTTCATCTCCACTCAGTTGTATATTTAAACGCACTTTTTAATCTGATTGTAAATTGGCTTTCTACACATCACCCCGCCCACGCTTCAATCAGTTTGAAGCAAAGTCGAGGAGGTAACTATTCACTTTGTAGGTAGAAATAGCATCAGCTTAAAAATCGAATGGGCTACCATAAAGTGAGTGCTGGTTGTAGGGACTGCTTGTCACAAGAAAATGCAAGGATTAGCTAAGAATCGCCAAAAAGTTACCACGAGCTCAGGTGAAAGGTGGCGAGGAATCTGGTTAAAGTTAGTTTGTAGTCTTAATAACGATAGTGTCATGGGTCCCGTGTACGCCCTCCGTAAAAATGGCAATCTGACACGCGGCAAGATAAGCCGTGGACCTCCCACCACGACAGTGAGCCCATTCACAGTGCTCATGTAGCCATCAATTCTTATAAAAAGGGAAGTTAAAATGCATTCTCGCGAGTGTTACGTATGCTTGACACTATATTAATATGATCAGGAAATACGATTGGGAAAATTTCCGCAAAAAAAAACATGTCGACTTAGAAAAAGGGATACCGAAATGTTGAATAGCGTTTAACTGCCTTCTTTTAGCGTCTTTTTTTGGTTTTGACTCTCCCTTTGATGCAACATGCTTTGGCCAGACACGTGTGAGAGGCAATTACCCAAGTGAGGTGAGACCGTCACCCTTCGGAGCAAACAGACCCATTTAAACATTGCAGTAGCAAATAAGTTCCCGGATGCTCTCACCTCTGGTAAGAGTTAATGAAGCAAATAATGCCATTTAAAGTGTCCAAGAGAAGAATGGTATTAAACAAATAAAAAATTTTCCTTTTCTGCACAGATGGTTGAGATGACATTGTAAGGCTTATCACCTCACCGCATCTCCTGTTTGCGGGCCCACATGCACGCGGGTCGATCGTGGGATTATAGCAACATAATCACCCATCCGACTTAAACGTTGGGTGACTCGTGTGCGGCTACGCGGCCAAACCATCGCCATGATCCAGACACCATCTATTCATAGGTTAGCCATCCCCGCCAATGTGCAAGCTCTGGCTACCACATCATGATCATAATACGCTGCACGAAGTGGCTGTGTTCTGAATGGACTGCTTCTTCACTGGATTTCTCTCGCTGATTCGGTTAGTAGAGTTAGCGCATTCCCCCTTACCACGCTCACAACATACTTAACGGCCCTGAAAACACATGGGAACGACTGCTCGCCATTTAGTCACCAATGGCCTTCCCAACTAAAGGCTGCTATTTTTAGCTAACTCTGACATCTGGTGTGCATTCCACTTGGAATCCGTCTTATGGTGCAGGAGGGTATTAGCTGTTACCCTTCCGAACCGTTATTCAATGCTGTATTTCTTCACCCCAGTAAAATACTCCTTGACGTTCCCACTGCCAGTAAAATTGACTACTTAGCCGCACCTCACCCGGTGTATCAGATGCACAACCTAGACTTTTCACTTCCTCCTACATCTAAACAATCTTCGAAAATTCACCATCTCTTCAGTGCACCCTTCGTATTTGCTATAGGTGGTGAAGTTAGACCACTTACGTCCATCCCATAACAGTACAGATAGATTACCGAAACAGTGCGAAGGGTAGGGTCTGCATCATCGGATTGAAAATTGCTTACGTGAATAGATCCTTCTTTACTCCTTCCGTACATCGTGTCACCAACCCACCTGAAATTATTCCTGCAGCACTGCTAACAGGACCATCTGAACGAGTAAATACACACTTGCCCTCCTCATCTTCACTGTCACACACAACGTACACCCACTAGACGAGTCACCAGATCTACAGTAAGTTTTACGGACATTTATCAAGCATTCTACCCTAGGTGCAACGTTCTCCATCTGTTTGTGCACATGGATTGCGGCCCTAGTCCGCAAATTAGTTACCCGTATATTGGCTGCCCACAAAATACAGCTATGGCCTTGCTCGACAGCGCGTCCATTTCAAATAGAACGCATCTTGGACAATACCTTGGACTCCTCGATCCCCTAGTGCTAGAAACTTCAACACAAGTTCATGTAATGCGAAAAAGTTTTAAGGGCGATTGTTATATCCATGGCTTATAAAGTATGTATATTCGTCAGACCGCCGGCGTGGCGCTCCTTTTTGTGCTCACTTGCTTTCCCGGTATTTTCAACTCGCATTTCGTGGAATATCAGTTCCAAGTGCTAGACGAGCTTCAATTTCAGCTGACTTACGGACTAAGAATAAACTCGTCCTCCAACTTGTGGCCGTAAAACATCGCGAAGCTTCTCAAACACAACGTCAATTGCAGCTTCTACCTAGTCATTAATGATAGCTACCATATGTAGTACACTTTATGCCCAGGTACTCACGAAATTTATGGAACTTAGAACAAGGAGAGTTAATCAATAAAATATAGCTGATACTTTTTTTTACCCTAAAGCCACCTTTCCCTTCCTTTCATACATGGTTGTGCTCTTCTGGAACATACGTATTGCGTAGAACCAGAAACTTGGTGTTTGCTACTTCGAAGTCAATGGACCATGAAACTCAAAAATCCATTCTAACTTTTGCATGAAGCATTAGTGAACAAATTTAGGCAAAAAGCAAAGCGTCAGCTGCCTAATTCGATAAAGCGGTGAGGACCAAATCGGGCAGGACCTTCCAACGCCAAAACCACGACGAATTAGTGCTGCGAATAAATTTTCTCGCCTTCCGGCCCCAAATGCAAGCGGCAATGTTGAAAGAAATGCGCGTCCCTTCTCAAACCTTTTTGCGTCTTTGACCCGCGCTCTTCAAATGGATGGCTAAAACCAGTGTTGACGAAACACTGCTTCTCGATCTACTACGTCGTAAAAAAGTCGATTAATCTCTTTTTCTTACCTGTTCTCCAAAACGCCATAAATGAGATTTTGGAGGGTACAAATGGGTCGATTTTGTGGATGGTGTACGGTTTTTGTTGAGGGTTTCTTTTTTGCCTTGACCAAGTCCAAGGCAACCTTCGAATTACCACGACCCTCAAAAAGGTCAAAATACGCAGGTGCAAACAACGACGTCAGGTTAGATTCGATATTCTTCTGTTTTAAAGGGGAAGGTGTTGGATTGTGCGAAGAAAGTGCTTCGATTTGATGGAGTAAAAGCGAATTATTGGCAGTGGTGTCACATTTATGCGACGCGTGTTCCCTATCAGCTCTGGATAATTGTATCTGGACCAAATTAAGCGTCGCAAAGCGATTAGTTATTTCCAAAACTGTAAATTTTCTGTGATGAGACATTTGGATGAGGACAGGTAGGTCTCTTTTAGCTCTTGGAACAAAATAACTTTACGCGAAAAAAGTAGATTAGCTTTGGTGGTTAATTTTCCCCTGAAACGCTGATATAAGACATATAAAAAGTTGCCTCCCTGTGATGTAAACCGTTGTCGGTCATGACCAGTGATAGCGTAATTACAAGTGGATTAATACACTCCGAAATGGCCTTTCCAGGAGTAATGCGCACGATACAGTTAAAAACCACCTAAGCGCTTGTGCGCTTCCGCATGGCCCTAACATTCAAGTAGCGCGTAATAAGGTGAGGCAGCCCGGTGGGGAACACAACACGGACGGATCATTTTATTGGCGATTAATGTGCTGTAATGCAACCATGGTAACTATGGCCAATAACCAATGTATAATTGCAATGACCACCGCAGCGGCAAGTGATGCAATAGTACAATTGAGGTTAAGTTGTGCCTCGTGTTGCAGCGGAAATAGTGAAGTGCCTGCTCTTCAATGCGAGTATTTACCGGCCATTTCCTAGGCATGCATCAATGGACATTAGAGGAAAAATAGCTAAAATCACTTTTTGAGTTTGCAGGAGAAGAACTCAGACAATTGTTGAATGACCGCTGTTCCCAAGTCTCAAAACGAAAACTTACTTCTATGTGTTTCGAATATGAACAAATTGACAAACTAACCAATAAATTAAAACCTACACTAAGAGGATACTTTTACGAGATCTCCGTTGAATGAGCTCGAAGAGTGGCAGGGTGGTCATGTTTTTATCACGGCTTGCAAGGAATAAGCTGAGCTCCAGAGCTGCCTCGCAGTATATGATGCTGAGCGTTTACTTGAATGAGAATGTTCAGTTGGCCTTTATCATCTGTTGAACCTCAGTATTCGTGATAAGCATCACATTCTTTTTTTTGTACGAACGATATCGTTACATAAAGTCCTGGTGAAGATGATATAAGGGAACCTGAGCAATAAATGTTCCCTTTTGTCAATTTGATGTATACCCAGATTCATCTGTACTTGAAAAAAAAATATATAATCCCAGTGATGTAAAAAGAGCCTCCGTGCCTTGATAGTAAGCCGAATGAGGTAACCAGTAAAAAGACAATTTCTAATCTTACGCCGAAACTTTCTCTTCACTCAACACCGCCACCCATTCAGCTACCCGAATGGCTTCTCATCCCGCTTATTTATTTCAGTCAGCCCAATAAAGACGAAATAGTAACGCTAGATCTTGAAATAAACGTACCCACCACTGGATTCTTAGGGGGTTGACTACTACATTATCGGAATCAGGATGGAAATGTCAGTGCTATCCTAGTTCCTGGAGAGACCCTACTCTCTAAATAACACCTAAATTGGTTTTCGAACACGCCAAGTCGGGAATCACAGGGCAAAATAAAATGCATTCCAAGAATAATCAAGAGCTAGCAAGCCCCTAGATTAAAAGGTGCAGAAATAAGGGAGTTTACATCTAATAAAACGAGGAAAGCACTGTTAAAAGTTCATTTATGGGACTTGAAGTAAATGTGAATCAGCTCCACTGATGCATGCGGTTTTGGACAAGGGACCGTATGACAAGAACCACTTGCTGGTCATGTGACCTTGTTTCCTAATTTTCTGCATTGATAGTCATCGCAAAGTGGAAAACTTTTCAAACCAATGCTTCTGCATTTGCCTGGCCGGTGCCGAAATTGTGCAATTAGAATCGTGTGAAAAATGTGTGTGTGTTACCGCCCCCCTTCCCTGCCCCAGCCGATCGAACTAGCGGCGGGCCAACATGTGAAAAGCAGACGTGCAAAGGAAAGCCTAAAATTCCTCCCTCTCGTTTAAAACATGACAATTTAAGGCTCCATCAGTCTTACTTAACAAGATTCTCTCTTAATGCCAAAAAGTCCATAAAATCAGATTTCAGGTACAAAATAAGTCGATATCATCGAAATCGGGCGACTGCTTCAAGGGATTAAGTGTAACACGCACACACAGCTAGGGGTGAGAGTCAACTTTTCATCATCGCAAGTGATCACGAAGATTGCATAGGTGAATCAGCACAACTCTGAGAGGCGTGGGTTCTGCCTAAACACCGAATAACGTAGTCTAGCTAGTTTTACAGTCAGAAAGGTGATCGAACTGTCCGACCCCTCAAACACTTCACATAGCACCACCCACACAAGTTAAAAACTCGGTTAAGTGAAATTTACACACAAAAAGTTGGTCCGATTTAGAGTCCCAAGTTTTCTGATAAAATTATGTGATCAGTTGGTCCAGCTTCCCTGAGGTTTGTTACACCATTCGTGGACTACCTAATGGTCCTAAGGAAGTTCGGTCCCGAGACCACCCTTTCTTTGACCATGGGAAAGTGCTTTGTAAATTTCAATGACAATTCACGGGATGTTCATGGATAGTTGTAAAGCGTTCAATGGTTTGCACGCCTTAAGAAGTCAGGTGTATGCACGAAGCGTCGAATGAAGAATGGCAGGATTTCAAAACCCCACCCTCAATTCAGAAGAGAGAATCTATCAGGATCGACGCTCAAAAAACTTCATTTTTGTCGATTAGTTTTTGGTACAATCTGAGGTGCGTTTTGGTGGGCTTTAGCATTATGCAGTTACAAAGTGAACTAGTCGAAACGCCTACAACAGGTAACAGCTATTAGGACTTCATTTCAACTAATAAATATCATTATTTCATCCAATGAGTTACAGTTAAAGACTGGACTTTCAACTTTTCGAGAGCGGTGACTTTCAGTGTTAGTGGTTAATGAATTCAAACGCGCTCAAATATCGGAACTTCTTTCAAAGAGAAAGTGAAAGTTCCTTTTTACAAAATTACCTTCAAGTCGGAAACGTTTCAAATAAAACATGATTCACATCTATTAATAAGGATTTCAAACCACTAGCAATAATCCTCCCCAAGCTTAAACTTGGCAAAGCCGAATCAATCAAAAAAGCTAATAAGGACCATTGTCCATCTTTTGTTAAAAACACATCCAACAGTCAGATTCAAACTGTTACAAAAGTCCTTTAAAATTTGCGCCTCTGGCAGTATGACATCGATTTTATAGGTAGAACAGAAGCAAAAAAAGCGTTAAACTCGAGTTTTTAAAAACATTATCTGACTTTCAGTAATAGAGATACGCGAAGGTCAAAGTTAAGTATTACTTTAACTGTTTTAACAGTGATGAACACGGGGTATCAGCGCCTCCCAACCAGAATGGGCCAACCATCCGGGCTGTCAGAAGCCGATCTATCAAGTCTTTACAACTTGCGGTACTCAACTGTATACGAAAATGCGATTACGAAGATTACTCGTAGAGAGACGCAGTACCATCGTAGGTTATACGACTCAACCATGGACTTGGTCGAGATTTTTTTTGAAACCTCTTTACACTGAGGGTTAGTTTTGACTCAGAAAAACTTTAGATAAAAGCTCACCGACATCTGTGTTACATAGATCCTAACGCACTAGGAGACCATTCACTGGAGTGATCTTGTCAAACTTGAACGACTCAGCCATATTTTTTGACCTGATGAAACCCTCCCGATGCCCTTCCACCACCCAGGTTATACATGTCCGCGAAGACTCTCCCATAACAAGAAGGCTTAACAAGGACACCAATTCACATTAATGGAGCAAAAAACGGAGGGTAAATCATGTTTAAAATTGCAACCTTCTTCCAAACAACTGCATCATCCGCGTTACAAGACGCAATTAGCTCCTTATAGTCATAGCGGTTGGGATTGAGTACCATTGCCCCTTAATAGATCAATAAAAGACGTCGAGTAGATTACTAAGTCTATTAGTTGAAGATAGACGGCAAGCCAACCGGATTCATGTTTTCTAAAAATGACGAAGCAGCCCTGCTTGCGGCACCATCAACTCCAGGTCAGTGAAGCGGCAGGATAGGGGAAACATGTAGTGATGCAAACGTGTGAAATTGGAGACCTCTACTGCCATTTGAGCTAATGAAATTTATTGCCACTTAACCAATCAGAAAGTTCATAAGACGGACCTGTTTACCAGTCTAAATATACTCTTGAGTCACCGCAATTCTTGTGCCTAGGTATGACCTCTCCACTAAAAATAAAGCTGGGTGGGAAGGCGATGATGGAAGGCAAGACTCACCTTCGCCGGTGCCCCGCAGATTCAGTACCGTAGGTCGATGGGCAGAGGTGGAAGAAGAACGCGAATCGCGGACAGATCTTGAGCCGCTGGAGGCGGTGGAGCCACCGAAGAAGTTGAGATCTCGGGGCCAGAAACGCCGCATGAGGCGTGCGATCTCCGGTCCGTCTATCTCATCATCTTCTGCTGCCCCTCCCGCACCGCCACTGCCAGTCGTTGCGTGACAACTGCGTGACATTAGGTGACGCGCTGCTGTTCGGTTTGACACGAACACTGTCTATAAATAAAGAAGGGGACAAAAGAAATTCACTCATCATCAGAACGCCACTGTCAGTCAGTCTAGTACTATGCAGAGTTCAGAATAGGAAGTGAGAGCAAAACAAAATCCAAGTACTAAGGTGAAGGGAGGATGGACGCAAAAATCAGGATTTCATCTGATGGGCCGCATTAACGTACATGCGCCATAAAAATAATAGAGATTTTTTCTTGAATGGAAGGCGTTAAAACTGCTGATTAGAAGGACTCTTTGGTCGACCATTGTGGCCACGATAATCCCACTAGTGTTTGACACTACTACGTATGAAGCAGATTGCTGGGAATGGACTGGATTCGTGAACTGCCATTTTCGGGCCCAAGCCTCGAAATCACCCACATTTACTTTGCAGAATTTTGGGGAAGCAGGTTAATAAAAGTGAGCAACCTGCTTTACAAATTAGGCCTACCAGAATCCCCTGTTCGAATGCTCCATCCAGGTTATTCTTTCTGGATAAACTTGAACTCATTGTACGAGGCTTTCTTCCAATCGCACAGTTGCATCAGCCTAACTCAATTGTTTTGCTCATTAATCAAGAGGCTCAGACCACTTTAAGCTGTGAAATGAATTATCACTTTTTTCCTCTTTCACAAGCCTTTCAGGTTACCACCCCACAAGCAGAGCAAAGGCAGCTTTTACCGTCAATCGAATTTAAAGCGAGGTTAGGGAGAAAAACGACCTCACTTCCATTGCAGAAAGTCCAAATTTTGCAAGAAAAAGGGTCGCGATAGTGGAAGCAGCATCCTTTACTAAGGGGTAAAGGGTGTTGATGCCACCAAATTGAAACTTGGATGGTAAAAGAAAGTCGCCGTTTTAATTACTGGATGCTCCACCAGCTGTCAGCGCTCCAACACTTTTGGAGATAAAGCCCAATCAGAAACGTGCTTATTAAAGACCCATTAAACATTAAACCCTAAACACTTCCCGTATTATGCCACTTGCAGTTTTTTGTAACCAGAGGTGCCAGTAATTGTGCGTGACTGTTTGAAGGCGCCATGCTGCCACGGATGATGGCATTAGTTTTTAATTGCGCGAGTCTTTTCAGCTACCTTCAATTCAGGCTCAAGGATACTCATGCGCATCAAGGCGTGTTTGTTCCTTAATATTCCAGTCCCTCAGGCTTTTTGTACACAAATACTAACGCTACTTCATGACCGCTATGCCTTTGAAGGTGACTTTAGCATTATAATGACGGTAACCGAGTGAGACAAGTCGATGCCTTCTATCCTTCAAGCAGAACAAAAACACCTTCACAAGAGGAATGCCAATGCTCCAATTGGTTGTCCGGAGAGGTTCACAATAGAAAAGACCAAGTAAGCATTGATTGTTTGCCAGCAATGAGGCGAGACCGGAGTCATTCGCAGACAAGGACAAACATAATTCCCACAAGAAGCAATTAAAAATGGTTAGAATCTATCACTCTGGCACCTCCACAAACTGATGGAAGCCGTGCACAATCTAAATAGGTGATTAAAAGCTATTCGAATGACAAAGAAACCACAATGATAACAACACGAAGAATAGATGCTTAGGAAGGAAGCAAATCTCACCCTTAAACAAGGGTTTCTATAGAACTTGATTGATGCACAGTATGCAACTGGGAAAACATCGTCTCCTCTTAGGCAATACGTTCCATGTGAGCCTTCTCAGGGCTCGAAATGAACGAGGTGCACCAATACCAGTAAATACCTATGTTATGGTGGTGGCCTTTTATTCCACAACTTGCGACGCACAAGGCAGGACAGTGCAATGAAGCCACTCTTGTTTAAAAAAAGACATGGGAATATCCTGAATCCTCAGCCTCTGCCCCTTTCGGTCACTATCTTTGTTTTGTTGAATTGCTTCCATATCCTCTCTGCCAGCAGCCTACCAACCCCTTCATGCTTGAAGGGTGTTGCGGTTGCGTACAACCCTTTCGTGCGCTTCGTTACGCTTATGTCAGAGCAGATTCCTGATTTGCGGACCGTAGTGCGATCGCGGGAGCAACTCGAACAGTGTGGTTGTTTGGGTCACATTTCCCACAACGCAAAAAGCACGGCGTTTACAGCTACTCACCATGGGTTCGCCTTCAATATTCTAAAGGACAAAGAAGGGGCTGATATCCCCATTGAAAAGGGAAGTAACCATCACCAATGATAACGTATTTGCAGAGCCTTTTAGTATCAAATGTTGGCAGGCAGAGGAGCCGCGGTAAGACGGAGTAAACTCTACCCTAAAATGCCTCCGGGCCTTTTGTCGCTTAAAGCGGATACACTTGTTCCAAAACTTACTTATTGCAGAAATAAGAAAACCTAAGCAAACAAGAAGTGGTAAAGAGGGAATATGTTAGTTGGGCAGGAGAAGGCACCGTCCAGAATTCTTAATTGGGTGACCGAGATAGCGTAAAGTACGGTTAAATCAGGTCGGATAAAGTGCAGGTGTAGCGGTAGCGTTAGTAGTGCAGGGTGGGCTCTCCAGTTCAAAGCAGAGGGAAAAAACTAGTCAGCAAACTGCAAGCTGAGCGTTGTGCTACCTAGGGAAGCTTGTTCTGACTATGATTAACATTTATGACTGGCTAATAACAACCGGTGCAATAGCACAAAACAATAATTATAGTCCTATAATACAGCAATAATAGGGAATGGATAATAGCGGAAAACAGAGGTATTGTAGAATTACTTACTGAACCGACTCAAGCGTGAACATTGCTAGTTTCGGTCTTTGAAATGCTCTAACAAACGGCGAAATTATAAAGTAGACCGTCACAGTGACTAACTGTCGTTCCAACAGTAGGCAGAGCATGGAGAATATTATTGTATGAGGCCGTACTGCTGGAGAGACAGTACTGACGATTATTATCGAGCCCACTTGGTCAAAATTCAAGTGATCTTCCTAAGCATATTCAACCATCGGAATCGGCTAGTCTAGCCATACCTAGGAAGGCGCATCAACACTTCCTTGAACACACATTCGTATGTTAATGTTAAGTTCCTAGAACCGCTGGTAGAAAATCACGCCATTTATTGGGGAACTTACGCAATACTGCAGACATTTGAAAAACTTCAAAGCAAAGCATTGGGCTGGGGAATGCTAAGCAGCTGATTTAGAGCAGATAGTTAAGACGATGCGATTTTATGCTGGAAAATGAGGCATCTACGAGCCATGTGGAAGGTAGGTTTGAATTGAGATGAGGGTAGTGAGCAGTAACAAAAACTGTAATGACACCAATTATGAAGTTCTACTTCTTTTCAAGCACCTGTAAAACAGAGGCCAATATTTCGTGAGAACATTGCGTGGGTGCTTTCTAAACAGTTTGCATAAAAAAATGCGAGCCTGACAAAAAGTATTTTAAGAACGAAATAATAAAGACCGCTGACAATCCGCAGCCCAAGACCATGGAGACAGTTTGTGCTAATCCTGTCCCTTCACCCGGAATACAATGCAGGGAGGTTCTTTTTCGAGTTGAACAGAGGAGAAGCAATGAAAAGGCTAGCTATCCGCAAACGAAAAAGGGAAAAAATGCAAGCACAAACTGCTGAGGTAGTAAATGTCAGTTTTTGGGGAAGTCAAACAGCTCTATTTGTAGCCCAATTTACCCTCTCTGGGAAACAAACCTTCCACTATAAGTGTGGATGAGGAAAGTTCGGGCTGAGTAGAAAATAGTTGAGATAAAATTGGGGTTCAAACAGAAAAGGGGTGGTTTAATGGTTTCCGGGATTTCCCAATGGCACAGAAAGCAAAGCAACGGCAAAACTGCGCTTAATTGGTGAGCAATTAAATGCTGGTTAGCATGAATTTCACTCCGACTTCAATAAACAATTCAATAAAAAATTGAGCATGGATCCAGTCTAGAACGAATAGCAGATGTCTTGCATGACTCCAATCGGATTAAATTCCTTCTATGAGGATAAATGACCCATCAAACAAGTTCGCAGTGTAAACACCTGTTGAACTTCGGGCAATAACTAAGTACCCTTTTCAGCTGACGGATTGGGTTCAATGGAAGAGCGCTGAAGATGGGGTAATTAGCATGAAAGCTCAAATACTAGCAGAGATTTCAAAGCTAAACCCATTTACCAGCGATCCTAAAGAAAAGACAATTTAATATTTCTCATTGAAAAGTCATTTCAATGCATCAAGGTCAATTTTCCGTAAAGTAAAGCGCTAGTAGTCAAAGATAATTTGCGCTTGATGTTTTAAAAACAAGAGAACGAGTAAAGCAGCATTCGCCAAGGGTTAATATTTATGTACCCAATAAATACGTTTTAAATTTTATTGCAATCAAACACAAATTTCGATGCTTCACTTTTGAAAGTAAAGGTGCTGCAAATTAAGGTAAATCCTACTCGCACAGGAGAGGTTTTTGCATGAAAGCCTATTTCTGCATCGAAGTGACCCACGGCAATCCAGTGAATTCCCTCGATAGCAATAGTCTAGCCAGTCGAGTAACCGTCAAATCGGATACATTTGGAATTTTATTTGTACTGAACCGCAATTCGATCAATGGTGGCCAATTCGGACTTGGAGCTGAACAGACCAATGTGATTGACTGAGGTTTTCAAAGGGTTATAAGGGGTTTAATGAAGGCTAAATTTGGCTCCAGCAGTTTGACTACCCCACGAAAAGTATGGGAAAGACTCAAAAAAGGCGTAAAACAAACGAGCTAGCCAAGATAAGCCTGAATGAAAAAAACCGGTAGAAGATCAAAAGAAAGGAGCAACCAAAATGCGGGATTCGACAGAGGATAGATGGTTCCAATGGACTGCGTCAGATTAAATTTCCAAATTTAATGACCCTTGCAAAGTGGATGTTTGGTGTTTCCCGCCTACTCATGATCGGACGGGTGTGGGAGTATGCATGGGGGCAGCATAAGTGACGACGATCAAAGTGGTTTTAGGATCAAAGCCATTTGGAGTCCTAGTCACGACTGTGGGCCGTGGTTAGTCTGCATACAGCCACAAATCTACTGCCCCCTCGCTATGTAAGGTCTTTTTAGGCCAAAATTCGCGCTCATTTGCAGCATCGAGGTAAATTTCTCAAAACACATTGCTTGACGTTCTTGAAACGAGGAAAACCAACGGAATAGACAGTTGTGCGTCCAACGAAGATACCAAGTTCAATTATTTTCGTCTATAAATCAAAATGATGCATTATTGTGAAGGGGAGCCTGTTGAAAGTTTAATAAACATGCGATTTATTGCGCTCCTCTTTAGGCTGTGGCATAGATGAAATAAAAGGGCTTTTTAGTTTACTTTGACATAAATAATCTCAACAGAAAGTTGCCATAAAATGAAATGCACTGAGGAAATCATCCTTCCAATAATGCACACAAACATCCCGCATACCACCTCCCCAAACACCAAATGCTGAAAACGTAAAATAACAAACATCGTTTTGGCTGCTGGAATGTGTTCGTGTGTGTATGTATTTACGCATAGGCATTCGTTCCACGTGCAGTGGGAACCTGCGTGCATGGACCAGAAAAAGAGGCACCAATGAAGTACTAAAAAAGCACTCATAATAACAAGAATAACAATGATGGCCTCTATCAGACCGTGGAGAAGGGAAGATTTCAAGTACAGGGAAATAGAGGATAAATTAAACAAACGGGAGTGGCCATTGCGATTAGCATTCGCAAGGAAGTTGAGACAGAAAAAAATGGATTTATGAAGTTATAAGCTTCTCTCCAGGAAACGTGATACCAACCTAACCTATACAAATTATGGCAGCCATAATGACAGCAAATGGCCTAGAGGGCAGTGTTTCATCGACCAATGCCCATAACTACCATGTTAAGGCATTCCACCACAGCATGAATCAAACAAGCCATCAGCATACACACCAAAAGTTAGGACGGTTCAACTTTGGCTCAGCATAAAATGTGTCAAAACTAAGGACAGAACTGAATAACAGTTTAACTCAAAGTAAGCGTGGTATCGGTGAAAAGATTCCACGAATAACAAACGGCAATTTGGTAAAAATGTATTGCGTATCCTAACGCTCCAACTCACTGAACAAATAGTAAAACACAAATCTAGACATGTATTAGTAAACGCTTCACCTAGCAAGATGCAAAGGGAACTTCAAACGAGCCTATGTTGATCTTATGAAGCAAACGATACACCTCGCATTAGGTCAAAAGCAATCATAACTCGCTTGTTATGTTAATATATTTCGCGTGACAGCACCAAACGATTGATTTCATCCAAGAAAAGTGCAATAATCGTAGGCTCGTCTCATTAAAGAACCTGTAGGAGGTTTCAGCCCTTTTGAATCGAACACTTTTTTTGGTCAAAGGCTCCTCTCAAAAGCTAAACCGATCAAATGGATAGCAGTCGCTAAGAGACACAGTGACAAAAAGAAGTGTAACTGCAATATTGGTCATGGCCTAAAGCACTTAAAAACTACACGTTTATGACTCCTCATTGCTAATTCAAACACTGTATCAAATTGGTTGGAGGAGACAGTACTGTTACAGAAGTCATTGTATGAAGCTAACATGGGTCAAACTACCCATAAGCGTGTGGACCAAGAACACAGGTAATGCCACGCTTGTCAGTGAACCAATGATCAGGCAAAGTAATAGTTCTAGCCAGGGAGAAGGGGATCACCGCCAAAACGATTTTGTGAAGACTATGATACACGAATGAAAAAGTGAAACGCTGTTTTTCTAATGCAACTACATTTAGAGTGGCAGAAGAATAGATGAAAATGTTAGGAATTTTCTAAGCACATTTGCGAACCTTTCGCAAAACGATTGGATTCAACAAGAAGGCATTTCGCAAACAACCAAAGCACATCAATTCACACACCGAAATTTTGCTTTTCATAAAGTAGGAAAGTTAAAACAAAAGTTTAACAATAGGAACTCTAGGGCACCCAACTGGCATGAAATCCAAAAAAATCAAAATGTTTTTTTGGGATGTTACAAAAGCAAACACAGTGAGGTAGCAACTAAAACGCATTAACTTACCGATCAAAAGGTAAAAAAATGTTCCAAAACTGTATCAACAAAAGTTTGTTTGATAAATGGTAAGGAACTACCGTAGAAAAATCATTTACGCGCATTATAAAAAAGAAGAGCTAATTGAATAAGAAAGTAATACCCACATTCCTGAACATAGTTCGAATTTGAAGCCTAGTTATTTGAAGAAAAGTTGAAAAAAAGAGATCAACGAAAGGAATCGATAACTCTCTCACCGATATTTTGTGTCCCTGACCAGCTACACTAGTCACCGCGGCCCAACCACCATCCGTTGGAGCAGTCGCTTCATAGGCGACGGGCGGGGGTCTACCCTTGGGATCGACTTCTTTGAAAAGAAGTCGCTGTGTGGCTAAATCCATGGCACCATTTCCAACCAGTCGGCTAAGCGACGATCTCTTGGCATTACCTCTGCGGGAGCTTATCGAACTCTCACCAGAGGTTAGAGGTTCTGGATCCTGTGGTCGTGGTTTGTTAGAAACCTGATAAAAAGTTAATCAAATGTGTCGGGCAATATTGATGAACTGATCAACTGCATTGAAAAAACAGAGCACAATGCAAAACAGGATACAAAACAGGCAGTCACCTACCCAATTAAGATACGATGGAACCGTAAAGAGGTTTTCATTAATTCTGAAAGTAAGTTGTGGCTCTTCAAGGTAATCCTACAACGAAGTATGCTATGAGCAAACATGATTAGGTACCAAATCCATAAGCGTGTCTACGTCCCCGCCCATAAAGTGTGCGCCATTACGACGGGAAAAATAATGCAGAAACTTCGGCCTGTATGGAATATAGGTGCAACAATTGCCCATCTCCACAGAGTAAGTGAAAACGGCTAGCACCGCTGGAACGGGCGCTTAGCTGAATGCACATATAAACAAAAACCAAAAGCACAAGGTTTATGCATAGCTTGCAGTTTTTTTAGATTAAAAATTAAAAACCAACATGTAAGCAATAAATTTCATTGGGCCTTAATTTTAACTAACAGTCGGTAGTTGCGCCCAGGGCAAACTTTTGTATTGCTTCGCTGCGTGAGGGGGATGTATATTAAGTCTATGGTGATCGATGGATTTAAGTCCTACTGCCAGCGTACTGAGATTCCTGGATTCGATGTACAGTTTAATGCAATAACTGGTCTTAATGGATCTGGCAAATCCAATATCCTGGATGCAATTTGCTTCCTTTTGGGTATTACGAACTTGTTCCATGTATGTTCTTGAGGCTTTTGATTTTAAAACTCTTTTAGATTAGAGCATCCAATTTGCAAGAACTCGTTTATAAAGGTGGGCAAGCTGGTATCACCAAAGCAACTGTCAGCATTGTTTTTGACAACACCGATAAATCCATCTCACCTTATGGTTATGAACAATTTGACGAGCTAACAATAACTCGTCAAGTGGTTGTCGGTGGCAAGAACAAATACTTGATTAATGGGACAAATGCCACAAGCACTCGAGTGCAGGACCTTTTCCACTCTGTTCAGTTGAATGTGAACAACCCTCACTTCCTCATTATGCAAGGACGCATTACGAAAGTTTTGAATATGAAGCCTCCAGAAGTAACGGATTCTAACATTTGCACTACTTTTGCAGATTTTATCTCTTTTGGAAGAGGCCGCAAGCACAAAGTTGTATGAGAATAAAAAGGAGGCTGCTCTTAAGACGATTGAAAAGAAGGATAGTAAACTCCGAGAAATTGATAGAGTAAGGTGGAAATCGGCTATGTGTATCTCTAGGTTTTGTATGAAGATATCACTCCGACGATCAGAAAACTTCGCGAAGAGCGTAGCAGCTACCTGGAATACCAGAAAGTTGTTCGTGAAATTGAGCACCTCTCTAAGCTCATTGTGGCGTGTGACTTTACTCGTCTTGAGGAGGCCAAGCAGCGCAGCAAGGATGATCTCGCTAAACTAGAGACGAATCTTTTGTCTGCAAAGGGTAGTCTCGAACAGGTTTGTTCTCGAACCCTGGTGCTCTGATTTTCGACTTGTAGTTGAACGCACAGAAGGCTGAGGTTGACAAAAAAATCGTTAACCTGACGGAGGAACGCCAAACGGTTAGTTATTCCCCTTTACTCGCATTTAGAATGGGGTTTCTGTACTTAGTTCAAAATGATTAGGCTGTGCAACGGTGTTAGGATTAGGGTTAGGGTGTTTTACCTGATTTATGTAAACTTTCCAAGTGCTCTTTCCCTTCGTCTACCTGTGACATCGGTACGGTAGGCGAGGATCGGTGTCTTACGCGTTTTTTCTCGGATCCGTGCAAACGAGTTCTACATATATGATTTTTTTGTTAAAGAATCCTCCACAGTCATTCAGGATGCAGGCCTCCAATCCACTATTTTGAATGTCTGTGAAGTTCTGTGAAGTGTCCCTCCATCCTAGCCTTTATGTCAGTAGTTCATTAGTTCTAAATTCCTCTCAACTAACGCCTTAGACTCTTTTCAACAAATATTGTGTTGCTATTCCCGAAGCCTGACTTTTCAGAAGACTGTTCAGAATCAAGAGTGCTCCAGATTCTCCCATTCGAGCCAAGTTGGTTTACAATCTTGATTCCTTTCATTGATGGCAGATTCGAGTCGCTGCAAGTGGTTATCCATAGCGATTTGTAGTGCATATCTATTTAAGCATTTTTGGCCCTTTTGAATCAGGGCGTGCAGTTGTCTTGGAAAGAATTTCTGTTTTAATTCGTTTTTAAAACGCGATCAGGGGTCTAATCTAGGTTTGAGAATCAGTCTGTAAGGTGGCACTATCTCGCCTATAGAGAAAACCGTTAAAATCACTGGTTTGCCGGAGGCATTTTTAATTACCAAAAGGTACTATTTTCTATGCTCAATGTCAAGTCCGTTTCACCGGCTCTTCCAGCTCTTTGCCAATCTCTTGTGCTACCGCCACTGATAATTGCTGAAGGCTTCCCCTCTTATTTAAGGCTAACAACCGATAATGACTTGCTTACAAATTGTTCTATGTCAATGAAGAACTGAATAATTGGAAGCATATCGTTGCTTCAACAACAGTTTTATCTTATTTCAGCTGCTAGGCACTGCACTAGAGGAAGCAGAGCGGCTACTGACAGAGCGTCAGAAGGGGGAAGCAGTAGCAGCGGGCTCATCGACTCGCGCTGTGGAGCGCCTGCGTGCTGCAAAGAAGCAGCTTCGCTCCCTTGACCTCCAGTCAGCCGAGGTGGCCACTCATTTGGCGGCGAAGCAGCGCGCAGCTGAGGCTGCTGCTGGCGCCGAGTTTCACGACCTAGAAGAGGCTGCACAGCAGGCGCAGGACGCTCTCACTGAAGCACAAGCAAATTTGGCTGTAAGTTCTCTTCCTGTTCTTATCACTAATCAATCTTCTCGGGTTCTGTTTTTCCTCTTCCTCTTTTAGGCGACCACCTCGGGCCTCGGCGGCGGTGGGTCATCTTCAAAGCGTGCTGGAGGCCTTGCAGAGCAGGCTCGTGTGGCGGAAGGTCATCGAGTGGCTGTGGAGACAGAGTTACGTCAGCTGGAAATGCGGGAGGAACACCTGTCAAAGGAATTGGCGGGTGGGGAGAAGAGGCTTGCAGCAATGGAGGCGAAATGTGGAAAGGAAGGGCAGGTGGAGGCGCAGAAGCGACGCCAGCTTGTGGAGCAGATAGCGAAGGTGAACGAACAGTTGGAAGATATCCGCAGGGCGGACGAGGAGGCGGGGGGTGATGAGTCTGCAATTACCAGTTAGTTTTCATTCCCTTATTTTTCTTTCTGTCTTCCCTAACTCAATTTTCAACTTATAGATAGATATAATGAAGAAGCAAAGGCGGCACGTCTATTACAGACTCGCAGCGAAGAGTTGGGTCGTCAGTTTCACCAACTACAATTCGAATACGTCGATCCCACGCCAGATTTTGATAGGAGGCGGGTTTATGGTGTGGTAGCGAAGTTGTTCGACCTCGTCGATCCCAAATATGCCACTGCTATTGAAGTTGCCGCTGGTGGGAAGGTGGGTTTGGCGTTCCAGTCATTAATTTTTAGCATTTTCCAGTTGGGTCACTCTCGCTTGAAAAAATTAGTTGTCTATGAAAATTCTAGTCAAAATACTTATCTTTTCAGCCCATTTGCTGAAAAGACAAGTGGTAGGAAAATTAGGTTATCGGAAAATCTGGCGTAATTTTTGGCATGGCTCGCTGTAGTGACTTGTAGGAACTCGTATGGTACACTTCAGTGGCTTTATGCGTGCTTTACGAAGCGCAGGCTGCAAATCATCTGTCTGTCGGTATAGTATTTTTTATTGTCTTCTGTTATTATCCTCTTTCTTTTCAACCGGATTTGACTCGGATTTGCAGTTGTGATCGCGGAGTTTTCTTGTTTGTCTTTTGGTGGTTTGTTCTGTCCTATCGAAGCACACATAAGCAATGGTTTGGTATCGTATCGCGTATCGCTTTATCGCTCTTCTGCTTAAGAATTTGGTTGTAACCTTAACGTTCAATTCCAATTTGGACAATCTTGCTGACTTGGAAAGCTGAACGTTTGATCTGTTTCGTCATTCCACGCTGCGCAGTGCATAGTTTTATAGTGTCTGGTCTCTCATTCATCCTTAACGAGGCACACCAAAGCAAATTGGAGACTGGGTGTTTGTCCGTCTGCAGCTTTACAATGTAGTGGTCGACACCGAGACGACAGCGAAGGCGCTGTTGGAGAGAGGACAGCTGCCAAGGCGGGTAACGATGTTGCCGCTCAATCGGATGCGCGGGAATCCGGTGCCAGCGGACGTGGTGCAGCGAGCCGAGGCTTTAGTGGGCGCAGAGAATGTTGCGCCTGCTCTTTCTCTCATTCGTTACCCTTCTCATCTCAGACCCGTCATGGAATTCATCTTCGGCGGCCTCCTTGTGTGCCCCACCCTCGACCACGCTCGTCGTGTTGCCTTCCATCCGGGGGTGGAGAGGCGCACTATCACTTACGATGGAGATATGTTCGATCCACAGGTTCGTTTCTCACTGATCACATTATCCTTTCCTTGGTAGTTCAGAAGGGCTAGGATGCTGGTAACTTGGGCGTCATAATCTGTTCCCCCTGTCACCATCGTGAAAACCGGATCTTGGGAACAAGTGTCGTATGTAATCATGTATACATTTGAAGCAAATTTCATTATTGTTGCAATACTGTGTGAAACAATCACTGCGTTCGGGGATTCGTTAACCTTGCAAATTCATTTGGCGGAGTTAATAGATGCTTCGGTGCGTAAAACGTTTGCTTATTCGTAAAATTAATGAATTTTTAGTTAAAATTCAATGATAATTGGATGAACTAGGGTTACTGTATCTTTCAAATCCGCTGCATTTTTTGAATTTTAAGTAAGCGAAAGGGAATAAGTGGAAGATCTTTAGTGCATCAGTTTTTGTGGACATATGCTTAGGAGTGCTGGGGCCTCAATCCACCACGTCGGGGATTAATCTGTTACAGGGTTTTTTCATTATCTACAGATGTGCCATTTGCTCCATTTACTGTACAATAATAGCTCCTTTGATCCATCTTCGTTTCTCGTGCTTTCAGGGTACACTGTCGGGTGGTTCGCGTTCAAGTGGCGGCGATGGCGCAGCCAGTCTGCTAATCCGCGTGGCGCAGTGGCGTGCAGCGGAATGTGAGGCGGTGGAGGCAATGACTCGTGCTCAAGCGATGCAAGAGGCACGTGAGGCTGCGGCGGAGCGCGCGCGTCGACGTGCTGACCTCGCCGAGACCCTCGATCGCACCCGCCATCAGCTGGCCCTCGTTGAAACCAACCTTCGCCAGTCGGACACGCATCGTCTTCGCTCCGATTTGGAACGACTGAGGGAGGAGCTGGGTAAATTAGGATTTCTTGAACAGATTTCTTACGAAGTTGTGGCAGTAGAGTCATTGGTTTATTAAGGTTCTTCTATTCTCGTCTTGCGTTGAAATTTAGCCTAACTTTAGGGCGGCACATGCTTCTATTAAGATGCCTGTGATCAATGTCTGAACTGAGGGCTTCGATGAGGGCTTACATAGAAATGCTTGGTGATCAAGGGAAACAAGACAAAATCTAGTGGCGCCTTATTTTGGCCGGTCAAACGCGAAGAAATCTGGACTATCCTCCGCTTCCTCGGTCGTTTCTGGTCTCCCTACTATTATTTTTGGCTTACGGAGCAATAAAATGAGTGAGCATTGCCTCCGTCGAAAATTTCACCATTGTATTGCCTAATTGACAGCTTCTTTGAGTCAGCTGATGTCGAAGAAGACTAGAATATGATTAGTTAAATTGCAAGAGTTATTCTTCACTGTATATTGTAAAAGAAGAGGCGCTTGCTGTTCGGTTGTGGCAAAAATGAAGATGACGCCATTTTGGTTTGGTGTTTATTTTGGGTGCGCATTTCGTTAGATCTTTTAACCTCAACCGAAATCTGCACGCAATTATCTCACGTCCTTTGTAGTGGACGCTCACTGAACTGTTTATAGCTGACCTACTTAATTTGACTTGGTAGGTGAGGACAAGCTAGTGTGTGATCTTTTGGTGGATGATCCAACTGTCCAATCATCCTCTGATCTATGAATCATTGCTACACAGAGTGCTAATCGGTGATTCAGACTGGCATCGCAGCGCCGGGTGGGGGAAGATAGCCGGTGGAGTGCTCATTATAAGTCCGGAGCGCGCGTGATTGGATAGCGAAGAGCTTCCTTTACCACTTCTAGGTAGAACTTGATGCGTTTTTCAGTGGAAGCAGTGGCTTTGGTGGTGGTTTCATCTGGGTTTTTTGGCTGCAGGATCAGTGTAAGTGTTTGTGTTTTTTTTCACTTTCGGCAGCGGAGGTGGGCGAGTCGCTGAAGCGCGGCACCACGCGTTTAGCGGAAGCAAAGAAAGCGGCGGAGGAGGCGCAGTGGCGGGTGGAGCACGCGCAAGAGGAGGAGGCGCGGGCGCTGCGCGAGGCGGAGGCTGCGGTTTGTGCCGCCCGGAAGCGTGCTGATGCTGCAGAGGAGGCGCTGCGCCAGAAACAGCGTCTCAAGGAAACCCTTCGACTTGAGGCTGACGAACTGGCTCGTGAGTTGGAACAGATAAAGGTATGATCTCCTTTTCGAGCTTTCTATACTTGTTCAGTTAGGTTATTGGATTATTCAGTGATCAAGCTTTTCTTATTACCGTCTTTCATTTCTTGGATAGAATATTGAGACGGCTTTACAGGTCTCCACGTCTTTTATGGTCATCCTTGAAGTTCTTCCTACATAATCTTTACCCGGACATTCTTCAGTGCTCTGTTTAGCTCGACTGAAATTTCGTCGTAATTATTGGTGTGAAGCATCACCTCGGCCACCCTTGTTTTTTGTGAAGTTTTTCTGGATTTATTGGACGTGATATTTTCACTCTCTTAGACAGGAGACCTCTCATTGGTTACTTGAGTTACTTTTAGCTATTCTTTGGGCCTTTTTTTGGGTACGCAGCCACTCTTTAGAATTTGGTAAACCTCCATTTAATTAGGTTTTTTCTTGATAAATCCATTGCTATCATCTTTTATCCCCTTTATTTTCACCCTTGCCATGATGTCTTCCATGACACTGCCATCTTTTATGCAATGTTGGACTTGTTTAGATACGGTTCCCTCCATTCCTCTAGCAATACCTTGGTCATCCTTGGCATATCGATATTTTGCATGCGCTTCAGCCGGAGGCTCTAAGTTTTGTTCCCTTCTTTCTGAACATTATTACGTACGGTCCCGTGAATTAGTCCGTTGGATCGACGGTTTGCCTGTTGCTGCGGGAATTCGTTTTACTCTCCTACATTCCATAAATGCGTCTATAATTTCTCTTCGTGGATAGTTTGTTACTTACTTCAATATTTGATATTCGTGATTTTGCGGATGGGTCTTGAGCGGTCTTTTTGAGGATGGAACCTTCTTCCCACTGACTGGCTTAACTTATCACAACGAATTTGGCTTCTTTCGGATCTGTAATCTTTTAGATTAATCTCTATTGAGGTCAGCATTGCAGTGGCTTGACTCCGTATGGAGAATAATTTCCCTGTGCTGTGTGAATTTAAGGTTTTACGATCTCTAAGTGGGTTTGTAGTCGTTCCTAGTCTCTCATGGCAGAATTTATTTTGAATCGCTACCGTTGCATACGTATAATGGGATTCAACACCCGATTGGGTTGAAAATAATGCTCCCCGTCTTCAAACATTCATTCCAAAGATCAATGCGATATTCTTCGAAATTGAGATTGGTTCTCCCCTAAACCTGCATCTGTTCTTCCGTTTTTTACTCTCGCGTCTAGCATTCTGAAACTCTTCTAAATTCCATGTATTGAATTGTTCCGTAAACGAGCGAAAATTTTAACTTTTTATGTCACGCTCGGGCCAAGTCTTCGACGGAGCTGAGTCGCGGCGAGGTGGCAAATGCTGAGGCGGCTGTGGAAGCCGCAGGGAAGCAGTTGGAGGCTGCGAAGGCGGCGCTGGCGGAGGCGCGAGCGCGGATGGAGGAGCAGCAGCGACTTGCGGACGCTGTCGCCACAGCCATCCAGACGGCTAAAAATGAAGCTGGACGCCTCAAGGAGACAATTTCCGCCACCATCTGCGAAATTGATCGTCTTACCCATGACGTCGATATCCACAGCAAGGAGAGCAAAGAGGCCACAATCAAGGTATGCCCTCCGTCTCTTCCCCTCTACTCCTGTACATCATGTGACCTCCTCAAACTGTAGAATCCACCCATTCCTTTATTGTCAGTCAGTTCTCCTGAATTTCTAGCTGCGCATTGTACTCCAACTTCTTGATTTTGTCATTGAACTTTGTCCAAGTTCTCATTATTTTCAAAACGATTTCAAACGTGGATTAGGTAGAAAGCTCTTTATGTTTTATTGTCTCGAAGCACTATTTTAATTCTGCTTTAGTCTTGTCCATCCTGCTGACTAGCTTCTGTGCATCCTTCTCAAATTATAGTTCATCGGTCAAGTTTGCTTTTGAAATAATTTTTTTTTGTAAATATTTTGGTTTATACTTTTGGTGAAGCTGTGCTTAGTCAGCTCTCAATTGAAATTGCTTCAAGGTTGCCCTTATAGTCCTAAATTCATCTTTGTATGCGCAAACGTAGTACTTAGCGTGGCTCTCTCGCTAGCTTGCACAAATGCTGGAATCGAACGCGTGGATAGCGGAGGAGCGTCACCACTTCGGTGTGGCCAACGGGCCCTTCGATTTTGGCAAGCGGGATCCTGGTGAGGCTCGTAAACGCGTGGCTCAGTTGAGCGAGCGACGCGACAAGTTGAGTCGTACGGTGAACATGCGCGCAATGAATATGCTGGGTACTGCGGAGGAACAGTATGCTGACCTTCTACGCCGTCGCGAGATTGTGCTAGCGGACAAGTGCAAGATCCAGGCTGTCATTGATGACCTAGATGCGCGCAAAGAACAGGTGCTGCGTGCGGCTTATGAGAAGGTGAATGCGGAGTTCAGCAACATTTTCTCCTCCCTTCTGCCTGGCACCCGCGCCCAACTTGTGCCCCCAGAGGGACAGACCATACTAGAGGGTCTACAGTTTCGTGTAGCGTTTGGTGACACCTGGAAAGAGTCACTGAGTGAGCTCTCCGGGGGACAGAGGTTTGTCAACTCCCCTTTTTTATCCATTCTAGCCTCTTTGGGGTTCCGGATAATTTTTTTTCTAATCGCATCTAACTTTGATGAGATGATTTTGAGGCAGCAACTCATCCGAAAGAGGTATGGCTACATTTAGCCCTTGTTGGGGTCGAAATATGTCGGTAATGCCTCCTACTTACATCCTTAAATTTCAATGATCCTGATTACCGGCTCCGTAAGAGGAGAATTCATGCTTCACAAAAGTCACCGTAATGTGCCGAATATCCATCACCTTGCCTACGCAACCACTTCGCAGGTCGTTGGTGGCCCTGGCGCTGATCTTGGCCTTGCTGCTCTTCAAGCCCGCACCCATCTACATTCTGGACGAGGTAGATGCTGCGCTGGATCTCTCCCACACCCAGAATATCGGCCAGTTAATCAAAAACCACTTCAATAACGCTCAGGTAAGTCCTCCCTTTTCACTCGATCATCCTCTCACGTATACCTGGATGTGTATGTCTTCCCCCTGTTTCCAGTTCATAGTGGTCTCACTCAAGGACGGAATGTTCAACAATGCCAACGTCCTCTTCAAGACAAAATTCGTGGATGGTGTCTCCACGGTGACACGGCACACGCCTTCCACCTCCTCTTCCGCTTTAGCCTCGGCAGCGTTGCGTTCCACAAAGGCTGCCGGCGATGCGCGCCCTCACCAAATCGGTAGTCGACGCAAGTTGGCTGCCTAGGCCGTTGCTGTTACCATCTTTAGCATAGTGCATTTGTTCATATTTTTGTACCACTTTAACCGATATTATTGTTATTACATAAGTTTTCGTCCTCGTTGTCTATTTGTGCGTCCCAATGGTTCTTCAATGGGAGATGCTTAATCCAGCCATCGACTCTTGGCGTTTTGTGAGAATGTGGGGATTTCAGCTGACACGGGTAGACCAAAAATCTGAAATAAAGGGTCTGTTGTGGGGATCGCTTTCTTCCCCTCTTCTCCCCCGCGATTACTCCTGGCATGAGGAGGTTGAGTATTCTTGGGCATCTTTATTGTGTTAAACAAAGCAACGGACAGATGGGTGGGCAGGTGTCTACGTCAGTAGGATAGACTTGCTCCTCCAGTACAGGAGTCAAGTTGCCTTTCTGGCTCTCACCCAAATGGTTCGCTCGAAGAACGTAAGGGTCGAATCTGCCGTGGGTTTGTTTCGTTTGGAATCACGAATTCGCATTTAGGGGTGGTCCAGAGTCCATGGTTCCCTGCTGCAGCGAGCTGGAGTGGTGTAATTTCTGCTGCTATTTACGGGCTTTTAAGTGAGAACTTAAGTGTAGCGTCCCGAGGCCCCCTTTAAGGTAAAAGAAGGCATAGTACTGGGGGTAGAATACATGAATTCGGGAAACCGAGGGCTTGGGGGCTGTTGGCACGGCCCAAAGGCCGACCAACCGGCTCAGTACAATATGGCCACCCAAGTGACCGAAACCGGCAGTTCAAATAAATAAAGCATTAGATAAGTGACTGTGTCTGTTATAGGGAGCACTCCAGTTCTCAGGATGTGGGATCCTCTAGAGCTGCTCACCCCTACTATGTCACTGGCTCACATAGGGCTGCTATTATTCGGGACTTTGGTAGGTTTATTAAAGGAGAAGATCCAAGTTTCCAGTAGGACATTTTCATGATACACGATTGCGTTTTTCTTGGAGTGGGGTCCGGCTTTCGTTTATTACGGTAACCTTACGCTGACTCGAATGCGACGCTCAAAAATAAAAAGTTTGGGTACTTTAAGAAAAACCTTCAGAGCAAACCATACTGCACAAAAGCAGAACTGCTAGTTATCAGACATTACGGTAGTCTATAGCTCAATATTCGTGTGTATGTTTTTATTTTTATTTGTTCATGGCTTCAGCGATTGCATTATTTGATGCCAAGGCCACCGGCACCAAAATATAAATTGTGCACAAATCACTTGCGGAATTTCGGGACGGCGTTTTATTGAATAAATAATTAACAATGCCTTAATGGCCTTGACGCTGTTTAACAGAGCTCCTTGCAGCACGTTTCAAAGAGTAACTCCGTTCAGTTTTTCTCGGAATGTCGGAGGAGGTGGTTGTTAAGAAGGTGGATGGTGATGTACGTGACTGATTCGTTTGGTGTTTATGACGGGCTTTTAATTTATTGTCATATTTATTGGTACTCTTTATACCTCCTGGTTTTCAGTGGTCGATTTTCATTAATACACATCTTTCATATTGGAAGCACCCGTAAATCGACTTGTTTAAGAAATTCCTTTGTCGGCAAATTGTGCACTTTGTGAACCGTTTTCACATTATCTGTTCCGTCTCTTCAGGGTCTCGAGGCAGCTATTAAGGGAGACAAGCTCCTCGTTTGTGATTTCTTTGCAACTTGGTGCGGTCCCTGTAAGATGCTTTCTCCAAAATTAGACGCAATGGCAAAGGAGAATGCTAACGTCGTCTTTGTAAAGGTCGACGTTGATGAGTGTCAGGTATGGTTATTTTTGCACTATTCTTTTTGTTTCTATTCGGTACTTTTAACCATACCTTCAATTATAGGATGTCGCGGAGAAGTACCGAGTTACCGCCATGCCTACTTTGGTTGTGTTCAAGAATGGGAATGAAGTCGGTCGTGTCGTCGGAGCCAATGAGGCTAGCATTAGGGAACTTATCCAAGCAAACGCCTGAGTCATATATTCAAGAACTATTTTAAAATAAAATCTTATCGTGCTCTTGTCTGTTAGCCTTGTGTGATCATTTCTACGATGCGGCTCCTACCGCTTTCTCTCTTTGCTTCTCACCGTTCTCGACCCTGTCAAACAAGGTCGTGATTTCTCCTCTGTTTTGTATTTTTTCGGTCTCGTTTGCTTCCATATGTATTCTCTAATGGGGCTAGTAGGCTTTTTGGGTCCGGTCATGGGCATGGCGAGTAACTGGCTGTTGTGCCTGGTTGAGGAGCTCATTGCGTCGGGAAGTTCGTGCTGATACGAGCACAGTCAGGCGTATGCAGCTCTGAGATATCCGTGGTGGGTGCTGGTGGTGTGGCCTACTCCCCCCAGAACAATCTCTCGCAGTTGCCTCAATCCGCGGTTGGCGTGTGCGTGCCAGGCGCCAAACCTGTCTGACATTGATTGTGTACATGCGTGCGTGCGTGCGCCAACCGTCCTCTGATTGGTTGGCTTGCTTGCTTGCGTTGAAAACGCCGTAACAATGCCGCTAATCTACTTTCAGCGGTGGAATCTTAAACGCCATGAGCAGTTCCATCCATCAAGTCTGCCACTGAACTTAATTTTGTCCAAATGGAAATGCGAGATGGCTATTCGCTATAGTTGCGCGCCTGCTAGCACCGTCGTCATTCTCGTTTCATCAGGAAAGTGCTACCTAATTGTGGCAACTTTCGTTCACTATGGTCACAATTTAAGCATAGTTGGCTTCCTCAAGCTTGTCTAATCATGAGTTGCACATGTAAACTGATATTCTAGTTCCACGCCCAACTGTGCTGCTGATAGTGGGTGAGAATTTTGGATCTCCTTTGATAGTATTCACAGGGACTCCCATGTTAATTCGAAAAGTTGGCATCGCTTATCTGCGAACAAGGTTTATTACCTTGGAGTGGGACACCATCAAATATACAAATCGCGCCATGTTTCAACAATAATGTGCAATAAAGTGCAGCTACCTCTCTTCTCTGAAATGGAGTTTTAATAATCTCAGAGCGATTCTATTGGTTATCCAGTAAGGGCATGTATCTGCCCTTTTGAATCGGCAAGTTATTAGGGGAGAAAGTTCACAGGCGTGCATAAACGCATTTGTGGCCACCTCTACCTTCGCCTTCATCTGCTAACATTTGCGCCTTTGTGTGCGTATCCACAGGGTTGTTAGCCAATTGGTGGCCACGTCAAATACTTTAACAGTTTACAGAAAGGCTTTGTTGTCTCTGTACACTCACTTAGTCATCCATGCCAGTTTGGTGTAGTTGGAGGTCCACATCAGGTGTTAATAAGTGAATCAACTCTCAGCGTCACTTCTACGCATTCACGGCGTTCAAGTGACTTCGGAGGAGTCAAGGTATTAAAACGTGGTCGTTTCTGGGTCAGGCAACTTCGGATACGAGAATGGACTCCATTCCGTCAGTCAGTCAGTCAGTCAGTCAGTCAGTCGGTCAGTCAACCTATGATGACTGAGACAAAGTTGAGAGGTGCTGACTCACCTCATCGGTTGACCCATGTCTTGGAAAGGTTTAGGGCGGTATCAATGGTCCATTGCCCCTGCTTGGACGTTGTTATTGGGAGAGCCTTTCTATGCGGTTCTGCATTACCTGGCGCCACCACATAAGCCAGATATGCTATCCGAAAGCCTCTTTCATTCCGGTGGTTAAAAGCTCACAATTCGGATTTTCAATTCGGCAAATCACTTTCGTCTTCGTTCATGAATTAGCCACAGTTTTTTGAAGGCTTACTAACCTTAATTTGTTGGACTTACTACCGCTTGCAATTGTTCCCTGTATTATGAAGCTCTCGCATTGTCTTAGCTGGACGGATTTGGTGTCCTCATTGCTGAGCGCTACGCGCCTGAAATTACCCTTCAATTGGGCTTTGTATTCCCCCTTCGAGAGCGTGGGACCAAGTACCTTGTCAAGCCCTTCTGGCAGTTTATTGCCCTCGAATTAATCATGCACAATGGTAACAACAAAAACTTTCCTTAACGGTCTGCCCTCCCTCAAGCAGAAATGGAGTTGACCGACTAAATGAAGGAGAAAATGTGTAATTTAAAATTTCTGGGTAGATGTACAACATCGAATCGAGTATACAACGCTGTCATTAACAAGGATCTGAGCCCTACTAGAACTGATGATCAAAGCAACGCCAGCCTTTCTGCCTCGGTTCAAAGGCTGAATTTTCAGCAACTTGTTGGCTCTGACGACAATTTATTTATTGGTAATGAAGCGGAATTTTCGATTTGCAACAAACCGACAGCAACCACACTGTTTATTTGGTACGACTGTGATAGCTTGGAACGAGGTTGAAGTGGTTTAAACTATGCAAACAAAAACCACGCCTTTTAAATCAGTACAACCAGAAGAAATTGGTGTGATCTCATAAGCAAATGCATCGTAAGTGTCTTTGCCAACTTCCGCTCAGTATCAAATGTGTAAAATCATCCCACGCCTAGATCCACAGGCATTAGGTCGAGTGATCAAGCTTTGGGGCTATTATTTTTCATGCAATGGATTCAGATCGATGGAACATCCAAGTGGCACATGCATTTCACCCATCCCCTGTCCTGAAATGCTTTGCCAACAGGCATTAAGCGCACGAGGTCACTTTGAGAATTGATGGACTATTTTTTGGGATAAACGAATTCGCATAAATCAACGAGGCAAAAAACGATTTTGCTGCAATTTCCTCTCAATTCACTTTTTTGTGATGTTATGACATGCCACCTAGTAGGATCATCAAATTTGACCACTACGCTCCAAGTGCATTGATTAGCTTACCCGCCTTCGACGGATGGGTCCGACCAATCCACACGACTCGCTCCCGGCGTGCCCATCCATTGTCTGAAGGCGTGAGGATGGTGTACATCATGCCAGACTGACAAACCGACCGGTCGGGCTTTCAGTAAAGGTGCGAAGGAAAGACTCTCGCAGGCTTACACAAGCCTCCTCCACATGTGCCTAGCTGCGTAGCATATACGCAGATAAAAATGCATCGACAGTGGGGCAGCACCAAAGTCCCACAATTCTCCCAAAATCCCACCCCTCCGTCCCGTGGAAAATAAATGCTCAAATCTGCGCCTGCGTAACTGATTTGCCAAACCAGATTACTTTTATCCGCTTAAAGAAATTCACCAAGATTCCTGAAGTGGAAAATCCCCTGCGGGAGACCATTCTAACGAGTCTCAGCACCCACTCGCGAGTTCTAGCCCAGCCTAGGTGTGGAACTGAAAAGCCCAACCGGCTACGTCGTCCCAACACGATAAAAATGATGAAAGAGCGACGACAAAGCCGGAGGATCATCCCCTCACCCTAAGAACAGGTGACCCGACCCCCGACACAACCTCGCGGACACCAGCGCACCGACCCACCGCTAAACCGAGCACCCAATTCGAAATAAACAAACAGGACTTAAGGCCACCAAGCCCCTGCAGCACTTTGGGTACTACCCCCAAACAGAGAAGCCCGGACCTGTTCAGCACTCGGGAAGACCTACGACCGCAAGACTTACCAATACCGAGCCACGAGCAAGCCTCACAATACACCCGAGACAACACACCGAACTCCACAATGTTACACCACATCCAACACTTCCAAACGGCCCGATCGCGCTACAGAACAGTTAGTCTGTTCACAAGTTAAGAGGCCCCAGTAACCAAAACACTCCCTGTGCTCGCAAGACCCGCCATTCAAGGTAGAAAGCAGATTAAGACGAGGTAAACATGCAAACAATCCTTCATAACTCGCCTACAAAGCAGGAGTAAGCAATGTAGCCCCAGCCGTCGGTCTACAATGGGAAAACAACTCCTCTAGGTTTGTAAACACGATCAGTCCTGTTGAGCTTGACCATCATGAGTTCACGCAAATGAGAGTTGCATCATTTATCTCACCTTAAATGGGCCCCATGACTGCACCGTTCACCTGAAAGCGAGGGCAACGAGGAATTCAACATTATTATCAAGGTTTAAACATCGTGACAAGAGTGTTGTTTGACTTTCCATGCGCTTGAAACCCAAGCACAAACGATGTCAAACATCAATTTTGCGTTGTTACGAAGCAGTGTTGCAAGCAAACCTGCCAGATACCAAACGCGAGGTTTAATGATCAACATAAAGCCATACCATTGAGGACAATAGACCTACCAATTTACTCGAGATGAAAGTGAAAACCTCAAGCGCAAAAAAACCTAAAAATATGAGTAACGTTAGAGATGGAGGAGACATCAGACCTATCATTTAGCAGTCACAAGTCAGCTACATTGGCTCAAGATCTTCATCAAGAACTCACTTCATCTACATGATTAGGGGTGAAAAATCCTCCAACTTTGCGACCATATTGAATTCTAAAAAGAAACGAAAAAGAATGTGTGTGAGTCAGATACTATCTAGCAAAAGTTGCCTGCATGCGCGCAGCTACCAAGTTTACATCAGGTAAGCAAACCACACGCACGTGACGGCGGGTAAGAGAAGAAGCACGAGGCTCAGAGATTGAAACAAACGCCATGCGGCTGTAAACGCATCCCTTACTAATTTTTAAAAAGCTGCTGATTTAAACCCTGATTTGTTTTATTCTGCATGCAAATGAATTCTCGTAAATTTATTAGCTGAAAAATGATGCAAGATTTCTAATGTTTTTTAAGAATGTATAATGTTCCATATATTGATGATGACTGTAGCGTCCCGAGGCTCCCCTTAAGGTAAAAGAAGGCGCAGTACTAGGGCAGAATATATATATTCCGGGAACAGAGGACTTGGAGGCTGTTGGCACGGCCCAAAGACCGACCAACCGGCTAGAACAAGATGGTCACCCAAGTGACCTATACCGGTAGTTCGAACAAACAAAGTATTACACAGCCCCTCTCTTCTTTCGAGCGTCGTCCCCGACGCTCCCCTTGGTCAGCCTCCCGTGTCAGCCGTATCAGCCATCACAACGTAATCAGTGCTGCGAGAAGCACCCACGAGCTAACCGTCCCAGTCGTCGAGATTCGAACGCATGTGTTCCTGTAGTGCCATCAATTCCGCGTAGCACTCAGTGCAGCAAGTGCGCGCTTCTTGGCCCTCCTCTCCCACAACAATGTGGTCAAATGGAAGATGGAGTTACGAATCCAAGTTTTCGAAATGGGTCGAGACACACACAACACATATTGCGATTCCAGGCTTAATTGATACCGTAGAAGAAACGCAAGGGCATCGTAGAAACCTGAGCAAATGTGGCGGTCGGGCCTCATAGGAACAAAAGGCATGCGATCCAAGCGTTCAAAGCATAAAACGATGCTATCCAATGGCATCGGAGGATGCTTGACCACAACGTCGCAGGTCTCTCTTGGCAGTTCCACTGAACTTGGAGTTCACGGCTAGTGTCGCTTCAGTTGTTGATAGCTTCCCTGTCGAACACGAGGGCGAGGGAGATGCCGAAGCTGGACGTCGATCTCGGCCCTTCTGTTACGAGATATCAAAGGTTCTCACATCCATGGCACATGCACTTCTTTCACACCGCCAAGGTTTGCCAGAAGCGGCATGGAGCAGGATAAAATCCATCGAAGTCGGGTCCGCTTTCCGCTGCCACCAATGTAGCGTCCCGAGACTCCCTTTAAGGTAAGAGAAGGCATAGTATTGGGGGGTAGAATACATGAATTCGGGAAACCGAGGGCTTGGGGGCTGTTGGCACGGCCCAAAGGCCGACCAACCGGCTCAGTACAATATGGCCACCCAAGTGACCGAAACCGGCAATTCAAACAAACCAAGTATTACAATAAGAGCTCGCTGTGCTTAGCCAGCAAATATTGTGACCACTTAAGGCATCACTGAGGACGAAAGAAGGCATAAAATTCAAGCGCAATAATGTGTGGTTGATGTACTGTGAGGCTTGAGGCTAGTGGTATGGCCCAAGGGCTAGTTCGCCAGGGTAAGTTGCAATGGCGAAACACCCAATTGACTCCTTCACAAATTCGGGAGTCGGACCAGTGACCAATGTATCACAATTAAATACCAATAAAAATTAGAGTCAAGTGGCTACAGTTAACTTCAATAAGGGAAGAGGAAAAGTATTTAATTAAAGAGCTAAGTAAAACAAATGTTGAACTGTAAGAATTCACTGTAGCGTTCCGAGACTTCCCTTAATGAAAAAGAAGGCATAGTACTAGGGTAGAATATATAATCTGGAAACAGAGGGCCTAGGGGCTGTTAGCACGGCTCGGAGGACGGCCAACCGGCTAGTACAATGTGGCCACCCAAGTGACCAAAACCGACAGTTCGAACAAACAAAGTATTACACAACCCCGCCCTTCTTTCGAGCGTCGTTCTCGACGCTCCCCTCGTTCAGTCCCTTGCCAGACATCACAACGTAATCAGTGCTACAAGAAGCACCCAAGAGCTAACCGTACCAGTCACCGAGATTCGAGCGCATGTGTTCTTGTAGTGCCATCAATTCTGCACAACACTCGGTGCAGCAAATGCGCATTTCTTAGTCGTCCTCTCCCACGATAACGTGGCCCAATGGAAGATGGGGGGGTACAAATCCAAGTTTTCGAATGGGTCGAGACACACACAACATATATTGTGATTCCAGGTTTTTTTGATGCCGTGGAAGAAACGCGAGGGTATCGTAGAACCCTGAGCGAATGGGGCAATCGGGTCGCATAGGAACAGGATGTACGTGATCCAAGTGTACAAAGCATAAAACGATGCTATCGAATAGCGTCCTGCACATTCTACATCTGTAGATACGCATTTTGACGAAGATAGGCGAGTTGCCCAAGAACAGGAGAGAGAGCTAACGGAGGAACGACGTCGCTGATCCCCCTTGGTAGCTCCACTGGACTTGGAGTTCACGGTCAGTGTCGCTTCAGTTGTTAATAGCTGCCTTGCAGCACACGAGAGCGGGGGAAGTGCCGAAGATGGACTTTGATCTCAACCCTTCTGTTATGGAATGCCAGTGGTTCTCCCATCCGTAGCACATGCGCTTCTTTCACACCGCCAAAGTTTGCCAGAAGCTGTATGGATCAGGATAGAAATCCATCAAAGTGAAGTCTGCTATCCGCTGCCACCAATGTAACGTCCCGAGACTTCCCTTAAGGTGAAAGAATGCATAGTACTACAGCAAAATATGCACCTCGGAACCAGAGGACTCGGAAGCCCTTCGCACAGTCCGAAGGCCAGCCAACCGGCTAGCGCAACGCGACCACTCAGGTGACCGAGACTGACAGTTCGAACAAACAAAGTATTACATTCATGCTCATATCTGACATGTGTTTTCTCTTGTATTCTATTCTTTGGGCGCTCCTTAGTAATAAATGCAATTTAGGCATAGACCTGACTCTAAAATTATTCATATAGAGTCATCTGAGAATTCAGATTACTTCATGACGGTAAGCAAAAGTTAGCGATTCTTTTTTCGAAATAGAAGGATGCTTTTTAAGATATACGATTCTTCAATAAAATGCATTTTATGAATTTTGCATAACAGAACAGGCTGTTCTTCTCTGTATAAATATTAGCTCAAATACCTGGTAAAACACTTAGGTCTAAAGTATTTAAATTTGGAAAAGAGCTTCAAACCTAAAATGAGAACCGAATTTGCCCATCACTGCATTGATCTGTGTGACTAAGACGAGTAGTGTATTCAAGGTGATTTGTCAATGTCTGATTGCGCAGTTCGTTATGCGGTGGTGTGTGGCTGTGTTGTTTTCCTTCAATTATTTTATTGTAGTTTTGGTAAATGTAATGCTCTTTCCCCGCACGAATGCTTTAAAGTAGCTACAATGAAATTGGCTTCGCCTTAGGTTCTTTGCTTATAGTTTCAGCGTATACTTCAGTTCCCTTAACGTTTTTTTTTTTAGTAATCTTGCAATATTTGTCAATCGACTACTATGTTCTCACATTGCAACGTTTAATTTCTCCGCTTGTGGTCGGGTTTCATTCACTTGTAACTGAGTAGCAGTCTCTGAAACTCGATTGCTTAAAGTCTAGTGTACCTAAGGGATCAGTGTTTTTCAGATGTACTTCAGTTCTTGCATGTTGTGAAACACCTGCGTTCATTAATTTTGCTATTGTTCGCCAATACTTGGACTGCAGGCTCCCGATAAGCAGCACATCTTTACGCGTTAATGTAACCACTTTGATCGTATATATTCATTTATTCATGGGATGCCAAAATGCAGGCCTTGAATACGGGCTTTTTTGACGAATTAATGTCGAGATTTGGTAGTGCGTTGTATATCAATTCCTACAAATTCGCAGTTATTGGCACTACTAATGTTAAGTCAGGATTTTTAATTTATTGACTTATTAAAACCAACCATTCACTTTGCCTGAACGTCAAGCAAAATACAAACTCCAGTATTGGTTTTTAGGCTTCTCACCCAGTTCTGATTTTCATTACTTTAGATAGCACACCGACAGGTTTAAGGGAATGCTAAGAACGAATTCGTCGAATTCACGTAAGCCGCTTTAACCAGGATGTTGAGCATGGTTTTCTTACGAGCTCTAGTATAGGCTAGGTCATCACCTTGAAAATTTTCCTAGTAATTGCAGAGGTTGATTTTTGGAATACTTTCTCTGGTAGTTGCAATTCAGAACCCGTGTGCAACCATTCTATTCCAATAAATTGTGAGATTACCTAGATATTCACTTCCATCCCAATTCTCACCCCTTCACTATCAGCTCCTCCTTCCACGTCCTCCTCATCAGTTGGCTCCGACACGGAGACAGGAGTGGCTAATGTGCCTCCCACGCCCCCACGTCGCATCCGATCAGCACTTGGTTCCCCTGAGTCCGTGCCTTCTGCGACAGCATCATTGGGACACCTTTCCCTCGATCACCCTCCGCCTTCCGATTCCGAGGTCGAGGAGTCAGAAACGGAGAAATTGCACGCTTGCACCGATGGCGAAGTCGCCACTACCGCCTGTGAGGGTTGTCAACGGTTAGAGGAGCGATTAAAGAGCCTCCAGATGGAACACACGGCGAGTTACTAGCATCTCTGTTACCAGTAATGTCGGGTCGAATGAAGAGATATCATCATCTTTGCTAATGCAGTGGGAATGGGTGATGACGGCAGTAGAAATTCAAGACCCAGTAGTCGAAAATCGGTCATGTTAATACGGAGAGAAAGTTCAAGATTTCGGATGCATGCGTTAGGAAAGATTCAAAAGTAGAAGTTGAAGTCATGGGCATCTGTTCCATCACATCGCTTTCACAAGTCTTTTTAGATTGAGAAGTGAGTGTTGATGATTGTTGGGCGTGTTCGGAAAAGAAGTTGATATCAATTGTTCTTCCTTGGATCTATCGTCAAATGCTGGTATTGAGTGTGGTGACTAAATCTTTGAACTCCTTTTTGGATTCGATGAATGAGTGGTCGTCAATGCCGAGGAGATTTGCGAGGCTGTAGGCAGAAGATACGGATTCACGACCATTTTCCTGCAGAATAGCGTCTGTCAAAGATGACAGGCCATAGAAAAAAGTTTCAAAAAATTGTTTATGACTTGGTTGTGGGAGCTGATCATTACGATGATGACATGGGATGAAATCATTATCGGTGCTGATGAGGCGTTTATGTGCCTTTTGAGAAGATAAGAGGTCTGAGAGCCTCCACAGCGAGCACGCGGTAAGTTGTGGGTATTCGTACTGCAATATTTTTCTGGAATTATTCCAGATGGTAGAAAAGTACTATCAATTTTTTAATGTGCTACTACGGGGGAAGGATAGTAACGATGATGGGCATTCGAGTGTCAGCAAGTAGGTATCTAGTCCGACGCTTCATATCCACCAGCAATGTCAATCTGTGGGACGAGACGTTAAAATCTTGGAACTTCCTTTGGAACCACCTGCGAGAGCGGCCGATGATTGTAATGTAGGGAGTTCATGAGCTGCACAATGGCTGTCCGTTTGACCGTTTCGTGTCTTCCAGTGGAGTTAATTTCTTCCATTTTTAGCGTCGCAATGGCCGCTATTTGAGCAATACAATAAGCCTTTCAGACTGGGGATTATTGTGTTGCTTTAATGGGATGAGTTCTAGAGCCTCTAAATATTATGCCGTAAACTACGAGTTCATTATGCCTCACTGACCTACTAGTCGTCTCGGATTGGAAGAACTGAGGTTTGAACCTTCGAAATTTCCTCTCAACATATGTAAGCTGGTAATAACGCAGGGGAGAGGTCTAACACCACACGGTTACATCTTGTCTGCCAGTCGTGACAGTAAAAAGGGGCGTTTCTTCCGTACTCCATGTGCAAATGTCTGATTAATTTTGGGCGAGGAAGGTCCAGGAACAAGTATATTGGCATTTATTCATCCATCCAGAAAGCCTCTTTGCATTGAATTTTTTCACTCCTGAGAGCAGATGAACCAAGGGGTGTGTTGGAGTGTTATTTGAAACAGGTAGATCGACTGTGTAACTCGAATTCACCAGAACTATTGCGAGTCGCTAAAATAACTGACAAATTTTTTTGGCATTCCGTCCTTTGTTAGCGTATTTCCTCATAAGCGTTATTTTAACTTGGCCTAAAATCACGTGGTATCTCTATTCCCTCCTTCCTAACTGAAGCCACTCTTTCATCCATTCTAAGAAATTCATCTCTTTTTTGAAGGGCAACGATCGCCTTTCAAAGCGGATTCACCTATTAGTAAGATTGTGATTATGTTATTTTACGACTGAATCTCGCTGGCATGTGTTTTCGGTTGCTCTACCGACAATAGTTCCATAAAGGGCTGCTACAATGAAGTAATCACGTTTTTCATCATTATTCTTCTAGTTTAAGGTTTTATGTAATCGGGTGATAGGAATTTAAAGTCTAGGTGATTTAAGTCATATACCCCATCACCATTCTCTTTTCTTTACACGCCCTCCCCCCTCCGTGCAGAGTGAACGCGTAACGCTCATTTTATCAATTCCCACATTATGTGGTCTCCCAAAAACAGGTTTCGAATAGCACTCCTAAGTTTGATGTGCGGGGAAGCAGGGGTGATATAAATTGGGAAGCTGTTTAAATCAAATCATATGTTCTGCCTCTCTCTTCGTCCAGTCGGTGAGCAACCGGTTGAGCGCAACGGTGGCGGACCTGCATACGGTGAAGAAGGCAATGGAAGAGATGGACACTCGAGCCCGCGCTGAGAAAGCCCTTTTTGAGGAACAGACAGCCTCTTTTGAGCAGCGAATCAGTCAGTTGAGTCAGCGACTGGACAGTCTACTCAAGCAGTATCAGGTTAGTGGAATTCTCCTCCTCTTGCTATTTCTACTGTTGGCACATCAAGTGTGGTTGCAGGCATTGTGAAAATTTCTTTGATCTGTGGGACGATATCCTGCTGCATTAGGGGCCAGAAGAAAACATCTTACTTCAAGGATCAATGCTGTTAGACTGTCATGTGAATCTCTCCAGTTCTCTCTTTTCATCTCGGGGTGTTAGGACTTTCTTTACTCAAAAGAAAGGTTTTTGCGGTGGTTTTATTATTACCTGCCAATTCTTGGCGCCGTTGTCATCTGCTCCATCATGTGACTCCATACCATTGCTGATTATCCTAATCGAAGTTTTCATGACCGATCCTGTCTTAAGGATGGAAGCCGTCAGAGAAAAAGATTTCTTTCAATTTGCAACCGTGTGACCACCTCCAGTTCAGAGGCTTAATTTTTATCATTCTCTCTTCAAGGTCGTTGTTATCTGCTCCACTTGATAAATCGGTAGCACAAGAATAGCTTTGTTTCTTTTCTTGATATTGTTTGGTTACAACGTGCAATGTATTGGTAATGCAGCTCGCATAAGAAACATTCAACTGGGAGTGTTCTCCGACAAGTTTTATGTTGTCGCTCTATATGTGCAGCATCGTGATTTGTTTTGGTGAATAAATCAGTGCCAACCCGTAGTATCGGCATTATTTCATTCAATACCGATTTGGAGAATGGTGAAAAATCCCAAAAAAACCCATTAGTAAGTAGGGTTGCTTCACTGTCGCTTCTCCTACCTCTTACTAGGTTGGGCGTCTGATGCTCTTCTCAAGCACCATCAAATTTCTTCGTATGTCAGGCATACGAACTTTCTTCTCCGGTTTGCCTCTGTACTTTTTATCATCGGTCAAGTCCTCAGCCTGATGCTCAAGGGGTTTTAAACAGCAAAAGTGCGGCTACCAAAGGTACAGTACATCGGTTTGGTTGTCTGAGACGTGTTCTGACCTATTTTAAGCTACAGGCAGCGTCCCAGACGACTTTATTCATTTAACAACGCGCCGCAAACTTGTAGCAAATTGTGCGGTAGGAGGATGGGGTTTGACAGTGCCTGCACCCTACATTGGAGCCTATGTAGTACGATGTGGGGGCTCGGTCAATAAGGCAGTAGATGAACTTGAATCAACCCCTATTATATTAAGTCATCAGATACATTGTTAAATGGGTGATAGAAAATGGTGGAAGGTAATAGGAAGCGCGATGAGGTTTGCCACTTCAGTAGACCGGCAAACATCCCTCTACACCTTCTAATACATAGATATACAAAACCTCGTTTGTTTTGCAAGTTTTTACAAGGCGCAATGAGCTATTATCTCGTTATCTCGTAAACCGCTCAAAACTTCATGGTCTCCTAATATATCTACCTCAGGTTGTGCGCTTTGGTGTAGTTGCTACTTAGGTAAAACACGCTTCTACTGACATTACAGTAGCTGGATCTGATGGAATCAGCCATCCATTTCCCCACATTTGCTTGGTCAATTGATTTGAGAAGTAAAAGGTTAGTTACTTATCAATCCAATGCGGTATCTGGTGACCTTCAGGCTATATTCAGCGATTTTGAGGCGGTTGATCCCAGCTGACTGATTTAAGGGGCGGGGCTTGTTCTCTCTCTCATCCACCACCATTGAACTGCCATTCCTCCTAACTAGTAGGAGGTGTGATCAACTGATCATCGGCAGGATCGTGAGTAGCTCGTTTTCACTGCCTGCTTTGGGCTGGCTTTGAAGGCAGCACATGCCCACGTGCACACGCTTTCGAGATTCCTGTGCTTGTTTTCTTTCCTTTTAGTCGGACAGATATTTCCAAGAATTCGATTGCCCTCAAAGTGGGGCTTCATTCGACAGTTTAGTGGATATTATCGCTTTTCCTTGTAGATTAGTAGAGTTTCTCCAGGTTTTGTGTGTTTATTGAAATCTTTTTCATTTTTACGAGGAGCTACTAACTGATGTGAGGGGAAAATCATGTTGACTATCGAGGCCGTTTCAACTAAAAAATGTGTTGACAGGGATGCGTCTTTGGCTCCTCTTGACAGTAGTTCAATGGTTTTGTGTTTATGTACCTCCGTAGGTTTTCTCTGAGGCAGACTTTCAAATTTCTCAAAAATATTTTTTAGATTGGATGACTATCTTTGCTTCTTTGGTGAAGGCGTGTAAATCAGAGCTTTGCTAGGTTTGCAGTTATGAGCACGCGTGTACTCCGGAGCAAATGACCTTTGAGACGTCGATCAAAACATTTGTAATGTTTTTCAAAGGTTTTAAAGATGTAGTAGGTTTAAGGTGATTTATTGTACACCCTTTATACAATGAATTCTTAGGAATCAAATAAAAAATTTTGGTTCATTTACTTGTTTCTTTTATCGTAAGACTATGATTTTAGCGGTCTTTTACACTGTCCTCGCCGTTCTTGTTTCCTGAATTGCTCTCTCGTGCTCAACTTCTTTGTGGTCATTTAAAACTGGCCGTAATGTTACCGAGCCTCGGGTGTTTTTTATTGCGGAAATAGCACCCAACTTTTTTGAAGTGCGGATCCACTATTTCTAATGCTATTTCCGTTTTGAAGCCGCCTGGTTTCTTGCACCACGTAGAATCCTCGTCTGCTATTTTTCTTGTTCCTTCGGTGATGCTATGGACCTTATCGGTTCAAATGTGGCCAGCATCAGACTCGGTGATCTGATCTTTAAAACTCATCGAGTCGCAATTCGGATTTGGTGTTCTTCGTCCCATGAGCTATTATACCTTGGTGTGGATGCGGACACAGCAGTAAAGTATGCTCAATTTTGGTTCCATCTTGGCTAAATTTTAAAAGAAAGTGTTCTTTTTTTAATTTTGGTTGGCAACTTTCAAGTGCTGTAATATATGAAATTACGCCGTACAAAGCTATTGGGCCGAAATATGAAATAAGGGTGCTTCCGAGTAGGCAGCAATTTTGAGTCTTAGGTGGTCGTACAGGAGCTAGGCTCGAAAACTGTCTCATTTATTAGAACGCGCACAAACCAACTAACCCGCCTTTCGGTCGGCATTGGATCACTTTTGCCAAGTCTTTTGCCACGACTTGAGGCGGCTAAACTGGACACACCTTAATCGACCATTCGGTAGCCAAAACTTCAGTTTCTAGCCTTTCTGTTCCTATGTGACACTGACACTTGCACTACCTGACTGACCAATTTGGCGGCTGTTTTAATGCAAGAATTATAGTTAGAATAAGAAAATTCAACACTCATTGCTCCAATCATGCCTAATCTTTTTTGAGGCACAATTTAGCGCGACCACGTGTCACAAAATAACATGGCGTACACACCACCCGTGTGACACTGGCGGCGAACACGCCAACATGACTTTGATTAGGGGTCCTCGCTTTTTTTCTCACAAAATAACAATTGCCAAGTAAATTGACTCATCTTCTATTTTGCTCTGGCGACGAGTTTGTCTTGCGGAAAGGTTTGCTATTCTCACCGCATTTGCATACCTCTCAATGCTCGTGGGGCCCTGTATTGAGCCAGTGAGGTTGACACCACTGCTGTTTTCCCAAAAGCCACCATCTCGGCTATCACATTTGCGGCTGAGTCACTCCCTAAGGGCAAGTAGCCGACTTCCACCCTACGGGCCTGATTGTCACATCCCAATGGACAGGGAAGGGTTGATTATTCGAACTTACACTTAAAACAAAAATATCCTCATGTCGCAGAAATGCTGCTGATCCATTGATGGAGTCCTGTGAAAATTCTTTTAACCTCGCATTCACTCAGGGCGTCCGACAGAATTGGTAATTAAGGTTGTATCGACTTGGGGGACAGAATGTTCCTCTCCACCCACTCCCCCTAGATGGTAATGACCTAATGGTGGTCCTGTGCTACTGCAGGAGTACCGTCGATCGACAGAGTCGGAGTTCTCGCGACTGGAACAGGAGAGGGCAATCGCTCAGATGGAGCTCTCGGAGGTGGAGGAGCACTACCGCACTCTGTTGAGGAAGAGGCATGACGCCGCGGCTGAAATGTCTGCGCCCATCGATTTGCCCTCGTCGAGAGAGGATTTAGAACTCTACGCTCTGCAGATGCGTGAGGATCTGCTCTCCACCGGGTGAGCCAGTTTTTTGGTCTACTCTTATCCTAATTCGTCAGCCCATCTTGGCTCCATCAATCCTTTCAGGATCTATCCACCCCCCATCCCATTGACATCCTACCAGTCCTCCATCTTTCTACCCATTTATCAAATTTAACAGTAATGTTCGTTTCAATAACCCTAATTTATCGGGTTTTTCAGCGTAGCCTGTGAGCACCTGCGCAACCGTTTGGACACGGAGACAGCCACTAATCGGGACCGGTTAAACGAGGAGCGGTGGAAGCGCATCCAAATGGAGGAACTGCTGCGCTCACGTACGCGGGATGCCAATGAACGTATAGCTGAGATTACGCGCAATTTCGAGGCCTCCAAACAAACCATTGAACGAGCAACGGAACGCGCCTCCGCTGAGGTCAAACGATTGCAGGTGAGCTCTTCCAGTACTGCTTACCTACTGGCTTAGTTTCAGTAGTAAAGTTTTTCTCTCATCGTGATGGTTCGCGCTGCGCCAGGCGAGGCTTTCGAAGACTAGGCCCTTACCCTTTACCGTAAAATAATGCGAGCCGAATTTAACGCCATTATTACCTGGTTTTTCCAGTTATAGTGGGGTTTTCTTGTTAAGCTACTTATTCGTCGCTGTTCTTACCAATCTCTCTCAGAATCGAGTATTTCTCAAGTGTTCAATAAAATATTAGGAGTGGCAGATTCACAATTCCCAGCTGTTGGACTTCTCTATGGTTTTCTATTGTGTCAAAACACTTTATTTGCTACAATACGTTTCTAGCCTTGATGCTCTTTAGGTTTCGTTGGAGATCCCACCTTAGATCCCTTGTTAACCAATTGCATAGGGCATTTAATCATGAAAATAAAACCGAAAGCTGAACGACGCTTTATTGTGAGTATGCCTAGTGAGCACCCCCAAAAAGCACAAACCACTGCTACTTTTCTGGCACCCAATCATTTTGGCGATCAAGAAATGTCTAGGTAATTAGAAGGAATCAGAGCAGCTTTTCAGTTCGGTGCCCTTTTGTTTTATTTTCTCTGTCGTTCTTTTTTGTCGTAATGGGTAACTCATCCAATTCGACAGAGGCATTTCGTAGAGGCTCATTTGAAGGTGATTACCACCTCGTTCACTCCCACCATCGTAAAGGGATGGCTTCCTCAACACAATACTTGCGATGTCAGATAGATGGGGGTTTAAGTCCCCTTCTATTGAATGTATGCTGAGATATCATAGCGATTAACATCAGTTAAAACAACGGTAACATTATGCAGTATGTTATAGCGTTAACAGCAATGGATAGGTGTCTTCATTTCGTTGTAGTTTAGAACTTATTTCGTATCTTTTTCATCCTATCATCTCAAAGAAGGAATTTCCGCTGTGCTGCCACTAATATGGCAGTTGATGAAGTGTAAACATACACGAGTTGATTTGGCCAAAAATCAGACGAATTTTGCCACAAACTGTTGCATGTCATTGCAGCATCAGCACCAGAAGTGGTCAACAACACCTTGTGGTGGTGGCAGAGCTGTGTATACTTAAGCATGTTTGTTGAGTAACATGCCACTCAGTTCATCCTTACTGAGAGGAAAGGTGGGGAGAAGTAGAAGGTTCGCATAGCGCTCCGCCTCCCCACTTATCCTTCCTTGTCACTTGCTGTACCATTCTGTGGCAGGTTTCTACGCGTACTCTCGGCAGTTGCGTGCCGATCTGCGGGAAGAAAGAAGGATGGAAGGATAAGTTTGCTATGATTGGCACTTTTATCAACTTACCGTCTTGCAACGAGCCCAATTTTTTAGTATTCTTGCTGTTCCCCGCCGGTGGTTTTGGTCACCGGCTCTGTGACGAAAAGGGGTTTGAGAAAACCTTTACGTGGATACTAGTCGGCCGTTGTTCGAAAAGTTCTAACGCATCTCTTTCAGTTGATTTTGGGTTGTCCTTATTCCCTTTTCAATCCAGTAAATTCCACCGACTTTGTCGTATTTACTGTTTCGCATTCTTGCCATTTGGATTATTTTATCTTTGTTGTAAATTAACGCCCGATTTTCTACAATTTTCCTGATTTCAGGGGGGGGGGAGACTTCCTCAGCTTCTAATCCCAAAAGTTGTTCCATAATATCTTATTTGTGTATTCGCCTGTTTGGAAATGCAATTTTTTCACATCGGTTGACTCAAGTCTACCTGTGAGTGCCTGCGATTCTTTTACTCCTCATCACATCAATCCACACTCCGACTCAGGATATGCTCAACTATCGAGTGTTTGTAAAGACTCTGTGGTATCCCTTGATTTGCTTCAGACTATCGTAGAGATAAGTGGAGGTGTTCCTAAAAGCCTGTCATTTCATTCCAAGCTCCTCTAAATGTTTCTTTATTTTGAAGGGGTTCTCTTGGGCATAACTTCCAGACATTCTTTGGTGTTTGGCTGAGCAATTAATCACGGTTGTACTTATCGAGGCTATTGCGTGCTTCTATCAACGAAAACAATAATGCACCACCAACTACCTTTAATTTGTAACAATGAATCAGCTGAATTCACTAGAATTAGTATAACCAAACTATTGTTTTGTAAGAAACTCTGGCATTAAGTTACCGGCTGATGATCTGTCTACTCTCTTCCTCTCCTCCGATGCGCTGACCTGTAGGCGGAGTTGGTGGAGAAGGACAAGGCGCTGCAACGCGCTTGCGACGAAGTGGCCCAACTGCGAAATCGCGTGTCTCACCTGCAGACCGACCTGGAGAACACCGAAAAGGTCTCCTTAGACTTTGTTCGCCTCTCCCAACACCTTCAGGTGCGTCCCATTTCCGCTCATATATTCATCCTGCTGCATAATTTCTGGTTTATAACGGCCGAGTATTACATTGATGAATTCATAAGGTTTCCATTCTGGATAGAAACTGAGACACATTCTGTTCTTCTCCTCCCTTGCAGGCGTTATTCTTGGCGTTCCTCACGCTAATCCTTCCACATTAACCATTATGACAAGAACTTAGAGCGTTTGATCCCTAGGTCAGTTGTGCATCTTGTTGACTATGGTGCATTCAGAGTTATGTTCCCTTTTTGAGCTTCATTGAGGGTTCTTTCACTAAGTATTCCTCTACAACGAGTGTATTATGTTTACGAATAGGTTGCAGAATGGCTTGAACACTAGCAGTGTGGTAGTAGCTCATGTTACCATTGCGAGGACCTATTCCTGAGAGGTGGAGTAATGGAGCAACTGAGACGCATGGCCTTCGTATTGTTTCAGTAGTCGTCCCCGGCGCCTTTCGCGATTACACGGTTTACTAGAGTTTCCCGAAGTCAACCGCGAGAATGTGATTATTAGTGTCTAAATTTTTTTTTCATTACGAAGGAAGAAATCCTGGCTATAATGGCCGATACGATGGCGCACTTTCTGCCACAGCGAGGAGACAGTATTTTTGCATGGGCTCACCTTTCTCGTTTTCGTTGCAAACTGAGGCTTGCGAAATGCCAATCCACTTCAAACTGAGTGTTATTGAAGCTGATGCCATTCTATTGTTGCTTTTCTTCTTCCCCCAACGTTGAAGATTCAATTGGAGCGTCAGCGGGAGCAAACTCAAGAAGTTCGTTGGCAGGATCCAGAGGACGTGATACAATGTTCGGGCTGCAAGCGCCCCTTTGAGGCTGGCATGGTGAAACAGAATTGTCGTCACTGCGGCGCCATCTTCTGTCGGGCCTGCCTAACTAAGGTGATCCCTCCCTCCGGTGCCCGTTCGCGCCCCGCACACGTCTGCGATATGTGTCACACCCTCCTGGTGAAGGACGCCGCCCCATACTTTTCCAGTGGCACCTTTCCCCACGCAGATGGGGAGTCGTCCCCTCCTTCTGCCACCCCTGCCACTCTCCGCAAAGGTCGCTGATTCCTCCGACCATGAGTTCACCCGCCCTCGGTGTCTTCCACACCAATGTTGTTACCACTACCCAGCGCCTTGTGATAATTATGTGTATACATGTGTGAGTGTTACACCTCTTCCTTTCTTGACTTGATGACAAACAAAAAAGCAGATTTCTTCGCTGTTTTACTTGTGGGTTTCGTTTAAGGAGGAACGGCAGGGATATGCTACTTTGGAATGATGGGTGCATAGGCGGTGTTCACTCTTAAAGACGTGAAGAAATGCATGTGTGGAAGCATAGATACCATGATTGCATCCGCTGTTGAGGTAGAAATCTGGTTGATTGGGTGTCTGCACTTGTTGCAAACGACATTTCTCTACCCGCCTCCATTTGCTGCATTTCCACGTACTAATCCATCTACCCACTTGCCTATACCTCTATCATGTTCTCATCTGCCATCTCCCCATTTGTCCTTCCATCCATTTATCTGGTCGATCTCAAATTTGTTCCCAACTGTCTATTCCATTGGACATACCGTTGTGTAACAGAGGGAAAGGTGAGGCGAGGCAGTGTGCTTTCCTCTCCCTTTCTTCCTTTCATACTTTTCGTCCCAAGTGCAGTCTGCTACGAGATCTTCCTATGGGTAAGCTTTGTGGCATCCAATTTAGGGTATGGGGTCTGAGCCGCTACTGTGCTTCGTTTCGTAAAGCATCAGAGGGGCTTGGATTGCCTCCATTTGGTTAAATCGTCTGACGTGTTGTGAAATGTGTGTTGGGAGGAGGAAGATGGTAGTACCAATTCCATGAACTTCTGCCTATCTCTACGCCTTTCAGAACATAGGTATATACACTCTCATGGGTTTTGCCAGTTCATTAGCGTCAGTCGACTTGTAGACCGCCCAAACTTTATGACCACTGCATACCAAAAGTGGCTTCCGCACTCGCTGAACGGCAAAGTGATTTGAGCTATTCAATGCCGTTGTTACCTATTGGAAGTGCTTTTTATTGGCTGGGATGAGGCTTTAAAAATCTACGGATAACTTAACCTATAAAAAGGCGGTCACCCATCCATCACGTATACTGAATTACTGCCATTGTTGAAGTCGTGAGGATGTGTATCTACGACTATTTGCCAGGTGGGTAGGTGTGGCCACTTGAGTGTCTAAATCATTGATTGTGTCTGTGTCTACTACCAGATATGAGTAGTTATTGATCAAGAGCCAGCGCTCTTCTGCCACTTTTTGCCGCGCCGGTGGTCTTGGTTGTTCAGCTGTGTAAGGCCCCCTAGGGTTGAGCAAGGCCACAGCAAAGACTCTGGGGTGGTGTTGCTGCGACTATTCGCACGGTCGGTCGGCACGCCTTCGTTCTGCATGCTCACTCGAGGTTGGTGGGTGCGAGCATGCATCATTGTCGATTGCCTTAAAAGATCATCTTTATCCTATCAAATTCCGCGTTGTATTGTGGTTTCATTCTTGAAGTAAAAGTAAACGAATATGGGATTTGGACCGGATCATCTTTTCCTAAGACAAAAGTAAAGATCCTCTCTGGGAATAAATCAGCGCTCAATATTTGTGAAATAGTTCCTGCTCGCAATCTCATAAGAAGTGGGCAATTCACGAGACATCATCAAACCATCATTTCGCCTCGAGCTCCTCGTTTAAGTGGAGGGGGGGGAGTTAATAACTGGTTTCTTTCCTCGGCCTGGTTGCCGTAATTGTAGTTACGCCTCCATCGTGGTCTATTGTTCTAACTACTTTTAGAAATGCAGTGAGTTAGAATCTAGGCGTACGGACGTTCTGGTCGGAGACATGAACACACGACATCTTTAAGGCGTGACCCAAAAGCCGACAATGAGTGCATAATGCTGCGTAACTAAATGATATCCATTTACATTAATGGCACTATTACGCAAGCCCTTTTAGACCCATAAGTCGGTCGCCATGCGGAGAGGACGGAGCCGCCTACATTAAATCTCTGCTATGCGCTGAGAGGAGGGCTAGAAACATAGCAGCAAAGAATCTCCAGCCCCAAATGGCTTGAAATACCTTAGGAGGTTGATTGAGTGCTGTGGGCGGAGGCGCTTCCATGAAAAAGGGGTAACTATCCCCGCGGATTCAAGACGTGGATGTCTCCTCTCCTATTTTCAGCCTGCGTGGTAGTAGCCAGTCATCAGGAAAACACGCTTAAGAAGGAGTGCGACAAATGGAACGATGGCACTTGCTATTCAAACCTCCTTCGCAATTCTGAAGCAGGCCCGTTCAATGCTAAGATTATGCAACCCGTTTTCTTATTGAATAGCAACGTTCAAACATTTCCTAAGTAACAGGTTTAGTCCTTTGAGGGAAGTCGTTTTGCATCATCTCAATGTCCTCTTTGTTTTGAGTAATCTGCATTCGCTCAGAATAACCACGACTATGTGTTGTCACCATCACCAGTATAAGTCCTTCAAATTTATCGATCTGTTTGGGGAAGCAATTTACTTCATAAAAGTACCACTTTCACTCATTTCCCTTAATCCTATTCACCTTCCCCTTTTTGACTCAACTTCACCACATCAGTCTCGGCCTCCGTTGATTCTCGTCCAGCTATTAATGGCTCAAGGCAGCCACTAAAATCTATTCATAGGTTAATCAACAACGCTATTTTTACCATTCTGATTGAGGAATTCATGGAGAAGGCTCAAACCATTTGATTAAGTCAGTGGGAAATTATACTTGGGTGAAAGTTCATCGTACACCTTGGTAGACATTGCCAGTTAGTTCTCCCAGATCAGTCAAATCTCTATCATATGGGAAATTAGATTCATGTGATGGCATTTAAAGGTAGGTCAGTCAAACACTCTCATCCATCTTGCGTGAGTCCCCATTTCTATGCTCCAAATGACGAAAACCTGTTTTATTTGCTGTGAATCTATCGGTCGCCACCACCAACATGCGTCAAATGAAGCCGAGTTGCCGATCCATCCACTAAAACTATCATCGACACACTCATTAATTCCCTCATTCATTTTCCTCGACTGGACAACTGCAAGAGAATGCAAATCCAAATGTGACAAGTTAAAATTCAAGCATTACATTCCAACTTGGCTTTCGTTTCATTTGGTCGAACTTTATTTTACAATCATGGTACGTCCTAAGGGAAAAGCGTTGCTTTAGTCGGTAATAAAAACTGCTGCATTAACTCTGTACTGGAGCTCCTTGTGTACTTTTACCCAACCCGTGGCCCTCTCTTCCCATTTGCCCAGTGTCTAAATTTTAAGACCACACCACATGACCCAGCTTTTAATGCTTAAAATTCCATGGGTGTGGGTGACATTGTGTTCCGCCTTCAAAAGTTCACTCTCACTCAGCATATTAGGTAGAGGAAGGGAGGAAATGTTGGGACTGATTATACATTCTTCACTCTTCCACTAATGGCGATTGGATCACGTGATTCATGTCCACTTGGGAGAGTAAGTTGCATTTCAATCGTCGCGTGACAAGAAAACTACCGTCCTTTTTCAGAAAAAAAAGGGATGATAAAAAAAAACGTGTTTTTGTCTACTCTCAAATAGCATATCATTTTCCCAGGCCCTTAACTGGCTAGTCGTTGGGACCGGGATGTTGAACTGCCTTTTTGAGCTAAGAGAAGCATGGAATTCAGTTTAAACCGAACTACTCATTGAAATTGCACTACCTCTCCTTCTCCAACCTTTGTCTTGGGCGTTAAGACCGCCAATCTGCTGGTTCGAGATAGGTATCAGACGTTTTCAATAAACCGTGGCGTAAAAACGTTTCATCACCTTGATGCAAATCCTGTGACCTTGGTGGTGGATTGCGTGAAGCGCTCGTCTAATGTCTCCTGTGCCCAAATGGAACCATTTGCGTCATCGGAGAGGAAGCAGGGGAACTCAATTTGTCCCCTTCTCCCACAACCCCACTATCCAACCAGGTGACGCCTGTTAATCGTCATTTGGGCGCCGAGAGGAAATGGCTTCATTATTTAACCAAAATTTATGTTAACCACATGCTTTTATTTGTCAGTACACATAAAAATTCACGGGTTTCATTTTCAGAGTACCTCTTGACAAAATGTCGAGAGATGTAGATTGACGCTCTCAACTTCCAATTCGGAGGAAGCATATTGGAAAGAGCTGAGAGACTCCGTGCAGTGAGCATAAAAACTGCTTTTAATGTGAAATTACACGCAAACACACACACACACATACACACACACCAAAAGGCAATTAAAATGAGTAAAAAAGTTCACAAGAAATGCAATTGAAGCATCAAAATCGCTGAATATCTGACGCAAACGCGTAGAGAGCAAAACCATGGTGGGCGTGCATTTTAGGATGTGATTTTCTCACTGTCATTTGGTTGATATACCCACGATTATAGAATCATTCATTCAGCAGAGTTTGAAAATCGGTTCAAATTTCGTACCAGATATTCACCGAAGCAGTTGACAAAAGGATCATTTTATCTAATTCTGACGGCTTCCATTTGTTTCTATGGTTCTTAATGAGCCAGGCATCTTGCAGCCGACCGGATATGGAAGGGAGTGAGGAGGGTTACTCTAGTATCCTACAAGAAATGAAGCCCTTGTCATCTGTGCAGGTCGTAGGAGGCAAACTAGTCCGAAAGAATCAGAGGATTACATTAAAAAGGAGGAACGAACTCCTCACACGAAAGCGCTGTGTCTTGTACTATCATCTAGGGATGAGTGTGTTGGCATTCAGGGTGATGAGGTTACAAGGGAATGAACAATTTTAGCCACACAGTGGTTGAGACTTATTGTCATAGACTACCGCACTCACACCAATTTGTACTTACTTTTTTCTTTACAAATTGACTATCTCATCCACAGTCTGGCATTCAACTACGCAGTAAAAATTGACACCTTACTATTTGATGACCTCACGACGACCTTGCCACTTAGGCTGGAAACATGTGAGTGGAAAATGATTGGACGTCATGCGTAAACACAACGAGTACTGCGGTAAAAGCATTGACAGCTTGTGTTTGCCTAGCTCCTCTCCCTCCTCCTCCATTCCAACAAGGAGGGCTAAATCGTTGCTCTCATATCCAGGCGCCAGAAGATGCGTGTTAACCGTCCCACAGGGTGGATTATGGTTTCTTGTTAAAAGTGATTCATTGAATCAAAAAAAAAAACTTGGCTTTACCTCCCACTTCTACCCTTTGTTAGTGGGATTTTAAGGCCTTTAAAGTAATTTCTGTAGAAGAACCACGAATTCGGCTTAGAAGGGTGTTGTAGAGGTTAAATCAGGGGGGACCAAAACCCTTGAACAGAAATGACCAGTTCAACAGCATGGAGATATATGAGTAGCATTTCATGGCAGGGCTATGGATGGGGAGCAGCTAATGGACGCTCTTAACCGGCCATCCTAACGGAGGCACACAAATGATATGAGAGGCAGTGAATAAGTAAATTATTCACGCCATTCACTTCTGCCACTAGTCTGCCTATTCTTTCGCGCCGTTGTGGCACTGCGCAACGACTTCGGGAGTGCAGAGACTGCTTGCGACCGGTTTCCACTACTTGCCATTCAAATCGGCCTTCTGGTTGTCTTTGAGGTTCACCGACGTTATCCATGACATGTTCGTTTAAGGAGACCACTGCTCGAAGGAAGTCCCTCCTATCTTCTCCAAATCCCATCGAAAATTTGCTGTAAAAAGGGAGGCTATCAATACCGTAACAGTTTATTAGACGGATCGGTATATAATCCGACAAAAGAAGGAAAATGAAATCAGCTGGAGAAGACTTGATGCAAGAGATGGTGCTGTCTTACATTTAGAAAGTACTTGTTTTCTCACCCAATGAACAAAGTTTGTTTTTCTCTTCAACTATTTAAGTCAATTTTAGACATGATCTGTCAAATCGTTTCTCCCCTCTCTCCACATTCCTAAGCGTGAAAGCGACTGCACTACATCCACTCTTGCTGTTCAGATGTTGATGGAATTATTTGGGAATAAGGTGAAGCAACAATTTCCATATTGCTGAATGCGAACAAAAGGCTCCAAGTTCAGCGCTCGTGACATCTTTGAGGGTATTTTAAACTCTAACCCTCCGATTTCGTCCCTCTTGAGCATTGGTTGAGAGACCATTGCGTGTCCTTGCAAGGGACTCGATCAGCTTCTAAAAGACACCACAAAAGAAAAGTTCCAACACGCCTAAATTCGAGACAGCAGTAATCGGTGAGAAAAGATTCTCCCAGAAAGGAGGCATTCAGGCATCGATGGAGATGGAAAGAGGCTCTGTCAAGTCTACGCAATCATCGATAGGATTAAGAGACAAACGGTAACATGTATCCACCTCTGTTGGAGATTAAGCCTTGAATACCCGGCCCGAGCCTATCAAGAATATGGGCGTCCAAAAGCGCAAGATAGACATGCTAAAACTATTTGTTGGCAATAAAAATCATCTCCTCATGATTTTGACGTTCATCTGGGCCACAGTCAACCCTTCTATACGTCCATAAAAACCATAAATGTAAGTGCCTTCGGGGGCTTGACTTATTGGCAGGGTCAGTTATCACTGATTGGGGTGGAGATAAGCCTTGTCTAGTGGACATGGCCTGAGTCTGGCACTGAAAGCGGAGGTGGATGGCCTTTAGCGGAGAGGGGACACGTCCAAAACCGTTCCCTTCAGAAGGAGTACCAGCTGACACAAACAGATGCCGCTTTTGTGCAGATTGACTGCTACTTTAGAAATGTCACTTGGTGGAGCACCACACATCACTAATATCATGCAAATTGGTGCTCTATTAGCGACAAAAGCTGCTGTCCGTCAAATATCCTGGTTATTTGCTTGAAGACGTAAGGTCATTGAAAATGAATGCATGCGGAATCGTCTTTACAGCCAAATCGCTCTTAAAACCTGAGTTTATGTTGAAGGAAAAAAGAAAAAGTGTATAGTATTGTGGCTTCAAATAGTTCTTTCTTTCTTCTTTCGGGACACTTGATCCTCCACTTCGTTTACCTGAGGTCACTTGATTTGACAAAATGCATCACGAAATACGCAGCAGAAGAATTCGAGCCCTCGGAGACGCCGCCTCGGTGGGCGCGTAAATAGCTCAGAATTTTGGGTGGTGAATGTGGGCTTCACTGGGCTGGTGAACGATATGTCGCCGTTGGTTTCGACTGTGTACACGCCACGCAGACATTGCAGGCCAGTCCTATTGGAAGACGATTAGCACAAGTCACGCTCATTGCAGAACCTAGCGTAGCTCCTGACAATGCATTCAAAGTCATCCCCTCTCTGTTGAGGAGAATGAAAGGCTCAGGAACTCCAACCAAATCTACGATACTGAATAGCCCCTTCATTGCATCCTCGTCGCTCCTGTCTCGGTGTTACAACTCCCAGGAAGATATGGATCTACAGTAGTACAAGGGCGAGGCCCGAAAGAAGGCTGAGGCCAAGTAGCTTCCCCCTATATTTCCACAGTCCCTCCAGTCTGCGCGGTTTCGGTCGCCACTTTCGTGTCATGGATGTTGTAATAATTGCCAACAACACTCTTTGCCTTGACGAACATTGTGATATTAGAGGCACACTTTTACTTCTATGACGTCTTGGTGTTGTTGGGTCCCGTTTGTGGCTTTTCTGTCAATAATCCACCACTCCCTCCATGCATCCATGACAGGACGTCCCAATGTGGCTCGAACGCTTCAACGCAACCATTCTGAGTCATGCATTTACCGCCATAAGAATAACTCGCGATAAAGGAGAACTTCACGAAACAAGAGAAAATATGAGCACAGTGAGTTGAATATCTGATCTGCTTGATTATGCATGCATTGCCCATTTGCATGAATGCGGGAGGCCTTAATGCCTCTCGACCCCACTTCTGTCTTATGGACTTGGACGGGGAGCCAAAATCAGCAGATTTGGAACAGCCAGCAAGGGGACAACAATTTCAGGTGAACCCTCTGACGGAATACCCAGACAACAGCATTGAGTCCTGTGACTGCATGCTTTCAAAATGGCCAAAAATCTACTCGACAGAACTAGACTAGGCATAACTAAACCGCAGTGAGACTTCACGGCGCCAAATTTTACTGGTGAAAGCTTTCTGCAACATTAACCAACCGATAGGTACGTAAAATTTCCTGCTGCTGCATTTGAGGTACTTTGGCATCACAAAATCGAAGGCATGCCAAACCTGACATCGTTGATGTCTGAGCAAAAAACTCCGTAACGAATATGCTTCAAACCGGAAATCAATAGGCTTCAAGTGACAGTACATCCGCTTCCAAGCAAATTTACCCAAAGAGACAAACACGAATTCGTGGTTTGGTCTTTCGTTTGACGAATTTGGAAAATCAGCGCCAATACGTCACGCAAAGATGAAGGGTCGAGAGCAGACGAATGAGCAGCATTGGCAAAACTTTAGGCTTAACTATTTCAATTCTAGAATGATAAAATGTTATAAAACCTAGAAACGATTGTTGCACTACCAATTTGAAACCTATTATCGGTCCATAACGAACCAAAACTAACACATCCACATAAGAAACAAAATTGACATTTATCCTCATGAGATTCCTGTCAACACATTTATCAATCTTTATTTTCTGTCGTAAAAGAAAGCAGGAGTGAATACACCCAATACATATATGCAAAAATAGAACACATAATCGTGATCATTACCACAAAAAGTAACACTAACACAGCAAGACAAGGGGGCATATCACCTTCAAAATCGAAGGTGTCCATGTCCAAGTATAAAAAACTACCGACCATATACTCGCTTAATCACACACCTATGTACAGATTCAACCACGTAGAAAAATCCGGAGGATAGGGGCATGAAGCTAGAGAGAAGAATCACCGCACAGATAGCTGTAGTCTCTGGGTGACCTTTAAGAGAGGCGCAGAGCTGGATCGGGGTCCGCGCACCACGGCCGTCATCGATCGCTGGAGGCGGAGCACGGGAACTGTCACCGGCTGCAGTCGGTTGGTGCGCGGACACGCAGAGGCGCGTCGCTTCACTGTCCCGCATCTCACCGGCGAATCGAATTCGATCGCCCCCGTACCAAAGGGGAGGAGAGGGAGAGATGGAGGTGGTTGCTCGATTGGGAGCAGTGGCGGCGGCTGCAGCGGCGATAACGAAGAACTTAGCTCATCACTCAAGCTCTCCAGTTCTTCAAACGAGGCGGCGGTCAACTTGCCAGTGGCCACTGCAATGACGAACGGTGACGTTCGAATCCATGCCATATGTTCGGCGCCCACCAAAGCAAGAAAAGTGGCGAGGTTCTGTGGTAGTCCTAAACTCGCCACCTTCGCTTTGAAGTTCTTCCCACCCAAGAGTCCACGAATCCGGTTTCGAGCAAGGAGACCAAGAGTGGGAGGCGAACGAAGCAGGCTATCACTTTCTCTAATAATGCTCGCGACCCGGGTGGTAAAGACATTCCGCTGATCAGCGTAGCGTCGAACGTAAGTCTTTCGAAGTCGTAGGTTGTTCATGCACTCTTGAAGGTCGGCAGAGGTAGGGACTGAGTTTCGCCAGACGAGAAGGTTGATGAAGAGGAGAGCAGCGGAGCGAAGGAGAGGGGGGACGGGTCGATTCGCTTCAATGATTTTGGGGAGACGTGGATGGGCGAGGAGGCAGATAAGGATTCCAAACCAATTGGTATTGGGACTGACGTACTCCATGAATTCAAACTCCGAGAACCCGTTCTCAATGAGATGCTGAAGCACTTCCAGCTCTACGAAAGCATCATCCCTTTTGGGGATGTCGGGAAGTATGCTATCACTCGCATCGAAGTAGTGACACATGTATCGGTCGAAAGAGCCGGCCAGGGAGTTAAAGATAATGATGGAATCAATACGGTGAACATCCACCCCATGGGAGAGAAGTTCATTGGCATGAGAGAGGAGTGGTTCGAGGGGATTTTCTTGGATATCAGGGGCCTGGAGCAATAGAGTGTCTTCAAACTCACCAATACGTTCATAAACGCTCGCGAAGAAGTAATCCAGAACGGATTGGTAGGTATACTGACCCCTAGTCCATAGACGCCTATATGGGGAGTTGTTAGGACGGAGTTGATTGCGACAGAAGCATGTCCATCGGCGACAGATTTGAGGACGGTCAATATCATATCCATAGTGAGAGAGAAGAGGAAGTAAGTGCCACTGACGGCACTCGACAGCCCAAATGGCAGGCGAGCATTCCTGGAAGAAGGTGCCAAGCATTTTGTTTGGATGTCCGCGCCGCACTGTAAGCAGGATGGGAGAAGTCTGAAGGGATTGTAGACACCGCTCCAACTCCTCTGAGTCGCCCTGTGCGATAGTATGGAACAAACTCACTTCCCCGGTGCATCGAGCGGTGCAACCGAGACAGGTAAGACATCGCCACTGCCATATTCGTCTTCTCCTATTACTTCCACACTCAGAACTGGAGGATCGGTGTGGCATCGCTACGTGAGGAGTGTTAAGCACCCTCCAAAACGCCTACTACTGCCTGTGCCCGTATGCTTAATTCCCAACTTGGCCGACTCGCGTACGTATGCCACCGCGTTTATGTTGCACACGAGAAAAATAGGCGACCTTGTGTTTACACACGCACGCGCACACACATACCAATCCCAAGAACCAATGGGTGTGGAACTCCGATGAGACTGCGAACCAATTAGCGTGGCGCATAGGAGGGCTGGTAGCGCAAATAGGGGGCGAATCAATGTGACCGTGCACGCGTGCACAAGCGACAGCGCCGAGGCCTGCCTGGTCGGCTTCGTGCTTGCCTACGCAGTTCAGGCGACCATTAAATACTTTTTTTCGGAGGATTCAAATCAATTGGAGAAGGGAAGTGGCTTTCTAATTGCTGCGTTATGTCAAGCTCTTATTTTTTTTTCCATCTATCCAAAAGGGAAGCCACAATTTGCAGTTTAGCCGCAAATTGGTTTGTCAGACTGCAGAGAAACGAAATGGTGCTTTTTATGTTGCGTCTCGTGTGAAATAACGGCTTTGGAACGCCTTTTTCATTCCCGATCCTACGAACTATAATCCTGCCGGAGCAAATATTAGTGTCAGATAGATTCTATCACGAGTCTCCAGTTATCTAAAATGGAATATGCAAGGCGGGATGCGTGTTCCTGTTTATCAAAAGGACACAGGTGGTAGTTCTAACGGTGACTACCTTTATTCCACCCATATCAAACTTTGTTGGTTTCGTCAGCCCTTAGAGGAAGGGAAGAGGGGGTTTTGCAGCCCTCGGGGCCACTGTTTCTGCCAATGAGTTGGCGTTAGTCATTTTATCACTTCCATTGCGGTTTGATGCAATATGGCCAATTGTCTTCCCCAAGCAACGAGCCCACGACCAGTCTTGGTTCAAATCGGCCCATCTGGAGTAATAGTTATGCTAGTGGAGAAGCTTGTCTGCTGGATACATTGTTGTGGGAGCACTTTCCACTATTTTGGTTCATAATGAGATGGAAGTTGAAATACCATGCTCCCACTGCGATACTATGGGTACGGCCTTTTTAATCAGCAATAGATTAATGCAAAGGTGGACCAGTGAACTGCAGTGAAACGGATTCACTACCACCCAGTTTCCCCTAACAAAATTTGGTCATCACTTTGGGGTGGCGAAAAGTGGGAGGAACTTTTTCTGTTAACCACGTCTTGGGATTTTTTTGTGTACACAAGTTTACCGTTCATTCCCACAATATCCATTGACAGATGGTTGGTGAAAATCGGAGGAAATGCCCGCTATTTCAGTCAATTTTGTTATGGATGTTTGTGGTCCCATTTTGAGAAAATAAACACCAGAATCCAAAGTGCCCAAGTGTTTGCAATTAGTCGGAGATAAGCACTGCTAGTAACAAAACTCAACATAATTTGCTGGACTGAGATTGGTTTCATTAGGATTGCGACCCGCAAGTTGGCATTAAAACAGTAAACATGCCTTCTGACGGATTGAGTACACTTTTGACCTTGTAATGTGCCGTCACCAGGGTTGGCACCATGTTATGTGCTCCGCGATGATTCATCCGGCGTTGTTGGCACCAGTGGCTGAGATCTTAGCACATTGATGCACGACCCGAAGCACGGTGCTGGAGAATGAATCACCCCATCTCCAACCTCAAGCTTGCTGCGAAATGATAAGGAGGGAACTCCGCTTTCGATGACCATCTGACCAAGGTCAGGAAATGGGGTCCGTTTGTTTTGGAAACAGGGTAGCTAAAATTGGCACTTGCCCGAACGGATGTCACCACTTTTGGCCAGGTAAAAAAAGCAAAGTGGACGCAAAATTTCGAAAGAGCAAAACACTGATCAGAAAGAAGTGTAAAAGAAGATCAACGCGTCTCATTGGGATCAGTGAGGCAAGCGGCTGATGAGGTACCTCTTACTTGCTTCAATTTTGCTCAAATGCTTCTCTTGGATCCTCATTTGCACTGGTTTTGTCGTGGTCACTTACAGTCAGACTAGTTGAGCATAGCAGTGCCGAAAAACAAATTTGCCACAGATTCAGTCGTTAAGGCAAGCGTTATGTTCATTTCAATCCCCACTAGGCTTTTCATTCAACCAAGGTGGGCCGTCTCATCTCTTTAGTTGGGATGATAATGTAGCAAAATTCTCAGGAGAATTTCGTCGACATCATCGACGATTCTTACACCTGCAAAGTTCTTTTTCTCTCTGTCCCTCCACTCGTAAACGATATCCCTGGTGGAAAGTCAGGTGGGCGGACCACTGAGGCGATACGAAGTGGGAGGGGAGGCCTCTGCTCGTAATTCCTATGCTAATGGTAGCCTGATTCTAGTTACTGGCGGAAAAGATTAACGAGGGACGAAAGCAAGCCTAACAGCTATTTTCAGTGCCTTTTCTTCCATTCATAAGGACTTTGGGTGGTATTGTAGTTTTAAAAAGAGAGTATGGAGACTGTAGCTTCAGAGTCTGTTGGGGAAATTTTCTTTAATTCATTGAGGATACGATTTCACCATTTCGCTCCATTTTCAAAACCATCACGCCTTAAGAATGGAATTCCCTCAAAGCAGGAGAAGGGTCACGCTTTTTCTGTTCGTTCAAAAATGCCATGCTTCAAAAAATCTTTTAACAAGAAAAAAAATGATGAAGTTACCATCGCCACCACATTCCTCAATGGCGGGAGTCGCGGCCCCGAGTCGCCTACCCGATGACCGACCCTCGGCGTCGCTCATTGGCGACAGGCAAGAACATATCCGATTGGGGGATCATTCAAGGATCCTACGCTAAAGCCTCGGTGAGAAAAAGATAAACACCCAACGAATTGGCAATCCAGGCGAATTTTTTTTTATGATCCACACCATATAAGTACGATGGATGCAATTAGTCAACTTCATCTTTTACAGGTCCATCGAGTAATAGTGATTCCTTGAGGGGAGCCGCCTCTAGTGCACACGCCATCATTTTGACCGCATAAGTACTGGTCAAAGAAAGTTGGGCAGCAGCAACTCAGTGCTGTAGTCCCTGCAATTCATACGAAGTTACTACTCCTTGTACAGCATTAAAAATATTGCATCATCCATTTCACGTCCTAATAATTTACATTTGCCAGGACTGTGTAAAATTTCGCCTCAATAATTATTATACCACCTATCCATGTTAACAACGTTTTATTTCATAAGCTCTCGCTTGGATGGATATTCCCTCACCGACATTTCTACCCTCATCTTCAGGTAGCACCAGCCCTCCGTCCGGAAGGAGATTGATATGCACGACGCTTAGAGTTAGCGCCACTTATGGACAAAGGACAGGTAGGAGAGGAGGTGTAATTACCGTCGCAGGACTCGCAACATGCTTTGTGATTAGCGCCGGCCGTAATTACCAGAAGCAGCGGCGTAATGAAGTAGTAAACATTTAACTGCAAATTAGAAATAATCTTGGTCTTCATTTTAAACAAAAAAAAGTTTCTGAAGGGTCGGTAGAATTTATAGCCGGCGAGAAATTTAATAGTTCATGCAAAAACCAAACCAAAGCAACACGCTGAAGATGTTTACAACGCTTTTGACAAACATTTGAGGTGACGTATTCTCCCACAGCTCTGCCAGGATGCCACAGATTTTTCAAATACAGCCACTATCCAGTCACTCTTTTTAAAGGAGCGAGAGCATATTAAACTTGATGCACTCTGTAGACACTATTACAGTCATGCATGCACAGAGAGTTTTCAACGCATCCCATTCTTTGATAGGCTCCAATTTCCCAAAAGACGACCATTCCGAAGCGACCGATTTCCAGACGGAGAAAAGTGCTTTCAAGTTTCCCCATAGAAAGCTTCCCATGACAAAACAGGAGTGCGGTGAAATACCTATTTATGCCTTAGAATTCTTTTGCCCATGAGTACAGTGGAGTTATCGCTGATCCTCGACTGCTGCTACCATACTTCCTTGTTGAGGGGGTAAATACATAGCCCCTTATCCAATTTCCTGAACGACACGACTGGCTACCACTCAACTCCTCAGGGTACCGATTAGGAGGTGGAATCCTTGCAAACGAACCGCGTGTTCAAAATGCATAGGCTCAAGAGAACCTCTTGCACTGGAATGACATGCGGCACTACGCTAGCCGTCCCAGTCCTTTGCATCTTCACAAGAGCATTACGATTTAACCATCATGCTAGTTAAGTCTTTAAGAAGTATGAAGAATACTGCAGCTGCGCAAAACTAAGATCGCAGACATCACTAGAGATGACCTTGTGCAAAAAGAGGGCTGGATAAAAGAACGATTTCGTTTAAAATCATACTTTGAAGTATGCAAACCCTTATGACCTCCTAGAACGGTGGAGGAGAGTCCTACCGCTATCGCTACTAGGAAAATATTTCCAAACCTCCTTTCCCTCCTCCATCTGCTCCATAATGTCTTCATGGATGGCTCTGGAGTTGGGCTCTCGGTTTTTACGGACCAATAAGAGAAGGAAAAAAGCACAAGAGACTGAGAAAACGTTTAGACAGACATTAGGAGTAAAAGTGGATTTGGTGTAAATATACACACGCAATTTTAAGAATAGTTCGTAAGGATGGAGGGCAACAGAACAATTTACCGTTAAAACGAGCCGTAAATGGAGGGAGAAGGGTGTGACGGTAAGTAGAAAAGAGAAGGCAGGGATAGTAGTAGTAACAATAAGCACGTTCAGAATCGTTTCCAGCGTAATCGCGTTGTTTGCTGAGGGAGATAAGTGGGGAGGGATTGAAAGAGGTAAGAAATTTCGAAGTATACACGAGAGACTACAGAGTACGTGAGTGTGGGTGCGAGGATGAGTGGTTCTGGTGGACATGCAAACATGAGGCAAAACAGGTTTCCACGGCGTCGACGGCGATGGACCAGTGAGCGTCTCGCAGTTGGTCTAAGTAACAAAGACACGCAGAGTTACTTATAAACGAAGAGTAGAGTGAATAATCTGCAACCACTCAACCGAGGTTGCACAAGAGCACAGCTAGATCGCGAATCACGTGAACCAAACCAACCGTTGCCAGCACATGGTGCAATAGTAGATCAGAAAGGATTCAATTTAGCCCTACCTTCATCGCGCTAACACAAGAAAAGTGAAGTAGCAATAACACACCTCTCGCCTTTAAATAATACCACTGATACCTCCAATATCGCGCCAATTTGGATGGGGAGGAAGTGAAGTCAAATCCCCTATCAATGGGCACGCACTAGGGAAGTCGTCTTTTCTCCACCATCAATATTTTAGCAGAAGGCCCAAAGGAATGCAGTGCCTCTAATACCAGCCTCATATGCGGAAGAATGGATGCATCCCAGTGTAATGGGGGAAGCAGTAGTTGCTGTAGTAGTAGTAGTAGTCTTTTCGGCTTACATCATAACCATCGAACCACTCCGAGTCCCCAATGTCAGGACTCAAACAGCTGTCTCACGTCCCGCAGACCAGCTATCGCTCATCTGGTGACCTGGACGCGCAGTAAGAGTCACGTAAACCCAGGACCACCATTTGTGTCAAAGGCTGGGAATTGACGCGAACTTCCAATTGAAGAACAGTCCCGATTTACTCAGATCTACTACTAAGTTAGAAGGCACCTAATCAACCGCCCACTTCGTTGAGCGGAATCGGCAGGATGAGAACAGAATCATAATTTCTTAGGTGCGAAGCTAATATCTACCTGGAGCAGACATTCTATCCTCGACCAAGAAGCGACGCGAACTGTTCGAAAAATTAGCCAGTTTTGTATGGACGGAGATAAATAAAAGTACCACTCCCCCCATGATTGCAGTGTGTTGAAGTAAAAAGGTAGTCAGTGAAGGACTCTGCTTCTCCACATTGTTTAACAATCCACTTCGTCAGTAAAATGATGAGAGAGAACAGCAGGGTTTAACAGGCTCTTCCATGTCACCATGCTTCGAGAGAAGAAGTAGCCTTCGTAGGTCTTCTGTCAGAGCATAAAAAGAGCGGTAAAACCAACCCAACTCTGGTCGGGGAAGAAGTCCAAATTGCCCCATGTACAATGCTTTCAACAGCAAATTCAACGTTCTCACAAAGATTTGCGACCGGAGAGTAGATTGGATAGTTAACAAAAACGAAGCCCATTTTCGCAATAAAAAATTACGTTTGATTATAAGATCTTTTCGCACGTTACAAAAGGCAATAAGGCAACCAAAAATCAACGTAAATCATGAGTGATAAGCGGCCAAAAAACTGCCTACCAATGGAAGATAAGGTGGAGAAGCACTTGGGTTTCACTACGAGAATCGAAAAACAGTAAAGCTCTTGCTTTATCACCTTTTACTCCCTCGATTAGGACGTAACCAATGCAAGTCAGTCACAAACCTTCCACGGGAAGCAACCCAACTACTGGCCAGTACAGACTTCGAATTGATTGATGGAAAAAGAGCATCGATGCTATCTCAACGTCCCAAATAGACCTTGAATCAGACGAGAGGCGGGATTACGTAAGAAAAGCCAAAGCAGTGAATATGGTGAAAAAGACTAGGGCTGACCAGTCCGCCAAATCAAGAGCAACAATGTTATCCTACGTTTTTATAGCACCGTATGCATGATGAGAAAAGGAGCCCCGCTTTCAATTTACTATAAAGCAAGACCAATAACCAAATTGGGAACTCACTACTGAATCATGCCAGTGAGAGACCCTTGAGAGAATGCAGCTGAGGCTGTGGACGCGTGAACACCGGCGCCGGTGCTGGTGGGGGTGGAGTGAACTGGGGCAGCGTGGTCGGCGCCGTAGTGGCATTGATGGGGTGCAGGCGGATAGCGAGCTGACGGAGGGCGGTACCACAGCGCACCAAGCCTTTACTTTCATATGCCTCCGCCAGGCGCAAAGGCATCAAAAAGCGCGGGTCCAGCTGGGCGAAGTGGGTAAACCGCTCCAGTGGAGTGGGCAATTCCTCTAGTTGTTGCTGTTGCCCTCGTTCACCCAGTATACGACAGGCGTACACGAAAAGCTCGCAGCTGAGAGGAGACAAAAGTGCCATCATTTAGTGAACAAGAAGGGAACTTCAAATGCAAACACGTACCACACTTCTACTCAAAACCTTCATCCAGCCTTCAAATTGCCCTTTGGTAGAGAATTTTGAATAGATTACGCTTACTCATGGCGAAAGATTATATAAGACCACCGACCTATCACGTTTCGTTTTTGTCACTTCCGCTAACGACCTACCAGTCCTTCAACGGATTCATAGTCAAGTTCGACTCAGACTCAACGTCCCACACCGAAGACGACGGCAAGTAAATTTGATCAAAAATGACAACCGACTCAATTTCCTCATTTGATTACCAAACCCACATGCCACAAACAAAGACTAGTTCCAAGCAGACCTGCAAAGAAAGACTTTTCGAGGCTACATTAAATAAGGTTGTCAACAACCAAGGCGATACCAAGCTTAACAACAATTATCAAGGAGCCAATTAATGGCCTTTATGGTGTAAGAGTTGCATGAAGGGTAATATTTTCACTTCCGTTGTAGCTCATCGGAGTCCAGATAAAAGGATGAGCAGTGTTGAAAAGAAGATGAAGTCAAGGAAAAACGGCCGTGGAATAGAAATGTTATGCAGCTGCCTTAGCGGAATGAAAAGTCACTCTACAAGTGCACATCCCATTCTAATGAAGAGTGCAAATTCCAGCAGTCTGTTGGGGAATTTCGAGTAAAATTAACAAACCCTAAGTCAACCCAATAAATCGCGCGGCACACAGCAGTCTTGAGCGTGATTTAACAGCAATTATCAAAGAGCTCAGATGACTGTAGATCACTCTTATTTACTAGGTTACCGAGTCATCGTACGAACAAATAGCACCTCTGCTTGGAATTTGCTACACGACCAACTGACGCTCGAATACCTGTGTGAATTCTAATCCAGCCCTGCTATATTTAAGTGGCCAAAAAGACTTCCCAAAACTGCGATGCTTTAAGATAGTACTGTCGGAACAATTTTTATGTTCTAAATGAATGGTCAGATGGAAGGGACAATGACAACTTTGCCGCTGCTCATCTCTGCGTCCGAAAAGAGGATGACAAGAAGAAGGACGGTAGTGGATCGTGTTTAAAAGTGGAAGTGCTGACTGACCGCCCTTGTAACTTGGTACGTGTATTAGAGCTACCACCGCCTTAAGACAGGGTTGATTGCGAAATTGGTGTGATAACGAGACAGAGTGAAATCGGTAACACCGTGTGTTGTCATTACTAAAGTGAAAGTCAACAAGACAGACCAGAATTTACCACATGTCGTGTAACTCTGTCAACAACGCACCAGCCCCTCTAAATAAATTTCATGCTGACTCAGACTATAACCTAGTGACTTCTTCAAAGAAGACTCGAGCGCTACGTTGCCATGTTTCAAGTGATCTTATCAATTCTGCCTCGCAAGATGGCTGCTTGTGGAAACAAATGTGAGGGCAGAAATCGGGCCTCCATTGAACCCATCGTCAAAGCCATGCCTACACGGGCAGACGTTATGTCGGAAGCAAGAACTTATGCATTGAATGTATTGCAAAGTTTAGGAAGGGCCATATTGGTGTATTAAACCCAGAGGCACTTTGAGCGTCTAGTGGCCTGAACTGAATCCGACTCGCAAGAAGGGGAAAAAAATGAAGAATGGAGGTGTAAATGCAACAAATTCTCCACAACTTCGAAGCAAAAATTAAGACGGAGTAAAAGGAGATTTCATAAATATACTCAACTCGGTCAAGACGTGGAACTCACAATAAAGTGGGATCGTCTCTCTGCGAGTTGCGTGCGCACGCATCCAAGAGGCAAAGGAAGAGGGAGACACCCAGCTGAAATGCGGAAAAATGAAGGAGTTAGTGGTGAAAACCGAATGGACAAGGGACCAGAGGAAAAGAAAGCTACCCTAGAAGAGAACATGGCGACCGCGTTGGGCTCCAGTTCGCCCTCGATAAGAGCGTCCGAAGATGAGGCGGTGGCGGAGTTGGAGAGAGGCAGTTGCAGACAGGAGGAGATAAAGGTAGGTGAGGTTTCAGCTCCCTTGTAGATAACATCGCGGCATGGCGCGTACAGCATTTGTGCGTACTGGAATAACAACACCAAGGTGAGAGAATGATAACTGATGGTTTTGCGGGTAAGGAAAAAGGGTGGTGATAACTCACAGTGTCAATTCCTGCTTTGATGGAACTGCTGATCCTAGCAAAATTGGAGATGAACTCGGCTACACAGAATTGACGATCCTCCTGCAGACAGTAAAGTCATAAAAAGTTCAACAATCACGGAAGCAAATTTCAATGTAGTTTGTAAACCAATAGAAATGATATTTGTCTGGGGTGCACATTTGGCCCCACGATTCAATCTGTCCATCAATGAGATGAGCGGAGTGAAAATCACTTCTACTTCCAAGTTTCGCAAATCTCCCCTCCCTGGACGATTTACGATACGCCGAGCAGTTACGCGAAGTGGACGCATAACGACAGATAACGATTCTACGCCGATTTGAAGGCTTGCTTTGTTGTCTTAAATGGGTATGCATTTGAACTATTGATGACGCAGTTTGCCTATCTTAAGCATGAATCCATAATGCCTGAAAGATGGGAGGCAAAAATGTTACAGGAAGAGGATTAATGCTTGAAGGGCATGGCAGCCAGTTAGTGTAAGATCTGGTGGAGCAATGAGTGAAAAATAGCGTTGCTTGCGCGACACGCCTTGATAGAGACATAAAACCCAACAACTTGATAGTTCACTTGTTATTTCACACCAATTTGTTGCGCTAGATCCTTACAAACTATAGCCAGAACTCAAGAAGTAAAGCGAAGGGCCAGCACGGTACTGAACTCGATACAGATCCCACTAAGTCTTTTTCGAGGGCATGCCAATTCTGAATAACCCCTTGATTTAACTAACAATCTTTTTTGATTTGACAAGTTAACGCGGTGGCACAGATCATCCCCACGCCGTGAAAATAGAGATTAGGGCTTTGAAATGAAAAATTTTTGTTTCAACATGCATTTGGTCCAAGTAGTCGAATTCATACAGCTGCCTGGTCCAGCCCAACATTAGTGAACAATCCAATACACCAAAGTATAACAGTGAAAGATTTCGTGCTGGACCCTTGAGATCTCCTATTCGATCTCTAGACCAATGATATGGGGTTCTGCTGCTAGGTGCTTACCTCTTCCACAATTGCATTCAGGATTCGTATTCTTCAGAACTTCAAAGGATAGCAACCAAGCGCTGGAATGCATTGCTGCTAACAACTGAATAACTAACAACTACTCGACGCTTCAGCTTCCACTCAGAACTTTCGCGTAGCTGATTAAAATCCTCAAAACAAACAGAAAGTCTGAAACTACTTCCATTGTTTCACCAAACACATTGACAATCGTTGAAGCCTTGGGCTGTGGTCTGCGCCACAAAAACCCATGAGTAGACATAAATTAAGGCCAATTGCAGATTGACCAATTAATATCTGAATGCAGGGGTTATCTGTGTGATATATCTGATACCAAAAAAAGCCCGAATTCAGAGCCACGAACAACTTTCCTCCACCCTTGATCTAAAGTTCCCTACAGTTTCCGCAGGAAAGCATGAAAATGCACATTTCGTAAAACGGAAAGTAGATATATAAAAAATCGAAGGCATCAATAACTTACGGGAAAGAGGAAGCGGAGAATGAGGGGAAAGAGCCGAACACCTTTCGGCACCTCAAATATTTCCACAGCCAAATGGCGAGTAATCGACATCGCAGGGGCTAAGTCACCGTTACCGTTGTTGCTCATAGCAGTAATGGGGAGATCAGAGGAATTATGCTTGACAATGAAGAGATCGCGGTGTAGGACCTTCAGGAGGTTCAGTCGATGCCCCATTAGGTGACGAGACCTATTGCAGAGAAGGAGCAGATGGTAACGCCGTTCGATTATGTGGAAGAACATCGGATTCCCCGTTTGGAGAACTCACTCATCGTTTCGAACAAAAATGCGCGCCAGTGAGACATTCGTCTCATCAATGTTGAGCACGGTGGCGTAGAGACGCTCAATGCGAGCGAGCACAGCCAAGCGTCGACGCTGGTCAACCACGGCCTGGTGATGTGCAGATCGCGATGAGGACTCCTCAGACGCCTTCTTCGTCGACGTCTTGTTTGCCACCTTTAGTATCGATGCTACCTCTTCCGCCTATAGTGCAAAGTAAAGTAAGTCTCAGACCTCTCAAGCGGTGATAGATAAGCAAGCTCTGCTCAAATCCTACCCAGTCATTGATTGGAGTGGATCTCCTACTTTCAGCAGCATTTTAAAAGTCTCTGATATATTACTGTACCTAGGATTTAAAAACTTAGCCTTTCAATTTTTCAAAGTCATCGTAAGGTGATTTAATAGATAAACTCTTGCGCTAGTAGTGGGTAAAACTTTGCGATTGCCACTGTTATTTTGCTACGAATTCGACAGCAACACTTCAATGCTTCACCATGTGTGGTTGAAGTAGAATAATGTTGGCCTTTAAATGCATTTCTGACCACACGAATCGCTCAATTTTAGTGAAATTAGTTCTGCCCATACTACCAATATTGTAAATCTACCGCCAAACCAATGCGCTACAAGACTTCTGCGGTTATAAACAGGAAACCAAACTTCTGCTTCAAATCAAAAAATTAGATGCAATGTGTCTTTAATGATACAGCGAGGAAACTGCCAGTAAGGTGAATGTTACAGACGTTCACTCGAAGTCCGGTTGTCACTACTTGTAGGTAGTGAAATCTATTTCATCTTTGCCCATCCTAATTCACTGCTGCTAAAATTAACAGCGAAATCACAGTGTTAAATTACGACCTTGCTAAAAACAAAAAAAGAAGCTTGCAAAAGTGCAAAAACTAGTTGCAAGGAAGGACCGATCCCAAATAATCTGTCAACCTGTGGGTTTCGTTTTATCGGCGCCTTTCGCAGCTCTTCCAAATAGCCCTTAACACGTTCGCTATCGGAGAAACCGATCACCAAATTTTAGGTGTTCCAGTAGTCAACTATGGAACCAATTACCACCCAGGTTTGATTAAGTCAGATGCTACTCCATCCATTAATTGTTTTTAATTCAACCGATCTATCTGAGGCCCACAAATTCGTACCATTACAGTCATCCTAGAGCGAATAGTGAGCAAGTGTGGTGTGCAGGCCAAAATAACAAAATCCGGGCTTTACGTAAATGTGAATGAAGAATAAAGCAACGAACCTCAGTTTTAAAGTGTTCTTTCTGTTCTTCGTCCAGCGCTGTCGCAACTGACAAATCGGCTATAATACGCTGAGCATTTACGTTGGATTTCGTAGGACGTCCCAGCTGGGTAGAGTAGGGACCCGCCTCCGACACCTGAGTAGTCGATGCAGTCATCACTGTTGGGAGAGACTGAGATTGCACTGCCGCCGCCGCGAGCTGGCCGATGGGTGCCTCCTCCGCCGGATTCCTTGATTCTGTAGGAGTAGAAGCAACGGCGGTGTCGATTGAGGAGGAGGGCAGAGGACGTCGACGGCGCACAAGGGGGATGATGAAGCGGCAGCGTAGCGCAATGCGATGCGGATGTTCGGGACTAAGTAGCTGCGCAGAGGTAACAGGGGCTGGGATGCTGGCGTAGGGCGGTGGCACTCGTGAGGGCAATCCATTCCCCGCCAATTTAGCCTCACGCAACTTCGTTATTAAGCGCAGAAACTTCACTGCGAAGTAATAGTCCTAGAAGTATCGAGAAAAAAGGGCATTCACCGACCCCGTCAAATGGAGGGATCTATCAATGATGCCTTCCGTCGCTTATACTGTAACCAAGTCCGTTCAACCCAGATCCTTAATATTTTCACCGGCAGAGCTTCAGAGAAGAAGCAACCACCACACATCAGGTGTCCCATCGTTCAAACGCATGACACCAACACTTGCACTACCAGACTGACTGAGGAGCATAAAGGTACGATCACACCTATCACAAACCAACAAAGAGCACGTGCATCACGTGTTTGATGTAAGGCGTAAACAAGCCAAGCTTAGTGCCACACATGCATGACTTCGGTGACAACTGAGTTACATTCCATGGGAGGGTTTACGAAACGAAGATACCTTAGGACCACTCTATGTGAGTAAATTCATTACCAGTGTATCAGTAAGCTAATCGCTTAGTAAAGACCCTGACTCACTGGTATATTAACATTCACCTTTGAAGCCCACAAAGTTATGCAACCATAGATTATTAGCTTTTTGAAATATATTTGATAACTTTAATTAAAAAAGCAATGCCTGAGTTAGGTGGTCTGCCCGATTATTTGAACCGAAGAATTCCCAATTTCTGAATATTTTAAGAACTGAAGATACGATACAAACACATTCAAACCCCGATCACCTATCGAATATTTTTGATGTTTTAGCCGAGGCCCCAGAGACCGCCAATGTACGTTGCGCTTCGCGTTAACAACCCTAATTTACGATAACCCTTCATTTTCCAATCCTCTTAATTTAGCAACAAAGGTCAATGAACCTGAAGAGATGATACAAAATCCCAGACTTTCCAAATACCCATAAAGTACTTCAATGAAAACTAGGAGACCCGCAGCAACGCCTACTTCATAGTTGGAACGAATCCAGAAATACCTGTCGGCAGGCATTCAATTGTAATAGAAGTTGAAACGATTTCCTTTGATGTGGTCTGGAGGGATGAAAACACGAAAACCACCCTGTCTGTTTAGGATGAATCGCATGATCGTTCGCTCTGGTGGTAAACATGATGTAAGAGAAGGCCAAGTAGAACTGGGGCTTAATTTTACAGCTAAAGATTATGTTACGGTGGGCCTGATGCTACCAATTAGGATGACAGGCAAGCGATAGCGCCCTCACACAACACCACACAATGATGGTCGACGGTTCCTGTAAAAAGACTGCATAATCTGCGAATATCTGCCCGTACAGGACAATTCAACTGCACTTAGTGGTGTAAATGTTCTAAAGATGATCGTACGTTCCCAGTTCAAAGCGCCACTGCTAACATGCTGTCAGCTTGTGGAATACCTGATCGATGCATAAATGACCTAACATAGGATTACACGAGGCAACTACTTGTGAAAACGACCTCCACAAAGCTGCTAGATGTAGTTTGAGCGCTTCGACGAGGCCAAAGGTTCATGGACCGCGTCCTAACGCGTGACAAAATTGGGGTACATCCTTTCACCCTGCAACCATGCGGAGGTCAGCATCACAGTTCTGATGACAAAAAATCGGACAATGCTGGAGTAGTTCGGGGATACTGACAAAACTTTCTATGTCAAATCTGCCCTCTTTGCAATAGGTAAACAGGTAAACGCAGTTTGCGGCTCTTGAAAATTTGTCTTTTGTTATTTCAAGCTCAAAAGTCTCAGTTTGACCTGGACACCCTTCTCAAGTGATACGACTATTCAAACAAAGGACCGTTGACCTACAAATCAACATGCTAGATTGACAAAATCCGATTCCCAAATACCGGTGGTCAAAACTCTGAAATGTTGGATTTTATAAGACGTACACAAGCTGACCCATCGATACCCGGGTCTGTAGAAAGGAGTGAAAAAGTCGTTTCAGAGTCCCGCCTCTAAACTAGCCAACAAACGAGAACGGAAGCTTACCTCTACATAAGGGTTGCTGACGCTCAGCGATCGCAGCTGACAGTTTAGAATGAGGAGTTGATCTTGAGGACTCATCCAGGCGCCAAAACGCGGATCAAAGGATGCCTTGTCGGGCTGTTCTGCCTCGATGCGAGCGGAGAGAATGTCAGACAATCGGGACGGATCGAGTGGCGAAGGACGAAGGAATTGCGGGAAAAATTGATGCTGCGGTTGCAGCTGCTGCGTCGGAGATAAGAAGGAGACCTTTGGGGGCACTGGAAAGGGCTTCTGAAGGTGACCAGAGGAGGTCAGGGGAGTCAAGGAGGATAAGAGTGGTGGAGGAGGAGCTGCAAAGCGGGAATAAGACATAGGTGGACCTGGTGGAACCACGAGGAGGCCACTTCGAGACTGTGTCGACTGAAGCCTCTGCAGATGGGTGTTGCTAAATGAGGGGAACAAAAACGTAACCAAATCCTTGATAAAAAAGCATTTAAAGAAGGACTACGTACTTTGGGAAAAAATGCTGTTGAGGAGGAGTCGCGCCTTTATAGCCAAGTAAAAGTTTTTGAAGTTGTTCCGGTGGAGGCATCGCCATTCCCAAAAGCGGTTGTATCTTCTGCGGCAGAGGTGGCTGCACGGGAGCATTTAAAGCGCCAAGATCGGATTGCTATTAATAGACATAGACGAGATTGCATCCAGTTATGAGGATCAAAGAGAATCTAAGTTACTAATAAGTGTGCATACCACTTCCTTCTTATAGCATTCAGGATGACCGGAAAGAAGACTGACATCCAGTAAATTGTCGACAGGTGGTTCCAAAGTTTGGTCATGATTTACCTTTCGATTGCCTGACACAGTAAGGTCTGAACTCAACTGTTGAGACAGCGAATCCAGCAACGGGTCAAATCTGGAGGAACCATGATTATTGAATTGGTTTTTGTGGAGGTTATTTTGAGGCAATCCTGTTCCCCAAATATCGCTCGGATTAATAGCCGGAGCAACTGGAATCGCCTGCCGCATAGAAGCGCCCGGCCCATATTTCGAGACATTCAAGATAGCAGGATCTTCCAACTCATCCTCACGGACAAGCTTATCTACAGACTCTTCAAGGTTCAGAACCTAACATGAACGATGATTTTTGGAAATAGAATTACCGAGTCATAAGATTGGGAAACATCTAGATCTCCAGCTGACCAGAAATCCGAAAGGTCTGTCGTCTCCCAGATCTTTGGAATTTCACAGGGACTGGGTGGAAGTTTATCAGCATCATATTCCATTACGAATTTTTCATGCTCCAATTCCCAATCACCTAGAAATCAACAGAAAACTAGTGATGACATACCGATCTCGGCCTCGCCGAAGGTTTCATCGTTGAATTCGTCTAATTCCTAGCAAAAGAATAACTAAGGCAGTCTCAAACGTACGCTTTCCATGGCAAAATTAACAAAAGGCAGAAACCACTACGTGGATCTATAGAACGACACCAAGTATGGCCTTCACCTGATAAGTGTGTGTACCACCCGGTCGCTTATGTTCCAATAAACAAATTAATTTAAATAAATGAAGTTTTAAGTTTCTACTTTTAAAAACATGCTAAAATAAATCATTGGAACCTAAATTACTCAGTAAATTGTCAATACTGAGTCTGTCTACAATATGTTAAAATTAATTTAAAACGACCAAAGCTCTATTAATTAAGCTGTTGCTAACTCTTTAGCAGGAACTTGCAGGTAAAAAAGTATCCCGAATAAACTACGGTAAAACCAAACTACATGACGAATAAAAATTTCTTAGTTCTTGACTATATGCCTTAAGGATGATTCTATTTTAGCGCTTTTGCTAGTAGTTTACTTGCTATCTTCACGCATTGACTGCAGAGATATTGAAATTTATATCTGTTTTCGGCCGTCTTGGTTTGCATGGGGATAATTTTGAGCGGGTTGTTTAGGTTTTTATTCACTGGTGCAAGGTTCGTAGGTGTACAGCGTTCTCTGGATTCACCTTGCTGGTCTAAAAGGTAGGCTCTCCACGTGCGGCTCATTCATTCGTGCTTTGTGTTTTTAATGTTTTTTCCGTCTTTGAGAGTGGCTCTTTTCTTGCGTATCCACTTCGCAGTGCCGTATTTTGTTCTCGGCATTTTGTGTTTTTACGTCGGCGATTTTGTTGGTTGATTCATACATTGCTGTTGCAAAAAGCATATGTATTGTGTCTTTTACTTTTGCAAACTATCCTCTTGGTTTTGAAATGTTTTAGTTTTTGGTGGAGTAGCTTTTTGTTGCACGACGTAATTTCGCCCTCTATGTTTCCAAGAAAAGTACGCTGCTTAAAATAACTGATGTTATGTTTTCCAGGTTCTTAGTTTTTTCTTCGGTGTCAGTTTTGTCTATTTTTTCTGGACCTCTAGAAGTAGTTACTTTAGGGGAGGTTATTTGCTTTAATTTCACCATTATTATGTGCATTTCCCGGCTCAAAGCTCTCAACATATTTACTTCTTTTCTTCAGCGACATGGTATGTGAAAAGTGTAAGTTGTTTTTTGGTTATCATTGTGAGTGTACTGTAAGGTTTCACTGCCTTTGTATTCCAAGCACATTTTTCGTCTTCCTAATTGCACAATCATGTGCATCAATGTTGTCGTTTGATGCATGGTGTTACTTTATCGTCATATTACTCATGCTGTTTTTCTGCTTTTTTTATACGTTTGCTTCTTTTGTTAATATTTAGGTGATAAGAAGTTAGTTCCTTTATTACTTACCTAACATAGGTGAGAAGAAGTTGGTGAAGATCGCGACACCCGACCCCTGGAAGGCGGGTTCACGGGCTGTAGCGGTGAAGGGACCGCGCCGACTAAACGAGAACAAACTGCTGACGGCAAAAAAGGGTAGGTATAATCCCTACTCAAAGGCCTTTCGTAAATGTCGCATCTGTGGACAGAGTGTACACCAGCCAGAGGCGCACTATTGTCAGTCCTGCGCCTTCAAGAAGGGTATCTGCGCCATGTGCGGCGTGCGTCTCGTCAATACCACTAACTACAACCAGTGCGCTGTATGACGGCTCCTCCTCTTATTCTTTCTTTGTTTTCTCCATTCTCTGTCTGTACACAACCCATTTTCGACTTTTAGCTGTACCAATAATCGATTTGCTATGCAAGATAGACGCCCTAACTGCTCCCTTCATGTATAGCAATGCTGTGCATGCTCTCAAACTTGAACTTGAAACGACGATTGTCTTACGTAAGAATGAAATGATAGTACTTCATGAGAGGGTTTCCATTACTCTTTATCCACTGCTTTGTGAGCTACCGATGGATCGTGTAGGGTAGGTTCTCCTCTGTTCCTCCGGCTGTTCTCGAGTTTTGATGTTAACCAAGCTATCTGCGATAAAGAGAAAACAATAAGGGTGGTTGGGGGTGATTGAGGATTTGAGTATGCAGCGTTTGGCCTCCTCAGGATTGCTTGATTCTGATCTTCCCTAGGTACTGAGTTGCAGTGGAGCCATGTCGTTGAATTTAGACAACCTTCATGGAGCTAGTGATGCTGCAGAGGAAGCGGTTCGACATATCAATCAATAAAACAGTTGGTACGGAGCGAAGTTTTGCGACTTTTATTCTAACGTTCTTCTTTTATTTCATGAAAATGCTTTTTAGTAAAAATTGATCTAATTCAGATTACTTGAAACGTTAACAAGACGTGGATACAAATAGCCTCGGTTTCAGTCTCCGAAAGGGACTTGTAACTATGGCATCTGAGTCTCCTTTGAAGAGGTTTGGAGATGTTTCTGGCCAAGATTGGGCCATAGGCGTGCAGAGAGGTTTGCGGGATGTCAATCGAAGTGGCATGGCCTGAGCTCCTTGCCAGGTTGAACGCATTGATACATAGCGGTAACAATTTCAACGAGAGACTTTAGAAGCAGACACTTTTACCAACTCTATATGCCGATCAAAGTTGATCGTGTTAGTCGCTTCCACAATTCAAAATGAGGCTATTGCAATGCCCTTCCTATATAAACCAAATGAAATCGCTTCGAGTCCTTTCGAAACATCTAAAACCGATTCGGTTGCGTTGCCTCATCCATCTACTACAGCCTTCCCTTTGGGCATCGACAAATTGATTTGTCTACTCTAAAACTTATAAGTAGAAAATCATGTGGGCATTCCACCCTTGCAAAGGGACACTTGGCATCGCCCTAAATTAAAAGCTTAATATAGACGGCAACTGTCGGGACATTCGTCTCCTCCTCACTCTCTCTCTCTCTCTCGCAGACGGTCAAACAGCACCATACCAACGGGGAAAGAAATGGCGAAACCGACGACAGCCGGCATGAGGAGTTCTTAGAGTACCTACGAAACAATATCAAAACGATTACCTGAATTTTAGGTTGGCTGTGCCTATATTTCCCTTTCTCTCGTACCAATTTTGGTGTCTTTGTGTTAGCTGGTAAGCATTTCGAAGTAGACATTTCTGATTAATACCATGCAGTCCTGCGTTGTGGAGTTTTACAACCGACAAATTTACTGTAAGCAAATCGATCTTCCCAAACGGTCATAGACATCCAATTTCTGCTTTGTGAGTTAAGTGGTTCTTTCAACTAGGTGGAATAAAAATACTGAAATTTTTTAGCCTCTAGCATCCTCAGGTGTGCAGTTAAGAGGGTTTCGGAGCATTATTGGCAATTTGTACTAAATTCTAACCAGCTTTTATCCTAACTCTGTATCGCCATTTCTTTTCCCAGGTTCCACATACAGGAACCTCGTCTCAATTATAAATAAAAGGCGGTTATTAAACTCACTTTTTGAATAGTGATGAGAAATTTGAAATGAAAAGCAAGGTAGGTGAGTAGTTGTTCTATTCCGAGTGGTAAAATAAAACTATAATTGCGGAGCCAATGTCCATGAGGAAGACCCGGTGAAGAAAGGTAGAGAGGGAGTCTTTCATCTTTTGTAACAGCCACCATTTGCAATATTCTTTACACAGTGTCCTCGAAGTTGTAGTAAACCGCCCCAAAAGGAACAAAGATTTATTGTCACCTTCCGAAGGAGATGGATCCATGAAGCACAGCTTGGAGGCGATACAATCTGCAGAGACTGACACCTCCTTGTAACTAAATGTACTATTAGGCAAGTATCTCAGGCCTTTACAGACCGGTTTGTTATTATCGAAAAGGATGCACATTACCTTCTCATGCACACAGCGGAGACCACTCTCTCAAATCTTCATTAATCTTCAAAGGGCTTCCACAATGACTACAGACAGTTATTATTCATGTTGGCCATTATCATTCTTGAGAAGTGGACTGTGGTAGCGTTCGCTGCAACCAACCTCAGGGTAGCTCCGCACGCACATATTCACTGAAAATCGGAACAGGAGAGCTAGTAAGCAACATATAAGAAGTAATTTCGTAAAGAAAACCCTCGAATATCTACTTCTAGGTTTTTTAGCCTTCAAGGGAAGAGGTAAAGCTCCGCTGACACACAAGTGCATCTCTCCAGAGCTTCGATGCGCTGAATCTGGGAGTCTTATGAAAGAAAAGTATGGAGGTACGATATAGGTCCTGTTAACTTTTTTTATTTCCAATGGCATAACATTTACATCTCCAGTTACACCTACCCACTCGAGATGTTGTAGAAGATAATTTCGGAGGAGTTTGTAAATCTCCTTCTAATTCAAAAATTGGACGCACTGTGGCTCGTAGCTAAGGTGACGAGAACAAGGCATAACATGGGATGCATGTGGTCTTGATGGCTTCCGCGTCTTCAAAAGTACCCATTGAGTCAACAATTTGCTCAACACTAATACGGAACGGTGGTGGCGGTGCATACGAAGGTGGGTACCACTCAAGATTTTCTATAGCGTGGAAGTAGTCGTACTTCTTCAGCAATCGTGCCACACAGAAACACAGAGATAAAGTACTGCAAGGCTTTCCATAAATCAACCTTAGGCTAAGTCGACTTGAAGTGTATGTGAATTCGTCTCAGCGGTGTACCACCATTTTGGTCAATGAAGGCGTCCTTCCCATTGATGGCGCATGGCTGTGTGCACGTAAGAGGTTCATCTCAAAAGGTTTACAGCTCTCATGTTTGCTGTGAGGCTGAAGGCTGTGTCTCAGGGGTTACTGTAACCATATGGCAAATGAAAAGGGATGAGTAGAACCTAGGCCTATCATAATGAAGCTCTCTGTGAAGCCTGAAGTCAGCTTCTTAGGCACCTTGAATGCTTGGCTGGGTTTCATATGCATAAGCTCCTCGGAATGGGATTGCAAATCACTGAATTCATCAAAAAAAGATAAAACAAAAATATTTGAATGTGGAACTATCACAAAGGTAAAAGCTGTCAGGAAAATTAGTTGTTGCCTGCTTACAGAGGCGGTGAGAGACTGGTGGCACCTGAGTGGCATGATCAGAGGCTCATATCATCCGATCCGTGTGAAAACCAAATTGTGAGAACCTGAAGAGGCTTGAGCAGCTAACTACGCGAGTGAGCACAGAGTCTTCTGCCACCGCTTCATCAAGTCTCATGTGATTGCACTTTCTTGCATCGGGGATAAGTTGGGACCGTAAGTAAGTGTCGTGGAATACTTCGGTGCGTTAATCCACTGTCACAATTTGAAGATTAATGAATGAGGGACGAGAGACTCTCGTCCATCCCATCCTTCATTTATCCATCTTTTTGGTTACCAACTTTAACTCTCTCCCATTCACTAAGAGCCACACCAACGTTTTCAAGGTAGTATCAATGCAAAAATAACTTTCCTTCCATAGCGTGGCGTCCCTTGGTCAATTAAACGGCCTTTATTTTAAGAGATTAGCAGTAGAGGGTATTAAACACGCCTTCATTCCTGTAAGCACCTCGAATTACGACCTCCGGGTCTCACCATTCCAATGATCTAATTTAAAACACGTTTAACTTGGATGAAAAAGAGCAGACACCCGTCTGCTACAAGCAATGGCTAGAGGGAGTCAATAGGAGTGTGGAAGGAGGTCAACATTTAACAGGCAATCATACCATCGGCAGAAGAGTGGTGCTAGGCCCTATGCCTGTCTTTATAGCCTAGTTTGGAGCTCTGCCAATGGACTGGTCTTTAAAGTAGCTCAACGGTGGTAGTAGTGGGTGAAAGGTGGCAGTCCCTCTTCCACTGGCTGTATCCTGAGTCAAATTTTGGCGGCTAGCGCATGCTGTTGAACACTCAATAAGGCTTTTAATCACGATAATGTGTCACCAGACCCTTTTGATGAATGGATCTGGCAAGCTTCGGTTCAGTTGCTTTAAGAGAGGCCGACAAATTCATTGTCGATCGGATAAGAGTAATTCAATGAGCAATCTATGGAATTGCATTAGTTAGGGACCTTGGGTGCTTAAGATCTCGACTCACCTATTTAGTCGAGGCGATTAAATTGCCTCGCACCATTAAGAATAGGTTCTAAAGGCGTTTGTCTAGACGTTAATTAACTAATCACGACGAAGGCAATTAACACGGCTTATTCACACCTTTTTCAAGCCCATTATTGCCTCTCGCATTCTCTCCTTCTTTCAATTTTTTAAGTAATCAGGGTTAAGGAAAAAGAATGAGACCTGTACAGTGCCCAGCCATCACGTCTGCGACATCAAAAAAGCCCTGCATAACGACTGGGCGGCGGGTGGAGGGATACAGACATCTATTAATGTCCCATTATCCCACAACCAGCAGTTTGCGTGACCTCGACTGAAAGTAAAACCACTTACCGTGGCAATGGAACGACTAATTAGGAGGACACGCAGTGCCCCCTCCTCTGGTGAGCTCAAGCTCACAACATGAACCACCCCTCTGGGGATAGGGACGGGAGATGGAATGGGCGGGCAGGGGCATAACAGCACTCTCACTAATAGAAGTGTTTTTCTGCCCTTTCTGTGATAAGATAGTGAATGAATGATGCCTCCTCCCTTTTTCCCTTCTGACCATTGTTGATGTTGTTGTGGTTACTACAAAGTGGAGATTTTTGTGCTTTGCAAATGCAATCACATTGTACTGAATGTTAGGGCTATTGTGGTGGTTCAAGAAAGACTGCAAGTCCAGATATCTTCGTGGCGAAATTCCCAATTCCGAGACCTTCCGTTCAATGCAATGTGACGCCTATCAGTTGGTGACTTGGTGTAACTAGGTCCCACGAACCGATATAGGTGAGGTCAGACACGCTTGACCTGCAGTCTCGGATAGTAAAATCGGGGCAGGCGTAAAAGGCAGCTAAAATTCGGTGCCCTCACTAAAACATGTCGTTCTTCTGCCACTACTCTCCCAATCACAACACTGCCAACTTGAAACACAAGGGCAAAAGAGAGTCTTAGAGATCAGCATTAAATGTGAAGCCAAATTGGATGAATGCCCTCTTGAAAAGCTTCCAATCCCCTATCTACATAGACTCGAAAACTTTCATACCATTTGACTTTGAATGCCTTTCTGTCATTTGTGTGCGAGGAATGACTTTAATTGACGTAGTGATAAATTGTGACGCCATACTTGAAGTATGCTGTCAAATCATCCGTGTGGCAGATCTATCAATGGAAATTCGTGAACAATTTATCCTTTTCATGATTGACCCCTATCCAACCAATAGACGGTGACAGATGGAAAATTTAACCTTGACCCACTTCGGCATAAAATTTATTAATCTGCTTCAACCTGTCTAGGATTCACTCTCAAAATATAGGCCGTACTTCAACGTTTTTGTCAACGGTGATTAAATTGCAGGTTTTTTTGTGAAATCTGTCATTCAAGAACAAGTGAGACAAGCAGTAGAAGATTAGTGCAGGTAAAATGTCATGAACGCTGTGAAATTTTAGTAAAAATGTGGTTTTTTCAGAAGGCTTGTTCAATAGGCTGCAAGCGCAATGGCTCATGATCTCGCGAATGGGCCACCTCGTCAATTCACACCGGAGAGACGGGATGCTCACCATTGCAGCGATTTGAGGGATTCCCACTTGCACAACTCCAAATTTGGCTTCGATCCTCTAAGGACTTCTCACTCAAGTTGGCTGACGCCTTGGTCTATAAGCATTTAACTCAAGAACTTTTATTGCAATCCAAGAATTAAAGACTCTTCTATGATAGTAGGCTATGTCAGCCTTGGAATCAGTCTATGATAGAGCCCTTCGGACTAAAGTTGTGGCCAAGGGCGCTAGGATCTCGCTCTTGCTGTCGAGTGAGATTTAACAAGGTCAAGAATATGAGAGATTGCTCCTCTGTGTCCAACGGGGTTCTAGCTACACAGGTGAATCCACAAATGATGCATCATTTAAGGTGGAGCATCATTCAAATAAGGCGGCTAAAACGGTCTTTTTTCCACTGTTCCCACTTGTACTAAAGCAAGAGAGTTGTTTGTTCCCAAAATACGTCTCATTAAAAAAAAAAACCGAAAAATCTATTTCCATGTTGATTGCGACTGCGCGAAGGTCACCCGGCCATCCCCTAGTAAAGGTGTGAGTATGAGCTTCGAGAGGAACAAGGCTGCGAGACTGAGCATACGCAGCTGCAGCAGTGACAGAGCCGGTAGTTGATTTAAGCGATTAGATATGGCTAACGTGGGTTTCACTTTTATGTCAATAGCACAGGCTGCGACGATTCCACTGGGATGAGTCTGATGGTCAGGCCCTGTGGTCACGAAATTACGGCAAGAGCCTGGTGGAATCCATTAGGAGATGGGAGAAGTGGAGGCTGTAGGGGGTGGGTTAGAGGCATTACCGACTTGCTAGACCGCCGGTACACGCTCGCACACACTCACACACACACACACACACACACGACCCACCGAATTCGTCCGGCCACAAATGGCCGAGCAAAGCAGCCTGTTAGTTAGTCGGATGGTTGGCTAGTGAGGCTCATCAAATACGCCGCCACAAAACCACTCGCGCATACTCATTTATCACTGCCTTATTTATGGCTCCCGAGACGATGATCAAAGGAAGCCGCCGCTACTACAGCTACCGCATCCTCTCCCTCTCCTCTCTGATAGAAGCAGGAGCTGTCAAAACAAGCACAAAAGTAGCAAGTAAAGCCAAGGGAGCGGTAAAGATACGATTATTCTCCCTTTGTACGTGTGATCCAACAATGGTGACAGTAACTGGTGCTGCGAGAGCTCCCCACTGCCTTGTCAGCTTACTGACTGATTTGTAGGTTTGTCATTGGCTATCGGGTAGCTGATGGCCAAAGAGATCATCAGGGGGACCTTTGATTGATGGAAAGGTGAACAACAACATCAACAACAGGAGCGCTAGGAAGATTCCACACGATTGCTGTTACACTTCCTGGAATTCGTAATTCGCAGAAAGCACAATTTTTCATTTCCACTGCGACGCTGCAATCAATCACTGCAAATGGCCGATACTGATATTCATTAATGTCTGAACCCTCCCTTCCCCTATCTCCTTTTCATTTTTTACGAGCCAGATTCAGACGCTTCCCTCGTCATGATTAACGACAAGGTGTCGTCTCTGGGCGCCCAGCTTGGCGGACCTGAGGGGATTATTAACTTGCCCTAGCATTCTGGGAGTGGAGATTGCTGAAACAATCCTCCAGGTCGTCCGCGTTGTCGTTGTCGTGACCATCATCATTGAAATAAAATTCACATCTTCTTCCACTTTACCTCACCACGGTCCAGTTTAGTGGGGCTTTCTGCCCTACAAAACCCTCATAACCGTAAAACTTCGAGTCCGTAAATTTTTATGAGCACTCACGACTACACAACGATGGCATTTTCTCCAAGAAAAGGTTTTGAAAAAATTTCTTGTCAGGCATCAGACTCCCGTAACATCAAAATCACTTCAATGTGTCCCAATTGGTCAGATAATAGCTTGATCAAAACTATTTTTTTGTTAGAGAGGACGATGATCATCAAATCCTCTCGTCTGTGCTCCAAGTTATTAGCGGAGCTACCGTCTACTGAGAACAGTCCACCCCTCACCTCCTTGAATGATCTGTCTTCCGTAATCAACGGACTTGGCTAGAAGATCGAGCATACGCCTGAATTTGCTATTACAAAGGACAGACATGCATTAATTTTGAAGCCTAGGTCCCAAACTAAGGCAGTGATTAACCGTTGAATGCTTAGTAAAACTTACTGTTGAGAGTATCAAAGTAAGAAATTGCGATGAAATTAACTCGTAAATACTTGCTTCGAGTTTACCACACAGAGCCGATTGCCATCAAAATGGGAACAAAGCATGTTCCATGATTTCCTAGCCAGAGGCCTTCCATCTTTACTGACTGCGTCGGCGCAGATGGGGAGTCACGGTGCAAGAGGGTCCCATCATAATTAGAAATTGTCATTTTCTCTTGCCATCCACGATATTCTTTTGTGACACTGGGCTTCAATCATGGCCTACTATTACGCCTTTTTTTAAATCACGAAATGATAACTTTAGCTTTCACCGATTGAGACTAGCCTTCACTATCACTGGTCAAATCAGCTGTCAGTGACAGCAAAGTGTGATGCAAGGGCATAGATTAGCCAAGCGAAGAATGACGCTATGCAGAATTTGAGAGACCTTCAGCAGTAGCAGAGGCAATTAATCATGTGTGAACGTGTCACACTAAAAAAATCCTGCCTGACAAGTGGGTTGTTCTTGAAGCGCCGTGGAGGAATTGTCTCTCGATAGGAAGGGTGGCTGTCAAAGCTATGGGTAAATGCACCCTTGTCACGAAGTGAGTTTCGTGGACAGAATGTTTGGGGATGGCATAAACACATATTTACTACTATAACTACCTAGAGAGAGGATCGTGACGCGACGGGTGCGGAGACCTGAGGACGTCCAGGAGGATACACTCACGTCCATTAGACACCACTAAAGAAACCTTGGACCAATTTAAAAAGCCAAAATAAGTGTAGTTGTAGGGTTCACAGAGTAGTTGGATGTGAGTACTGGGCCTACCTCTGCTATGATTTATGACAGTCTTAAGTTTAGTGGTGTGTGTGCATTCTCGCTACACTGATGTCTCAGCCAACAGCGCAGCATTTCACTTACTCTTCATCAGATCCACCTAAATCATATCTTTCTTGCTAGAGCTATTGCAAGGAGTGAAATATGGCATTACCGTGTTATTGTGGTAGGAAAAAGAACAAAATTTATTAATTTAGGTCTCTAGAGTTGAAAAAACTACTTCGTGGGTCGCCGTCTTGAGCACACCTTTGCGATTGTGATGGAGATTCAAGTAATCATTTTTCACTTCGACTGAGTAGTTAAAGTTGGTAACTCTTAAGAAGAAGATGTGGAAGAGGAAGTTGTAGTTGAAAATCATTTGGGAACGCATGTAGCCAGCCTAGCCCTCCTCCGTCTTGTCGAAGGGGATTAAACGAAGTCGAGGCGAAGCGGGTGAGGTGACAGACAGCGTTCACGTCTTGATGACTTTAGGCGACAGCGGCTGGCGTTAGGGTACTAGTGGCACCAGTTGTCTATGTGAGTACTTTTTCACACAAAGGTAATTGACACTCCACAGATGACACAATGAAGTTGTCGACTCTCTCTGCGACACTTTGTTTTAAGCACGCGCGGGGCTAGACGGCACTCGCCAGGCTTCCTGTTCACTTATGATCTGGCTGTTTACGCTCTCTCATGTGGAAGAAGGACGTTTGTTTTGACTATCTTCGCAACCATACCAGACTTTTAGTCTCCTTAACACTGGCGCCGTGCGTCATGCTCATGCCGCCTGTCACTAGTCTCTACACCCTTTAACGCGCTTCTAACCTTCAATGCGTTTCATTTCTTCGGGGCTTCCGTTAACTCTTAGAAAATGACCAGAATGTCAAAATCTCTCTGTATGATGGCATTCATCAACAACCTGACCCTCCTGCATGCCATAAGTTGCAAACATCGTTGATCTTGCGTAAATTGTGTATTATCGTTTTTTTATGCTCCATTCCACAGATTTGATTACTGAGTTACTTTATCTAGAAGCTTCTCTGTCACACGAACACACCGTCCATAGCAGTAAATTAGAATACTGTAAATGGATAAACATCAAATATTCCTCCTTTTGTGCCACTCACCAATGCTCATTGTTGATTCCTTTTGCTTCGCATTTCATCAGGCAGGTAGTAAATTTGGCATAAAACTTATTTGTGCAGGGATATGGACCATCGTGGCTAAATGTAAGGTACTATATGGCTAGGAGGAAACATTTACGAGTGCATGCTTTACCCAAAAGAGGGTGAAGAGGAAAGAAAAGGGTTTGACGCTTCCTTCAATCTCACACACAAGGGTACAAAAAGCAGGGAGAGGACGTTTTGACCACTCCTGTCATGCAGCGCCCAAGTCATCCGTGAAAACCCTATTTTTATTAATGTCCACGTGGTGAGGGAGAGGGCACCTTGGGATATAAACAAGGTTGATGCGCTAGAGACGGAAAAATCCAGCCTTTACCAAATACAGATTTCCTCTTACCTCCATCAATTGTTTGTAATTACGAGAAGGCAGGAGAAGCACATGAACGCGAGCCCTCACTATTGTAAAGCCTGTCAAAAAATCTCACCACTCTTTTCAATCACTCATCGCATAATGATTAGTCTCTGTGGAGGTGGTGAAAAAAGCAGACGACAAGCCTGATTGCTTGTCGCAATTAGATAGGCCTCTGACAGGAACTGTCGCCATAGCCTTCGGTACCTCTTTTTTTGTCGTCAGGTGCCACAACTAAGGAAGACTGCATAGAACGATGAGAGTGGGCTGTATTTAGATTCCTCATAGTGTGCCCACCTCATTCAACTCGCCTGAAATTTCCTCTTACTTCGTTTTCACCCTTTTTTTTCAAAGTGAACTCACACATGCACAGGCTAAGTGAGAGATGAGTAGATGGAGAGGCAGAGGTAGACGTAAATACAATTAAAAAGTAAACTCGCACAAGCTTAAAATTGTCCTACCTGTCATGTCTTCCATTGCTGCAATGACAACCTTGACAGCCGTACGTATCAACAACGATAGTGATGGCTTTATCGATGCAATACTGGCCTGTCACTTTTTCACTTCAGGCCAATAGATGGAGGGTGGATGAAGTGATCATCTTACCAACTGTCACTGGGCTTTGATTTGCGCTGAGTGGGCTACGTCAATGCCTGGCATTGAGCGCAGATCGCGGCATCATTAATCACAGCGATTAAAAGCAATCTACCAATTTGTCTCACCTGTACTTGACTTATAAAATGCCACCAACTTGTGTTCAGCCTAGGTGAAGCAATTGCAAATGAGTGTTTTAATCTGCATTAAAATGAAATCAAATTAATGTTCGTTGACAAGTCGCTGAATCCACTCTTCACCTTACTTCGCCTTTTTTGAAGTCATGTTCTAGTAAAATACTATATAAACTTGACTTAGATCCTGCCAGTTTCCCATGATTTAGCTATGCTTTCAAGAGATTAGGGTGTTGGAACAGCTACAGTACCATCCCAGCCAACTTTATGGATCTAAGAAGGCCAATACATTCGAGGCGCTGGCTAAGTGAATGAAATGTTTGAAGCTTATGCAAAAGGAGGAGTTAATGCCGACTTCACTCTAAAAGCTCTGTCTAGTTAAATGACAATCAGTCCATTGGCCAGTCGATTTGCATTCATCCACCTTAAAAATGTCCCCATGCAGAACAAATGGAAAGAATTTGCCAAATTCCTACCTGGTGGAGGGTGTTGATGCGTGTCACAGGCCTTGTACAAAGGCAAGCTAAAAAGTTGAAAGCAATTGCACTATCAATGAGTTAGTGCTAGATACGGACACTTTAACAATTGTTCGCCCAACAGTCCAGTTTCTTCGAACAACTCAACATCAAATGTCATTCTGCAGCAACTGATGGTACCCCAAGGCAAAGTTAAGCCATTCCGAGATTGCTGGAATAAATGGATGAAGGAATGTGGTCTTGTGGTTGTTGCGCTTCCCCTATGGTCGAGTATTTTCGTGAACAAATCGAATAGAGTTTGTTAGGTGGGGAATAAAAACTAACAGACTGCAAGGATGTAAAGTGCTCCAGGTACACCTTCTGCGGTGATGGTTATTGTATTGCTTTAGAAGAAGCCAGTACAATTTTTTAATCATTTGGGTGTTAGAAGGCTCACCTTTGTTTTCCCACACACTTAGTTCACGTGACAATTTCTTGTCCCTGTGTGACAGCTCCCTTGTGCAGTTAAACTCTAACACAAGACAGTATCCATGTTTGATGTTTGTAAGGAGCGTAAAACGATGTCGAAGTTAGGGCGACCATAACATGTGACATTGACAGCAGTGACAGTTATGTCAAATTTTGGTGACACTTTTACTGTACGTTACAATTCAAAGTCACATTGTTTCCCTCCTTCCCTCAACCCTCACCTTTTCACTTGACAGGTAGTGCGGATATTTGTTACAAAATCAGATGTGGACACATTGACCATGGAGGAAGGCTGCAATCATTTCAATGACATAGGTGGAGGGTGTTGAAGCACCTAAAAGGTCTTCGTGAAGGTCACTCTCGGGTGGTGCGACAGTTGTGCGAGCTTTCCTCATCCTTTAAGGCTCACTTAGTGGAACGACCACTCGCAATGCAGAGTGGTTTACCTAGTTTAAAATGTAAAAAGGTAATCTGCGCAAAGTTGCCTTAATTTATGTTTGAATGCTAAGCTTCAGGTACAGGTTCCATAAACCTCAATAATCAAATCTGGCATTTAATTTTGAAAAACATCTCAAAAGCGGTTGATAGAGTTAGTATTCGAAGCACCACGTTGGGGCGGTGCCGTCCCAAGTGTCCCTCGATTGGCGTCAAATTATCATCCCATCAGCGCAGTGAGGTGACCACCTAGAAGGTGGCCATCTGCTCTCTAGCCAGCATATCATCAGCTGCAATGACCTTTAGGCAACGCTTTGTTCAGAACCAGCATTTCTACATTTGGAACTGGAGTAACGGACGACAGATCTGAAATTTTGTGTTTACATCCAGAAGCTTTATTCTACTAGCTTTGCTATGTTACTGAGGTAAGCATTATCAGATTAACTGGTAGCAGGCCACAGCTGCCTCTACGCTCAGATGCCATAACTACTGCGATGAAATAGGATGGAAATCGTCCTGATTGTTACTCAAGATAGCAGTAAATTTAAACAAGAGCAGTCTGATCCTTCGGGCTCAATAACACGCATTCTTATAGATTGGTTCTTCATGTCAGGCTTGGTGTTAAACTTGAGGAATTATGTTTGGATAGGGCGTGCCATTGGAGACTTATGCACCATCCTTTAGCTTGATTGTTGCAGGAGGCAAATTCACTAAAGGCATCCAGCCAGTGTATTTGCTACCATATTACCCTGTTCGAGTTAGGAGGCAAAACACTTCATTTTAAATATTGATGGCATTAGTTCCAGGCTTCGAGGGATGACCATGCCATGTACCTGAGTCATTTCAAATAAGCGATAAGTGTATCGTCGTGGAGCTTAGATGCAAGCATTTGCATTATTTTATGACATGCTTTCAAGAATGCACCCGACTTTTTACTCTACGACCTTGTTCTCCTCCATTCAGATTGACTGATTGGCATTGCTTCCGGATTTTCGAAACCGCATTGTGCTTGGCTGAACTCTCTCTCTCTCTCTCTCTCTCTCTGATCGAGCCATCTTTGGTCTCTGAAAGACGAATATGAGGTGGCTAGAGCATCTAACCACAAGTAACACATTTTTATTCCCGCATTATGACAGGAGGAATCTTCAGGAAAAGACCATTCAGGATGATCTCTCACCACTACTTCTTTTTCTCCCAAAAAAACTGTACTTTTTTTTAAAAATGCCACATTGGGCAGTGATGGCGGTTTTTTGGCACAGTTCACCCCTAAGTAATGATATGACACTTTGTCTAATTGAGAAAGAGCTTAAGGGCAGTGGAAGCACTGCCTTAATGAGTGATTGGACGCGGTCCAATGAATCCTTCACTTGGAGCCAAGAGTCTTACTGCGTCATTCTTCGAGATGTCACGTATGAAATGGCCCAGCAGGTATACACGAATAACGCCAGTTAGGAATCCTTTTTGGTTGTTAGTCCTAATAATTGCACTCTCTTCTTACTCTTCAGTGGGAATTTGTCTTCCAGACTTCCTATGCCAATTTTAGTCTTTCAAAAGCTTTAGAGGAATATCATCAAGCCAAAGGTGTCACTGCTCTATCATACTGAGCTCCAAAAGATTCCATTATTGCAGCAGACATTTTGATGGGAGTAAAAGCGAAACTATCAAAGCCAAAATGGAGTAGAATTTCCTTCTATCCGCGAAAAAAATCCTCTATGATTATAAAGCATATTTTCCAATCTAACCACAGCTTTGAGAGCCCCATAGTATGCAGCATCATATTTTGACTATTGCTTTCCTTGCTTATCGCTGAAGCCTGTGTCTCTAGCTTGCACCTTTCCAGAGCCACTTTTAGAAGTAAGAGTTCGTCTTTTTATGCATGGGTCTCACGGTGGAAATAACCGCAGTGGAAGTGGGTAGAAACCAGCCGAGGTGAGATATGAATGCGTGTGCAATGCGGTAATCGCCGGTTTGAGGTAGTTGCTCCGTTATAAAGAGTAATTTTGTTAACCACGAGCCCTCTATTTTAGAAACCGGGGCCAGAATAAGGTGGTAGATTGCAATGATTAGCTAATCATGAGCCGAGTCCAGAGGGATGCAGGCAAAGTGGAGGATTCCTCCTTCTAAGGAATGAATAGGTAGAACATTGGGAGAAGGTTTGGTAGCCCTCACCCACCAAAACTTGACTTATTTGGGATTTATAATTATATCGCGCATAGAATAAAGGAAACATTCATGAGTGTATGGTCAGAAAGTGTTCGCAGTTATGTATTTTAAAAGGTATGAATGTTAATATCTTCATTTAAACAGCCATAGCAAGGTTTCACACAGGTGAATAAATCATTTGTCCCCTAATTTATCGTTATTATTATTGCCTCTGCTATCTCCATAGCTGCTCATCCGTCATGCATCACTGTCGCTGCCAGCCTGACTGCCTGCCTGTCTGCCTGTCAACAGCGATGACAGGCTACATTTCTCACAGCCAAGTCTTCTCAATCTCGTTACTTCTGTCTCCCCTTCCCCTCCCCCGCCCTCTGCCCCACGCCTCCATCCATCATCACTCAGTTGCCGTTGTGCTCTGCCCTACATCACCTCGTACTCACCCACACGGGGACAGAGGAAGCGACAGAAGGGAATCGCTTCTGCATCTGTCGATGGTGACGTGACAGTTGGCTGCGCTTTGAGACATCCCTCCTCCCCCACCCTCCCCTTTTCTCCACCTCCATCTCTCGCAATTATTAATTACTTGTTCAGTCTGAGCAGACGATGTGTGTGGACGCTTGACCAGCCATACTACTCACAACGCCGTCCTAAGGATGCAATATGGTGAGTGAATAAAAAAACAAGACGACTGAATAGCATTTGTGCTTATTTGGTCGCCTGTCATCCATCTGCTGTCAAAACGCGCGTTTTCCGTTTTTTTGATGCTCTATCAGCTTTGTTTGTTCGAACAGTCACAGCATATTTACTTGCTAAGTAATCACCTTTAGCCTCGGAGAATGGGGAATTAATTATTCCTGAAACCCGCTCGTATTTTTGGAGTCAAGGAAAATTGTCTGACTCGCGGCTAAAGCCGAATTGCCGTTTGATTGCCAGTTTGTTAGCTGAGGGACCACATCTCTACAAATGAATCAGCATTGTGAAGTGGAAAATGCTTCAAACAATGGATGCCTGCGCCTTAAATGGAGCAGAATTAGGTAAAAGCAAGGCTCAACTTTGAAAATCACGCTCTCGGCTGGCACTTTATGATTCAGGCCAACTCATAGAGTACAGAGTAATAAACAGATCTGGCCCAAGGCTCCTGCAACAATTTAGGACCGTTCTAGTTTATGACAAGAGCTCGATTTATCAAATCCACCACTTTCACTTCGTACAACTCCTTTTCCTCCTCAAAGTGGAGCCATTAAATTATTATCCATTAAATTATTATCCAGAGGCGATAATTCCAACACCCGCAGAAATGAAATTTGTTTGGAATCACAGCATCTCCAAAAGATCCAAAATGTACCTTAAAAAAGGAGACAAACACGCTCATTACTTCGAGTCGTCTACCAATGCTGAAACAGCACTTTATTTAAGAATCATTATTACATTCTTGGGGGATAAAATTGAAGTAGTTCTAGAGACTGCAAGCATTTAAGAGTATTTTAATTTGATAACTTTGTTAAAATCATCTGCAATCGGGGTTCTCTTCAACTCATTTTTACCTTTAATTGGCAACTTTTCCAGACTCGAGTGGCGAGGAGTTAGTCCTACAGTCTTCAAATTGCGCGGCAGAAGTTGGACTGACCGACTGCAAATGTGCAGCTATACTGTATCAGGCTTTGCCATCTCCTTCACTTTCTAAAAATTTACCCGTTTTTGTTTTGCCTTGTGTTTGCCTCCACCTATCCATCTTCATCAGCGACGCTGCTGTCAGAATTGTTGCAAAAAATTACACAAGAAAGCCAGATGATAGTCGTGTGCAAATTTCGAGCGGCGTGCTAGGGACTAAGTCAGTGGATTGTATAATGCGCAGGTACCTTACTAGTCGCTGCAGAGGCCGATCTCCAGTCTCTGGTATCCAATATCCAGTGTCGACGTCAGGAGGAAATTGATGCACCTGGCTTTCTGTTATCACTTCTGGGTAGCCTAAAATCAACGTAGGATTCGAATCTCCATTTTCCTACGATCTGCAAGCAATTCGTCGACCATGAAAGGTTTTTGACATTCTCCTTTTAAAGTCAATAACAATAATAAAAGCTGCACAGACAAAAGCGCGGTATGAGGTTCGGTGTTCTTCTTTCGAGAAGTATGCGTCCCATAAACGAGAGCAAAGTACGAGGCGATGTTGTCTCCCAACAGCCATCAGCATTGGCAGCAGTGGCAGATGCAGTAGAAGTAGAACGATGGTGGTAGTGTGGGAGGTCGTCTCACTTTTAAGTCCCACGTTGAGCCAGGTTCGTTCTCGTGCGTGAGAAAATAATATTTCACAAAATGCAAAAAGAGTGAGAAAAAGCTACTGCTACTGCACCAGAAATTGCCTACATAGCCCTCCCACCAACTAGCCGGTCAGCCAGGCAGGCACCCAGCTATCTGGTAGGCAGGCAGGCAGGCAGGCAGGTAGGCAGGTAGATGGACGCTTAATTTATTTGTTCATCTCTCTTCCTCTTTCTCTTGCTATGCGAATTGGTACCCGAATGATGACCCCTGTGACCCGCATCGAAGACACACTTGATTAGTAGTGCTGATGCATTACCCCTCCCCCTCCCCTATCTCCCTCTCGTCGATGTGCACCACAATTTCAAAGATTTATCTCCCCTCTCGGGTTCATTACAGAAACGTCACCTTCGGATAGTTCGGATTTTGAGCCTTCCTACCTAACTATTGTCCTATTTTCCAAGCGGACATGTCTAAAATATTCCCACGAAAGTAGAGAGAAGCAAATATTTACGACCCAACCAGTACGAGGCAATTAGGTAAATGTGGACTTATTCCACAGGGGTGAGAGGAGGAGGGTATGGGTGGGGCAAGGTGATTTATAGCCTCAGTTCAGTGGTTTTGAATTTCCTATATTTCATGGCATTACTGTGGTGGTAGAAATTTTGTTTGGCCTGAAAACCCTACACTCTCGAATTGTCGGAAGCTCAGCTTTGAGCTGCTGGGCTTTTCAAAAGCACCATATGGTAATGAAATTTATGATAGCTGGGGAGAGAGAGAGAGAGAGAGAGCATTTAGGAATTAGTGTCGGACAAATAAAAAAGCTGGAGGATTGCTCATCATAAACACGAAAGTTTATGTCTTATGAAATTATTTTTTGCAGTTTTAATGCTTTTAATTAGTCCGACAAAGTTGCAACCAGCAGGTGTTCAAAATGGTTAGAATTTCCGCCTTTTCTAATAACACCACATTTGCCCTGACAATAAAATGCGTAATTTTTGTAAAAAAAATGGTTTAAAGAAAACCATTGAGGATTGGTTTTACTAAAATTTACCTACCAAAGCGTTGCTTTTACGCACTGCAGACTCAACACCGCCTCTAGGCCACTGGAGTTAATGGCCTGTTATCGATCACGTGGGGGTCACCCTACTCGCATCTCCAATAATCAATACTCCAGGTGAGTCATCCTGCAAACAGCTTGCAATTCACGTTCTCGCCTTGAGACGGCATTGTGAAGAATTGCCGTTTTGTGAACTGACGTGGAATTGTCGGAATGGAGAATTGGTGATTTATGGTGCCGTCTACGTTCATGTATAATCATCCGCTTTCTCGGTTGGTAATCAATCATTCTACCTTAAAAAATGGAGTGGCACTTTGTTTTTCAGTTCGATCAAGACAAAAATGATCCTCTGAAATAAAGAATTATCAATTGACTTCTTAATGTTTTCCTTCCTTTCTGTCCATAATTACCGTTAATCTGATTATCACATGCACACACGACAGGTTGTCAAATTCTGAGGCACGCTATTAAATTACCTTTGTGAAATCGGTCTCGCGCTGATGTCAGCTTTCTAAAAAAGTGGCGGTGCAGTCAGAAGTGCTAGCCTTAAAAGCAAGAAAATTCCATTCAATGCAATATTAAGTGGACTCCATTTAAAACAGCGCTGTTTTTGACATCATCGTGTACTACTGCTGGTTGGATTAATTATTGCGACACATTTGTTTAACTACAACTTGTGCTCCTGCATAGCCCCCGAGCTAACAAATATGTAATTTGACCTGGCATCAAGAATTCACCTATCAGGTCACTTGCAATACCATGATGCCTCATAATCTATCGAGAATTGATTGATTGGTGGATCGATCGATAGATTGATTAGCCTACACGAAGGGATCTTCAAATCAACAAATACCCATGTTTCCAATCGTAGTAAAAAAATGGCGAATTCTCAGGTAAATTTCAGGATGGGCGAAATAGGCTTTGCATTGCTTTAAGAATTAAAAGTCGCAGGGCTGCCTCGAATGTGGGTGTGGAGAGGGAGAGTGGAAGCACGGATCCGACACCTCCATTATTACACCAAATCCATCACGCGGTGTAGAATGCATTGCATAATGCTAGTCTGCGTTATCATCCACGCGCCCCCAAACTCACAGGTGCGTTGAAGCCGAGAGGAGGGGAGAGGACAGACTTCAAAGGCATCATTTTACGGCCACTGCTCATGCCGCGGACTGAAAGAGGGTGGATTGGGGGGTTTGACAAGGGGGTGACAGCAGAGGGCACATTGGGGCGTGCGTCCGCGTCCGCGTCCGCGTCCACGTCCGCGCACTCGGGCCCATAATAAAAGTTGATTAAATCAGGCAATAATCTCTCAGCGTAAGGGGATATTACTCTGTGAAAAGTAGCACATTTACATCTACGACCATAAATGTCTCATTTTATCGTACTCGCAGCAGCAGCAGAAGCGGTGGCGGTGGCGGCCGTGGTAGCACAAGTCAGGAGGAAATCAACCCATCGGTCTACGCGAGACACGTTGAGACACGACTAGACTGGACAAGAACAAATTAATCCCAGTCCTCTTCACCTGTTGAGATCTATAGTACTCTTTGCCTAGCTCTTCTTCCCACCTTTCTGCATGCTTACATCGAAGTCCTCGAATACTCCCTTTTGTTACTTACCCCAAAAGTGTTTAAAGCATTTTATGCTTTAATTTCCCATTTTTGATAAATTCTTTTAAACGAGGCATATTTGCCAGTTTATCAGAGCGTTGCAGTCGCTTCTGAAGAACATTTAAGACATTTGCATAGCTCTCTACGTACAATTCTGCCAAATTAAACCCTCTTGATGAAACAATGCTTGGGTAAATCAAAACATTTGACAGGGACATCGTGGTACCCATCGTTCTAATGTTATTAACGCTCATGAGGATTTATGTACTGTAGTGGGAATGGTGGATTATAGTTAACATGGATGTAGAAGCCCTTCTGTTCAGCGCCCTCTTAGCCTCAACCACCTAATGTAGGTTTTTTATCTATAAGAGGTTTTCATGTGCCCTCTAGGCCATAAATTAAAGAGATCGGAGCTATAAGACACCCAAGTTCCGAAGAAGACTTATCACCCACTCCTAAGTAACTGAAAAAATCAGCATAGTGTACATAACTTTACGTAACAAGGATAGCAGAACGCCCCTGTTGTTATAAAGGCCAAAATTGAACAATCGTTGTGTCCGATTTGGACTCTGAATAAGCGTCTCAAAGAAGATTTTTTTCGGCAAAACAAGGAGACAGCATGGATAAACTGGAAGCAACTATTTTTAAGAAAAATGACTTGTTTGACACTTGATGATGCCAAACACCTTCTTGATAGGAGCAAACTAAACTCCATTTCGGGATGCAGCTTTCTCTTGCCCTCTTTCTCAGCTATTTTGTTTGCTTTCACACGGCAATCTCGTCACCACTGGTTGTGATGTCATTGCAAGTGGTGGTAGCAATCAAAAGTAACCAAAATTCTCCCACCAAGAAGCAAAAAAAGGGAATACGTTGCTTCAACTCGCTCTTTTTGATTGTATTCACTGAGTAAAAATGACAAATTAGTGCAGGATGGCAGAAGACCTGGAGAGAGGATTGCGGATAAATAGGAATGGGAAAGAGCTTGCCTACGACTACATACCTTGATCGCTTTTCGACTCAAAATTCAGTAAAGCTAGTGAGTGCAAAGATTCCAAAAAGACCTAGTCAGAGGTGTTAGTGGTTTCTCTTTGTATAGGCAATAGACGAATATTTGTTTCATTATTATGCCTAACTACACAACCCTTTTTCTAAAATAAGTCCCACGCTGGTGACACGGAGTCCTGCTCCCACGATGACCGGTTTCTTGGTCTGTGCTAACGCAACCCATTAACCTGGTATATCGTTGGTCGAAGCGAATTAGTCGGAGCATTTAAATCTGCAAAGCACTTTCCATAGAGGGAATCTATAATGAGAACCTCAGGATATAAACATGCCAAACAGGGTGAGATTGGTGGCCAATTTTTACTAAAGCAACAGGAAGTAATCTGTCTGGGTTTTGCGTTGAACAACGCCATTTTGATTGCCTTCATAAGGCTGGGCTGTTCTCACCATCTGCATACTTCGCCAGTCCTGAAACCTGTCAGGGAACTGGATGTAACCCAATTGTGGTCCCACTCTCGGCTATCTAATTTTTAACTTATAATCCTTTTCAAGATAGTCTGTCCCACTTTTTTTTTTACCATTCTCGATGACTGACAAAACCAACGATAGGCTGTGATTGTGGTCGACAAGTAGTCGACTTTCCATCAGTTGGTATTATTAAAGAAAAAATAACCTCTAAACCACTTCCAGACAAATAAGCGAAAGTAATCACATTTTATGGAAACTCACCACCATATTTGAAGAGTGGATACTTCCTGAAGTTTACCAAGTCCTCATCGCCAGCGCTACTGTCAGATATGCAAAAAAGTTTACACAAGAAAGCCAGACATTAGGCCATGTGTAAATTTTGGGTTTTGTAACCGAGGCTAACTGATCGCGCAATTTTCTTATGAGCCGCCGTCTAGGGAACACCAATGATCGTGGTTTTCCTCCTTCACTTCTGGCCTACACATTCCTGGAAGTTGCATTCGATAGGCACTCTCCATGACACTAACAATGCATCGGTTTGGCACTTTCTGTTTAATAAATCCGTTTGCAATTCTTGACACATCTCTCAACATGTTAAGCCCATCAAGTCGGCATTCAATTTTAAGTGATCACTCTCTTTGAAGTGAATGTTTTATTTACTTTACTAAGTTGGAAACAACAGAACTGCAGATTAATCAGAATGTCACAAGGCATAACATAAATGAAAAATAGGTAAATGAGACACTTTTTGATTCCTGGGTTTTACCCATGTTAGGCAATTCCCTGCACATCCGTCATTCAGGTTAAGTCAACATACACACACACACAAAATTGGAATTGGATAGAGGGAGAGAAGGGAAGGCGCACATAACCCTAACCAGCACTCAACGCAATCCACTGTTGGATTTGATTGATGGTTTATGAAAACACCCACGGACACATCTCACAAGCCCATTGCGTGGGAGCGACGATTCCCTTCTTTCCTTCCTCACTTTTTTCCTTCCCTACCTCTACCTGCTGCTCTTGTCATCATGGTCGTGTTTTGGGCCATGGGAGCCACTGACAGGACTACTTTTTTTATCGCTGGTGAATCGTTAATGCGGTGATTTAGTCTGTCCATTCATGCAGCTCTGATCATCCATAGTCTCAACATTCCAGTCCTTCCTCCTATACTGTTGTGATAAAGTTTTAATAGTTGGATAGCCCAAAATTTGATGACGTTATGATAGATTGGTGATTATTTGGGAAACTGTAGCTACTCACACCCCAAGATGGCGTGACACTGGAGCACATATTGTGGTATCTAAGCTGTCCTGGTGGCCGTTGTGAGGTCAGGAGACGGGTTAATGATCGACACACATAGGGACTGAGACCAGCGGCAGAAGCAGGGCGAGTACGGCTTGACACCACTCTCATAGGAGCGATTATCCTACGAATGAATAAAAAGCCCCATGCTGGTAAATGGCTGCATAAAGGATTTTGGCTACCAAAAAGGTGTCTCTACAGGAGAATCTCTTCCAGACTTCAATCTTATTTCTAAAAGAATTCTTTTTCTTAATAAATTGTTGCCTTAAAATTGTTTCGAGACGCACCGTGACTTCTGATTTCCACGATCTTCAAGTAAGTGCGTCACATTGTTTACATTTTTTGTCTAAGAGCCGATTTTAATCCTTACGCCTTCCGACAGCGTAAAAAAAATTTGAATTTCGAAATTTTTGAAACATAAGACAAGGTGTGTTACTAGGTGGCTAATCTCCCGACTTCAGTACTTCAGTTTACGAGTTAATTATTTGATCCTATCATCTACATTTCCGTCTCCTGCGTCTTAATATCCATAAAGAAATAACTTAGTATCCTCATTCCACTTCAAGAGACCTAATTTCTTGAGGGGTACAAAGTGAGTGAAGGAAACCGAAATGCCATTATTTCAGCTTAAGTCACACAGCAATCCCCGTGGACGCTGGCGAGCTCATGCATTACTTAAATGGCTATCATGGTGAGGTAGAAGTCGCATGATTGGAAGGAAATGCAGTAGTCAGGCGTTGAAAGCACACCGATTGATAGGTATCAGCAAATGCGAAGACATTCTAGCCAACGCAGAAGATGCGCTTCCATATCTTGTTAGAAAGAGCCACAGTTCAGATCAAAGCAAAAACCAGACGAGGTTCAATTTTTCAAAGAGCACCCACTAGATGAATGAATCATTCCTTTCATCGCAGCACCGCATACGAACACACGAACCGCCGATAACACCACCGAGAATTTGACAGGCGCCAGACAGTAAAAAGTGTGTATAGGTGGTGAGAAGAGAAATTGGCTAACGAAGGCTACGCCATAAAATCGCCGGCTATTTTTCATCTAATAGCTACCTTGCATGCGCTTAAGATCTGGATTAACCTAATGCAAATTGCAACTGCAGACATGAGTGTCCTCACCATCGCCTCCCTTCGGCACCTTATTAATCATGCCAACGCTCCTACATGCCTCAGTCGATAACCGACCACCTCTTGGACATCGATGAAACCAATTAGTATGCCCCAGGTCAGGAGTTCCAACACCAAGAGTTTAAAGGGGGAGCCTAGTTCCAATGCCTTGTCTCTGTACTGTTCGTAGGCCCAAATCGGAGGGCGGCATCACAAAGTGAAATAAAGCAAACAAAATAGGTTGTGCCTTAAGTAATTTGTGTACTTCAAATCGGTGATTGAGGGCTGAATTAAAATGAAGTGAAGGAAGGGGTGTGGGGTGGGGAACCTCGTGCACGCACACATACACACATCCGTCCGCAGATTTACGTGTCTGTGTCAAGTATGTGGAACATCAAGCAGCATTGGGTTGAATACATGCGTTTAAATGAATGAAGGAATGAATGAATGAACGAATGAGTGATTTGGTGTTGGGCTAAGCGTGTGTGTCCGAGGCGTGCGTGCGTGCGTGCACACACACACACACACACACACACGGGCGGCCGAAGGGCCGAGAGCGCGGGAAACCTAATTTATGTGCCAGATCAAAGCTCACCGCCTCAATTGGTGGGGTGATTTATCTACGCCTCCTGTTCTGGTAGATTATTTATAACCGACTTGGGGTCATGCAACGAGTACTTGCAGAGTGAAGGCAACGCTCACAATCCGACCACGAGGAATTGCAAAAGTACTTCCCCATGGGCTTTATTATGCATGTTCTCTCAAATGTGAGCTGCAATGGACGCTTCTAGCCTCCGTTCTTAACACAATCAAAGTAGATATAATCAACACATTTAAGACTTTTCAACTTCTTAGTCAAGGTGCACAATAGGTGGCTGTCAAGTAGCAGATTTAGTTGACACCCTGATATCATCAATTGACCAAGGGAACTCTTGTGAATAACCTCAAAAGTACGACCTTTACGATAAAAGACGTAAGTTTTTTTTAAAGGTGCAGGTGCAACCCGATCGTGCGACCCGCCCGTTACGGATGCAATGAACCTGCAATGGAAGGACATTACCGATGCACATTTGGGCTTCAGTTGATCCCATTATCTGAGCTGTGGGAAGATAATGAAGTTCCACGTCAGATCTACTTGTATATTCTTAGCTGTCCATAGGGGTGCCATGATTCTAGATCGTGTTTTAATACTATAAACCATTTTTTAAATTAGTTTTATTCGTTCAAACCTGATCTCGTTCCGCTGTTGGTCATTTCGCAAGGTTTGGTATTGCATTAGTTGTTTTGGTTCCACAAATTCAACCCTCAAGAAAGTCGAATTGTTTGATCTCTATCTCCGTAAGCAATGTGTTGTCGGAGACGGGCCTTTAAAAGTTGAGAGGCACAAAAGTCTACCGCATACTTTGTTATCAACTCACTGGTTTCATACCACCACGGAGGGGACCGATACATGGGAGATTAAAAAGACCCACACTATCACCTTTCCACTGAAGTCAAATAATCGGGCTTATAGGAGGTGAATTCGTCTGCACATTAAGATTAAATAAGCTTATTCGTTTAGTCTCCAATGCTAGGAACACAAATCTAGAAGCAGCTTTATTTCTCTTTACGAATTGATTAAGTGAGATCTTGAATGGTTGTGTGCAGTGTTTAGGTGATATGCAACATGGAATTTCCGGAGGTGAAATAATTACCGTGTACCAGACAGTGATATAAGTGATACATCACATGACGCACCACGACGGTTCGGTCTAGACAGCACAACGCTGCGCCGCCTTCGCGGTCTTTTAGTCGGCACAGTGATGGCAAAAGTTGATGGAAGGCTTTAACGAACTGATCGTGGCGATAAACTGATTTTTTCCATAATTATTTGAGATACTAAGGCAATATTTATTTTGTAGTGTATGATGACAAATGTATTCATTTCACTCAACCACTGTTTCATTTTGCCTCGGAGATGGCAAAAGTCTAATTGGTTTGACTACATATAACGCTCCACTAAAATGACTTTAGAATTGGTATCCACAACTGATAAATTACTTCAAACCCCGAAAGTACGTTTACCAATGAGGCAGATTCCAATCCTTTCATGGGAAGCAATCAACGGCACAGAAAACAGGAGCAAGGACTTGTGTCATTTGCATGGAGGTCGCAGCACGATTCTCATGAGGTCCCTGAATGCCATCCATTCTCCTGCCGCTATAGCAATGGTCTCAAGAGGCACGTAAAGCACGCTCGCCTTGAGGTAAGTGGTGGTGGTGGTGCTGTGTGTGTAGGCGGCGTCAGTTATCCGCTGCGTGTGCTGGCTCCAAAGGCCAAAGGGAGACGCCGGCGACGTCCACAAAGTGGTAATTGGTGACGCCACTCTGCTTCTCATTTCTCTATGCGGCGCCGCTAGCACAATCACTCGCGCTGAATGAAGGGAGTTGTTGCAAGCATCCTTCAATAAATTTGTTTACTCGTTATATTCTAAATGCCTGAGTACTTTCTTTGTCCAAAAGGTATTACTTCCATATTGTGTCAAGATTATTCCTAGTTCTACCAAGCCTGCTTTCAAGAGAAAACCTCAAAAAAAAAGACTTCAACACTATATTTTTGGATACAAAAACGCTGAGCAAAACCCTTTCTGGACGACGAGTATTCAAGAGAGCTTGCACTCGGTTAAGGCTGCTTGACTGACACAATCGAAAGGGGCTACTGGAAAGTGTCGACTTCTTTTGGGACAGGCAAATATGATCAGGGTGGAAAATTTTCCTTCCATACTTTTGCAAGTGGAAATAGGATGGGCAATGGACTTTTGAAAAAATCCGGAGACAAGCAAAATTCTTCATATTCCTGCGACAAAAACCGAATGGAATTCTCTTTTGAATGTTCGTCATTAATGTGCTGGTGCTAGAGGACTCACAAGCCCTGCAAAAATTGTACTGACAACTCGCAAAAGTTGTGGGAGCGAAAAGGCGCCTCGAATTTCTCACACCCATACACACATGCATCTTCAAAGGAGAGGAGGTTCAAATCGCTCATATAATTAGGGGCTATAAAGCGGTTGCGAGAAGGGACAGGATGACAATAGGCACTACAGTGACACAATTTGCATAAATCTTCGAGGGATGAGAGGTAGGAAAGGCAGATAAGGAATGTTTCTCTCCCACGCAAAGGCACTGACTGTGTCGTAAAAGAGGAAAAAAAAGATTTTTTACGATCAGCCGCCTTATAAAGACGGGGTTAGTGGTGGGCAGCCTTCGAGAGACATTCACATTCTAGAGAAACTCCCCACCTCTACCCCTTCAATAATGACACCACTGCGAAACCCTTTATATCCCTTTGATGTCAGCCATTAAGTGTCCAGTGTAGAAACCCTGTAATACACGCTATCAAAAAGTTTCGGGAATAGTTTCAACAGACCATGAAACTTGGATTTATTCATCACTTTTTCCTCTCTACGAAATAAATAACCATCCTGCTTGAGGTACCTTTTTATTGACCTCTAAAAGTATACTTTCAAATTAAAATCCACAGAAGCTGTAATGATTTTGCCTGTTAAAGGCGATGTTTACGAAGCGAAGGCATTCAACGTACTGAATACTGCATCGTCTCAAGGGGAAGCAACGATCGCGAAAATCTGCAGATGACGGTCACCACTTGAAAGGCGTTTGTTCGGCAGAACTCTTAGCATTTGATCTTAAAATGATTGAAAGGGCGCTAAAAAGCTTTCCGTAATTGGCATCTTCCAACACAATGGCAAAAGACGGCCTTGTCTAAAATTCATTATTTAGCTGCCTTTCGTCTAATAGGATGACTATTATTCCGACTTAAAAAATGAAAATTGTCATTCAGGCTAAGGAATGGGCGGCAAAACAGATTTTCACCATGCATTTGACATTGAGCACAAAAGCATTCAAGCCACCATCTGGCATTCTTGCTCATTGAGTAGAGGTGACTCGAAAAAGTGGCGGTGCTTCGAAGGCAGAGCCCTGTGTATTTCCACTTGGCAGCAGAGAAGAACATTGGAACCGATTTGCACACGTGGCGGAATGCCAATTATAGAGAGTAGAGGAAATGGCTACAAAGCAAGCAGTATCACATGAGTTATAAGAGGAGAGCAAATTACGAATTCTGCACTTCCATCCCCTGATCTGAGGCATTCTGGCCAATTAGAGGTAGGTAGCCACGTGGAATGCTCCTCTCGAATGCCCTTTGGGTAGATGTTTGATTTCACTAGAAGTAGAAGTAGAGCAACTTTTCCTAACAAAGTTCAAGGCCCACCCGCATCGTATTTTAAGGCGAATATTACCTCCTCGTTTTTTTGGAAGTTAAAAGCTCTGCCGATTAGCCGAAGGGTTTTTGGATATAAACCTCTTAACTCTTTACTGTCACGAAGGCCATTTCTTGTCTGGGGAACTCACTTTTGCTGCTAGAAAATAATTTTATTTTAAATTCTGTTGAGAATTAATTTCATAAAAACTGAATACGAGGTAGGAATCCACTTACGTTTGAATTGAGGAGGCTAATGCATAGTCAGGGAATAAACAGAAGCATAACACTATTTTAAACCTATTTCTGGAAGAGTCTCAGTCTCCTGATGATGCATAACCTCCAGAATTTGTGCTGCTGGTTTTCTCAGAAGTGAAGTCAAGCATATTTGGTTCATGCATTGTTAATTAGAGTGCTGGTCCCCCGAAATCCCCTACATCTCCCTACATCTCCACACACACACACACCTCTTGGCCACATTTTGCAAGCCATTTGGTCTTGTGTCTTCCAATTATCTGTGGCGCCAGGGATTTATTGTTTTAGCCTATCGCTACCCTCAGATCTTGAAAACTTAATGGGAGCAAAGCCATAAATATCCATTCCCCTTCACGGCTCCAAATCGACCCGCCTTTAAACAGGGAGGCTCTATTTGGGGCAAATCAAGGAATTTCCGTCATTTGCCCGAATCATATCACCGCAGTCGTTTGTGAGACACATGTCCATCGGATCAGAAATTAAATCTGTCAGTTGTCCACTTCATCAAAACTCTTCACTATTTAAATTAATAAAACAGTATTTGGTTTAGGTAACCACCTAAGTGTCTATTTCTGTGCTTTATGGTAAAAACTATTTCCCGTGCAAATTTGTCTAATTGCGTCTTCAACGACGACTCTGGCCACTGCATCGGTGAATGTAATAAGCAAGGTTAATCAAAATGCTGACCTCGATAGGTGTGACACCACACGCATGTATCATGGGGGATCGCCCTCCGCTCCCATGACCTGATTTTTGGGGGAACTCATAACAGAAGGCCTAGCGAAGCCGCATCCACATTCATCAATCATTCCAATCTCGTGATGCACAATTGGGATCAAGTTTTGACAGGGTGAAAACATTCTCAGGTTGTCGTACGACTAATTTTTGCACTAGAAGTGATAGACTGACGGGTTTAGATTCCACATTATTAATTCAATTCATTTGATCCACTACACCCTTTACTGACTGCAATAGTAATGGATGCTAAGTGAGTAAACGAGAGAGCAGGTCACATGCTCGCCATGACGCAAATCTATCCCCATTCTCGACGTGAGGCGCCAGGGCTGTGTAGGGAGGCAATATTTATCCAAGCAATACTCACAGCTATGTGAACCCTTAAGTCCTCACGATTTGGATAATCGTTGTGATGGCATGACGTTTCTCTCAACCCATATGTACGCCAAAATTTAAACCCTCCTTCTAAACAGTGCCTTTTTCACCTCTTCAGCGGTAAGTTCGAGGCTCTATCCAAGGTTGGAGGCGAAAGAAGTTTTCCGGGAAAAGATTTGTAGCGATACTTCTTGAGGTAAGTGAAGTTCTTCCACTATACCGACCGATTGATTTGATCCACCACTTAAAATTTTCTGCCCAGTTTAATCATCATTAGGAATGAATTCACTGTGTTGTTGGTAAGTTTTTAACCGTTGGCTCGAATGTTGGAGAGGGAGAGAAAAATAACCGAACACAGAGGAGATTCAGATGACAAGTGATTGACACTCCACCATTGAATCAAACGATAGATTGAGCTTGCTGAGCAGTGGCATAAATAAACTTGTCTTTCTCACCCTCGAGGAGATTGAATCTTTTCTCCGTGTAAAATTTCAGGCAAAGTGGCTCTGCAACTTTTGGAGGCCAATCGTTTATTAAAAAAAGATTATTATTTTTCTGTCTACTCTTGCCTCGCATTCCGATCACCGGTTTTGGCAGGCAAAAAAAAAGGAAAAGAGATGAGCGGTTTACTTTCTCAACTCTGCTTTAAGAGGTGGGAGGATTTTGCTATTTCTGTGTGGCAAATAGCCCATGCAGGAATAATTCTACGGCAGAGATTGCGATCAGCCCCAAATGAAGCGGTTGGTCAAGAGTTTTTAAGAGCTCCATATAGACTGTTAAATTCTCATGCTCTTGGGGTGTTGCCTAAGGACAAAATGTTCTTAAGTTTCATGTTTAAGCATACTTACTCCTCGGTAAGGTCATCGCGGCTGTAGGGAGTTCCATTCATGTCCACGCCGGTAACAGCACACAAGTCATTCCATGCACCCTACGACGTCTTCAAAGGTGACTTCTGTGCTTGGATTCTTCTAGACGGCACTAAAGTGAGAGCATAGGAGAGTCGAGAAGCCCGAATGCGTCAGTAGTGGATTGGAGGGTTCATGCAATTCCACTACAAACCAAATCAAGCATTGGAGTGCTGTAAAAGACTGCCTTGGACACAAGACAATCGTTTTAGTGACTAAATACTGTCCATCCTCTGCACTTGTATCAGAGTTACCCTGAAATCATATTTCTAACCTCATGATAAAAACCAGAGCTTTGACTCCAGGTAGCAATACTTCATTTGGTTGGTGTTTAACAGGAAGGGATGAAACCCGTTTAGGGGATTTCGATACCAATCGGGTACAGCAATGAGAACCTCATACTCTCAGTGGTGCAGCACTTGACTGGGTAGCTTTAACGCTTCAAAGACGCTATTGTAGTTAATATTCTCATCCCACGAACTCGGCAGTCATTCACGTGAGTGTTTATTCAGTGCGTTTGACGCATAACCTTTCGTGAAGTTGCATGATACGGTTTTTTAGACACGCTGGCGCTGGCTACCACGACAGACGATCAGGTTGTCCTAGACAATTTCAGTGGCATTAACAAACCTCAAAGTCGTAGTCCTTTTACAAGCATCGGTAAAACTATGGGACTCGAAAATAGGTGTGGCACCAGGAAAAAATGCAGATGATTGCATTTTTTTACTCTTAAAGTTTTTTCCCATTTATAGACTTAAAAGTCATTCACAGGTGCTCAAATTCCAACTCAAAAGGTGAACTCTCTAATATAATTCATTGAGAGAAATGAGGAAAGGAGGAAGTGAGATGGGCCTTCATTGTCGATGGACATTTTGGTGCATTTTCTTGCCAGTATGCTTTTGGTAAAATTTATGGAATGACCGCCACTACCAATTTCCAAGTTGTCTTTCAGAATCATAGAGATAGCATTTATTAGCCTGCCAGACACAACCTTCTCCACCCTCACCACACCGCAGGACGCCACCGTCATGATCTACGCTGCAGATCACGGCTCCAACTAGTTCATAAATTCAGCCGATAAAAGTAATGACGAGCCATCACGTTAACAGGGCCAAAACGGGTGTTTGGCTGACTCTAATGCAAACTCACAGGGGTTATGAATGGTCTGGAGTGATGACCACCTCTTGAAGGTTGAAATCGGCACAGATAACGTTTCTCTTCCCTGATTTCTGACATAACTCGGTGACAGGTCAGATTTTACAAAATATCAAAGTGTTTTTATGCATTCAGCTGGGTCAATATGGTACTGCCAGGCTAATTTACTTTAGAAGTCCTTCCATTACTAAGTTAAGGAGGGATTTGGGAGAAGTTGCTTGTAATCATTGGAAGATCCTGCAGAGAAGCTAATTAAGTCTGCCACAGAAAAATCTACCCTGTGGAGCCCGTTTCACTAGTTGTCACCTGTCTCAGAAGTGAGGCCTAAAGTGAGGGGTTTTCTCTCTACAAGTGTCTTTTGATAATATTGCTTCTCAGTGCTTTCTAAATTAATTTTAACATCCTCTTTACTGGCAGCACACATAGGTGACGTCTAGACTTTCTCTTCTGAACTGGCCTAGTGAATCGTGGTAATTGGTTGCACCAGGTCGTATGTCACAACCTGATGGGTGGAGACAAAGCAATAAAAAAGATTTGTGGAATGTCATGGATTTGGCAATGATTTCATTTTTCACCTTTCAAGCAGCAATTGATGATTGAGGTGCCTTCGAGACCCCTGAAGCCTAAAAGCCCTAAAAGTTCCAGAGTTAGGGGCTAAATTCAAAACAGTATTGCTAAAATGCATTGTTGAATCATAAATGCAAGAGGGTAGTTTAATGGCCTAACGAAGATCCTTGAAATAGGATTGAACAGACTTCTGGAAATGAGGATAAGTTATGTAAGCACCCACCTATTAACCAGTTCGGGTCATTAGTGCTAGATGAAAGAAATTTGGGTCGAATCATGTGGTCAGGTCTTTTTGAGGTTTTAGACTAATCGGCCAAGGTTGAATGAGTAACCCGCTGGATTGGTGACGTATTCAGGAGTTCTCGTGGCCATTGGCATGGCACTGATTCCCCTTATTTTTGAGACGAGCTCAGTTACCGGTTGGAGAATAAGAAAAGCGGGATTATTATCCAGTCGAGGGCAATTTATGCATCCACATTTCTGTTTCAAGCTCACAAATTCTGTTTGTGACATGGCAAAAAAAAACACATTTCAAGCATGTGTAAAGTGAGTAAACTCAGGTGTCACATATATGTGACACTCACAAGAAACATGTTAAAAGCCTTCCAATCGTATAGCCTAGGATTAATAATTGATTGCGATCCATTGAAAGGAAATATGCGACTCTTTCAAGCCCTCAGTGATCGGCCAATTTGCATTAAAATTTGCTCAACTTTTAAACACATTAGTACATTGTTATTTGCTGCAGCATTTACCAGTTAATTTTAAAAAAATTCTGGAACAAACTAGAGAATTATAGGTTGCTTGGGGTGTCAAAAAAAAGGCTCTTGATAGTGATGAAGATCAAGTCCTTCTTCGCTGATCATGACTAAGTCGCAAGTAGGAACATTTGGTGACCGATCCACTCTAAAATCGTGTGACCTCCTAAAATTTCATTTTCCCCACTTAGTTATTTATTAATTAACTTATTTCAAGCTCCATTTTACTGAGGAAACTGTAATTCCCCCTCGGTCCTTGGACCGCCGAGGCAGTTCACGTTAACCATCTAATTTTATGGGCATAAACCGCTAATTTGTAAATATTTGCTTATCACTACTGCCCATCGGCTTTCCGGAAAAGTGAGATTAATTGCACCGGTTCCCTTGGTAAATTAGCGCTTCAAATAGTCCGCCTCCTTTATTCAAGGCGCTAAAATACTTCTTTGCAAATTGTGGGTCCAAAATTTGATGCATCTTTCGCCTTGCACTAACCTCTCTCACGTATATTTTGCCTGCAAGCATCTATTATTAACAAAATGTTTCCTATTTCTCAGCTTAGGCTATGTCCACGAGACTTTATTTTTATCGGTCGAAAACGGAACACTAGTCTAGTCTAGTCTAGTCTTGTGAAAACGTTTGGTTAAAAAGTTCGTAAAACCATCGTCACGCGGTCTGAGTCCGCATTCACATCCACGTGGCACGACAGTGGAGCCCGCACCGGACCATGCATCGTAGACCGTAGAGGTTGACGGCACTTTTTAGTTTACCTGATGAATAGTTAAGTTGACCAATCAATCAGTCATGCCATATTAGGACCTTTGTATGGACAGCTTTGACAGCCACTTCGCTTGGGCGTTGACAAGGTCAAATGGGATTGACTCGCACTGCCTCCAGTTTAAAAACGATAAATTGCAGCAACTCCTCGTTGTAGCTGCTTCATCGCCTTTCCTGGTCATTTTTATCACCGACTCCGACATTAATCATTATTGCTTTGATTAAGAATACTGTCAAAAGGGCTAAATGATGAAAAATGAGGGTATCCGTGTCCTCGCAGTGAAGCGCATCAATCATACCCGCCTTAGGCACTTATCTCAACTATTCTTCGTGAATGTCCTCGGTAAATTTCCAATTTCATTGTGTAGTAAATAATTACTTCTCCATTGACAACGTCTCATCAGTTCGATTTTCAGTGAATTACCTTCTAAATAAGGCAAAATAGCTAAGTAATGGTAAAAACCGTATTTATGTGGACTTCATACGAGTTTATGGGGACCAGATAGAAAGGTAAACAATGACAGTCATAGTGACATACATTTGTGACAGCGCCTGTCATGCAAAGCTCGAAACCTGTGTGTGCGCGCATAGACATTCTGCCCACGCAATCTCCATGATTCAGCCTCTACGGGAGATGATGATGATGGATGCGTCAGGGTGATGACGGCAGAACTAAAATGCCACTACATGACAATCGGCTTCTGCATAAAGTTAAAATTATCCATTTTTGGACCTGAGAATGACATTGCATGACACGGTAAAACTTTTTTTTTTTTCCAACTAACTCCCCTATAACTTCTCACTAAAACCTGTTCTTAATTATCTTGGTTGAAAAGTTCTTTCGCTGCTATTTTAAGAGTAAAAACAAGATGCCTGTGGCAGTTGTTTTTGTTTATCCATTATTAGCTGAGTTTAACGAGGATGCTGCCTCACTTAGACAAGCCTAAGTGGCAGGTATTCTCTTCAAAACTAATTTTCCAAACAGTTTTTTGTTTAAATTAAGTCAAGTATGGTGCGATACCATACACCTTTGAAATGGCAATCCAAAAGCCCTCCTATCATCCACTCGTCCCGACTCGCCTCGTGAGAAAGCCGTCTTTTACAGGGAAGGACCACACACGCGCCTACGTACCGATTCAGTGTGAAGCAGATCACTCGTAAATTGTGCTGCCTCCTGATGAGGTTAAATTTCACTTGGCTCGACTGCTTCCGTGAACCCTGACCACCCATGACCAACATTTGCTCATCCATTTGACTTCATTTTGTCACAGGAGACGAAGCGTTTTAACTTGATTAAACAATCTGGCTTTGAGACGAAGAATCATAGCCCCCAGTGGTCTAGCTACCATAAGATTTGCCTTGAGCAACCCGCGTTTCCCACAATTAAGGACCCCTTTAATAGAGCCTCCTTGAAAATTCGTCTAAGTGGAGGCTGAAATCACTCTTGGGTCGGAGAGAGGTCTAAAGATCAGTTCAAACAGTAGCATAGATGAATAGTGGGGCACTGCAAAAACCCAGTTATTCAAATGAGCAACTAGAACAGTCGCTATTCAATTCGTAAATGGATCAGAGTGAAATCCAGCTCAATCCATTTAGCCTACAAAAGTGCTGACTCCCCTAGGACCTGCTCACCTACTCTTCTTGATGTAATGCAACTTAGTTCTTATAGGACTGGTCCGCCTTCCAGGAGAGGGCGTATAGCTTTCCACAACATTATCTCTTCTCATAATGGCATTGATAACTGCGGAAGCTATTCAAAGTAACCATCATTACCACCTTTCGGATTAAGACATTATCTCCACTATTTCCGTACCTCTACAGGCGACATGGTATAGCCATTCAAAAGGGTCCGCTCCTATTTAGCTGCCTCAAAAATCGCAAGTACAAGGACGAATTTAACTCATTCAACTTGCCTATTCAGTGTGTGAATGGATTTAAAAGTTGGTAGCCAGCTGTGCCGTCTTAATTGGTTGGGAGTACCCAAACTACGGTCATAAACACAAGGAACAGAAATGGAAACCCACAGTTAATTTGTGAAGCTGATAGAAAGCTCAGTTGAGTGACTATATAGACGCCACGAAAGCAGGAATAGCTCCCATTGGAAGGCCGGAGTTGCTTATTTGTGTCTTCTGTTTTATGAGATTGGGGTGAGGATTGTGCTTTGATGATAGGAGTAGCAGACTTCTGAGAGTAGCTTTATAATGTGACTCCAAGTGTTGTAATAATCCTTGCATAAATAACTACTCCGCATCGTAAAAAGAGGGAGTTCCGGTTTTAAAGTTAAACTTTAGTTGTCAATAAAATCACCTGCCTTTGCCTTTGATGGATATGACCATGTTATGTGTGTGCGCGTCTCCACCTTTCTTTTATCCCCGCTAATTAAAACGCTCCCCTTCCTCCTCACGCTGACAATGCCCCAGACAGTCAGTCCATCCACCCTCTTCCTCCACTTTGGAGAGTTGCTTTTCCCACTTTTTCCTCCCATGTGACTCCGGTCATTTGTCACAGCTTTGGACTTTTTGAAGACAAAACAATGGTAGCTAGAGAAGTGCCCCAAAAAAACCGAGCCTACATTGAAAGAGCTTGTACCCGCGAATTTTGTTGCTTAGGTGTTATGGAAAAGAAAAGGAAATGCAGACCAAAAGTGTTTAACTCGTCAGCTCTTTTTGACGCAAAGGGCGCCTGAGTCACTAGTTTTAATTTTTGGGCGTGCTTTGATGATTTGACCACTCGAAAGTAATGTAAACAATGTCTATTAATTGAAACTTTGAAGATTTAGCGTAGAACGCATAGATGAAAAAACAGCCTTCAGTACTTACTAAGAAGGATTTTATTTCTACTCCCCACCACTTTTGCCTTCAAGATAATAGGGCGCAGTAACAAAACGATTCAGTTGTAGCGATTTTCGGACTCCTCTGAAGGCGAAAGTAGACAACACTTGGACGGGATATATTTTACCGACGTACAGAGGGACCCAGAGGCTATGCCGCTCAGTGGAGACACAAAGGCGGAGAGTCCTAAAGTTCCCGCGAAAACAAAACGAAGAATTGAACAGGCAGTCGAAGCATTGCACAAATACTGAAACCCTCTCGTGGTCTTGTCTGCGTAATAATGAACATACATCAGCAGCAATTAACTAGAGGAATTAGTAGAAAGATTTTAAAACCATAAATATCCCCAATCTTTCAGTCAGTAATGCAAATAGTCATATTTAAAATCTCTTCCTGTGAGGCTTTAATAGGAGGAAGGGACATAATAATTGACAGCATCGATGGCAATTGGTTGATTTTGCATTGAGACTTTTTTAAAAAAATCGTCATTGCAGGCTGTGCTTGACCGAAAATAAATTCTGAGGGTTGGGGTTATTTTAAAGTCTAGACCGTACTGACTGTATTTTGTAGGTGACGAATAGTACGCCGAATGGAGGAACAAAGGGTAGTCCAAGGACGGCGCCATTTCACTTGGTGAGTGAGAAAATTAAATGACATTGCAAAATGGGTTGAAGGCGAAAAAAAGACATATTATTCGGCCGAATTTGTACCACTGTCCCACATTAGGGATTGAGGCAAGTGGCACGACCCGAACCCTATGCTGCTCGGAGCCTTGGGTATCTACAAGACCAAAAGATAGAGTTAAATGCACGATTACCATATTATATAAATTATGCTTAAATTCTATTACTAAAAAGTCTGGCATTGCCGAAAACTACGCGCAGTTTCCATTATAAACTGGGACGAAACCCCAGAATAACCAAAAAAGACAGCTGTTCGGAATTTATGGTGACATTCACAAGTGTCTCGTAAGAAAAAGCATTTTATATATTATATGGTGGAAATATGCAGTTCCAGTGAGTTGCTGGATGCTTCCAAATTCCTCATTTTATTTTTCCAAGATCTATGCAGCGTTATTTTACAAAAAAATTGTGGCGTTTGGTCAACGACTTGGGTCAAATTGGTCTCGTGGAGAATACTGAAGGTACTGTGAAGACCTAAACTGCGTCCACAACGAAAGTGTAGTTTGTTATCCATGTGTGTGTATTTATGCATTGACTCGAGTGATAAAATTTATTCCTTTTACCTCACAAATAGGCCAACTAAGTAGGTGTTCGTGAGTGTAAATGCCAAAATCAATGGTTAATCCCTCTGATAGCTACGACTTTCGGCGCCAGCTCACTTGGTACGGCGTCCTAAAGACCACCCACAAGGCGCATTGATTATTGTGGAGCGCAGCTCATGAACTCTATGCGCCACCAATCGATTTTCAGTTCACTTCTGTGATAGGCTGATTCATCTCGCCTACTGTTATAAATCCTGTTTTAGGTATTTTTTGGAAAAGTTGTGAAAACATTTGAGGGTTTGTGGACAATTTATGTAAACCACCTGTGGTAGCCCACCCAACTACTCTGGGACAAGATAGCCTACTATGTCCTCAAAAGCATAATTTAATCCTTTACTGGTAAATTTAGATTCGGCTGCACTTTACCAAGGATAAGTACTAATTTCTATCGCAATGAAAGGGCAATTAGTGAAGTACTGAGGCATATCTTTTGAAGGCAATCAAAAGCGCAAGTCAATTGGGACTGATTTTTAAAATTGGACTTTTATCAAGAAGTCCTGGCTTAATGAAAGACTTGGTGAACTATTTATTGTTATGGGAACCGATCGAAGTTGCAGGAGCCTCAAGGATGATAACGAATCTAATGTAGCCTCGTCGATACCAGTGAGTATAACATAGCGCTCTATTAGGGAACATTAGCGCAACGCCTACACGACCCGCATTACAGAATGCTCTAAAATACCATCAATGCATCATGCCTCCTTTTGTAGCCAAGTGATGCCGTATGACGTGGGTGACATCTATTTGACAATGGCAAAAAAGGCGTGTACTTTAATCGAAGTGCTTTGAAGAGCTATGAGGGCGCCTCTGTGTGTAAGGTGTATGTCAAAAGCCAACTGCCATGTCCCACCCAAGTCAACTACCTTTCGATGTGCCGGTGGCGTCAGTAGCTGTGTGCAGCGTGGCAATCAGTTCTGACAAGAATTGCCTGGTATGAAGCTCTCTTATCATGTCATTTTAGGTAGTGAACATTTAATCATCCCCGCGTACTAAATTAAAGTAGTCATCATCGCTGTGTTTCGTGCCAACAAATCCTCCACACATTTTTAATGTGTGATTTCAACAAAACCCATTCCAATACAAAGGGCGAATTTAAAAAATATTGTACTTAAAGTGCATGCCTGCACTTTAGAAATAGGAATAGAGCTTATAAAAAGAAGCGAATATTGTTATAGGCTGTGTAATCTAGTCACTTGCTGATTTGGTAAGTCAGTATCACACAGATTGGTAAGCCCTCCTATTCTTTCCATTTCTCTCATTTCCACCGATTACTCTGCGACAGCAATAAATCATTGACGGAGTAAAACGTCGACCTGACATTTGTGTATGTGCGTTGCGTTTTCTCATTCCTCCTCCTCTTCTTCTTCTTCTTTTCTTCCTGCTGCTCCATGTGGTAAGGCTTGCTGGCGCGCTGGCGGCGATGTCATTTGTCAGCGCGTGTGGCAATGACAAGCCTAAAGGCAAATGCACATCCTACGCACAAACAAATAAACAAAGAAAGTTCTTACACAAAAGACAGCATACATGTTGACAGGCTGCCACTTTGGACAGGCAGCCCAATGGCAGTTGCGCGCGGTAGGTTTGTAGGATAGAGACAAATGGAGTAACACTAAAGCCTTCTACAAAAACTCCCAAGTGGTCGCTAACCTACTAATGTTCACCCACTTAAATAGAAACTCTATCCTTAATAGCGGCTTAATACAGTGTTTCATACCCTCTCCTGAGTCACCACCAAGGCATTTTCGTGAATGATCTCTACTGTAGAGCACAGGCGTGTTAAAAGGAAGTGGCAAGAAGCACTACGCAGTAACTGCTTTTGAACAGTTTCCATCGATGAACAAGTCGGGATTTTACCTCACTTCAAAGAATACATTACACAGAGCAATTTTATGGCACCCCTGAAATTTGTTTGAGCTGTGAAGAGAGGGATTACTGCAAGTGACTCATTGAAGCCGCAGGTAGGTACACAAGTCAGATGACGCTGTCACCGTCGTTGTCATCGCTATATTTTCACAGGATAATGCAATTTTAATTGACACGTGGCAATAATTCATCTTCCATTATTGTCTCTTTTATCCCGTGAAAAATGCTTACACTTATTCTTCTCGGGTGCATTTATTCACCAATCAGTTGGGAACGATTTTTCAATGCATACTACTTAAATCGACGGAGTTTGTGGAGGAAACCAAGGCAGATTTTGATTGGCTAATTCGAAACAGACTTTTCCTTGTCATTTTAAAAGAGAAGCTTTCTTTACGTTTTGGGCTAGAAGGCCGTTCAACACTGGCAGGAGTGTGAGCTTTTGTGAATGACCTCCTGTGTGACCTGGTTCCTCCTACGCACCGGACGATTGAAAACAAACAAACAACCAAATACCCAATTTCATACGCCTGTCTTTCCGTGCCATGTACATCTCATTCAAAGAATTGAGGGTAAAAAGTAACTCCCAAACGCAATCCTCAAGAAGACGTATTTATACCTGCCCTTAGTGCATAAGTATGAGTTTTAAAAATAAGTTTGCATTTCTGAATTCCAAAAACCTCATTTGCTTGATGTCGGTTGAGAATAACTACAGTTGCACTAAACTGCTTTGCAAATAGGTTGGTGAAGTTCAATGCAATGACACTCGTATGCAGAACATTTTTTATCTAATCTCTCACTAGGGTGTTAGATCATTAGGGCCTTGGCGGTCAGTTCACTTCGGAGGCGCCATTGTCGAAAGCATTACCTGTCACCTCAAGTTAGGTCCTCCAAAAGTCGGATTATGAATTCAAGACGTTTTTTTCCCACTGAGACGATAGCTAAGCGGCTTTTCGTGTTACCTACAGCGTTTTAGATCCTTTCATCGTTTCGTATCAGCGACGTTCTCAGCCACTACCACTATTAGCGCTTCTGCTCTTGGTTGCGCCGTGCAGTGGAGTGATAAAAGTGCTAGAACAGACAATTCTGGCAGAAGCATCCGACAGTTGGATTGCTCTAGCCTGCATTACAAAGTGGGCCAGTAGACGTAATAGCCTTTCACCTCCAGACAGAAGGTGAAAGCCAACTCCGCCCTTCTCACAAAGTGACATTAGGGCTATGTCTTCTGCCAACCAAGAATGCCACGAGGTGAGCGCGCAAAGGCAATGCCAAAGTTTGCACACACTAGAATCGCCCCTCTCCCCTTGGCTTGGCAACCACCTAAGAGGAGTTGAGGGCTGTTAAATATAGCTTTGTGCACTTTTGCTAGAGAAGTTTATATCTTTTCCAGTTGGGTCGAGATGATTGCGCTGATATGCTTGGACCTAATTCCCTTCTCGATGCACCACTAATTTACTTACTCCAAAGAATTTCAGTACTATGAAATCGAGGGAAACCATAAATACGAAAGCGGAAGCGACACGATGCTCCTAATTGGGCTATACTTCATCGTCTTTTAAAAGTTACGATGCCCAAGAATTGTAATTATCCTCACATCAAGATTATCTCACACCTCTTTCTTCTGTCTTCGACTCAATCTAGTTGTAACAGTTACGGCTGTTAGCATTCGTTTTTTTCAGTCTGGTTCAAGAATGATCTTTCGAATTCTCATGTGGCTGTCATTGAATGACGATGATTGATCAAAACAAAAGTCATCACTCTTGCAATCCGTTCCACTAAAAGGGAACATTTTTCCATTAAAAGAACCTTCTCTACACCGAGCACAACATCTCTCCACACTGTGGTGCTGAATACTTTGGTGAGGGTTACTCTTTATTCTCGTGTTTATCAGTTTTTGGTGACTGGCATAAGCCCTGTCGTCGCGGTTAACAAAGTGGCCCTGAGCGCTGAGGTCATGAGATATGTCTTAGATTGCATCATTGCAACGCCTTTGAAATACCGAATCAGAAGGATCATAAACTTGGCTCACTAACCTTTATGATTTACCGTTTAACTTGTAAAAAACCGGCTTCTTTAGAAATAAGCACACGACACAATTTAAAAGGTTGGAAGACCTGGTAATAACTTTGTTGAGGTGTATAAAACGGCGTCTTTAAGTGATGTGAGTTGGATCCATGCGCCGAAATCAACAAGTACAATCCATGTGTTCGTATCATTAAAGCTACTGTTGAGTCTACTTAAAAGATGTTAAAGACTGAATAATCCCGGGTCGGACTATAGTCCTGGTGTAGACATAAGTGGGATGTCCTGCCACCAAGACCGATTATTTTTAAGCTTTGTCTTCGCTATTCTCTGTATTTGCTCTTCTACCTCAGCCATAAATTTGTAGTTCCCACCCTAAAATCCCCCAACAAACCGCAAACAAAAATTACGTAGTTGATTGTCATTACGACGAGAAGGCGTTTAGTCTCTACGTCAGAGGTGTATCTTGTCAACTCTGACTACAATCAAGATTAATATGACCTCAAGTATACACAAGGCCTGTAAGCTGGCGACCTATGATTTATTGAGTTACGACTGTGAGTTTCGCGAGTGATGTGATTACTCTCAAATCCCATAAACCGATGAATTAAATTACTTCAAGCGCACCCAAGCATTCACAAATCACGTAGACTGCAAATGACCTATCAAAAAATACAGCTTTAGCCATGGATGCTTGCAGAATCTTCCAATTTAAAGTGGCCCATTGAGCTAAACAGAGGCCAGATCTGGCCTGGACCCATTTCTCAACCTGGTATTCCACTGCTGAATTTTTACATTCCACAGTTTAGCTACTATCGGTAGAGCTGTCGGCTGAATACTCCACTACGAGATTCAGCTTCTCTGTGACCAGCACAATGATTATCCTTCATTCAATATTTCAAGGAATACTTCGACTGGAGCCATTGTACAAAATGTGTACGCCGTCCAGGGAATGACTGTTGGACCGTGATCTGGAAGTCACCTCGACAGAGGTCGTCACTGCCAGACTTATAACAGATCGTTTTTGAAGTAGCTGCACCACTCCTCTTCCCTGCTCTTTACTGCGTCTAAAAATATCCATTGATTATCTTTGTTTGCAAGACAATTTGTCAGTATACACCTTTGAATGCGCCCACGCACTACCGTTGTCACCCAGCATCTTGATTAACGGTGTTTGGAATAACCCTTGCTCGGCAGCATTAATCGCTAGTGCTCTACCTTGTAACATCATTACAATAACTAGCTTTTGATAGACAAGAAAGGATAACATGTCAAAGCTCTCGGCTATCCTATGATTGAATTTGTGCTCGGTTTCTCTCGGATGCACAGAAGGCTACAATTTACTTGGGTTGACAAGGAAGAGAAAGGCAGAGCAGACATCGAGATGTGGTCATTGAAAGAAATTGGCACTGAAGCGACATCAGTCTGCACAAAAATGTCCTTTTGTCATTTCAATGCCAATGATTGACAGGAAATGTCTGTCTTTATCTACAACAATAACCAGGGCCTTGATTGAATTGCCCTGTCACCCGATGGCATCGCCTACAGTCCCAATCGAGAGTGACAGCTCGCATTTTACTCGCGCACAGGAAGGGAATAAGGGAGTGTGTGTTGGACAGTGATGGAGAAAGGAATCAAGAACCAATAACACCGAACTTATCTGTTAAATTCTCACGTCAAACCCCCAAACATCATCTTTATCATCTGAAGGCTCTCCAATTTCTCACGTTTAAGGACAAGATGCGAACAAAAATAGCGGTTCTACCGAACACCACAGCGGTGGCTGACGAAATTCAAAAAAATAAAGAAGGAAGGACCGTCAACCCACTCCCTCCTGCTATCTCCTGAAGGTTCTTTACTAAAAGAGCTTTTTTGAACTACCCGCGTTTTGCCACCGAGAGAAGGAGAGAGAGAGAGAGAGAGAGAGAGAGAAGCGTGAGAATTTGAGAAATATGTGAATAGATATGTAGACATCTGTGTGTTTATATGTGTTTATGTGTTTGGGTAACCACACTTTAATCTGTACCATCGTGGAGTGTACTTAAACCTTCTGCTGTGTGCCTTTTGTTTATATCACACAATCCATAGCCCAATACGTGGTTGCAATCCCCAAGCTTAATATCCCTTTTCTGCCCATTGTTGTTTAAATTAGCGGGTCCGGGATGGTTGGATATTTTGTCCTTAGGCTACTGTGCACCCACATGTGGTAGAATTTGATTTTCCCCTAGTTCACGTCTCCTTGATGATGCATACTGGGATGACGTTGGATGTGTAATGCCTGATTTGCTTGTTTGACCATCAGTTTCGGTGACGGCCCTCCAAGCTATGCTAGTAGCCCTAAGCCCTTCCGCATGCCGACAATTTATGTTCCACCCCAGTGTTATGTCTTTCTCCGTTCTTCGGAGAAGTCTTGGGGAGTCACAAGCTGTGGTAGCCGTGGTAAATAAACAATGAAAAATTTAATCTAAGTAGACTTTTCAGGTACATGAGCGTAGTAGACAGGGGATACGAAAGTTTTCCACTTTGGTGGATTGATATGATAATATTCAAGGGCGTAGATTGGGATAAGAAACGTAATGGGAGTCGTTCACCATTTTCTATTCCCGATTTCGCTATTTGTAGACAGTTGGAATTAGTGATGTGATCTTCCCTCCATACGGGAAATTCAACCAAGCCTCGTGACCAATCGGACGACCTCGGCCCCTGAGTAGGAGAAAAAGTACCCTGAACACGCCCAATCACAATACCTCTGTACCGCACAAACCAAGTCTTCGTCCAACTTACCTTCTCGTCCGAAGGGTATGTCCATTACCCCCTAGCCTTATGGGCAAAAAAATGTCGAATTTGAACAAGGCAGGTATTAAAATCGTCTTTGCAGGATTGTAAAAGATTCGATTACTTCAAACTTACATTTGAATGTAACTAATATTACTTGAGTTCTTTTGCAAATTAACAGTTGAAGAAATTTGCTGGAATCATTTTCGCATTAGGCAGAAACACAAGCCTTCAAATTTCCCAATGGACGAGGGAGCATTATTGTTGGGTGGAATATTAGCATAAAAAGGCTATTTTTAAAAACTTTAGTAAAAATACTGCAATTCTTAGAATGTATAGGAGTCTACGCTATTTGTCCAGTGAATTCACTAAATAAACTCCTCAATCAGGTCAACGAGGACAACAGAGATTTCATTCGTTGAAGTCGTAAGTAGGTCATACAATACGATCACTTCAATGGACTGGAGACCACTCAAGAAGCCGAGTCTTTACTAGAAGAGAGCGGAGGTAGGTGGACTCCCTGGTCATCCACACTTTATTCACGCAAAATCTGATTGAGGCACTTTGGATGTACTATGAATTTGTCATTTTCCTACCTTAAAAGTTGCTTCAACTGAGAAAACGATACCTCCATGTTAGAAATCAGGATTCACCTATTCACATACTGTGGTACAACAATAGACGCCATCATTCCATGTCTCACATATCCACATTTTTCGGCTGACACCGCGATCTCACTTTCTCTAAATATGCGAGAAGGTATTCAGGCAGCCAGATAGTCTAATGGGTTGATGGATCTATCAGAAAACGTGGTTCCTTCATAAAAAGAATTATTACCGTCTTTAACTCCAATTTTCTTTCAATATATGTGTTGACTTAAGGTAATTATTTGATAAAATTATTGCCACTACCACTTGGAAGGAAAATCTGGTGGTTTCTTTGGTTGCATAAAGAAGCAACGAAATTCTCCTCCTCCCCCCCCAAGGAGAGGGCATTGTGCTTAAACGCCTGACCTTATCAGCTATCAAGTTATCATACCCTTTCATTGGACGTCCCACTGCCATGAATATTGAGACTGTGTGTGTGTATGTAAATTTAATACCTCAAAGTTGGTTGGAAAGCATAATTTCCACTAGTTTGGGATGCTCAAAAGGGCAATAATACCTGTTGAAGGATTAAGGCCAAACTGCTTTAATGACCTCCTGATCAATATACTACTTATTATAAATTTCTTTAATGAGTAAGTGAGTAGATCTTCGTGACGCAGTTAGCCGGTTGGCTACGAGAATTTTGCTCCTTGTAGGCGTTTTGAAGCACATGCAGATGCTTCCAGCACAATGTAGGAACCATTCTCTACCTGATGTTTGAAAGGTGGATGACACTTTGGTGTGAAGGATCAGATTCCCCAACCACAAGAGTGGATATGAAGTTTTTGTAAAGAAGTTAAAGTTAAAACAGTGTTGTGGATTTTTCAAATGGTTTATTCAACTTGAAGAACCGATTAGGAGGATGTTAAAGGATTCTTTAAAATGGTTATGTTTCTGGAACACGAAGTGATGAAATTACTGGATTCCTTTGCCAATTTGTGATGACTAGTCGCCCCAACAGAGCTGTTGAGTTGGAAATCGTAAAAATGAGGTGGAATGTTTGTGAGCAGTGCTTGATATGGTCAAGTGGTAATGGCATTCGGTGTCATATTATAACACTAAAACGCTCCGACTACGGCAATCACTTTAACATCGAAGATGTCAAGACTACATTGCAGCTTTATTGCCTTTTGAGATGACGAATTGAGGCTACGTGATGGCGAAAACTCTATGTTTTTTTGATTACACTTCTCTCATAAACTAATTTCAAATTTTTCTAGCTCACTCAGCTAAAGATGCTACCTTTGTTGCGTAGATGGCGTAAGAATTGCAGCACGTTTTGGGGGGTTATTCAATGAGGAATTATTACGTTGAAGTAGGCGAATACGAACACCCCTCCTCCCATGAGGAATCAGTATGGTAATAATAACAATTGTATCTATCTTAATGTGGCGTAGTAGATGCGTAGAGTAGGATTTGGAGACACATTCGCGGACTTTTCCAGTCCTCGGTGATACAGCTCCTGCTAGTGTAGGCATTTCACAGTTGTAAGTCAATGGGAAGTCAACATTCAGCTTGCTTTACGCGCCTCGTGCCGTCTTGACGAAAAATTTCGACGATGCAAACAGGTAGTGAGCGAGTGCGATAGTATAAGACGGTTCAGTAATTGGCATTACTGTGCACATTTTTAGGTGTAGACTTTAGTAAAGCGAAGGTTCTTGCATCGTTCACCTCTTCCACGGTGATTGGAATTATAGGGGACAACAAACCACGTCTCCTTATGTCATATGCCAATTGCGCCTTTCAATGGAATTTACCTCGGCAAGCAAACGGCTACATTGTTGCCAATATGCCCAAATCGCAAGTGCTGAAAGATTTGGTTCACGACTAATACAAATGAATTAGAAACTCTAGAGGTTACGCCAGCAGCACCGAGGACGCTAACCTGCTCAATTCTTTGACTAATGTAATCTGAAGTGATCAATAGATGTAGCTGTGATGCAGTCGCTCACCAAAACACGTTTTTCGTCTTTCAAGGCAACTAAAAATGCATGCACATGCCGACTACTACAAGTGAATTCGGTAACTCTTTTGAGTGTCCAAGCGAGCGAGAATAGAAAATCCTAAAAATAAGAAGTTGAAGAGCATTGAGCCGTAAAAGTAACCTTCCACATAATGCTACCCACCGACCAACCAATCAACAAGTGCCAGGAGGACGCTAATTGACAATCAACTTGAAAATGTTCTTGCTTGTTTGGCAGAGGTCAACAGAACTCTGGGTTCTCACTTTGGAATCGCCACACAACACAAGAGCCCAACACGATCAATGAAGGCAAGATCGAAACCCATTCCCGCGTCAAAGCCGACTGCTTGATGGATGAACCTACCTGCGATGCAACGATCTGTAAAGATGCGCTTCAGACATCGCCTTGAAGGAAATCTACAACACCATCCAGTAGCCTAAAGATGACGGCCCTAGTCACGAAAGCAGTTACAGACCTCAATAAATGTGAAAAAGTCGATTTTCCGAGTAAGGACAAATTCGTGCCTTTAAAGGTAAATTTACTCACAGAGGTTGTACAAGTAAGGCTTAAGTACGGAAGAGTGTAGGGTAGCCATTCGCATGTATATTTATGTATAGAGAGAGATTGGACGGGTGGACGACTTAGGCGACGAGCAAACAAGAGAGTGGAGCGGAGACGAACAAACAAACAGGATGCGAATTCCCTTATGCTCTATTCAGACTGATTCCTCTCCTCAGGCAGCCACGCGACGAGATCGAAGGGTGTAGTGCGCGAGAGGACAGATGGGCTAGTGTATAGGCCGAAACAGAGAGGGAGGATGCAGAGAAGGTTTATAGCCCGGTTACACAAAACAAATGCTCATGTTGTCAGTGTCTCTGAAAGACTAGGTTAGGTGCAGTGGGAGTGGAAGATGGACTAATAGGCAAGTGCAGACAGGGGGTGAGGTTCAGTGCACACACACACACATGACACAGCCGACTCTGCCTCACCGATTTGCACTCCCCGCCAATCCTTCCGCATAGGCTGGACGAAAGACGTTAAGCCAGGCAAGGAAGAGTGCGTTAGGGTCGGTAGAAACCATCGGGGGTGGGGCACTTGGAAGGGTTTCCGGCGCCTTTTGCAGTAACTTCGCATAAAACGCGACGAGATCGAAGGGAGAAGTACTAGTGGGCGCAACAATAGGCGCAGGCGGCGGTGGCGGCGGTGGTGGTGGTGGTGGTGGTGGCACTGCCTGTGGAAGGGACGGGGCCTCTGTCTGCTGCTTGTGTAGCGATGCCAAGTGAGTGTAGACATGTTGCACAAGACTACCCATGTCAGAACAAACGTGACCGCAGTAAAGACACTGAGTACTAGGGTCGGACATTGTGCCGTGAAGCACTTTTGATTGTTGCTGCTTTTGCTGCTGTTCTAGAAGAAAGTTCGACTCCGCCGCCCGACGTTCAGACAGAGAGTGTGCTATTGAAACCAAAAGCTCGTGTAAACCTTCCGGATAGGTGCCAAGGAGACCTCCAACATTAAAGAAGGTTTCAAGGGCATTTGGAGAGGTGGTGGTGGTGGTGGTGGTAGTAGTAGTAGTAGTGGTAGTGGATGAAGAATCAGTTGGCACGGAGAGACCTGCAAGGTTCTTCATAAAATCAAACAAGGCAGGGTTAGTAGGTGCCGGTGGTGGTGCAGGAGGCGGTGTGGTGTGTGACGGAGGCGTGGAGCGCAAAGAAGAGGGAGAGACTGAAGAGGAGATAGAAAGAGGTGAGGAGTGGGAGGAGAAATGCGAGGAAAAGTCAAGGGGTTTTGTGGCGCCAGTAAGAGAGGAGGAGGCGGTGCGACCGAAAGACTGCCGCCGCGCTCGCTTCTGAGGCCTCGAACTTGTACCGCCGGGCCCAGTAAGACCTAAAGGAAACTTGGGGGCATCATTTGACTTTGCGGGCCGCTTCAGCCTCTCACCGGCGGCAGGACTAGGTAATTTGAGACTGGAAGAAAGCCTAGCAAGCTGTATGAGAGAGTTTGAGGAGGGTGGAATGTAGAGTTCTGACTCTTCAGTGATGTGGGAAGGTGCTGCTGATGACGAAGACGATTGCGGTTGCACCGATGACTGCGTACACTTCGGACTATGCGACATCGCCCCGTTAACGGGAGGAAAGCTCTGCACCGGAGGAATCATCGCAGTGGACGCCTTTACTGCTGTTCTATTCGGAGGGGCTTTGTTGAGGGAATTGGAGACAGAAAAGGGGTTGGAGGATTTTATTGGGATTGTTCCGTTGGTGGTCGACTTGGAGGAAGAGGAACTTGCGAAGGACGAAGAAGTAGACTTTGTCTCCACACCGATATTCTGACAAGTTCGGGCCAAAAGAAGGAGGGGGTTTTGGCCAAGAAAGTCGTTCTATGACGGCACAAAAGAAAGCATCGGCTAAAGCTTAGGCATATCAGACAGGCACATTAATCACAGATCAAAGCACGGTGGCAGTAGGTGAAAACCACTCGCAGCGAAATCCAACCTGCTGCGCGCGCCAGGCCAACGTGACAAGGAGACCAGACGACTACTGTAAGGGACCAGACCTTATCTGTCCCACATGAGGGGGTCATTAATCTTCTAGCTGCTGTGGCCAGCACACGCACACACGCAAGCACACACCTGGGCAACACTGGCGGCGACCGTGGGAGGATCTGAGACTAGCCTTTGAAGTCCGTTGCTGCTGCTCACCGCCATCAGCGATTTGGCCATTGTGCGGTGTGTGTGTGTGTGTGTGTGTGTGTGGGAAAAAAAGGCGACAACGACTACGACTGCGGCGGTGGTGGAGGCAGAGCAATGGAGGGGAGAGGGAAATCAATACGAGACCATGGGATGCGCCCCTCTGCGCTCGCGTGTAATTAAAATAGGCTCAAATGAGAACAAGGATTGACAGTGACGATGCGCATTATTTAAAAAAATGCAACCCTTCTCTCGTTCAAACAGCAGCCCAGCCCTCAACGTTTTCTAATGGTGCGCATAAAATTCACTTTTTTCCATCTTCACTGAATAATGCCCCACAACCATAACCGTCAATTAAAGTATGATGAATGGATGGGTAGATGGAAGTGGCAAAATGGACGGACGAACGGCTAGATAACTGGTAAGGGCAGGTTCAGTAGCTGGATAGATGCCTTTTTAACTCTGCCTCACAGAACGCAAAACAGAAAGCAGAGCAGGCAGGCTTGAATGAGTGACAGTCGATGCTGTTGTTATCATCGACATTATACAATCACAGCTGTCAAACAAGCAGTTCGACTGTCATCAGCACTGCGCGCCTCTGCTGGAGTGACAGGTAGACAGCTAGCTAGCTAGCGAGATAGCGAACGGACAGCTGAGTGAGAGGCATGCCCATCACCTGTCAAACCCTGCGCGCGCACCAAGTCAGCCTGTCAATCAGCCTCGCTGGCTCACCACTCCATCTCGCTCTTTCGCATGACGTTCCCTCGTACACACGTATGCGTGTACGTGTGGGCTTTTATGCCTCCTTCAGCTCTAACTGGCATCACGCTCGCATTTTCGCCCTACCCATGCATTCGTGCTTGTTTGACAATTAGCATGTACGCGCCCGACTCACATGTTCAGGCTCTCTTCCGAACTTCCGCAAAATAGTGTTTTAAGAGAAAAAGCCAGATACACCCCCCTTTTGGGTATACTTCCGTGTCCACGAAATTATACAAATCTGCCCCTCCCCTTTCGGTACACTGAAGTACCAGACTAGAGTTACATAAGATAGTAAACGACTAGGTGAAATGTGTGAAAAGACACGAATTAATGCAGGAAAGACAAAATTTAATGAAATGGAACCTACCACATTCTTCTTATCCGAATCGAAGTGATCAGGTTGGAGGTAAGCGGATACTTCACTCATTGTCCCACTCTGCATGCTGCTAGTGACCTTGCAGTGGAATAAATCCGCGAGTCTGACAGTTATGGAGATTGGGTGCGCGTCCCAACAACGGAGAAACTCACTCGAAGCCGGCTCTTCAGAAATGACTCCTTGATGTCGCCGCTCCATCAATTCACGTTTGCACCTTGACCAATCGCAGCTCTCCTACAGATGATTGGTCCCCACCAAATCCTGGCAACCAATTAAATGGCGCACTCCACCTGTCCAATGAAATGTGTAGAACGTGCGAGTGAGAGGTGGTGGTGGTGGTGGTGATGGTGATGATGTGACGGCTTTGTAATGGATTTTCAGGGTGACACTCGATCCAGCCCTCTCCCTCACCTCCGCCGCGCGATCAACGAGCTGTCACCTGCATTCGCAAAGTAGACGAAGTTGAACTTCTCACGCTGGGTTTATGACGATCCATTTATCATAAATCATCATGTGAATGCGCACTCTCAAACTAATTAGTTCATGGATCATGGCAAAAAGGGTTTAGGAAGCCTTGAGCCAAAGACAGGTCGCTTATTGATTTCGCCTAATTTATCGTTACTTGAGGATGGAGGGATCGAATCAGTCGTAAAGTTTAAACTTGGGTAAACTGTTGCTGGGTCATGTCACCATTAATGTCTAGCCAAACTTCAAATTAATTTCATCCATCAAAGCAATCAGCGACAGATTGATTACCCAACAGAATTTGAATTTGACGAGTCGCAAGGATATTCTATGCCAACTTATTATGCATAGCAAAGTCAAATGAGCTAATTCAAAAACTCTCAATTTAATAGTCAATTTTGTGTCTTGTTGGACTATTTTCTTTAAAAATTGGCTTGTGTTTAAGTTATTTGCGCCTGTCTTCCAGCCTACCTATCTCACAACATTAAAGTGAAATATTCTTTGAATTTATGGGTTCTCGAAGCACTCACGAGTGCCTCTATAGCCATCGAGTAAGAGGGTGGTGACACTAGTCCAGAGTATGTGTGTGTGTGTGTGTATGTGTATGTGCAAGTGAAGAGAATTATGGGAGTCATAAAACCTCCCAGATTTATTCAACTTTTGCCTTACGTCAAATTGGCTTGGCTCAGTTCTTTGACACAACTAAAACCACGTTTGCTATAAACGGAACCCCCACAAGCCCCACCTTCGCTTCCTTCAACCGCCTTCTATCGATTTTCTCCTTCCTCCGTCGGTACAGCATGAAACAGGAGCCTCGGAGGTAAAGAAACAAACATCAAAGGGCCTGGTAAAAGGAGAGGTACCTCAAAAACCTTACCCCGCGTTGTAGTCAATTGTATGAATGTTTTCCGCGTTTATAGTCGGCTGCCAAAAGCATAGCTCGGAATAAAAGGCTGTTATTCAGTAAAAAAAAAAAAAAACCATGTGGGGAACTGAAAATCTCATATTTTTTAAGGGCATTCCATCCTCCACTTTGTTTACATGACAAGACAGGCTTTTGATGGTCCTGTGACACTGACAGGTCCTCCCTAAGCCTTCCACCCAGGTGGATTTCACACCTTATTTTCACGATAACAAATACCCTCCACCACTAAATGTGCGCACACACAAACACACACAAATACACGCACAAAAAGGCGAGTATGTACCAAAAATTGGCAAACACGTGCATTTGTGTGCATATGTGGAAGAGGGAGAATGTAATTCCACAAAAAACAACACCACCACCCTTGATGCCAGATGGGCAATGGGTGAGCAGGCTCACTCCAGCCCCCAGATAGGTCAGGTGCCAGACAATGATTACAACAGAGTATTGAAGTACACATGTCTGTGCGTATGCACGAAAATATGCAATTACCTTATCGTGAAGAACAGACTCCTTGAAATAGACTTCGTAGACATGACACAAAATTATGAAATTGTATGACCAGTAAGAAGTTTACTAGCAATTTTTATCACCTAACCTTGTAAAATGCACAAGAGGGATTGTCATCTTATCTGAGAATATTTTCCACCCTATCAAAATAGGAGGTAATGATGCTGGAGCCAATGATTGCTTACTCTATTGAGTCAGTAATTAAGTGGCTATTTAGGTTTCGGAGAAGATGAAAGAGACTGGGGACGGTTTCCACACAAAATTAATCAGTCGCAAGCACACACATGCACGCACAATCATAACTCTTCTCCGCATAAGTGTGTGTGTGTGTGTGTGTGTGTGTGTGTGTGTGTGTGCATGTGCATTTGTGTCTGCGCTGGTTGCTTGTGTATGTGATATGACGAGGTTATAAACCCTCTTAATGATTTATCGACCCCACACATATACACACACACACATACACACAGACACACACGCAAAAGAGAGAGAGATAATGGGAAGGGGTGATGAGGCATCCACATGTGTGTATGTGAGTGGGTGTGCACTGGGTACACGCGCTCCCTGGGTCACCAAGATAGACAATAAACTATATTTATTGCAAATTGTACCGTGAAGAGACCTTCCATTCCCACACACTCTCATAGCTAGCTGACTGAATGGGTCTCTCGAGTTGTCCGTGTGACTCACCATCCACCTAATTGACTCTCCTCTCGATCGTTTTTTTTTCTCGTGACTAACTCCATCAGACCTGATTGGCTAACTCTATTGTGGGCTTCATGTAACCGAGGGAAAGCATACAAATTGGGAAAACATTATATTAACTTAAAAAGAGGCTTATGTCTCACGGTAGCTCAATTAATATTCGAGGGGTTCGGTACGATAAAGGCACTTGTACTAGAATATCTCAGCTTCCCAAAAATTGTGGTACGAACTGCGTGCACCAAGATGAGGGCTGTGAAGTGGAATTTGGGGGAAGAATAGAGTCCAGCTGCTTATCCAACTTGTCCATCAAAAGAAGTGCTCTCCTCGATGCCACTCATCTACCGCCGATGAATGCTTCGATTAGCTGTGCGTGTGCGCGAGAGCGGTGTGTGTTTTTTCACTCCAGCGCTCCTCACATCTACCATAGGCCTTGAGTCTTCGGAACGGCAGATTTTTTTGCGCTACTGTTACTACTCCGAGGGTGACAGAGACATTCTGTCAAACTTTTTCAAATCCAAGCCATGAGCTCGGAGATGAGTGACGTAGCGGGTGGAAAAAAAAAAGATTAACAAAGACCCACTCTGCCCAATGCTTCAAATGAAGCCTATGAGCGCAAAATCCATGGCGTGTGACAAACGCTGATTAAGGCTTCAACTTAGTTATCCTCGCTTGCAAATTGGATTCGAAGGAAATTTCCTTTCAAACAGTCAAAACCACTTCATTACAAGGAAAAGATAGTGGAAATTACATTTAGTTTTAGGATTATTCACTTGAATAGAAAATCAGCTATTCTTCAACGGACAAGTCACCTTTGACTATCAGTCTAAGAGTCAGTAGTTTAGAAAAATCTTAAAAAGCCGAAAGACTGGCAGCATAGGTGAAGGCTCTCATGGTTTAGCATCGGTAAATTACCAAGTGAAATTCGTTGCGATGATTGTGACTCTAATTTCTAAGTTATCGACTGTTCAATTTCTTAATCTGAGGGTATGGGAGCCATGAATCATTAGTTGTCTGTGGAGTTGTCACGATGACATCGTCTGTCACGCATGAAACAAAGCGAGTTAAACCTACTAGACGGTTATCTCGTGTATGCGTGTAGAGGGAAGTTCCAGCAACGAGTTTGACAGCCACCTAGTTAAGAGACGCACTCAGAAATGGAAGAGTAGGAGGTGGAGGAATGTCAGTTGAAGCCCATCCATGAGACTGCACACCCACTCCCCTAATCTCGCATGTGAACATCTTATCAACTTCACTTGCTATATTCAAGATGTCCCTTGTGTTGACAGAGGGAAAGCAGTAAGCCCCCCACCGTCATGGCTACAGCTGTGTCAAACCGATTTCTAGTCAGCAACTTTGGGCCCTACGCTTCTGACCATTTGGTGAATTCGTTATCGCTGTAATAGGAGGAGTGACGCCACTTTTGAACGAGCTCTTCGTCCTCTCTAGATGGGTGTTAACACTGGATTGAGGCCCACTTGAACGGTGGAAAACATAGAGTGTGTTGGTGAGGATTAAAAGGAGCTCGCCTACTGCTCATTTGTGCTTCGAAAGTGCTAAGGTGATAGGCCTACGTGACTTGATAGATCGACTGGCTGGGTGAAGAAGTGAATGGATGGATGGCTGAAGGGGTAGAGTGTGCATGGAATTGTACGGAAGGCATGCAAGTGTGTGTACTTTTCAGTGCAAACGCACTTTATCACCGCCAGGTAATGTTTCCGTACACAACGGCATACCGATCAAGTTACAATTGCATTCCACCGAACAAATGCAAGAGTCAGCACACATTGCCAATGGGTTCGTGAACTTCCTAATAGTCGGCTGTTATCGGGCACCATCTGCAAAATCACTTGCCTCTATTTGATCTGATCCAGGGAAAAAAAAGAAATAAATCAAATCTTAGAATGCTTTAAAATCCATTCGCTTGAGATCAGATAGACTTTTAAATAAATTAGTGTAAACATATTGAAGTCAGTGTTTGTATTTAAACCATTATACAAAGTGGCTTGAGCAGATGTTATTTAAATTATTGGTTTCCCGTAATTCCCACTCAAAGGTAAAGAATGGATCAAAGTGACTGTGTGGGACAAAATAAACACTAAGTATTCAACCAGAAAAGAAATCATTCATTCACTCAAGAGAGAGCGAGAGAGTTAGAGTGAAGGGACCCAGCTTTTATCCACTCACGCGTCCAGACAAGCCTTACCCTCCTTATTACTACATGTTTGTATGAGTGTGTGTGAGTGTGTGTGTGTGACCATAATTAGACAGGAAATAAACTGCAAATGCATACACAGCCTGCATATTTTGTTGGGGCACTTAATGACACCGCATTCTTGGCCGGGGTGACATGCATGCACACACGTACGCACGCATGCGCCCACGCACGCACGCACGCACGCACATGCACGAACATGCAGGCGGGTTGCTAGTTGACAACTTCGACAAGTGGTCGCGCATTTTTAGGCTAGAGAGACCACAAGAAGCGCCGTCGGTACTCCACTGTCTACTGAGGAGGGGAAGAAAGGGGAGTGAAGGGGATTAATTCACCCGCCTGTCAGAGAGTGGGAGAAAATGGTTTTCCTATGTCTCACTTGCATTCACAACTGTCGAAGTTGTCGGAGTTTGGCTGACACGACTACTCCATTAGGTCTGTAAACTAAATAACTAGTTGGAGCCTCTACTAGCATGAATGTCCTGCTCAAATGGTTCACTATTCCGGTTTGTAGTTTAATTCTCTAACGCAGTGGAGATGTTTGGTAGACTGTGCTTTGGTGCTCTGCCTTGAGCAATTTTAGCCTTAAGATCGAGCTGAAATCCTTGAAGAGGTGAATAATTGCGTACATGAGGGGTCCCTACAAGTGTGCACGATTTATGGTCCTCGCGTCATTCTCGGTGGTATTTTAGGCAGATGCCGTTATGCCGCATTCATCATTGCCATCACCCAGTGTGAAGTACCACACATACACTGCAGACCCATGCAACAATGCGTAAACTATTGACTAAACCAACATTCTCTTTTCTTAATTTTTTTTTCGTAAAGCAAAAGGTCTTCCAGTACCAAGCAGGAGGGCTGAATTTGTTGACCAAGTCATTTACAAGAGCGTGCAGCTGGCGGGAACAAGCGGCCAAGTGCCACCCCAAAATATCCCTGTCTTTTCTTCGCACGATAATTGTAGCAATCCGCCCCCTGGGTGTGTGTTGACACCTTTCATAACAATGCGCTATAAAGGAAAGCAACTTAGACAATAGAGGAGTAATTGTCGGAGCAGGCAATGCGTCCCATTTACAAGGTGAAAGAGGGGAACAAATAAAAAGCGTTTCTATTAGAGAGGGTAGAGGCTGGAAACAAGCAAAAATTGCGTTTTGGAATAGTTCCTGTGTGTGTGTGTGTGTGTGTGTGTGTGTGTGTGTGTGTGTGTGTGTATGTGGAGAGGGAAAGGGAGACAGGCCATAAATCAAGATGCGAATTGTCAGACAACTAGTGCAACCCGTGTGTGCGGGTACGGTCTCGTCTTGCCTCGTCGTCTCGTTATGATCCTGTCGCCTCCATTTATCATTTCGCTGTCCTGATGGCGGATGGCCTGATCATCTCCTTTTGAGTGGCTATGGGTAAGATTTGAATAACACCTTTTAACAGTCATTCATAAGACCAGTTCTTAAGGATCACTCTAACGGCTTAATCGTCGCTGGTCTATTCTGTTTCAGCTCCCTTATCAGGAGAGTTACAAGGTCTATAAGAAAATACCTAGATTGCTGAGAGATACCCGCCCAAATTACCCCGTTGCACGTTTATTTCAAGATGGATTACGGTATCTATCTGGGGTGGTGCCAGCTTTCGGAATGCAGCTGCCTCAAAGTCGTGCCAGCCTTTTACTACCACTAATAAGTGTTTTTCGTTAAATATTTATGCTTCTTTGTCAGACACAACTGAAATAAACCTCTTAATAAATTAGAGGCTGCCATTAATCGGATTCAATAGTCGTTAGATTTTCCAATGATACACTTGACAGGTCCATCACCGGCGTTGCAGGAGGAAAATTAAATACCGCTTCCACTTAAGCAATTCAGTGTTCGTTCTACCGGTATCAACGCTTGGACTGCCTACTGAACAGTGTACCATGAGCAGTTTATATCTGTTATTTTAAACTCGGCTAGTCTGTTTGCAACACGATTCGGTGCGACTACAGTTATTATAAAATGATAAAGAGCACAGCACACACCTGTAACGTGCGGGTTCAGACGAGAAAGACGAGGTTTCACGTATGCTTGTGGATAGCAGCGATGGTGCTAACCTTTACCTTCCATTTCACTTTGTCTTCATGGCTCCACCCGAGCGTTCAGAGCGTCCTGCAGTTGTTACCAAATCACCCGCAGGTGTTGACTCGACAAGGAGTCAGTGATGCTTGTACAAAACTGTGGAGACTGTTGACTTCAGGGAGAAACACACAGACAGGTAGGAAAGTAGATTTTGTGAACTATACTTTTGTAATTTCCATTCACTCTCATCACTGTTGCGTGTTATCGGTGAATAAAGGATATCTAATCGTCAATACTACATCCCTTTTATTGAACCTTGACCATATTGCTCCCTGCCTTCCCTTTCTGTCGTGAAGGTCGAAGGCTACTCTTGGGTTAAGATTGTACTGCCCTCAACTTTATAAATGAATGCTTTTTTCCGAAAAGTTGGCGTAGTTGCAACGAGGAAATGTATCGACGTTCAGCATGAATCAACCACACCACTAGTCAAAAGTCCCAACAATTTGCAGTCCTGAAGTGTTTGTTTTTTGCCCATTTGATTGACTACTTCTCTCTGTAACGACCCACAAAAATGAGTTTTCATGCTGCAGGCCCGTCACTCTACTTCGACTTGGCCTTTTCAAGTGGATTACCGTCTATCCAAACATTTCGCTTCAGTGTGCATCCTGGAATTTGGAATGATCACTTATTCATAACGTGACTCTACACTGAAATTGTACTTTGGACGGAGCCTCTGTCAAACGGAATGCACATTTTAGTTGATAAATTTTGTACTCTAAATTATAATCAAATTAAAAAGGTGTCAATTGTAGCCGACAAATTCCTGTTTCCGGTTCGTTACCCCGCAATATTCTGAGGCGTTTCCTGTGGCGGAATTTTTAACACAAAAACTGCGAATTTCCTGCCAAATCGGCTCATTAATCAGTGGCACTTTGATTGGCCTAAAAAAAAGTGGTAAAATTTGCTCTAATTAGTTAATAGTTTTGATTTAAAATGTGTGGGGATATTGCCAACATGGAATCGGTAATGTGAATACACTTCAATTGGAATGCTTAAAGACTTGAACACAGTCATCTTCTCAGGAGTTCTGTGGGTGGTTACGATGAAGGGAGCAAATTAGCGGAAGGCAGTGTAAAAGGTGTCGCCCTCCTTAATGGTGGGCTGTGTGAACGCTACTGACCCGGCAATTGCACCAATTTATCACAAGCACATGCCTTGTGTTTCGTCGTCGTTATCGCCGGGTGTGTGTGCGTGTGTGTGTGTGTGTGTGTGTACACAGCCTATTCCACAAACAGTCTTGTGGCGGCAGCAACATTCGAAAATATGCATATATGCATACGAGGTACGCCCTGAGTTCACCTGCTTTTGGCAGTCGATGATGAAATTGTGTGACATTGGCCACTATTGGATCGTAATATAAGCATAGATACGTGCACAACCGATGTTCATGGTCCATACTCCTGACTCCATTCTCGGGTTTGAAACGGAACTACGCCCAAAATGACTCATTCAGGTGGATGCAGATTAAATCATCGTGGATGCCTGTGACGTAGTACTAGACGTGTGAGAGGGCAAACAACCCGCCCACCACTCTCACGCCGAGTAATGTGCACTTTTGTGTAAGAAAGCACAATAAATTTACAGCTCTGGCGACGCTAAAAGGCAACACCCGCTACTGTCACCAACGTTAGCACATACGCATTACATATAGATACATACGTGTGTGTGTGTGTAGATTCAACCTAACCGAGCGGTGGTGGTGATGATGGTGGTGGACGGATAAAAAAAGGTGGGAGAAGTTATAAACGCATGCAGGCTCACCAAAACCACAATTAATCATGCGGTATCCGTGCTAGCGATCGAGCAAGCGAGCGGGCGGCGGGCGGGCGGACGGACGGACGGACGGACGCGCACCCATGCGCGCACATCTTCGTATGAGCGTGTGTGACTTGTCACACGCGCACACACGCCAGAGATCAAAGCGGCTCATTAATCAACTTCCATGTGAATGTGTACACACACACATAGACACACATAAGGATTGGGTGAGTGGGCGGCGGTTAGACTTTGGGTATATGGATGGATAGATAGATGGATGGCCGAGAGGGTTTAATGTGTATGGGTGTTTGGACGGTGCCAGTGCACCTGTTGACAAAGTGACCTTCCACTCAGGCTAATCTGAGGGGGAGGGGGGGAGGAGGGCTGGACAAAATAAGTCCTGAGTGGACCAGACGATGGAAAGATAAGGTGGCGGGTTTCGGTGGGCAATTACCTACGGAACAGGAGCAAGTCTACTGTCGGCAGACATCAGCACAGAAATTAACATTCATCTTAACCAACTATATAAGTAAGTCGCTGGAAGCCCTTGTGACCTCCTCGCAGTTCAATTCTGTTCCAATTCAGCTAACAGCACCTGCACATGGGGATCGGATTTTTTTCTGCAACTACAAGGGGTCATTAATCAGTCGGAGAAGGGATGAACGAAGCAGGAGGAGTGGGGAGGCCTCCATTAATCATAAGTCGCGTCGCGTTGCGTCGCGTCGCGTCTTCAATGCGGTGAATGGTATCAAATGTGCACTCAGAAACCGAATTATTCCAGTTCCTCAAAGCACTCATCAATGAGAGACACTTTTTAGCGATTTCGCTTTGATCTAGTGATTCAGTTCAACCAATTCAAACATACTTGCCTTAACTTCTCCGCATTACTCAAATATTAACACTGAGCGACAAATAAAAGTTTCCAGGACTCTCAAATCCTATTCCATTTTGAATTAATATTAGTAAATCAAAGAAACCGAGAATCAGTTTCCCAAATCTCACATTAACTGCTGCAAACAGCCTTCGGACAAAGGGATTGACTTTATTCAAAAGAGATTTGTCCTCTGATCTAAGTTGAGTGGAACGTGCAATATCGTGCCCTGCTACAGCCATCGCTGAATGGGCAGCTAGTACTTTGGGGATCGGAAATACTTGGGCCAGGCATACTCCATTATTTGAGAAAAAATAACATGTTTCAGTCGAATGAAGAGACTTGTACGAGCAGAGTGACATTCGATTTATGCATTTTTAATACCACGAAACGCTTTGGTTGGCATTACGGCGACTGGTTTATGCCTCTGGTCCTGCCAAAGAATACATACGTCTCTTTAATAAGATCTTCAAAAGAGCTAGTCAGAGTCTAAATTGATCGGGTTGAGGCGATAGAAGTGGAGGAGGAGTGGGTCAAGAGGTGTGGATAAATGCGCGTGCCAAATGCAGCCTGGCAGTGCCACAAGTGGTTGAGACAATATAAATGCCCCATTGCCTCTTAGTTCGATGTCTAGTCGCCGCGTAGTCGCTCTCTAATGCACACACACACACACACACACACACACACGCGCACACACACACAAACGGAGGGCGGCGAGTTGCCGCCACAAGGCGTCTTGCTTACCTATTTGGTGCACGCTCAAACCTGTCTCTGACTGCCAATCTCCCCGCTGGCTCGCTCACTATCATCTCGACTAGTTTGTGCTGCCTTGTTGTGTTTCGCGCCTTTCATCTTTTACCGCGACGCGCCATTAGCCATTCGTGATGATCCTGAAAGAGCCAGTGCGAGAGGGAGACATGAGCACTACCCGGCTGGCAAGCAAGGAGTCATGTCGTCAACCTGTATACCTTCATTTAGACAGGTTTATTACCTGATCCACCCTATGTGTCAGTTTTATCGCTAGGTTAGTAAGAACCGCCCTGGTAGTCCACACACACACACACACACACACAACAAAGAAGTGTGTCGGCATTACTTTTCTGACGCTTTGGTTAGCTTAGAAGAACGCGACACGTGGAGCACATTAAAAGCAATGAATGGATTGAGGCCTTCGCCACCAGAGCAAGTGACCGACTTTGCAAATGCGGTTAAAACTGAAAAATACTCCATTCATTTTGCTTGGGCACACACTTGATTGAAATTTTGGACTCTTTGCAGGCGTGTAGGATTGATTTTCCATTCAGCTGATTCCAAAATAGACTTTGACGAGGCGTCAAGCGTTCAGAGAATATAACATAAAAATGAGCAGTTATTCTACCAGAAGGAGAACGCCTTTTATTTTTCGAACAATATTGATCACTTTAGCTGCAACTTGAAGAAGTTATTTGCTGTCATTGATCGCTTGTAAAGTGAGTCTCCATTATGTATAATACAGACGAGGATCTTTGATCTTTGGGAAGAAAAGAGCTCGGCGGACAGGACTGAGCGGATGAATAAGTGCTCTCTGCTCCATTATGCAAGCGGCGGTCCGATCACTTAGACGTCTGGCTACGTCTACGGAAGACAACTCGTAAAAGAGGATTTATAGAATCTGTCTGCCTGCCTGCCTGCCTGCCTACTTGCTCGAATTGCTCGCTAGCTGGATAGCTCATTTTTTATGACCGCCTCCAGTATAGAGACGCACGAGGAATTAAATTTAAATGCATTTTCTCTCTCCCCCTCTCTCTCTCTCTCTCTCACAAGACAGAGTTGAAAAATTGCCCTCGTTGGGACTAATCTATGCACATTTTCTAACCCATAAATTCTCGGGGGAGAAGGCGGAGAGGGAGGGAGGGAGGGAGGGAGAGAGGGAGGGAGGGAGAGAGGGAGAACGCTATGTGCGTAAATGAAATCTTATTGCTCATGCTGCCGTCCTCACCTCCCTCCCCCTCCCCTCCTCTCCCCATCCCGCCTTCCCCCTCCCAGCCTCCTCTCCCACCCTGGCAGCAGCAGTGGCCTGAAAAGTTACAAAACTGTGGCGAGATAGATATTAATGCACGAACGCCAAAACATCAAAAGAGGGCTTTAAGACATGGGCGACACAGTTTACAAAGAGCGCAAGTCATTGTGCGGTCTTTGTAAAAATTACTGGAACTAGCTGGCACTGTGGGATGCGTCCAATCCAACTAATTTGAGAGGCTGGGATGATAAAACACATTAAATTTAAGTGAGATGGTCTTATTTTTGTCATTGGATTTAGTGATGGAAATACCAGAGGCGATATGACGAGTTGGAACGAGTTTTGGAAGCCAAGACGGTTAGCCATGTGGAAATGGGGAAGGTTCATTCCCGTCCTTCGATTCAATTAGAAGTAAGTCATTTGGTGAAGGGCAAAGCAAATGATTATTAAGAAGTATTGTGGTGGCTTCATTTAGAAAAAAATCATAAGTAATCTTCCTATCTCATTAACTAAATAATCCGACAATCCACAATTTTCTGCAATTTATATTTCTGATGGTATATTGCGATTGTGTAATAGTTAAATTGATAGGTAAATGGCTTACTAGGGTGTTTCGCCAATGTACCTTCGCTGAATGGCCTGGCGATGCAATAGAATAGGCGTCTAATAGCTCCACAAATTTCCATTTTTTTTCAATTTTGTAACTTTTTTTGAACTCACAATTAGAAAGACAAATTTAGGCTTTAAAACAAGCAAAGAAGTCAAGGGAGGATTAGGGAAAGACAATAGTTTTTTTGCGAAAATAATTACGTTTTACTCATCACAAGTCCCTCAATCTCAAAAGCCAGAATGAGTCACACATTTCATGGGTGTAGTTAATAAGAAAATGACAACTCTACCAATTGTGAATAAACGACGCTTTCCAACGGATAAGCAAAAAGACCGCACATTAAGATCCCTCTTATTCTTTCCATTGACCTCCCTTAGGCAGAACACGGAAATGTGGATTAGTTGTGAATAGAGAGTCCAACCAAACAATCTCAGCTAAAATCAGGCTTACTGACATGGCACAGTCATTCACTTTGTTCATACGGCAACGCAGGATAGGGGTCTATCAAGAAAATGGCGCCAATGCAGTCATAGTAATTTAATTTAAGACTGTGCTCCCTATGCCCTCCCTCTTCCATGATAAGTATGCGGTAGGGCACGGAGGGGAAGGGGCAATGCTCATCCCAGGTAGGTGATCATGCCTCTGAGTCATGTCCCAGTCATGCCTTAAAGAAATTTTAATTTAGCTGGGCTGTTTGAAAAGTAGGCAACCACACACACGCAAGCACACGGAAGCATAAATCACCATTTTAGCTAAAAGTACCGCGCTTTGTTTTATGGCCGACTATTTGGAGTTAATGCCTTACGCGACTTCTAACCTATAAATGGGCTAATTTACATTACCCTTTTTCACTCTCTAGCGGGGGCGGGTGGCATCCTGGCCACAATGTCGCAGGGATGAGTCACCCACGTGGCACGCTCACCAAATGGCTCTATTGATTTATTGATTTCCGCCTCAGATCGATGACTCACCAGCCTTCGTGGCGTAGGTTCTCCAAAATCTGGGCCTGACTGAAGTCACTACGGCATGTGGGACTACGTCCGCGTTTCAATATCCTTGATAATTTTTAATTTGTGTTGGAGTAAATTGTGAAGCCAATAGGCCTGTGGTGCGACCAATTTAATTTGAGCGCATCTACGAGCATAGATTAGACATACAATCATATTTATAACTTCTCGTGACGTGGTTTGCAGACAGTCCGCTTGCTTTGAAGTGACGCGAGCAATAATTTTTTGATACAAAAGGAAAGCCTAAAATGACCAATTGACGGAGTTTGGTCATGTGGTGGATGTAAAGCTTAAAGCATGGAGTTTATAATTCAGTCCTCTAAATAATATGGCACTACAAGAATGGTGAATGGCTTTCTTGATAGCACTCACGTCACATAAATGCGATGCCTTACAGATAAGCGTTTTACTTCAGCACTCTTGGTTTTATTTTTACCCGCGGCTGGAGGCTCAATCTCTTAGTGAGGCAATCGACACTTCTGACGGAATTTTGACGTGATTTAGGGTTCGCATACACTTCCACCTGTCAAACTACTGTTAACACGCATGCAAAAGGACAAGAGGAGGGTGGGGAGGAGGAAGCTGAGTGGGAGCGTTTTTTGCTAAGCGCAAACAAAAGTTCTTTGAAGGTACCGCCGCGAGAAAGTGCAAAAGGAGCTGAATGCACGAGCAAGGGCATTTGTGCGCACTCGCTTACTACGCAGCAGTACGTCGACCTGGACGTTCCCTAGAAGGCACGAATTCATGTACACACACACACAAGCTGAAATTGCTGCATGTTGGTGTGTTGCAATAGGCGTGCCGTGTGCTGCGGGGCATCGGGGCAGCGAGACCGTCTCTCACTGATGAATTATGAGCACACACAGGTGCGTGCGTGCGTACGTGGGTGGGTGGATGAGTGGGTGGATGGATGGATGGATGGATGGATGGATGGATGTCACCTGGAGACCAGATGGGCCCATATGGATATAATGTCGATTAATTAGTGCCTCCTTTTCATGCCTGGTTTGCACATTTCGCCTGCCTTTCCCCTTCCTCTGTCTCAGTGAGGCCAAGCAGGATGCCATTAATGCAATGGGCATTCCTCTACTACTCATTGACATGCCGACCTATTATGCTCTTTAAAACTTAACGTTTGTAAACTTTTAAATTCACAATGTGTCAAAATTGATTAACACAACTGACTAGTATCTACTCACTAAATCAATTTGTTATCAATTAGGAAATAAAGTTATTAAGAGCCATATCTCTTCTCATCTCAGTATTCATACTAGACGTCAATCGAAGCTATCCCCTGAATTTAGGCGTTGGATTAACTTGTCGAATTTTTAAGCAATTATTCAAATCTAAATTCGAGATTGTTTGAAAGAGATGCGACAGACGTCAAGAAAAATGACATTTAGACAGCCTCAGGGGAGCAATCTTGCCATCACTCTCATCCTGTGTAAAACTGACTTGTCCAGTCTGTCCGTACCCCATCCCCCTCCCAACGTATGGGTTAGGGAGGGAGAAATACCCAGTCCCCTTCACCAAGTCCTCGCGACCAGCGAGAATTCGGGTGTTGTGACGGACAGGCGAAACCTGTCTACCCGTCCCACCTGCTCCCGGGTAGCCGGATGCTTCGTGGTAAACCTTGGCGTTGTGTTGTTGGGATACAATGAGGTAAGGAAGGATTTCGTGGTTTCGGATGGATGATTGACGTAAGAAATTCACCCGTCTCTCGGCTCTGGCGTCAATGAATGCCTCGTAGCAAATTTTAGCGGAAAATTTCACTCACATGGTGCTTAGCCTTTCCTCTCACCTATGGAGATTTTCTACAAATAATGGCTGTAGAATAATTTTAACAGCCATAAGGCGTAATTTTTACGACAGAAAATCCCCAGAAAAGGAATGAAGGAGAAGACTCACATGAAAAACCCATTTCTGCCAAACAAAAATTTTCCACGCTTTGACTTGAAATGTCAAAGGTTTTCGTCAAATGACACATTGTTGAAAGAATTTTGACAGTTTACAAGAAGTTTCTCTTGACAGCAACTTTTACCCCTCTTTACACACCCAGCATTTTGATAAGACTACCAATTGGTTGGATAAAGGATTGAATAATAACAATTTTGGATTGCAGCCATGCTTTGCTTTACAATCAATGCTTAAGATTTAGTCTTCCATCGCATTTAATACTCCCTCTACCAGCATGGTTTATTTGCTGTCCATCTTTTTACCTCACAAATAATTGACACGGTAATGGTACTTGCCTCATTGTTTCAACATTGGGCGTCTTCATTTGAATGCGTGTGAATGGCAGGCTCCTCCCCTTCCCCTTCCCCTTCCCCTTCCCCTTCCCCTTCCCCTTCCCCTTCCCCTTCCCTCCCCACCACTGTGGCCGCATTCAGCAGCCAAGGTCGTCTTCTCCCACCAAAATCCCCATGTATAATTTAGCCTCTCCTGTTTTCTCTCTTCTTCGAGTGCCAGTCAAGAGGCAGTCGAAGAAAAACGCGAAAAAGCTCCCTCGTTCCCACGGTCCTCCCTCTTTCGAGTAATTGGCAGTGCGGAAGGGCAGTGGAGTATCCCGTGATTGGCGGAAGGTGGAATTTGAGTGTGAGTTACAAGCATACATGGAAATAAAAGTAAAATCTGATTCTCTCTACACCTTGTGGACTGTCTGTGTACAAATTCCTTTGCGATTACTGATTGGCCTCTGACGACGGGGTGATGATGAAGTCCCACTGATCACTTGCCATCGGCGGTAAAAAATACACGCGCCACAAATATATGACCAAAATGAAAGTAGGTTTATTTCAGTAGTATTTCAAAAGCGCTATTAATTAGAAATTGTCTTAGCTACGATTTAGTATTTTAGATAGAGAACTGAGTAATTCACCGCCTGGTTTGGAGCAGTGCCAAGTGTTTGAAGTACACATAACAGATTACTTCCCAATTGCGAATCGTTACACTCGAAGGAGAGAGGAATGGATTAAAAATTACATAATTACATATTTATGATGAGTCAAGGCTACTGCTCCCTTAGTGTCTGTCGTGTCTTTGCCAGATTACAGCTTTAAAGATCGTGATATTATAGGGTTTTAAGACTGCCCCAGAGATGCGAGGAGACAATGCTTAAGTTGAATATACATGCATTTGTTATACAGAAGGGATCGGGTCTAGTGGCATCATCCAGAGGGTAGCCCACTCGGCTAAGGTACAATGACAAAGCACCCAAATGGCCTGTTACCAGAGCCGAGAGTTAAGCAATTAGCGTATAACACAGTCCTCTCCTCTTTTGACTATCCTACCCAGCACTTTTCTTTGTCAACCTCCTAAGTCGGTAAGCACAACGTAGTCGGTGCTTTAAGAACAACACCTAATAATCGACCACCCAATTTGCAAAATACTCCTGCAACTAAGGAGACCCTCGACCGCAAGACCACTGACACCTCTTGGCAATTCAAATGGAGCCGCACCTTCGTCCTGCAAGGGAACTGTATTGGCATGTCCATAGCTAGGCATGGGGACGTTGATCCAAAAGCAAAGTTCCAAAATAAAGGACCGGGTTTAACATGGCTTTGTGGGGGTAGAACCTCTCTTCAATTTCTCCTTACCACTTGTTTTCACTTCAATGCCATTTAGTCATATTTGTCTGGGTTCTAATCAGCCAGTAGGGAAGTGGAGAAGGTTCACAGCGCTCATTTAATTGACATCTCCATACAAGAACGACAAGCACTTCTATAATTAACATTTCCAAGTGCTTCGCCTCATCTCACTTGTTAGGAACTTTTATGCAGACCACAAGACTGTAGTAATTGCCGAAGGCAGACGTCATTTTCAGCTCTTTCTTTGGAAGTGCTCGCAGATCATCCCATCTGCCATGTTAAGATACAGCAGTTTCAACTGGAAGACAGGGTAATTGTTCTTTTAAAATTCACCATTGCTAGCCTTTGCTATTAACGTAGTGCTCTAGACTTCCCTAAAGAAGAGAGAGGACATAATAACGTATTGCCCACCTACAGAACGGGCTTAGAGGCTACTAGCGTGGTCCAGAGCCCAGCCCACCCGGCAAAGGTACAACGGTGGAGACCTAAAAAACCTCCTTCATCAAAACTGCAAGCTAAATAGCCAATGCATTACAATGTGTTCGCTTTTGTTTTAACAATCCTCCAAATCAGGGAAGAATTAACTCACCTTAAAGGATTTCAAAAGTTGCATTGGTTTATGAATTCCCTGCTAGAGCATAACAAACACATTCCATTGATATGAAGTACATTAAATAATCAAAACACAGAAAGGATAGGGGACGAAGCCTCTGCCAAGTCAAAAAAATGAGTAGCTTGGGTGTTGCATGTCTACTGTATGGGCATGACTTGTATTAAACAATAAAATGACGTTGACTACGCTTTATTGCATGTCTACCGACAGTCTGGTCTAAAGTGGGTCACAAAATGAAGCTCATTTAAGCATCATCATTTCCTGTTTACGTCCTGACACTACTGCCGAGCCAGGGGAGTTAAAATGGCGGCACCAACAACTAACTTCAAAGCCGCCCTCGTGAGGGGCAGCTTTGAAAACACCACATCATACACGCTTAAGAGGCAGTCAAGGCTTTAGATGCCGTAACCGGTGTTGGTGTTGCCGAAAAGCATGCTGAAGGTCGTTTTATCCAGAGTTATCTCCTTTAGTTGAATTTTATGATCACTTAAATTTAATCGTGGTTATTTTGATACCTTGATTGCACTTCATCCATTAAAAAGCAAGAACTGAGTCAACTTTTTTAGTGGAGTACAGCAATAGTGGAAGTTTAACAAATCGGAAGATTAGGATCGAATATGTAGCGACTGCAGCAACCAATTCTTCACCGTAAATAAATCATTAAACTCCAAGCTGAGGCGTCAAGGCAAAGCTCCTCTGATTGCTTAGCCAATGTCAAAAGCCAAGAGTCTCATTAATAACTAACTAATGGTTTAAACTGCAGTTACTTCTAATCTAATCCTAGTGACACAATACAGCAACATTAGATAGCTTAGGGCGGACAGCTGACGGGCCTGTGTTCCACCTTCGTCCGTGCACGTGCACGTCAGGACTCCATCCAGCGAAGACACGAGTGCGGCGAGCTACACTGTGCGCCTTCTTTAAGTCTGTACTTTGAAGCTGAGGCTAGCACCGTCGTTGTCGTGGTGGTGGTAGTGGTGGTGGCTGCCATCATCACATGCAATTTTTCACTTCTGCTCTCTCCCGCACACCATCCCAACCAGACAGTTCTCAAAAAAATCCACTCACCGCTACATCATTAATCACAGACAGTGTGGACGCTGAATAAATTGTCACCCACACTCACAAAGACCTGTAAACACATTCGGTGTCGCTTTGATACCCACGCACACACTTAACGGAACTCGGAGACAGAATGTGTGAGGAATGGCGGTGATAAATAATGGGCCCGCGCTTCCCCAACCTTGTCTCGTCCCTCATCTTCTGTCTGTGCGAACAGTTAATGAGATTGGAAAGCAGTGACTTTGACTAAACCGCCTCGATTGCAACTAACTTGGCAAATTATTTAACATTGAATTCACTCTGCAACTGCCCTGCTCTAGTGGGGTGAATTGGCGATTGGTAAACACTGACCTAAGTATACATTAGACTGGCCTTTTATCTTTGGAAAGGAATGGAAGTTTACCATTTCCAAGCGTAAACAGATGTAGAAGTAACTTGTACTGAGGAATACAAGTGCATTAAAGGTGGGTGGCGCATTGCTGTTCCGATTTAGGGAAATAAATTTCCATTTTCGAGATGAGTAACTGAATTTAATGTTTAAGTAGTAATGCTTCTGACTATAAAGTGAATTGGTGCCAAAATAATTCTTGATGTTTGAAGTGTAGTTGCGTGCATCTTCAAGTAATAAGGTGCTTGAGTTTATCCCGGAAGCCTGTTTAAAGCTTGGACTTTCAGCGGTACGGTCGTTATTCACCAAAGGGCTTCTGATAATGTCCTCAAAGCACTGCTACAGTTACTTAAGGAGCTAATTAAAATGGTTCTTCCAAGCCTGAGCTCGTTCCACCTCTTTAAATTTGCTTAAAAACTGATGCCTTTTGATAGCCTTCCGTTGTGAGTCTTCGTTGATTCGGCCATTCATGACAGATGCCTTTCCTTCTTCTGGCATTTCACTCTTTATGCTTAAATTCGACAAAACTGGTTGCACCAAGACAGCACTTGGAAGCGCAATTTTATTCCTCAAGGTGGCGTAAAGCATTAAGTCATTAAGATAACTCCATCAACAGGATGCAGGAAGGCAGAACCACAAATATAGGTGGCATAAACAAAGGTCTACGCAATCGGCATGAGAGACGAATTGTGAGAAATTGAAAAGACGCATGTGGTCAAATAGGCAGCTACTGTGTGCCCAAAATATGTCATTTTGACAATACCATTGCATAGATACCCTGTGCAACCTGTACTTGCAAAAGATAACGTCATTGCATCAACTTATTTTAAAATGTGCACTAAGACATTAACTTAAAATGAAGGATTGCGCTCAGTTAAAGGTTAATGGAATTCTACGGTGTATCCTGAGGATCCTATCAACGAGATTACCGATGGTAAAAGTGGAGGAAAACCAAAAGGAGAATGGGATCGGGGGAGAACGCACTTATACATATCTTCAATGTGTACCGGCAACAACACCAACAAGAGGATTAAAAAAGAGGGATGCAACTTTGCTTATGTTGGTAATCACGAGGTCTGTTCCATCTTCACCACCTCCAATCGGTGTCATTTGCCTCATTATTGTCGGTTGAAATATTAATCGAGTGTGCGTGTGTGTGCGTGCGTGCTCGCGATGTTAGTGGTGACGGCGAGGAGGGAGGCGGAGGGCAGGGAACGAGGTGTGGCCCATGATGGTGGCGACGACGGCGGCGGCACAACATCAAAGGCGTTTGCATGCAGCCAGACCCGAGATTTGACTGGGCCGTAAAACCGCAATACCATCGGTTCCGGTGTGTAAATGTGCCTTACACGCATACACGTGTGTACATAAATTACGGCACACACACGAGAAGAGAACTGGATGGTAGTTGGGCCGGCTGGTGGAATATTAGGAAGGACAGCGAAATGATGATGGCGACGGCGACACCTTACACCCTCTTCTAGTTGCCCAACTGTTGAGAAAGACGGGGCTGATGAAACTGTGGCTCAATGAGAGATGGACGGGCTACTTCATCACTTGTTGGGGTTTGTGACACTTGCCATATTACTTCAGTCTTTAAATTCGGTAATTTATGGCACCACCATCAGTCGTTGTGTTGGTAGCATAGCCTTACATTATTTTCTTTATGCCCCAGAATCCCTTCTGTACGTTTATTAAAAATATTGTCGCCGTAGTGGTTAGGGCTACTGATATCTTCAGAGGTGACTTGCGAAAACCACTTCAAAATGGAAAGTGTTAAAGGAATTTACCGTCACGAATCCGATATAGGGGTTAAAGAGGAATGATCTTGCAGATTAAGGAGACCTGCAACTCTTACTAGGTGTACATTCACTTTATTCGTTTAGATGAGGACCAGTCATTTGATATTACTCAAGGATTTTGAATTTCTGCTACTAAGACGTTCCCTTTGCCCATAAGACTAGAATTTCAGTCTTCTTTTGAGTCAACAGTTAAGCCGCTATTAAACTTGCAATTCAGAAGCTACAACAAGGGAATTAACATTATTCTTGATTCTATTTTCAACAACTGGATGATCATAAAAAACGGTTGTGCTTTGCAAACAGAAACATAAGGCGATATGCTCTTAACGCAAACCCTTCCTCGGTGTTTGTGCGCATCCGTCTCCGATTTCAACAATGGAGGGAGCCTTTGAAGCCTGGCCCCGCGTGCGGTGTGCATGAATGATGAGTTCGCACCTTGCCTGCCTTCCTGTATGTGGGCACCCTTTTTGCTCTGAAAGGTTATTTGTAGGTCTAAATCTCTCTCTCTCTCTCTCTCTCTCTTTCTCTCCCCCTCCTTGTTTGTGTGTGGATGTGTTCAATTTCAACTAAGTAGTTTTTTGCTTCCCCATCGGCGGCACTTCAAAAGTCCCTTCTGCCCCTACTTCACCTCCTCCCCCTCCTCCACCTTTGTACTACTCGGTGCTGATTATTCACTGGAGGTTAGGGGTTAGCCAAGTAAGTAAGGGTATAAATTTTCAGCGTTGCTCATAAAAAATAGTGTTTTATTACCAACCTTGAGAATTGTACTCTTAGTTGAGAGGAGGCCTCCATGTTAGGTTGGAAGCGCAGATAGATATCTTACAGCAGGCACATAATACCTACACTTCTTGCTGAAACTTTACAGATGTAACCTCACTTAGGGGTCAGAGGATTTCATAATCATGAACACCTCTACTTAAGGTGGATTTTTTGACTGTCAAAAGACTAAAAAGCGCTAAACACGTCCATTCACTTGCAATTCCCTGATAGGTTATCTCTGCTACCGAAAAATGGTGATCGTGTTTAGCGACAAAGTTAGGCAACCCCTCTATTTAAAGCCGGATTTCCTTCTCCGTTGGTATCTAGTACTTTGGGCACCTATGCTGTAGCTTCATTAGGCTGGCGCGTGTGACACCCGACTTTCTTGCCTGGGCCTGTCAATATCAATGTGGGATGTGTTCTTTACAAATTTACGATAGATGTGGTTGCATTAGATCGTGCCTCCGTCAGACTAATAGAGCTGAAAACACAAAAGTGGAGGCAGGATGGTCGTGAACTGAGTGGGATAATTGCATCACTTATTTGTAAGTCGCAGACATCTTGTCGCGCCGCCTAGCTCTTACTCGCTGACTAGTGTTCGATTCGACGGTTTCTATCACTACTACTAATACACCTCTTAGCATCTCCATTTTCAATCAGAAGGAGAAATTGATCAAGCGACTGGTCCTGTGTGTGCGTGTGTCAATCCTGTAGCGCCACTGTCAGACGATTGGCAGTGACTAGAGAAGCGCCTGTTTTTTTTCTCGCTGTAGTACTGACAGTGGCTCATTTGCGGTGGCCCCGAATGCCACCGCTGCTACCAGTATCGCTGTAGCCGCCGTTGCATGTCCCGAAATGTCCAATCATTCAGCACATGTGTTTGCAGATGCGTGTCTCTCACGTGCTTCGTCAATCATGTCAGATGGTCTGGAGAGGGCAGGGGGAGGACAAGAGGAATGAGGAGCAAATACAGCCGCTGGCCTAGGCAGGGAAGGGGACCTGTCAATCAAGAGTTTAGCTTGGGTGGGTTAGCTGGTTGAAAGAAGCTGACAGTTTGACAGGAGTAGTCACAAGTGCCACATGGGGTCGAGGTGGAGGGAGTGGGAGTCTTGAAACTTCAGTCAGACATTATTCGAGTGTATTAACCCGTGGAAGGACGCCCGTCCTCGACCCCATGGCACTGACATTCTACTATGTTCGATAAATATGCAAATTATGAAGTAGCTTGAGACTTGGCGATGTAAAGGGTATTTCTTGCAGCCATTAGGATTGGTGACAATTATTACTTTCGCTAATACGCTCTTGGAGGAATACGCACTACAAAATTTCAAAGAATGTTCTGTTTAACGTAGAAATAATTGTCATAACTTTTCAGATTGCCTTAACTGCCCTTCAAAAGCTCAAAAATGTCCTTTTCCTCAATTTAATCTGTTTGTTTACAACAAAATTGCCAAACAGCACGTTTTGAGTCTGTAGTGCCAAACTCAAGCAGAAAAATTGGGACGTCACACATACGTGACGCGCATTGTGCATGTGTCATAAAAACCCATTGTTTCACAAAT